>CM053597.1:230927412-231051542 GCA_028646575.1 Pseudocheirus occidentalis
CCCCCCCCGCCCAAATTTCTATCAGGGAGGGTGGGACCTTAGAGAATACTTAGAGGTTAACTCGCTCACTGAAGGAGGCCCCAAAGGCTGAGTGGACGAAGGTGGGGCTGAAGGCACACTCCTCTCTTAACTTGTTCTCACTTTATTGTGATCTCTTTGCTCACCATACCTGTAAGCTGTTGGTGGTAATTGGAGTTGATATGTTTAATACATGTAAGACATGCTTTATATAAGTAAACTCTTAAGATTTAGAAACTGCATATACCCCCCAAAAGGGTGAGTGTATGTGTGCCTGTGAGAGAGAAGGGAAGAGAGGGGAGGGGAGGAGTGAGAGAGGGGGATGGACGTAGGGAGAAAGGGAGGGAATGTGTACATTCTGGCCTAATATCAGCCTGTTCCTACTGACCCTCTATCCTAGGCAGGGCAGTTGTGAGGGAGGCCTCCTGGTCTACCATAGTGCTTTTAAATTGTTCCTTTATTTTAAAGGCCCAGCGTCCAGCATTGTTTCTTGTGCTGGTCACAACAATGAGGTCTTTTTTTCTCCCTCCTCTCCCTCTTACACAGAACCCATTGCTTTTGGATAGGCAGCTGTTAGAGGGATGTGTTACTTGCCAGATGGGAAGTTGTCACTCACAAACGTCTGCCTCCAAGGTCTCAAGTGTTTCCCAAAGCTGCTGGCAATCGGAGCTTCTCCAAGCCTGCCCCAGGATGAGCCCGTGTTGAGCAGGGTTTCCTCACACAGCTTCAAGTGCCCTTCTTCCTCTTCTCTCTTTCATGCCCCTCATTCCCTCCCCCAAAGATCACAACACAAAAAAGGGAGGAGAGAGAAATGCTGTTGAGGGTGGGGTGGGGGGCAGGATGCACTTTTGGTAAAATGCTCTTCTTTGATTATTTTCAAAAAGCAACCCTTGGGATGGGGTGAGGATGAGAATGGGGAACTGAAAACACTGTGAGCATATACTGAAACAAATGAAAAGGAGACAAAATCAGAACTTTCATCTCTTAAAACTCCAAGGCTGAGTTTCTGGTAGCTGTTAAGGTCTGGGTGTAGGATGAAAAGAGGGAAGACAATAAGCAAACTAAAATCAGCTTGGCAAGAACAAATGAAGTTGTCAGAATAAAACAGGAAACCACAGGGTTAAATGCTTAGCAGCCAAACACATTTATTAGTCTTTTTTTTCTTTTTTTTTTTCCAGGAACCCAAAAATATTTTGTAGTTATAATGTAAGCAACTGAGTTGCACATAATACAATCATATCTTTCAAAAAATAAAATAAAATAAAAAACAAAAAATAAGCTGTTTAAAAGCCAAAAAAAAAACCCAACCCTTCAGAAAACTCTTATATCTGCATTACATCATCTTTCAGTTTCAATGAAATGACGACGACTTAATTCCTTATTGATTTTAAGCGGTCACAATCCAATAAAACACCACCCTCTTTTTTGTTTGTTTTTTGAAATCCAGCATGAAAAATACAGTACCTGCTATGGCAAAAAATACACATAAAATGCAACGTTTCAGCTTATTTGTACATTAGTAGAGTTTAACATTTTATTGTTTGTTTTTTTAAGTGAACCAGTGATTTTAAGTACCACTATACTAAAAGTAAAATAAAAATATAGAAAAGGGGGGCCCAGCCTGCCATGCAAGTGCACCTCTAAAGTGCCTAGTTTCTGTGTCCATGTAAAACCAGCAAATTTCAACAAATTGGGGTTAGGATTAAACCCAGGTTTTGACTTTAAAAAAAAAAAAAAAGACTGTCATTTCCTCTCTTCCTCTCCACCATCTTCCCTGTCCTGTGAACTGCCCACCTGAGAAGAGAGAAAACAAAGCCACCCAAACAAACTGTAAAAGCTATTTCAAGTATTAGAAAAACAAAACACTTGTAGGTAACTTGCAGAGCGCATCCTATGTGCAGCCATTGAGACTTCTGCTTCTGGTGGCTGTACCTTCCTGATCCCTGTCTGTGTGCAAAGTAGGGAAAGAAAGCTGCCCCTTCAAACCCAGCCTCTCTTCTAGATGCCCTTATGGGCACGCCTTCTGGGGGAATAAGTGGGGGGCTGGAGAGAGGGAAGGAGGAAAGGGGGCCTCTCTGCTTGACAGAGAAGAAAGGCTTTGTTGCTTCCCCTTGGCTCCTATCCCCACCTCCAGTGCCTACTGTCTCCACTGCCATCGGGGCAGAAATCTCATGGAGGGCATTCACACGCTCACTTCTTTCCTGATGGGGTAGAAGGTATTTGAACTAACCCATGTAAACACAGGCCCCAGGATTCCAGAACTCAAAGCAGCGTTCTCATTTCCATCTAGATGGTACAAGATAAAACAGTTCGGAAAACTTTTTTTGTTATTTTTTTTTTGTCAGGTTATGTTTCATTCCTTCTGTTTTTTGGTTCCTTAAATGGGGGTATGGGTGGGATGGGCACAGAATACACAGTGGGATTGTGAACAATTGGGCACTGCTGGATTGCTAGAATGCTTTCTTCTCTTAAGGGGGGGAGGGTGTCCTTAGACTCGTTAAAAATGCTTCCTGTACCCAGAGGCCACATTGAGATGAAGGCCAAGGGTGCAGAATTCCAAACCACTCAAGGTGGGCATGCGCCCCTGTGGCTTTCTTCAGTGGGTTCACTGGGCACACTTTGGTCACTGGGGAGTTTGAGGAGGAAAGAGTGGCCTACCAGGAAAGCAGGACAAAAGCCAGCAGAGCCCTTTGGGAGAGTTACAGAGGATAGGCAAGATGTCTGTTGGGAGGTGGGAAGAAGGGCTTAACCAAACGCTAAAATCTGTATCCCCCAAATGGGCACTGGATGACAAGCATTTGGAGGACATGCTCCTTCAGCCCAAAGAGGACATGGTCACCACTTCTGACCAGTGAGCAGAGACAATGCCTACCCACAGGAGGCTGCGATCTTTAGGGAGGGTCTGTCCCCTCACTGATGGGATGAGGATGACAGTGAGAGCAGCACAGGACAGACTGCCGACATGCTCCTGTCACAGTCAATGTCACCACAACTTCTACAAGGTCTTAATTTGCACAAAAGCAGTGCCTGGTTCCCTTCCCATGCTCTATCCCTAGAGTAGCCCACATGACTCTGGCAGCAGAGCTGGATTCAGGACCATTCTCCCTTCAACTACAGCCACTGTTTGGCTTTTACATAGAAAGCTTTCTCTATCAAGTCATCGAGGAGGGAACACTCTGGACACCTAGGAGGGCATCTTCTTGAAGAGACGGCACAACCAGCTTTAGGACCTGTCCTGTATATGCAGCAAAGGGGCAAAGGAGGGCGGAGGGGCACCCAACCACAGATGCAGAGTAGCTTCCCTGACCTCGGCTTTGTCTTTAATATGAAGGATTCACAAGCTGAAATTTCTGATGGCTTAAAAAAAATGAAAACAAAACAAACAAAACAAACCAAAAACAAACAAAAAAAAAACCACCACGTCATATGATAGGTTACTTTCACAGCAAACTAAATATTTTAAAAGCTATCTCGCTATTTACACGTTCTTATTAAAAAACAAAAAAATTCATTAATGTCAGAAGAGGAGATAAGGATTCAGAGTTACAAGATGGGAAATGTACCAACGAGGTATTGTCTTGTGATAAACAGTTGAAACCTCAGGATTGTTTGTTTGTCTGTTTGTGTGTTTAAAGGCAATCTAATAGATTGGAACCCTGATAAGATCACGCCGTGAGGAGAGCGTGAACATGATCAAGTCTATGACTCATTACAGTACTGTGAACGTCAACAACACAAAAGCTTGCTGTATGGAAAACACTGAAAACAGCCACAACATTCTCTTGCTGATGATACTGCATGTAGAAGATAATGCCAAGAGCAAAGTGGGTGCCATGGTTTACCATGGGCAAGGGATCCTGATAAGACAACATGGAGGGTAACCAGGTGGATGGTTCCCAAGGAGATGCCTTCAAGAAACTCACTCAGATCTTAGGTGTCCAGAGTCCAAAGAAGGTCCCATGAAATCCAGATGACACTTAGCTGGGAAGAAAGGAAAGGAGGGAGGAGGAAGGGAAGGAAGGAAGGGAGGGACAGAGGCAGGCAGGCAGGCAGGCTCTTTTTTGCCCTCTTCCCAGCACAGCAGGGTGGCGATTTCCTTAATCTGTTGCATGGAGGAGCAGTTGGCTCCAGCTCTTAAGAAAAAACAAAGGCTTCCAAAATGGACAGATTGCAAGGTGGGTTCCCAAGGACCGCACATGTGAGGTGATCTGGTTCCTGAGCTTGAAAGGGACTAGTTACTGAGTGCAGGAAATGAGTCCTCCAGAGAACCCTAGATGAACACGACATGGTTAGACTTTGCAGGCCTGCCCCTGTTGCAGAGCAGCTTGGTTTTCTGCAGCTGATTTAATTAGCAGATTCCCCGAACAATGCCCAGCCACTGGGAGAGGCTGCCAAGAGAACTCTTTGGCTCCCAGTGTCCTCACTGTACTGAATCATCATTCCCCTTTCCCTCCTAAACACAGAGATACCATGGACACAGAAACTGTTAAACAATTATGCAAAGCTACTCATCAACCCCCCAAAACCCTCACTCCCCCCCCTGCAGAATGCATAGTTTACAATTCACTTTACAAAATAAAGAAGCAATGCTGACCACATATGGGACCTTTTTTTTTTGAAAAAAGAAAAAAAAACAACAACCTCTTCTTAAATTCAGTATCAAAATTCACATTTGCATAAGAATACATTTCAAGGCCATTAGAGAGGAATGAGATTGGAGCAGAGAAAGCTTCAGTATCCCCCCTCCCTTTGTCTTCCTGAATGAAGAAGATGAAGGAATCTGGTTGTGAGGGTGCCTCCCCCCCCCCCCACTCTGGGGACTGGAGGCAGACAAGAATCCAAGAAATGGCCCAAAGCATTGTACACTATTTCTGTAGAAGGTCAGGGATGGGGAGAAGAGGTGGAATATTGAACAACAAAGACAAATGCAATGAGACGCTGCTGATTTCTATGTTGAAGCTGTGAGAAGATCTGAGAGTAAAGAGGACTTCAGATTTTTCTCTCTCCTTTAAACACTTTGACCTTGACATCTCAGAACCCTCTGCTCTTTGCGTGTGATACCCTGTTTGCTCAAATGGCAACACTGAAGCTGGGGTAGACTGCCCAGCGATCTTATTGGGCATGCTGCCTCCACCACATCCTGGGGCATGGAGAAGAGAGAAATGCCTTCTCCTCTACAGGCAGAAACACGCCCCTGTCACGCTTCAGTTCTCCAGTGGTTACAGAAAGCCCCCAGACAGTCACCTGCACACACACGCATGCATGCACACGCACCCTTACACCCAAAAGACACAAGTTCACAGTTCTGGAGAGGAAGGTACGTGCCAATATCGCCTTGGCAGTACCCTGACTTTCCTTACCCTCCTCAATCCTGTGAGATATTGATGCCCTTGGTCAACAGTGGCCTGCAAAGGACTTCTGGGAGAAACTCTGACCTTCCTAAAGAATAAATTGACCATCTTTTCTCATCTCTGATGGAGAACTTCCCACTTAGATGGTTCCTGTACTCACAAAGGCACATTCAAAAATACATTTAAGTAACACCTTAAAAAAATAAAAAGGGTGGTGGCAGTGGTGGTGTTTTAAACACACTTGTTCTAACCTACCCTACACTTCCCTGGCAAGAAATGTCACATGTTGAATTGAATCACTTGGTGAGACTTGGTCCTCCCTTTCAAAGGCAGGTCATTTCTTCCAGGTTTGCAGAGATGTTGGTTTGGTTTTCTTTTTGCATAAGCACCCCCTTTTTCCATTTTTGGCTTCTCTATTTGGATTTGACTACACCTCTCCCCATAAAGCTCTGCTGTAAGGCCATCTATCCCCTCCAAATAAGTAAGGCTCCTCGCTATCCACCCCAGTCACCTTCTGGAACTTCTTCCTCCTCTTCGGTCCCCACCCCGTTGACCTTTCCGGTGCCGGATGCAAAGAGAGGGGACACCAAATGGCCAGGGGCAGAGGAGATGCAAGAAAACAGAGGAGATGAGATTTTGGGAAAGCAAAGCACTTAAAACCACAACCAAACCGCACAATACTGTCGGGCCAACTACTCTCACTGCTTAGCATTATCTCTAAAGAGGAATTCTGCTTCATGAAACAAACAAACAAAACACAAAAGCAGAGCCCATTTACTAATTTGGCTAGAAACAGGAAAATAAAAACAACCAACAAACAACCCAGGAACTTAAAAGTATCATATTTTCAACGAACTGATTTACAGTTAAAATTCCTCGGCTGAGGCACAAAGTGCTTAAGGAACACTATATAAGGACCAAAAACAAACACTGCTTATCTTGGGTATTTCTGCTCATCTTTCCTGGCCACCCATCATGTGTATGTCAGTCACAAGGAGCACACAGCGGCACCGCTGGGCAGAGGTTTCTCTTGTCAACAGTTAACTGGAAAGGGGAAATACTAAATCTCCACTTCACATCAGCAGCCTTTCTCATTCTGAGCAGGAAGAGAGGTGGCAGTGCCTGGCTGATGGCGATTCCCCCCAAACCACTCAACCTGCCCAAATGTAAAAGAGCCCCCCTTCTTTTTAAGGGCTATGGAAAAGCTGCCACCTAAAGTGAGGGAAAAGCTTTAGAAATCAGATTTGCCACACACAATTGGATGGTATGGACACACAGCAAGGAGGGAGATTTACCAGACCAGATGATATGTGACATTTCCTGCAAATATTTCAAGGCCTTATTTCTTAGTAAATCCTCCCATTTTGCTAAAACTGCTACATTCACAAAATCCTGGTGTTGGTAGCAATCCCAAACCTGAATGACTGAATCTGACTCTCCCTCTTTTCCGAAGACAAGTAAAACACACACAGCCACACACACAGCCACACAGACACACACCCCTTTGGCACTGGCCACAGAAACACAAACCATGCATGCCTACATATGTCATACTGGCAGAATAAAATTAAAGGTTCAGTTGATGGTGTGCTGCCATTGGTGGTCACTGGGTACACGTACCCTCATTACTGGCTGAATGTTGAGGTCACAAGATTTACAATTTATTTCTCTCTCTTACACACACACACACACACACACACACACACACTCTCTCTCTCTCTCTCTCTCTCAATTCCACTATAGTACTAAACTCCACTTAGACACTTTAATAAGAAAAACAAGACTGAAGAAGATTCTCTTACAGTTAACACTAAGATGCACAGTTAATGCATAGAAGAGATGGTAAAGAACCTGGCAAGATCACTGGAGAAGGAAAAGGTTGGCTTTTATTCAATAAAACATATATTTCTTCCTAGTTCAAGACCTTTTGTATCTCTCTCTCTCTCTCTCTCTCTCTCTCTCTCTCTCTATATATATATATATATATATATGAACCATACCACAACAAATAAAACTGTGTCTACTGTTTTAACTGTCCTGGGAGGGAAGGGGATGGAGGGAGGGGAAGGAAGGGACCTGGAACTAGGACCTTCTCTGTCTCAAGACTCAACTATTCCCTAATCTGAGAGATGGTGTTAATAGCCAACTCTCCTGAAGACACCCTGTTTCTGAAGCAGAGAAAACAGGCTTGTCCTAAGCTCTCTGCTGAACACACAGGAATCTTTAGTCTGTTCAACAGAAGTATCAGAATGCCAGGATCTTAAAAAAGAAAAAAAAAGAGTGGGAAACTGTATCCTCTCTTGGGGCTGACACTGAATCTCAGGGCTACTGAAAATGCAGCCCTCAAAAAAGCACAGAAGGGGTGAGAGGGACTGATGGTGAACATGCCAATGTGGAATTGAAGTTTCTGCTAGAAATAATAAAGGAATTTCCCAATTCTTAGAAAGCTCTTGTTTTCCCCACATGCCTCAGACACAACACTTCACAAGAGAACTCCTGAGTGCTGACTGTTAATTGATGTCACATTCAGGAAAGGTGGGAAGTTGGCCATCTTAGTATCAGAAGAGAAAACGAAAATCCCCCAGACTGAGAGTATGTGTGAATCTCTCTCTAAAGAATATGTCCCCATGCCATCGAGGAGACAAAGAACGTGGACCTTGGCGAAGGGGGTGGCTCTGGAACCCTCACTTGCAGCATGCGCTAACTGTGGCCTCCGCGACGGCTGTGGAACCCCACAAATCAAGGGGTGCTGGCTCGGTGAGCTTTCTGTTTCTTCACAGTGTCTCGGAGAGTTGTCGGTTTGGCTTAGCAGACACCAAAATGAAGACATGAACTGACAGCAGAGGGTTGGTTGGTCACACAGCCTGGTCTGATGGAAGACTTCTCCCTCTGGGCAGGTGGCCAGAGACCAAAGCTTGTGAGAAGCTCTGAGGAAGCCTGCCTCTCTGGTCACTTGAGAGTGTCCTAAAAGGAAGCTGGTAAGAATGCAGGAAGCTTTGTCCTCAAGAAGGAGGAAAGAGGCAAAAAAAGGCCGACTCGGCGGGTCACTCTACCAAATGTGATGGCCCAGTAAGAGAAGTGAGCACAAATCCTTCTACCTCTTAGTTTTTCAGAAGCAGCAGGGGTGTGGGTGGGGGCAGGGGAATGGCACACGCTCAGACCATCTCACCCAGAGAAACCACAGCAGAGATTTTTGTCAATCACATCCTCACCGTATGCTGTTCTTACATCACTGCCAACCAACAAGGCAAAAACCTTCCAGAGAACTGAGGGGGAAAGAAAGGGAGAGGAGGAGCAGGAAACCCCAGAGGACTCCTTTCTACTGGCCCAACACAGTAAGACTTTCCAAATTAATACAGGCACTCACATAACGCAGGGGATGGATCGAAGTGGAGGGCACATAACAAAACATAGGGCATTCTACTTTTTCCAAGACTTAAAAGCACATTTTATTTCTAGGAATTTTTTTTTCTTTTTTTTGGAATTTCGCCCACTGCCACTGGGGCATGGCCAGAAGGACTCCATACTCTTTCAAAGACAGGTACATTAATTTCCATGGAGTGACTGGACCACAAGCGCGCACACACACGCACGCACGCACGCGCACACACACACACACACACACACACACACACACACACACACACCCTCCCCCTTTCACAGGATGTTTGGGTGTATGTACGAAGGCACTAAAGCGGTTTCAGAGAAATTTCAGGCATTAACTCCACTCCCCCTCGCTGAGAGAGGAAGCTTTTCATTCCCAGTGGTAAGCTCAAATGTCTCAATGAAGCTCTTGTCATGCTTGGGAATTTCAATATCTGGCCCCAGAAGGGTATGCAAAAGGAGGATTCGGTATCACCAAAAGAAGAAAGTCAAACTTCCAAGTCTCTAGCTGGTGGATGGAGGTAAATAAGCAGCAAATCTTTAAAATAGCAATGAAAACAAACACAACAGCAGCTGGGAGCTAAGAAGGTCAAAATCATTTGTTCCTTGGTCGATCATCTTACTCTCTTCCCCCTCCTTCCCACGCTAAAAGGAGGTAGACACAGACATTTCCCACTCATGGAACAGTCCACGGGTAATTTTCCTCTAGCAATGCCTAGATTTAAAATTTGTTCCAGAAAGCATTACCCTATATTCCCTATTTTCTTTATGTAGATTCTTATACTTTACTAAATTTTACAGTCAGAACTAAGATTTGGGGAAGGGTAGTGAAAAATGCAGGGAATTGTCTTTTTTCTTTCATTAAAAAAGAAAAAAAAAAGTGCGAGG
Organism: Pseudocheirus occidentalis; assembly: GCA_028646575.1. NCBI lineage: Eukaryota > Metazoa > Chordata > Mammalia > Diprotodontia > Pseudocheiridae > Pseudocheirus > Pseudocheirus occidentalis. Next base: position 230,937,054 of record CM053597.1, read on the forward strand.
AGAAAGCGGTTTAGTCCTCAGCGGAAAGGCCCAGGGATGCCACTCCCGCACAGACACCCATCTCCTTCTCTCTCTTACTACAATTACACACAATTCCAAATGAGACTAAGACAGAGCTTGTTACAGCTTAATCACTCTCCTAGTTGTTCTTTAGTTTTTAAAGAGTATGATGAATTTCTTGCTGCTAAACTGAGAACTTTTAAAAAATATCTTACTTATTTGTACAGGTTTTAAAATGTGTGATCCCCAGTTATGACTGTAACATTTAAAGACTTTTCTTTTTGAATTTTTTAAAATTAAGTAAAAACTTTTATTTTAAACTTTTCTTCTTGAAGATTCAGGAACTTGTAAAAGTTTATCAACAGGAAAGAAACAGCCATCTATCTAGGATAAGATACAGTTAAATAAACCATCTTCAAAAAAAACTGGCTTCCTACCCTAGAATTCCTGAGAATGCTTGCAAATTTTAAAGCAGGAAAATAAATGTTAAAACAAACACAAAAAAACCCCCAAACAAACACTGTTATATGCTCCCAGAGTTAGTCTTCATCTAAAATATATATATATATATTTTTATATATATGCACTTTTTGGTCTTTTTAAAAATTTTTAATTTTTTTTCCCTTTAAGCTTATGATGGAAGAACATTTTAGCTTCTCAATTATATTTTTACATATTTCAAATCCCTCATTATGTCTTGTAAACAAGAGGGGCTCTAGCACCCGGCTTTTACCGTAGTATCATATAATGAACTCAACTAACCCAAAGTGCAGGTAGAGGAACCACTAGGCAGGTTGGTAGGAGAGGGCTAAGGACACGGGAGGAGCCCCTGGGGAGGTGGGGGCGGCAGCAGGCAATGGGACACAAGAAGCCAAGCAAGGCCCTTCAGGGACTTCCACTACAGGTAAGGAACTTAGATCATGTTTTCTCTATGGAGGAAGACAGCTGCTCTTCACCTCAAGGCCACAACAGAGCTAACGCTTCACCACTTGGGAAGAAACCAGGGAGAGGAGCTGAAGAATGGGGGGGTCTTCTCTGCAGAGGGCAGGACAAAGACAGAAACTGGTGGGCTGGCCTGGGGCAGGGGTATTTTAAAAGAGAAAGCAAGCGATGCATCGGCTGCCCATCTGCCACACCCTCCAGCTTGCCCACCTGCTCCTGCCCCGTTCCAAGTCATATCTCATAATCATATGCAGTGAATGCTCCTGGTAAGACGCTCTAATAATTCCAACTTAAGCACTCCCCTTTGTCAAGCCTTTTGGATGCCTGGTTTAGACTGACAGGGGTGAGTCAAAAAACCTCTAGAGCTTCCAATTTCCACATGCAAATGATTTTTTTTTTGCCTTCCCCTGACCACTCACATGCACACACGTATACATACACACACATGCACACACACAAATGAAAAGTTCAATACTAGGCATTGTTGTATCCTTCACTGAAGATGCTCACACAAGACGCTTCCCCTGTCCCCCTATCAGAAAGCTGACTAGGACAGCAGCATCAATTCCCACCCAAGGTCGGGTCCGAGTGGGCAGGCATTTGCTGGTACAGAATGTGGGCACTTTATGGAAAGCAGTTGAATGCAGACTGATGATGTCCATGCCTAACCAAGTACTAGCCCTTCTCCCTGCCCACGCTGGAGGTGGGTGCTGGGTGTGAATGGGTCTCCCTCCCTCCGGTCCACTCAGCTTCCCTTCCCACAAGCAGCAGTACCCATGTAGAGCCCACTGGCCATTACTGTGGATTTGAAGGTTGCCCCTGTTCCGCCCAGAGTACTGTTCTACACTGATGCTCACAAAAGTTTCTTTAAATACCGAAATAAAAAAGCAACAATACAGGAAAACAAGGTGCAATACTCAAAGTCTTTGCTAGTTAGACCTGCCTAAGCAAAACCACATACACAGGAAATACAGAACACAGAGAAACAAAAGGAAAGGCTTGAAGTACACACTGGTTTAAGAACATTCTTCAGTAAACGTTTCGGTCAGTGACGGTCTGGTGCTGGGACATGCCCAGGCCTGGCACAGATAACGCTCAGCATTGGGAGCAGAGAGGGGAGCTGCCTATGCCTTCAGGAAATGGCTGATGCCACTCAACTTACTTTTTTTCTGTGTTTTTTTTTTAATGACAAGACAACTTAGTTGAAAATTTAGGTAAGCATGAAATTTCTGATTTCCAATAAGCAAATTCCATCTGTCTGGGCCATGGCCAGGAAAGGGAGACCCACTCTTGTTTTTACTTTGGATACACCACAGAAGAGTGAGGTGGTCTTTCCCCCCATTCCCATTCAAACAAAAAAAAAACTTGCTTTGAGAAAACACACCAGCTGGATGTTCTGATGTGTCTCATATTTTAAAAACAGAAATAAATATGGAATAAATACATGGATGAACACACGAAGACGTGGTCACTCCAGATGTGCCTCCTGTTTGCCTGATTTCTGGATATGGCAGTGCTCCACTCTGCTGCTGGATGGACGTAAAGGCTGTCTCTCACACACGCACATGCACGCACACGCAGATGACTTGCAAACACAAAAGAGCGCCCTGCTTGAGGGCATGAAAAGCATTCTCCTGAAATCTGAATGCAGCCCCACTGGGTTTGGCGTCAGTCCTGGCCGGCCAGCCTGCAGACTGGCAGCAGCCGGCCTTCCGATTAGTGGGGGTGGGACGAAGAGGAGAAGCACACACGCATATGAACACATGTGTGCGCACACACATACACACACACACACCAACCACAAGCATGCCTGGGCAGTTACATGTGCCAGCACACACTGGTATTTATCAACCAGCCAATCACAATTTTTTTCCTTTTTTTTTTTTTTTTTAAAGTTTTTTGTTTTGTTTTTAAAGTGAGGCTCCGTCTAGTCTTCCCTCCCCCCAACCCCCACAATTCTTTTGCCCTCCCCCCCACCCAAAACACGGTAGACCTAAGGACGGAAACACACCCAGTGCAAACCAAGTTAAAAAGCTATTTTTCAGTATATATGTTTCTTAGCAACAACTTCCGTATAACATGAAAAAGTGAAAAACTAGAAACTAATTTTTTTAATTTTTTGTGTTGAAATTTAAATGGTATGTGTACTTGCTTCACATTGTCTTTCTAGGTTGGCGTTCATGATTCAAGTATTTCAAGAGTGATATGTTCTCTTTTTGGATTCATTTTCCAAACGAAAAAACTGAAGGTATAAGGGAGGCAACTATGTGCTCAGACAGTCTGGCAATGACCCACCTTTTTTTTCTCTCTCCGTTTTCTTTTTTCCTTTTAAAAATGTATTTATTGCAAGTTGAAAAAAAAAACGAAAAGGTCGAGTTAGTGCTGCTGCTGTTCCAAAAAAGGTCACGAGGTCAGAGTTGAAAGTTCTAAGTTCAGATTGAATCCGACCCTCCTCCCAGAAGGTCACCAGGTAGCAAAGGAGCAGGGCTGCCCATCCGGTGGGGATCTTCCCCACTGGGGACCCCCCACAAGCTGGAGGAGTAGTTTGGGGGCCCCCACAAGGAGGCGCCAGGGAGGTCGCCACCACTGCCGCCACCCCCACCGCTGCTCCACTGACCGAGCCCCGCTGACCCCCCAAAAAGATTCAGGGCGGGGCCGACAGCATCTGCCTGGCTTTGTCCTGTCTCCAGGGGCTGCCAGCCGGCGGCGGGCGCACTTGGTGTTGCGGCTGGGGGAGGGGGCTGGGCTTGTGCCAAAAACCGGCTCACCTCCTCGTCTGTGGCAAACTCAGCCAGGATGGTAGTGTTTCCCAGCACACACCTGGAAAGAGACAGAAAAGGGGTAATGCTTAGGGGGCTATGGATTTTAAATCCTAAAAGACACAAAGAGAAAACATGGGAGGCTGTGGGGCAATGAATAAGATGGTTACAATCCACAGCTGTCTAAATCTGGGTAAGGGACTCCTGGTGTGAACACGCCCTCCACTGACACAGACTGGCAACTCCTCTGGAGGCCTCTCAGCGAGCCTGAACCCCCAACATGCTCGGCTCCAGCACTGGCCTCCCAGACCTGTGCCACACCGACCCTCAGAAACTGGTCACACAGACACCACCTTGGGGGGGGGTTAAAGTCTTCTCTCTTCTAACTTAAGACTGTCTCCAGAGTCAGTCATCAGAAATTCGAATATTTCCAGAATATAAATATTGCACAGTGTCTGGTGGGAGAGACACGTTTTGGTCTACAAATAAATCCCTCCCCTCCTGCCCTTCTCTCGCTGATGCCTCTCCAACAGGGAGATGATGTACCTGCTCCTCATGCAAAGCCAAACATTGTGAGGCACATTCTTTCTCCTTCCTGGCCTGTTTTCTCCTTTGTAAAATGTGTGCTACATGCAGGCAGAAGAGGCCTGCCTATCCCTGCCAGCTTCAGGGGCCCAGGCTTGGCCCTCCCTCTGCCCTGGCACTACCCACTCTCCTTACATGTGTAGGGCAGTCTGGGCCTTGGCTGCCTCCTGCTTGGTGCTGTATCGGATCAGGGCTGTGCCCTGGGTCAGGTTCAGATGGAATGTCAGCAGTGGGCCGTGCTGCATGCAGATCGTCCTCAAGGTTGACCCATCAATCTAAGGACAAAACACCCGGGTAAGACCCAAGAGAGGGAAGAAGGGTGACGGGGCTGCTCAAAACACGAACTCTCAGTTGCAGAGAGAGAGGAGGAAACAGGAAAGAGAAAATCATTCAGAGGCTAAGTCCAAAGAGCCCCAGACCACACGACCTTGGGGTAGGTCCTCAGGGCACTAGGGAGACAGTACCAAGGCATCTATTTTAGCTCCTCCAAAACACAAACTTCTGGTATATAATAAATCAGAAAATAAAAACACCAACTTAAAAGTGGCAATGTAATTATGTCAAGGTGTTGGCTGGCAGAGGGAGCAGCCAGATGGGCACTGAAAGGAGGCCAGTCTGTGGCACTCCCACAGCAGGTGGCACCATGCCAACTGTACCCTGGGATTCCTGCTGAATGGCCAGAGGCTGAGGGTTCAATGAAAATCTCAGCTTAGCTTTGAGAACCCTTTTATTCTGTCCACAGATGCCTAGCCTTCCCCTGCTCATTCTCACCACCTGAGGTCAGGCACCAGGATACCAGGTCTACATGTCCAGGGCCATCTAAATTAGGGCCTCAGATATTGGACCCCTTGTATTCAAAACCTTGATAGAGAGGAGCCCCTGCAATGTGAATAGGCCCAGGTGCTGGGACTCCGCATTCTGCGCCTTGTCCCTTACCAGGGAGAATCGGCTGACTGCTGACCACTCTCCTTTCCTCTTCAATGACTTAAGAAGTACCATTAGCATGGACTAGCATTTATAGAGGGTAAAGCACTCACAAACACCGCATCATTTGGTCTTCACAATAACCCTAGCAGAGGTTCAGTGTCTTGCCTGGCTTACATGGTACTGCCCAGATGCACAGGCTTCAGAGGAGCTACCATGTCTTTCAAAGCTCTTCCATCTAACACTCCCTCCTCCCCAGGTTCCTATCTCTTCTCCCATCTCTGGCCTGGCCTTCAACAAAGACCTCAGTTTGGCTTTTTGCTACCACTGGGCAGCTCTTTCCTGGCCTCTCCTGGCTGCCTTGACTGCTTTGGTGGCCACTGGCCCAAGCCCTTGCAGTCTTGCTGGAGCTGCTCTCTCTGAATTGCTCAGCCCTTGTCTTTTCTGACCTGTGGCCCCTCTTGGCTCCTGAAGTTTTTGTGATAACTCTCAACTCAAAGGACCAACAGCTACTTTTCTGGCCGTTTGCACCTGAAGGGCCCCCCAGGCACCTCCAAACTGAACATGGCCCAAGTGGTGGTGAAGCATCTAGCCTGTCTGTGGGTGTGCCTGCAAAGAACTGCCATCACGGGGGTCCTCCTGGGGGGAGCAGGGGTCGTGTTTGCCTCTCTTGGCATCCACAGCGCCTGGCACACAGCAGGGCTTTAATCAATGCTTGCAGACTCGCTACTCACAATCTGCTACTTTCCTTTTCCTCTAGAGTTATGTTCAATTTGTAACAATGAAAATACATTCTGCATATCAGATATTTACCTTACGATTCATAATAGTAGCAAAATTACAGTTATGAAGTAGCAACAAAAATCATTTTATGGTTGGGGGTCACCACAATATGAGGAGCTGTATTAGAGTGTCTGGCATTAGGAAGGTTGAGAAAGACTGCTCTAGAGGAACTGGTGTCAGACTGTTTTTAGAAACACCACCAGACACACCAATTCAGAAAACAACAAATTAACACTGCCTATGTTGTACTATACTTTCACTTGTTTCGTTAAGTGTTTTCCAATGACATTTTAATCTGGTTCCCACCACACTACAGGGTGAGTTTTGGGTACAGTTTGACACCTCTGTTCCAGAGGCCCTGACAGCCTAGCAGAGAATGTGTGTTGGGCCTGGAATCAGGAAGATCTGAGTTCAAATTCAGATTCACACACTTCTGAATCATGCGACCAACCCTGGGCAAGTTACTTAACTGCTCCCTGCCTCAGTTTCCCCAACTGTAAAATGTGTCAAAAGCACTTGGCAAACTGCCTGGCACACAGTGAAAGTGTGTAAGCATTGATACCCTCCCCTCTCTACCCTTCACCCTTCTCTGCTTCCAAGTTCTCAGCTGCAGTCGGCCTCCATTTCCCCCTTGCCTTTATTCTTCGGCCTCTTCCCAATAGCCAGTCATCTGTCAGATCTTGTCGGCTGCCAGGCTGGACAGCCTTTTCTCCCCACTCAGTCCATCTCCATCTCCTTCTGTCTGTCTGAGCTCTCCTCAGGCTCCTTGGATGGACGGACCTCCATGATAGGTATGTCCACCAGCTGTGAGCAGCCCCCAATGCTCTGAGCTCTAGCTGCCTTCACCTGGTGATCCCCTCAGCTACCTCTCTGCAGGTGTCTTACCCAATTGGTCATCTTGAAATATGTGTCCCAGAGACACTGTCAACAAATGTATCCAAAACTTTCCATCACTGAGAGGGCCCTGCCCAGTCCTTCAGGTCCAGAGCTTTGGGTATCCTTATCCCCACCTCCAATCTGTGGTCTCCTCCTTTAAGGTCTTAGATGCCCCCCTCCCTGCCCCACATCTGGACTCTTACTACAGCTGTCAGGTGCTCTGCCCACCTCCAGTCTCTCCCTGTTCCAAAAAGCCTCCAAAATGATTTTCCTACAGCGCAGGTCTGACCACGTCACTTTCCGCCATTCCTTGAACTCAAGTGGCTCCTCATCACTTCCAGAATTCAAGAATAAAATGATTTTTGGCTCAGATGCCCCAGCCTCCTTCTCTCTGCCACGGACTCTTCAGGCCAGGGATGCTGGCCTCCAGGCACCCTAGAAGGTTCTCTCTCCTCATCTCTCCCTCTCGACTTCTTTGCAGTCACAGCTAAGTCACAGCTTCCCCACGAAGCCTCTCCTCATCCCCTCAACACCGTTCCTGTCTGAGAACTGCTACCACTCCATCCTGCCCAGGCCATCTGCATGTAGACTGTGAGAGCCTTGAGAGCAGGGACTGTCTTTGCCTTTCTTTGCACCCCCAGCTCTTTGTATACCAGAGGAGCCTAACCAGTGCTCGTTTGATCCCTGGGCTCCTCCCCTCCTCTATACCTGCTGGTGGGCATTCCATCTCTTGCCTCAGCCTTTGTCCCCCGATCATCTGGAGTGCCCCACCCCCTTTATTTCACCTACTAACACCTTTTGCCTCCAGTCAAGGCCCAACCTGGGTGCCACCTCTTATGGGAAGTCTTGGCAGACCTGCTGCCATCTCCTTCAAATAATCCAGTATGTACATCTTTCTACATGACCTGAAGAAGACAGTGACAAACTCTCCGGCCCTCCTGGAGGTGCTCCGAGTTCTCCAGCATCTTAGTCTAGGCTGAGAATGGGTCCTTAGCCAGTCCCAGACTCAAGGGTTGCTGTTTGCCCTCTGTGCCCTGCCCACTTTAGCCAGAGAGGTCCAGTATCAACAAGAACATGGAGGGTGAGTACCTGGGGAGTGAGGTTGTGAAGGACCAGCCAGTAGCTAGGACGAGCTGTGCCGCCATCACTCCAGGCAGAGGCTAGGGAGGGATGGAAGCAACAAGAGAAAGCAGGTTAGAAGCAGCCAGGGGACATCCACTCCTTCCCCATTCCTGTGGCCCTGGGAATGCCTGGGTCTCCCCCACCCCAACCCAGGAGTGCCAGTTCCTTACCTGAGGCAAGCCTGGAGTCCTGGGCCCCCCACCCCCTGACTGAGCGGGGGGCTGTGCTGCTCCAGGGAGATGACGGTTTGGGATTGGTCAGGCCGGGAGGTGGGCGGGGCAGCCCGCTAGTGTTCCTTGAGGAAATATGGTTTTTCCACATCTTGTTGGAGAGATGAGTGGGGTTGTGTCCTATGGGATCTGGGGACCATGTTGATTTGTAATCAGTGAACTTTGCTGGAAGAAAAAAGGAAGGCAGGGATGACTGGCACCAGGAAGGGCCCCTACACTTCATGATCACATGTGAGTGAGATGCTACCACTGCCCTTCACTGTGTCAGAGATGAGGAAACTGAGGCACAGGAGGGAAGGACTGGAACCCAGGTCTGGTTCCCTATCCATGAGGCAGCCTGTAGTCACCTCACACAGAGAGAAACACAGATTTTAACAGAATGATTCAACACAGAAGCAAAACACACACTTTATAAGCAACAATGAGAGAGAGGCTATACTTCCATTAGGCCTTCTCTACATATAATTTGAAAATATAAAACTAATGACTGTGGCCTTGCAATTGTTTATCAAACAAAAGAAGATTATTTTTCCAAGTTCTTTTCTTTAAATGTAAGCTTCAAGGGAAAATTAATTAAAGAAAATGCTTTTGAAAAATCTGGAGGTTCACTTACTGGTAGTAACATCTTCCTCTACTTGGTAAAATTGGCACACTGAACCTTAAATGTGGGTCCCTGAGCATGTAAGGAAATCAGCTAAAAAGACATTTAAAAATTATGTTTGAGTGGGATATTCTCAAGCCATCCTCTTAGAGAAAATATTTTCCTTCTTTATATCTTTTTTCACACATTTCAAGGTTAAAAAAAATAACAAATGAGTTTTTCCACATACCAATTTAAAGACAGACAGACAGAATAAACCCTCCAAAACTCAAGTAGAAAACAAAATCAATCACTGTATTTTGAGGGTCAGGGAGCTGTAGTAGGCAAACATCAGACTAAGTATCTGCCCTTGGCGAAGTCATTTTCTGAGGAGAATGTGCGTGTGTCCATCAGGGCCATATGAGAAGCACCATGGGTGCTCAGAGGAGAGAGAAGCGCCCATCATAGGAGTGTGAAGGACTCTATCTTAAGATCCTAAGTCCTAGATGTAACTTTAAAACTTAGAAGTCTAATGTGGATGTCAGCTCACTCTCTCTTCCTGACGCTCTGATGCATCTGTAACATTTTATAAAAAGGCGCCAGCGTTTTCTTTCTCTAGTGATCCTGACGTTGTGTGGGCACCGATGGATCCCCAGGCTGCATCTCGGCTCAGATATACACCATTCAGGTCTGATCGCTCCACATCTCTCAGCTAGTGAGATGGTGGAGCTACCACCAAATGATCTGAGATGCTGCGTTTGAGGAGATGAGCAGGAAAAGGAGTTCAGGTGGAACAGAGAGCTTCCCCAGGGGCACAGTGCAAATACAAGGCCGGAAAGGCTCGGAGGCCATTTCAGGAGTGAAGACCATGCTGTAGGCCCAGGGCGGCTGCAGAAGGAATAAGAACAGAATGCTGGTGTGATGGGATGGCTATTTCAGGATAGTTAATCTGCTGAGAAGGACTAAGGAGGTAAAAATAAAGGCCATCTCAGGGAGAAGCCACTATTGTGGCAGTAGAAAGAGAAAGGAAGGGCTGGGCATAAAACAGGACACATCAGTGTCCTGGACGTGGTGACCAGGAGGACCAGGAGCCTCCGGTGTCTGAAAGGGCACTGAGCTGCTGGCCAGGGTGAAGGAGGAAGAGGGGAATTAAGAGAGGGTGCAGATGATGTCTTGGGTTTTCAGAAGACAGCAGTACAGCGACCTTCTTGAGAAAAAGAGGTCCTACTACGGACAGGCTTTCATTGCACAGCAGCACTTTGATTTTTCACAGCTTGCTAATCAAGATCCACTGCCTATGAAGAGTGGATATATGAACAAGCTTTTGTCAGAAAGAGAAGTGGGAGAGGTGCTTAAGGAGATAACAAAAGGCTCAGAAGAAATAAGCACTGAGGTTTTAACACAGACAATTCAAGAGCCTGGGGGGAAAAACCCAACAAAGTCCAAAGCCAGAGAACTATTTGATCAAATCTAGGAAAGAAGTTTGTTAATAATGATGATGCAAGGAAAGGTGAAACTGAGATCCTAAGTCCTAGATGTAACTTTAAAACTTAGTCCAATGTGGATGTCAGCTCGCTCTCTCTTCCTGACGCTCTGATGCATCTATAACATTTTATAAAAAGGCGCCAGCGTTTTCTTTCTCTAGTGATCCTGACGTCGTGTGGGCACCGATGGATACCCAGGCTGCATCTCGGCTCAGATATACACCATTCAGGTCTGATCGCTCCACATCTCCAATGCTATCCTCTAACAAGGCTTAGGTCACATCCTTCTTAGTTGGCACCAGGCCACACCCCACTCACCCCCACCCACAGTGCTTCTCTTGCTCTCAAGGAAAGCCTCAAAGCTAATTCTCTGGAGGCTGTGGCTCTCCAGGGCCGTGTAGCCCCACTTGGAAAAAGCCTCCCAGCCTTACAGTCTAGTTGTAAGACCCAAATCTCCTACTGAGTCACTGGGCTATGGCTCTCCTCTCAATCACTCGCCCTGCCTTGTAATCTGGTCTCTGAACTCTGGAGCCTCTCCAGAACCGCTACTGTTTCATTAGTGAGCTCTTTACTCAGTTCTTATCCTTCTCTATCTCTCTGCTGCAGCCATTCATCTTGCTGACCACCATCCTCTCAGCCAAGCTCTTGTGCTGCTGCCCTCTTGGCTGTCCTTCTACTGCCAATCCTCCCAGTCTCCTTATCTCCACTCTCCTTTGCCTTTCCACCTTTGTCCAAAGCAACACTGTCCTTTAGTCCACCTGCTGCCTCATCTGAGCTCTTCCTATGGTTGTCTAGAGCTCCTCCATTCTCTTCTAGTCCGTGGGGTTTGCTACCATCATGTCCTCTCTTTGGCTCCCTATTCCCCCTTGCACCATATTCAATCCACTGCCAGTCTCATTTCTACCCCCATCACTTGTAGCAGCCCCCTCCTCTCTACTCCCAGAGTTACCACCTCACATGCCTGGACTACTGCAATAATGGCCACCTAACTGGTTCCAGCGTCTGCCTTCTCCAATGCCAAAGGGACCCTTCTCCAATGAAGGTCTAAGAAGATGGCTCAATAAACTCCAGGGGGTTATCTCTGGGACCACATATAATGTTCTTGTTTAGCATTTAAAATCTCTCTCTCTCTCTTTCTCTCTCACCCATACCTACACCCCCCCAAATAAATTCTAGTGGTTTCTCTGTTATTTTAAGAATCAAATGTAATTGCTATGATTTGTCACAGTCTGATTCCTATCTCCCCATCTTCTTGAGTCTGCTCACACCTCAAGCCCCTCTCTGTTTCCCATGGTCCCATGGTGTGTTTGCCATTCCTGGTCATGCCCCTCCATGTCTAGGAGCCACTCCGTCCTCACCTCTGACTCTCATAATACTTCCTTCAAAATTCTCCAGTGACACCTTCCACGTGACAATTTATCTTCTACTGATCATGCATATATTTTTATATGGACCTTTGCTCTCCCTCAGTAGTCTCCAAGTGCCTTAAGGACAGAGATGGCTTTGTGCAAAGTGCCTGGCACATGACAAACACTTAATAAAGGCTTCCTGACTGATGAAGAGGTGGGTATTGAACCAGACCCGTCCGGCAACAACTTCACCGTCCCCCAGGTCTTGAATGAACTCTCCTTGTCCAGCTCTTTCTGGGTAAATGCCACCGCCTGCTGAAGGTGCCCAGGGCAAGTCACCAAGGTCACTGTACCCTTAACTCTTCCTCTGGTCTCTCTCTGGAACGTAAGCTCCTTAAGGGCAGGGATGGTTATACTTTTATCTTTGAAACTTAAAAGTTATTTTTTATCACATGGGTTATCAAGTAACTCTTCATTTTGTTTTTGACATAGGCCTCTGCTTAACGGAGAAGCCTGTGGTCACTGCCCAAATGCAATCCGGCCTCTTCTCTCCCACTTGCTCTATCCTGGCACAGCTCTTTCTGAAATCTCTCTGCATCTTTTCTCTACTTGGTTATTCCGGTGTTGAGAGCAAATTCAATCCTTTTTGAGTGAAAATGGAGGTGATTTATGTCCCCTCCTGCTTTGATGCTCCAAGGCTTGGGGTCTAAAACTGTGTCATCTGTACACAGGAGCACATGACAGGATTCCTCTGTCATTGGACTCTCACCATTCATGACAGAGGCCAACATGGTTCGCAGGTGATCAAGCCTGTGTGTTAAGCACTGCTTGATATTCACAATGAGAGGGCTGTGGAACAAATCTATCTGGCACAACATCTCAATGCTTTTTAAAATAATTTAAAATTTTTATTGATGTCTTCCACTTTCATGTCACCTTCATTTCTGAGCATATCCCCCTCTTCTCTCCTACACAATGAGACATCTCTTATAACTAAACATTTTAAAGTAATTCAGAAAAGTCATTCAAACCAGCAGCTACGTGAAAACATATGCACTGTTTCACATCCCTGGGTTCCTGCCAGTGCAAAGAAGGAAAAGTGATCCATTTCCTTATCTCTACTTTGGGTCTGCCTTGATTACTGGACAGCTAACCTTCATGCAAACCCTCCAGCAAGGACTTCGCTGTATATACTTGGTCTCTAGGTCAGCCACTTTTCCCAGGTTTCTTTTGGAAAGTTCAAATGTGCTGCTTCCACTGTAGTTGTTGAAGAAAGGGGGTGATTTTTTTTAATTTGTAAAAATTTTCATACACAGTTCCCTTTTAGGGGAAAAGGGTTTATTGTCTTTCCTATCTCATCCTTAAATTCAGTGGGCATGATTTTCCTTCACTGGGGCTCTACTCAAAATTTCTGAAATTGCCTCCCCCCCCCCCACCCACTTCTTGCTATTTCATGAACTACTACTATTGCATAGTCTACTATCAATCAATTAAGAATCGAATGAGGAAGACATTGAACAAATATATACAAACAAGCCATAGACATGACAAGTAAGAGATGAGTAAATAAGTAAGAAAAGAGAAGGAAGGCGCAAGGATTAAGAGGGGCTGAGGAGGGCTTCCTACAGGAGATGGCATTTTAGCTGACATTTCAAGGAAGCCAGAAGGCCAGCAGGCAGCAAGCAGAGGAAGACCATTCCAATCATGGGGAACAAGCAGAGAAAATGCTCAGAGTCAAGAGATGGAGGGTCTGGTCTGTGAGACAGACAAGAGGCCAGCATCAGTGGAAGGAAGAGCACGTGGTAGAAAGATGGGAGGGGAGTAGGTTACAGAGGGCTATGGATGCCAAACAGAGCATTCAGCATTTAGTCTTGGAGGTGATAGGGAGTCACTGCAGTTTACTGAGTCTGGGGAAGGAGTGACATAGTCAGAACTGTGCTTTAGGAAAATCCCTTTAATAGCTGAAGGAAGGATGGACTTGAGTGGGGAGAGACGGGCAGGCAGACCCACCAGCAGGCTATAGCAACAATCCAGGTGAGACCAGAGAAGGGGTTTGACAGATGCTGCAGAGGTGAAATCAGCAGGTCTTGACACCATCCATACTGGATCTGGAGGGGTAAGAGAGAGTGGGAAAGTCGTGCTGCCCCCTACAGTTACAGAGAAGGGGGAAGGGGGAAAGACAATGAGTTTGGTTTTGGATAGGATGAGCTTAAGATGTTGAGTGGATATCCAGTTCAAGAGGTCTGAAGAGTAGCTGGAGATGCAAGATCGGAGGTCAGCAGAAGTACATGTGAGAAGCATCAGCACAGAGATGGTAATTACACCATGGGGCCTGATGAGGTCACCCAAGGAAGTGCACCATCTCCTCCACAGCAAGACTCTCCCCATCACAAGTCGGCATAAGAAATTAAATGGGAACTTTTTTTGAGTTTTACAGAAGCTGCGATGACACTCAGAGGTCTGCAGATGACATGAAAAGAGTTTAGAAACTCAGAAGTGGGGGTAGCTAGGTGGCGCAGAGAATAGAGCACTGGCTGCAGAGTCAGGAAGACCTGAGTTCAAATATGACCTCACATACTTAACACTTACTAGCTGTGTGACCTTGGGCAAGTCACTTAACCGCATTTGCCCTGCCTTCCCTCCTCCAAAAAAGGGAAAAAAAACCCCCCAGAAACGCATAAAATATTTGTATGGTATCATATAGCATCAACTCAAATTTTACAATAAGGTACTGTAAATGCCCCACAAGAGAAAAAAAAAATCAGACTTCTCTAGCACAAAGGGAGAACTAAAATATTTTACATGGATTTTCCAGATCATGGGGGCAGCACACCCCTAAACTCCATGATACGGCAGGAATAAGTGCAGCATAGACAGAGGAGAGTCTTGTGGAACACCTCTAGTTAGAGGGTGTGATCTGAAGGAGGATCCAACAAGGAGACGGAGGAGAAGTGGTCAGAGAGGTGAGAGGAGAACCAGGAGAAAGCCTGGTTAAGAGAGTTTCCAAGGAGGAGAGGATGGTCAACAGAGTCAAAGGCTGTAGAGAGGTCAAGAAGAATGAGGAATGGGGAAAGGTCACCGGATTTCACAACTAAGAGACCATCCATGACTTTGGAGAGAACAGTTTCAGTGGAATGGTGATGTCAGAGACTGGACTGTAGGGGTTAAGAAGAGAGAGAGAGACAAAAATAAAAAAAAAAAATTAAAAAGGACATAGGATTTGGGTGCGGCTAGGGGGTACAGTGAGTAGAGCACTGGCCCTGGAGTCAGGAGGACCTGAGTTCAAATCCTACCTCAGACACTTTACACACTTACTAGCCTTGTGACTTTGGGCAGGTCACTTAACCCCAATTGCCCTCCAAAAAGGAAAAAAAAAAAAGGAGAGAGAGAGGACGGAGGGTCTACTGTAGATGGCTTTTTCTGAGAGTTCAACTACAAAGAGAAGTGTTTAGGGACCGTAATTATCTGGGATGGAAGGATCAAGATGTGGGAGATAGCCATATGTGAAGGCAGTAGGGAAAGAACCAGCAGACAGGGAGAGGTTGAGATTATGCGAAGAGCTGGGATATTGGGGTGGGGACAATCTGTTGGAGAAGGTATCGAATGTGACTGGTTGAACAAACAGAAGGGTTAGCTTTGTGAAGCAGTAAAACTGAAGAGAGAGGAGCAGAAGGCACTTGAGTGACAGGAGAAAGAAGGGAAAAGACAGAGAGCAGAGTAAATGGCTTCAGTCTTCCCAGTGAGATCTGAGGCGCAGTTCTCAGCTGGGAGGTGTCAGGAGGGATGAGGTCTGGAATAGTGGGAGTGAGATGGCATCCTCATTCTGCACACTTTACACCAGTGTTTTCCTTGGGTGCCATCTTTCTCTCGGCAAGATAAGAGGGGGGGGACTTGGCTCCATTCATGCTTCTGATGCTGCTGAGCTTTGTGGTGCCAGACCTTCCTGAGGCTTCCTTATCTATGAATTGGAGCTGACTAATAATTATACTGACTTCTTTCTCCACATGGTCACTTACTGGCTCAAGTTAGATAAGGTATAGAACATGCTCTGCATTTATAACACTTAAAATGGTATCTAAATATCAGATATCGTATTTTTAAGGAGACCAAATGTTTGTTGGCTGATGCAATTTCTAGAGTCTTTTGATCCTGCAAGGAGTGATTTATATTCACTAAACTTCCTTAGGAGAGCCTAACAATACTGATATCTGTTCTTTAATTCATTTCCTATTGTTCATCTGGAAAGACTGGGCTGGGGTTGCCTCACTTCTATGCCATTCTCACTTTCAGTCTTTATTGTAGCATATTGATTTTAATAAGATGGTGGCCCAACTATGCAGACACAAGTGTCATCTACACTGGCGCCCCATCAATTTTTGTTTTTAAATGTAAACAACTCCATAATTTATGCTGTTATTCTTCATGGTCAGCATTTAACTCTTTTCTAGAAGAAAGTATTCACTCTGTGTGTATCATACACATAACATACATATAGAAAGATATAGATAGAGAGACCTGGAGCTTCTGTCCAATCTGCAGATACCTGACCCCTTGCTTCTTAAGCAGAAGACTATACTCCAGTGTATTTTCTCTACGCCTAACTCCGCACTGAAATCACTGAGTAGTTAGTCTACTTCATTTGGCAAGACTTATCAAATAATTTATAACTTAAACAATTTCTCAAAAATAAGTTCTGATATATAAGCACCAATCTTTTCATGATCATCTTCTCACAAATATTTATGAGCAAATCAAGTGCCACACAGGGCAAAAGGTCCTGTGCAGTGATGCTCTTGTTGCCTTGGACACAAAATAAACTCAATCAATTGCCTACACCTTTTGTTTTTCTCTCCAAGGAGATCATAAGCCACAATTCCATTCAGTTTTTGTCTTCTGGTTTTCTTTATATTATTTATTATTGCTATAAATTAGGAGTAGGGAAAGAGAAAGCTTGGGAGGTGAGATTCTATGACTCCATGTCATTACAACACTTAACCCTACCATCACCAAAAAAATGACTAACAGCGACAACTCTAAGAGCCCAATAATAACAGGAATACCACCCCTCACCACTTTCTGAATAGCTGCTCCACTACCATCACCCTCCACCGCCTTTCTTGATATCTGGAGTAATGAAGAATACTTGTAAGGTCAGGACAGACTTCCTTGTCCCCTTTCTCCCTGGGATCTGCACATTCCCAAAGACAACTCTTCCAATTCAGAAGGGTGGGGCAGGAAGCACACTAGACTGGAAGAAAGTGATGCTCCTGTTATGCTTGGGGCTACCTTTTTCTGGGTCAAATAACCAGTGAACAAGTATTTATCAAGGTCAGGCACTGGGCTCCTATCTTTTAATAAATATCTGAAAGCAAATTGATCTTTGCCCTCCATATTCTGCTGAGAGGGAACTTCTACAGAAAGTAAATACAGGGTATACACAATAAAAGTAAATAGCACTTTGGTGACGGACACTAACAACTGGGGAAATCAGGAAAGGCCTCTTAAAAAGGAGGGGGCCTTGAAGGGGGCTGGGAAAGGAAAGAGCATCCTAAGCACTGAGGACAGATGATGCCAAGCCAGGGAGGTGGGAGACGTACTGTACTCTGGGAAAATACCAGGCAGGTTACCATGGCTAGAATACTCTCAATGTAGGAGGGGAAGTTATATGTGATCAGTCTGGGCTGGGAAAAGTTTAAAATGCCAAATGGTGCAGCTGATACTTGAGCTGCAAGGGTGAAGCAGCTTTGTGAGCAAAAGAGGGACATTACTGGACCTGAGGGCTTCACGCAGAGAAAGAAAGAGACCAGATGCAGGAACCAATGAAGATGTTACTGAGATAGTTCAGGAGGAGATGGAGAGAACCTAGAGTAAGTGGAAATGAGAGGAGGAGAGAGGAGGGGAGAGTCAGAGGAGAGACTAGATAAGAAAGCAGGAAAAGTGGCTGAGAAAATGTGACTTACAGGTTGTAAGCCTTGGTGAGCAGGAGGCGGCCGATGCCCTGGAGAGAAATGAGGGCAGTCGGAGGAAGGGTGAGTTATCTTACGACATGTCTATGCTTTTTCTGGGGTATCCAGGTGGAGATGATGATGCTGGGGCTCAAAAGAGAGGTGAGGGCAGAGCCCCCTTCCTGGAGAGGATACTTAAGTCCATGAGGACTGATGAAATACTAAGAGTGTGTGCAGTTAGAGAAGAGGAGAAGGTCCAAGCCAGAGTCCTGGGGGATATTCATGTACTGGGGCAGGACAAGGATGATGAACTCACCAAGGAGGCTGAGAAGGTCTGCACTGGTGGACAGGAAGAGAACCCTAACAGAAGTGGGAGGAGAAAACAGTTAGAAAGAGGGTAAGGGTGAGACCTAAGCAGAGTAAGAACTCTTGGATTTAGCAAGGAAGTGTTTCAGGTGACTGGCAGGGAGCAAAGCCAGATGACAGAGTCTAATGAAGTGAGGACAGTGAGAATGAGCAGCTTTTCTCTAGGAGTCTGGCTGCAAAAGGGAGGAGTGACAGGATGGTAGCTAGAGGGGACAGAAGGCTAGTAGAAAGGCTTGAAGAGACTGGAGCACATTGCTATGGAGCACGGAAAATGCCGGTAGATAATGAAAGACAGAAAAGTAATGAGACTGGATAGAAAGGCAAAGGACCCCAAGTGCACAAAGTGACAGCTCCGCTGATCAGAGTTATTTCCTTCCTCTTCAGATGAAAGAAAGGAAGAGAAGGTGCTCATGATGGAGGGTTTCATTTTTACCAGTGAAACTGAAGGCTAGGGTTGCTTCTGCTGAGAAAAAAGGGAGGAGACAGTAATGTCTGGAGAGATGGCTGGGAGAAGCCGCTGTGCTGAAAGAGGCAATTGACCAGGGAAGAGCAAAAGAAAATGGGGAAGGCCCAAACCAGGCTGGTTAACACATCTGCAGTAGACTTAAGTCAACACACGTCTGTAAGCTCCTCCATCACTTTTGTGCTGAGAAGCACAAGAGCTGGAGGAGAGAGGCCAACCAATGCCATGTGCTAGACACTACGCAACATCCTGGGGCAAGAAACAGGCCTCCTCTCCTGTGGGCATCACAGAAGAGCCAAACTCCTGTGTGTGGAAGAAGACAGAAGGGCTCTGCGGAGGATGTACCTACTATCACAGGAGAGTCACCCCTGATGGAACGAGAGGGCACTGCTGGATGGGTAACAGGGCAGCCGCCGTCCCAACTCTGTGGTAAAAGGTCTCACCCTCTTTCCTGGGGAAAAGAGTCCAGCCACAGAGAACCCCAGCCAAGGAGAACCTCAGGAAGCCCAGTCTCACTGCTGCAAGGCTTGCAGAAGCCTGTGCATCGACTTCTTCCCTACATGAGCCACTGGTCTATGAGGAAAATCCACAAATTGGATGTTTCCTTTGCTTGAGGCCTTCAGAAATCAGAACTGGCACTGACTTAGGAGGCTGATGGACAGAATCACTCCCTTACCGCCCATTCAGCAGCCACATAGCTGACAGCTAAAAGCTGCCATTCTTTCAATAAAAGGCATCTAAACATCCGACTGGCTGGCACATGAATAAGAAGCCTGGACAACTGAATCACCTTCTGATATTCTGTGGGGGCACCTCCCAGTTTCTAAGTTAAAAATCCCAGTTTCCTTTCCTGGCTTTCTGTTAGGGGCCTGGAAGGCAGGGAGAAGTGATGAACACAGGTCAGGCAGCCAAAGAGAAGGTGCCGAGTGCCGTGTAAACCTTCCTCCTGGACTGTACATCCACGGTCCCCTACCCCACACCCAACAAAACAGACACATACATCCTATTCGGTCTTACTGAAAATTATTCTTGTCCACAGCAGTTTCTGAGCATGTCTGCATGTGTGTGAATGTGGGCATGTGCAGTTCAAAATGAGCAGTTAAAGTGGGTCTGACATGGTGCAAAGCAGCAAGATCCAAAGGAAAGGAAAGGAGCCACACTACTCCTAACCCATGCTACCGCCGGGCCTTACCTGAAGTGCTATGAACGTTGGTAAAGGAGTTGTCAGAGGCACTGTAGGGCCAGGCACCAGGTGAAGGCAGCGAGGTGTTGAGGGAAGAATTAGACCCTGCGTTTACACATAAGACAGAAGAGAAGAACAGGAGAAAGGCAGGGTTAGGGTCAGGAGTGAACAAGCCAGAGCCCACAGCCACTCTCAGCAGGAGGTAGATGATTTACACAAGTGTGCAAACATCACTGCTCCTGCCTTTTTTGGAAGCCTAGCCTTCCAAAGACACCCTTAGTCACCTGTGGTGTTGTCCCGCAGAAGTTGGTGGTCGGTATCTACAATGGGAGATGTGGCCGGACCCCCAAGCACACTGCCTGGGGTCACGTAGGGGTCAGACTCAGGGTCAATGTTTTGTATACCTTTCCACGGCACTCCTGGTTGGAATTCTAGGACAAGAAGGGGAAACATACAATCAGGGGGTCACAAGTAACTGATAAATGAGCCCCCACAAGGACTCTTGAGCAGCTTATTGTAAATGAGCACGTTCCTGATTCTTCAACTTCCCCACAGATTTCCTTGATCAAAGTCTGATGTATTTCTTATGTTCATGCCCTCCGTCATGTTTAAAGGATCCTTCTGGGGAGGGGCTGTGGCCCCCAGAGGTCAGTGTTAGGGAATGATAGGAAAGGTAACTTAAAGAGTCCCTGAATCCAGGGAGACAATAGGCACCAGAAAGCCAGAGGGCAAATGGTGGGGACACTCTACAAGCCAGAAATCGGAGGAGAGGGCTACCATAACCTTGGTTCACCTGCTAACAAGACCCTTAAATGGGAAGTGTGGTGTGCGAGTAGCGATTTCAGCTAGTCTTTGTGCTAGGCCAGAGTGGGGATTGCACCGAGAAGATACAGAGAGTCAGTGAATTTTTTAATGCCAACGTGTTTGGATAACAGATTGAATCAATGACCTAATGGGACTGAATGACCTGGTACCACAGTGTGGAATGGCGGAAAGACTTTGGGGTGAGATATATAAGTCCTGGCTGGGCCCTCTACTAGGAGGGACTTGCCTAGGCCTCAGTTTTACCACCTGTATAATAGAGGCAATCCTTGTATCTCCTACCTCCAGCTCTTGAAAGGAAAGGAAGGCACACACACCAGCATGCTCAAACCCGCCCACATTGCTGAGCGCCTTTATGGATCATGTAGTGAAGATGCAAAGAAAAAGTATGGTGCCTCCAGAAGGAGCAGGAGGGCAGACCTCAAGAGTCTCCCTTTTAAGGTGTCCTCTACCTTCAGGTCAAGTCTCCTTCAAGACTGGGGCCTTGTGGCACGCGGTCCCAAAGGATCTGTTTAAGGTGGAACTCTGCCAGGTTGAAAAGGCTTATGATTCTTTACCATGAAGGCTCATTGGCTTGGAGTCTGAGCTACACTGACCTTTCAACAGAAATACCAAGCAGCCCGATTTTCTTTGCAAAGATAGCTCTCCAGAACTTCCAGACTCCCATGGCATGGGGTGTCAGGGACATCCGAGCCAGCTGTCAAACTCAGACAGAAAGGGATCCCTGTGACTGTTCCAGCTTCTCAGTCCAGCCCTAAACTAGCCATCTCTGATCTGAGCTGTGGACACAAAGTCCACAGGGAGATCAAGGCTATGGACCAAACTCCACTGCCCTGACTAACTCTGCATTCCGGCTAGAAGCACCAGCTGCTGCCCAATTACGTGAAATACAGTCGGTAAAGTCAGGCCACGTACAGGGGAGAAATAATGTCCTATGGACATTGCCCCTGATGCTCACTGCTGTAGGCACTGAAGGCATCAAAGGCGAGCCCACGCAGTGCTCGAGGCAGGAAGTGCTGCATGGGGCTGAAAGGCAGGCAATGCTGGGACCCCACCCTGACCCCATCTCCTCCATGGCCTTCCCTGATGCCTGGAGAGGCAAGAAGGTAATCGGTGGAGTTGGGAAGACCCGAGTGAGAGTCCTGCTGCAGACAGTCTCCAGCCATACAACGCCTCTGGGGCAGACATGCCAGCTTTCTGGGCCTCAATGGTGTCTGAGGTCCCTTTCAACCTTTCACTAGGATCCTTGAGCCCACCACTTCAAATGGCCAAGCCGCCTCTGGACTTCCTACCTGTGATAAGAGATGGATGTCTGGGCCTTAAAATCAGGGACTAGGGAGGCTGGAACAGGCCTTAAAATGATCTGCTCCAACTTCTGATCTAAAACTCCTGTCCATTGTCCAAGCCTGTGAAGAGGCTTTTCTTGGCTGTCCCCTCCTGGATCCAATGCCCCCAACACCAACGTGCCAGATGCAGCTTCCTCTGGCACTGCGGTTCTCTTTATCTCCAGGGGAAGCTGGGTGGCACAGTAGATAGAGCATTAGCCCTGGAGGCAGGAGGCCCTGAGCTCAAATCTAGCCTCAGATACTTACTAGCTGTGTGACCCTGGGCAAGTCACTTAATCCTAATTGCACCTCCCCACCCTCCAAAGAACCCCTCTTTACACCCAAGGTTAGCATTCTTTGTCAGTTATCCGAGGCCCTCTATATTAGTCAGCTCCATCTGTTCTGCCGCATTCCGTGCGAGCCCCTTCCACTTTCTCTACACTCTGGTCAAATCTAACCAAACCAGTGGACACCAGCTTTTCTTCCTCTGTATCTTTGTTCCCACTGTACACCAATTCCCAGAATGCCCTCACCCCTCAAAAACGTCTAGTCATCCTTCAGAGCCCTGTCCCCAAGCAGCCTCCAGGCGGCTTCACAGGATAGCCCGCCTCAGACTGATGTTCTCATTCTGTGGAAGGCCAGGACGCAAACCTGGGTCATCTGATTCTTGGCCTCCTTTCTCACTCCTCCAAGTGCAAGCAGCGCTGCAGGTTATGTGGATACTTGCTGAATTAACAAATTACTCTGAGGCAACCTCATGCAGCAGTGGAAGTACTTCTCCCCAAAGTGTTTAAATAAGTCTAGAGGCAAATGCTGCTTGGTCAAGGGTATGTCCTGGGGTGTACCTGGAGGCCAACTGGCATGGCTGGATTTACTTCCAATTTTATTGGTTGGTGGCGATTTGGCAGGTAACCAACTATCACCAGCAGGCCCTGTGTGGCCCCCCAACGTGTCGCCTGGGATGATATCAAACTGGTTGTATGGGGATCCTCCTCGGGTTTTTCCAGGGGGTACTATGGCGCCTGGGAAAAGAAGGAGAGAGAATTCACACACAGAAAAGGCTAGAGGCAAAAACAACATCCACCAACATTTCCTAAATGACTATATGCATATGTTCTCTTGAAGTAAAGGCAGACATCAATAGCCTCACCTCACTCTCTGGAGATTGGTTCTCAACCAGTGAGCCAACAGACAAAACCAGTCAAATGCCAAACCAGCCAGTCGTCTTTAAGGTATGACTTACACTCCTGTCCTTGCTCCTCATAGCCTGGAAGTGAGCCTCCCTGAGCACTCCCTCTTGCAGGAGGCAGGTGCATGGCCAGATCAGCTATGATGCCATCGCCTAAGGTGTAGATGGGCTGCAATCTCTACACTCAAATAATGCAATTAAGGGTGAACTGCCTCAGCTCCACAGATGCCATTGGCTTCACCACCAGTGTCTGATCAGGCATTGTTAACCTGAGAGGGGGAGCAGTGCCACAGAAGGCCCAGAGGTGCTCAGTGAGAGAACCAGACGTGATGCCTTTCCACACTCAGGCAATGAGACAGAAGCCTTGTGTCTGCTCGACCCCAATGTGACACTTGGTGTGGCTGCTTTAGGAACCAGGAGTCTGGTAAAGGAGGGGCCAACTGATTCTAAGTGCTCCAGTGGGAACATCCCATCCCAATGTGCCTGCCTAATGTGGCAGTACCCAATATGCCACAGGAGGAAGCAGAAAAAGCACTAAGAGATGGGAAAAGGTCTTGGGTCCCCAGGGGAGGGCCCTACAGTCAAGATATGATGGGCTAGCATCTCAAGGCAGCTGAAAGATGGGAATTTGTCAAAAACTGAGAAAAAAATCCTAGAGACCAAGAGAATATAAAGTACGAGTCTTTTCTCATTTCTACCAAATTTTTAAGCTCATCTTTTTCAAGCCCTGGAAGATTCCAGTGGTGGGAGAAGGGAACAGGGCACACAAGACCCCTTCCTCACAGGGGACTGTAAGATACAGATGATTCAGTGCTGACTGTTCTTTGGTGAAAGTGGGTGATAAAGATGCCTGGCTTGCTTGGCCTAGCATAACACCAGCTTCCCTTGAAAGCTCAGCTTTTCAGGAGGCCTCTTCTGATCCGCCACCCCACCTCCCCCACAACATATAATTCTGTATGTTCCTTCTTGAGGGTCTACTTTGCTTTCGCTGTATCCCCTGCACCCATCAAAATGCCTGACACACTGGAGGTGCTGCATAAATGCTTGTTAACTAACGCCCTGCAGATGCTCTTGTCTGTGGATAGCACAATGCCCTGGAACACTGCAGAGCCTCCTAAAAGAGCCATAAGCGTTCCAGAGACTTGGGCCCCAGGACAAGTTGGATGAAGAAATGTGCACTGCCCCTGCAGATGTGGCCTACTTGAGCCTGGTCACAATGCAGGATGAGAGCTGGTGGGGAGCTTGGTTGTGACCCCCCAAGCTGCTCCAGGACACAGAGGCTCAGGTCTTTATTTTTCAATTTTGAAAATCCATTTTCCAGAATTTATGTTTGATTTTTTTTTTATGTTGCTTTTCTATTTTTTTAAAGTTACAGCCCCAATTCATTGACTTTTCTTTATCATTTTTCTTAATGGAAAATGTTTAAGAGGGGAAGCTTCTCCTAAGGCTTGCTTTGGCTGCTGTAGTCAAGTTAAGGGCAGAATTTATTAAGTGCCTACTACATGGCAGGCTCTGTACTAAGTGCCGGGGATACAAGGGAAGGCAAAAGCCAGTGTCTGCCCTCAAGAAGTTCCCAGTCTACTGGGGGAGAAGGAACATGAAGACAACTCTGTAAAAACAATATATGTGTAAGATAGTAGCTGTCTCAAAGAGAAGGCACCAAGGTTAAGGAAGACTGGAAAAGGTTTCTTGCAGAAGGTGGAACTTTAGCTGAAACATGAAGGAAGACTGAGAAGCTAAGAGGTGGAGAGGAAAAGGGAGGAGGGTGTCCCCAGGCACGGGGTGGAGTGGCCAGTGGGCACAGAGTCAACAATCAGCATGGAAGTTGGTGCCACTAGACCATGGAAGGAGATGAGCTTGAGAAGACTGGAAAGGTGGGAAGGAATCCAATTAGGAAGGGTTTTACATCTCAAAATGAGCACTTCAGATAGGTTCCTGGAGGTCACAGAGAGGCTGATGTCTGTGACAGCTGGAAGGAGGACAGCCAAGAGTGTGGAAAGACTCGAGGCACTTTTTGGAAACTACTCATGAGGCTGGCACATTCGTCCAGATGCCAGGTGATGAGGACCTGTACAGATGTGGGGCCAAGTTCTGGTACTCAGTCTCACTGCTGTCTCTGCTTTTAATGCAACCATCCCTCATTCCTAAGCTTTATTCTTGAATTCACATATTCTTTAGGAATATATTCGTCTCCATTTAAATGTGGATGCCCTCTTTAAATTCTCTTTTATCGATAATAATTTCTTATTACACTGTGGTTGGAAAAGGACATGTTTACTACTGTTTTCATGCATTTGTTTAGGATGCACTTGAGAACTATGTACATACTTTTTGATTTCCATTCAAGCTCTCTTCACCAGTTTTTCTTGCAGGTCTATTCAAGTCCTCCATTTCTTTCTTATCTTTTTTGTTACATTTGTCCAGGTCTGAAAGAGAACTTTGAGGGCCCCCAATATTATAGTGTTTCTTTTTATTTCTCCCCATAACTTAAGTATTCAGATGCTATGCCATTTAGGGCACATGTACTAAATACTGATATTATTTCACTACCAAATGTGCTTTAAACATAACTTTTCTCTTTTAGCTCTGTTTATTTTTACTACTGCTTTGCTAATAGTCACATTTGCTTTTTTGAACTTGCTTGAGGCATAATAAATTTTTCCTGTAGGGCCTCATTTTAACTCTATATGAACACTAATTTTTCAAGTGTGTGGAGATTTTTTTCAACTCTTTCTAATCCATTCCTTCATTTTATGAGTAAATTGATCCCGTTCACATGCGAAGTTATTGTTAAGTGTGTTTTCCTCTCCATCATAAACTCTTACCTTTTCCTCTTTTTTTGCTACTTACATCACCGACCTTTTTCAAAAGAAGACACTTTTTCTTGTCAATTGTTCTTTGTATTAGATACCTTATACGTTTTTCTTATTTTTCATTCTTCTGATTCTGTTCTAGTGTTTCTTGCTGCTTTATACAGTCACAGAGTTCTATTTGTCCTGTTTATTCAGGGAATCCACCCGTGGGGCGTGGCTTTCTATTTTTTGTTCTATGTGATTTATTCTCCTCCTCAATGTCTTTCCTTAAGAGTTCTAATTTCATTTTTGCATCTCTTGCATTATTTCTTCTAGTTACCCTTGGGAGTCCTCAGGGCTAAGTCACTCTTTTTTCTGAGGCTCTCCTTGGAGTTACTGTAGAGCTTTCTCCTCTTTGTTTACAACTTGGGCTTGTCTTGATCCACAGCATTTCTTCATTGTGCTAGAGTTTTCTCCCATTTCTTCCTATTCCAAGCTTCGGTTTCTATATGGGGCTATGTTTGCGGTCCTAAACTTTCAGATGGAGTGGGTTGGCTTTACTTGGTCCTTTCTCCTCTGCAGTCTAGATGTCACTGCCACTGTGGTTCTGGGCTGGATGTCTTTTGTCCTAATTCCTGGCTCCTGCGACCTTCTCTGAGTGAGTTTTAGGCTCAGCTCAACACGGGCTCTGGTTTCCTCTTACTAATGTATAATCTCCAGCTGGGAGCTGTCTCTGTTATGACCTCCTGTACTGCCTTTTCCTTGGCTCATTCCACTTAGAACCCAGCCCCCATAGGCTTCTGGTCACACTCCTGCAGCCCTGGACCTCAGTTCCTCTTTAGTCTTCTTGAGCACTATTCCAACTGGCGACTGCGGTGTTTGCTGGGATCACCCCCCACCCCAAACCCAGGCCCATGGTTTTCATAACAAAATGCTTCAGTAGTACTCTTATGATTCTTAGTCAGAGCACATCTCAATCTCTAAGAAGTTAATGCACAAATGGGGTACATGGTGCTTATGTCTAGGCTGCAACCCATCACCAAGAGAGAATCATGCAAGAGAAGTAGTGTTAAAAGAGGTCAATAGAGAAATAAATGACTAGGAAAGAAAGTTGGCCAGTTGTGTGGTCAGAACAAAGTATAACTAATGGAAAGCCCAATTAAGACAACCATACAAAAGGGCCCTCATGTGCGAGGTAGAGCACCTAGGAAAGATTCATGGGAGAACATGGCCACGAGTCACAAAGGAGAAGACGTGGACGGGTGACAGTCTACATGACTGGAGGGATCACAGACTGACAGCTCCTCTTAAGGAAAGAGAACAGTATTGTCTTGTATGGGACATTCAAATCTCTGACAGATCTTTGGAGAGGAAAACACTTTAAAAAATAAATCCCAATTCTCTTCTACATACACACACACACACACCAATGGCAAACAAAGCAGTACTTTGCTGCCTGTTTCAGCTATTTGAGTGCCTTAATAGGCCTAACATCATCACATGGAGCCCATGGTAGGAGGAGCTTGTCAAAAGAAGGGAACAGGAAAGGCGAACAGGAAGGAGCAGAGCAGACAAAAGTTTGAGCACAAGCTGGGACCAAGAAGGACTGAAATGGAGAATGCTTGCAATTTTGGCACTCTGTTAATCTTTGTTACTTTCTGAGAGTTAAGAGAGTTGTCTAGATGATGTTGGCACTCTGTTGTTCCATTTGTTTTTCTGGGCTGATATTACAGAAGCACTCTGTCTGTTGATTTGTATTACTCTGTCAGACAGAAGCACCCTGTCTATTCTTAGAAGTCCTGAAAGAGGGCTTTACTGCTGTTTACAGAACTCCTGGGACTTTACTGCTGATTTGTTTGATTTCTCAGACAGAAGCTTTGTCTGTTGATTTGTCAAACAGAAAGTAAATTGAGATGGCGCCAGCAATGTGTGTAAATATTGTATTTCTGTTAAGTTTTGTCTTCCTAGAAACAGAAACTGTGAAGGGCTTGGAGTGGAATAGTCCCTGTGGGCTGAGATATAGAACTGGAGCAGAGAGCTGCCTACCTGTGAATCCAGGCCAAGAGATAGAAGCAGCCAGCCCATGGAAGAGGAGCCATGAGGTCTGGAAGCCAGCCTTAATATTTAAGAGGACTTTACTTGGGTACTGGGCACTGACCAACAAGACTGTGACTTAATTGTGACAGGGGGAGGGCGGGTGGTAGGGATGGTGTTTGTACTTTCTGCTACCCCTTAAGGATGATTGGAAGTCAGTCTCCAGTCAAGATAAAAGAAGACTTTACTTGGGTATTCTATATTGATTGAGGAGATTGTGATTTAGTGAATGATATATTTTATTTAAGACTATGTGGCCCCCTTAGTAATATAAGTTATGTTATATTGTTGTGCTTTAGTTTCTTGAATGTTTTGCTTTAGTTTCTTGCTGAATAGAGAGTTCACTATATTATGCAATTAAATCCTTAAAGTTATTCACAGCAGCAATTCTCAGGAGAGCTGCTTGCGACTGGCTTTATACCCCCACCCAGGCACCTCAAAGTCCCACTTCACAGAAAAGTGTTTATACAATGGGTAAGCTATGATTACACTCTTAAATTGAAGAGAAATTAGATTAAAAAATGGCAAAGGTCTTACCTACTATGCTGTTTTTAGCCCTTTGGTCAACAATGATATTTGTTGACAAATTAATATTCTTTAAATTTACTGACAAATGGTTAGGAATATGAGGGCCTAAAATATACGGGTATCTTCCATCTGCTCCAGAAGAGCAGGTAGCATGCAAAATACTTCCCCCTAAAGAGAGTTAAAAAGAGTAAGGATCCACTTCTGCTGGGTGACATGGTGACACCAGCAGGAGAGCAGAGGGACAGGTGCCATAAGGGAAAGATGTGGTCATCTTTTCTGTCCCAGCCCCATGTTCCTCTGATGACATTTGGGACACTTTTTCACCCCCTATTTGAATCCTTGTTTGTGTTTCAGCCTGTTCATTGTATCATGCATCTTTCCACTGTCCTTGGGGCAATCTTCAACTTTCCCTCTTAAGATACTAACAATCCCACACGACACTCCACTGAAAGAACACTGATTGGCGTTGAAAAGATGGGCCATCACCTGGGGAAAGGCTGAACAAGTCATGGTCTACACCAAGGTGATGGAAGCCTGGGGTGCTGCAAGAAATGATGATGGAAAGTGCTTCATTGAAACCTGGGAAGACCTTTGTGACTGATGCAGGAGCGGGAGAACCACTTATACAGTGAAAGCAACACTGTGAAGACAAGCTTACGGAACTCCAAGCAACATCACGACCAAACACAATTACAGAGGATGGATGATTAAACCACTGCCCAGCCCTCCAGATAGAGAGCTGAAAGGTGGAGGTGTCAGGCTGCTAGAAGAGACACATTCTGCTTTGGGCATGGTCAATACAGAAATGTGTTTTACTTGACAGTGTATGATTCTAACAGGGGTTTTTTCTTGTTTTCTCAATGGAGTGGAAGGAATTTAAAAAAAAGATGGCTTTATTTCAGCATGGTGTGACTTATCAGACACAATCTAACTTGCTCTTCTCCCCCTGTGGGTTCAGTTCTAGGTCCACTCACTGTCCACATCCACTGTCCCCAACAAACATGCTTAAGGATGAACTCTATTGGCTATCTGGTACTTATCAGTTTAGACAACAGATACTTTCCATCTCCATTTCATTAACACAGTTATACAAAAAATTTTCGAGTGATTATGGATTTCACTTGGGAAGTGCTGCAATATTCCAGGACCTGATACAATCAACACAATGTCAGGCTCAAGCAGGAGTTCCTGGAGGGCCTCTCCCATTGGACCTCTGCCTCCATGACAGTAGCGTGTGCCCTTGGAGAACACATCTTGTCTTGTGCCTTCTGGGTATAAATAATCATGAGTGTCATTTTAAAAAGCCCTGCCTTGACGGCCACTTTGGTTGCTATTCATCTTTCTCTGTGGCACTGACAGGAACCGGGGTCAAAGCCACTGTAAGAGCAGGGAAGAGGAGTGAAATATAACATGTCAATGGCTTTTATGTGTTATGATAGTTAACAAGAAGGTAAGAGTAATCTCATGAGGAGATGTCAAAGGCATTAAACTAATTTGGAATGAGGCTGACCTGCAAAATAATGTCATATTCAGATGCATTTATTAGACTCTCACTCCATCCTGCAGCAGCAGTATTTGGCATGGGGTGCTACAATGTCAAAGAAAATGAGAAAAAAAATGATGCAGAGACAGCCTGGAAATAAAAGAAAGCACTTGGGGAAGGTAGACAGAGAACCTCATGTGACCGCAACACAGAATTTGGGTCTGTATCAGCAAAAACTTTATGAAAGAGGTGCAAGGTTTGGAGTGAACGCTTAAGGTCAACAAGGCCTGCAAAGGAATGTCAATGAAAGGTACAGAGACCTCTTTATACTTTGTTTTCATGAAGAGATGAGTCTGTGTGAATTACTGTCCAATGAAACACAGCTGAAACAGGACTCGAGGAGTTATTCTGAAACCTTTCATCTGCTTTACAAGAGATTTTCAGAGGCCTGCATAGGAAATTATGGAGAAGCAGGGATGCGATGCTTGTATCATGCTGATGCTCTGATTCATACAGTCTATGAATATAAAGGGTCTTTGAGCTTTCAAGAAAGGACCACATAAATGATCATGGGTCACATTTATAGAGTGCTTCATCATTTATAAAGTATGCACATTAATATTCACAGGAGTTTTATCTTTAGGGTTGAAATGAAACTAGTAAAAAAAAAGAAAATGATAAATACCATTAAGATGCCAACCACACTTCTCATAGAAGCCATTTATATTCCACCTCAAAAGAAGCCCCACCTTTAAAACCAGGGTGTCCCCCAATTGGCAGGTAGATCAGAATTTAGTCAATCTTTAAGTCTTACTGATCGATTATCCAAGTCGTGGTTTATTATTATTATTATCCTGAGGCGTGGTAGGGGGATTTCCAAGCAAACCCCACAGGTCCCGAATGAGGGCCTTCCATGGATAAGATTCCAACAAGGACTCAATCAGGACAATCCTTTCTAGAACTGGTAATCATGAGACTGGGAAATTTAAAAATTGCTCATCAATAAAATGACAGGACCACCATGCCTTCCCAGCTGTTGATAAGCCAACTTCTTCAAACAGACCAGTGGGGCAGAGAGGAGGGGTGGAGGCAAGGAAAGTGTCTCTGGAGTGAGGCCATGGGGCTCTCTCTTACCATTTTTGTGCATACTGGCATCTTGTGGAGCTACCGAGGGCAGGCCTTCCATCATAGAAGTCCACTGTTTAAAGCGAGATTCTGACCCAGCTTCCTTCCCTCCAACCATGCCATAATCCATGCCACTTGAGCCAAAACCTAAAAATAAAA
This sequence comes from Pseudocheirus occidentalis, assembly GCA_028646575.1. Taxonomy (NCBI): domain Eukaryota; kingdom Metazoa; phylum Chordata; class Mammalia; order Diprotodontia; family Pseudocheiridae; genus Pseudocheirus; species Pseudocheirus occidentalis. The sequence continues at coordinate 230,968,162 of CM053597.1, forward strand.
ATCCAAAACCCCAAATTAACTTTTACAGCATTTTTATTATATTTCAAATTTACTAAAAGATACACAAATAAGCTATGGGTAATAAAGTTTCTGAGTTCTTTCTCTAAGTAACATAATTTGTCACATATTCCTCATTTAATGGCTCTTACTGCTGGAGTGAAACTGATGCAAAATTTAGCTTTTCACTTCTTATTAGCCAACAGGAAAACCACAATGAAGAGCTGTGTAAAGGAACCTTGTCCACCTTACTCTCACTGAGCACATGACTGAGATGTCTTCATGTCAAGGGGCTGCTCTGAACACTGCAATCAAGGCTTGGGTTTTCAGTAAACAGCAGAAACTGGTGGGTAGTATATAAGGAACGGATAAAACCCTAGCACTGTGTAAGCAGAGACCTTTCTACAGCCAACAGAAAACTGGACCCTGCCTTCCTTTTCTTTTTTTGGAGGGGGGAAGGCAGGGCAATTGGGGTTAAGGGACTAGTCCAAGGTCACATGGCTAGTAAGTGTTAAGTGTCTGCGTCTGGATTTGAATTCAGGTCCTCCAGATTCCAGTGCCGGTACTCATCACTGCGCTACCTAGCCACATTCCCCCCCAACCCCCGCCTTCCTTTTCTGAGAACTAATGGCCTTGTAGGGAATGGCCTTCTGAGAACTAATGGTAAGCAGAACAACCTCTGCTTAGTCACTCAAAAATGTAGCCTCAAACAAAGGTTGGAAGAAAATGTGACAAATCTCTATACTTTCTATCTGGGGGGTGGGGTGGGGGTGTACACAGGAGGAATGGGGAGCAGTGGCGAGTAGGAGAGAGCAATAAGAGGCTGAGGGAGTGGAGGGACTGCCGTCCTAGAGGCTCAAGTCCTGGGATGGCTCCCTCAGGGGCCCACCCTCCAGGACTTCCCCCACACCAAGTCCTTCTGGGTCCCCTGGAAGGCCGTCAGCCCTCCTCTTTTCTCCCATAAAACCCTACTCTTACTCTGGCCCACATTAATATTCCTTGTCTGCCTCCCTTTAAAACTCAGAACAAGAGGGATGGGTGGCCTCTGAAGCCCCTTTAGCTCTCTGCACAAGCCTGTACCCCAACCCCCTGACTGCGTCTTCCCCTCCTCCAGCGTTAGGCCATGAGAATATGTGGCCCAGACTGGCTCTTCTCCCACAGCTTTGGCCACGCTCCTCACCAGAACTGTAGCCGGGAATCTGCCCTTTGCTCTGAAGGTCAGGCAGCCCCACGTTCAGGGCACTGGGGACCAGGTTGTCCAGATGTGGCTTGGGTCCGACAGGGTGAGACGGTGAATGCTTCATGCTTGGTGGCCGCTGCTGCTGCTGCTGTTGCTGTTGCTGCTGCAACGCACTCATCATGCGTGCGATCTGCGGAGGAGGCAGGAGAGATGAGCCCTCAGCCTCCCCACCCCAGCCAGATGCCCATTCCGGGGCTGCCACCACCCGCTGCACAATGTACCTGCTGCTCATGCTGCTGCCGCACGGCCTGTGAGATCTTTCTCTGGTTCTGGAGCAGCTGCTGCTGCTGCTGCTGCTGTAGGAGAAGCTGGCAGGCCTGCAAAGGGAGGAGGGAGAGGGGGAGATGAAGGAGACACAGAAGAGGAGGAGAGGAAGACTTGTGGGCATCTCCACTCCTGGCATCACCCAAGTGTTCTGCCTAAAGGAGACAGCTGTGTGCAGGGAGTAACTTCCTTCTATGCCCCCTCCTCATGTAACATGTGGGAAGACAGAGACCTAGACCAGGCAGTAATAAGCCAGGGCCTGAGCCCTGCTCAGTCAGCATCATTCACACAGATATATTGCTATGAAACTGTAGATAAAGCGCCCCATCTTACTCGAAAGAACAATCATCATCCTCCTCGCTAGATTGAATTAACTCCTAGGAATAGCATACACCACTCCCCCCTCAACAGAGGAAAGGAAATAAGGGTGATCTAAAATGTAGTGTCTTCTTTCTCTCTCCAACAGAGACTTTCTTTCTCTCACACACACAGTCAGACACAATAGAAGAAAGGAAATGAAATAAATACAGGGTTGTATTATAGACAGAGATACCCCTACAGAGAACACTACCTGCCCTGAAACAGAGAGTCCTACCACACGAGTCCCTGAGTGGCAGACAGGCCAGCCTAGCCAGAGGGAGTCAGGCACACAAACATCTCAGAAGCAGAACAGCTGCAGTAGGGAAGATGTGCTACTTACCAACTGAAACTGGGGGATCTGTGGGAGCTGGCTCAGCATGGCGATCTGCTGGGGAGACAGCTGCGGCCCCAGGTTGAAAAGGCCTGGGCTCAGGCCGCTGTTAGGAAACTGCTTGAGCACAGAGGCAGAAACCTAGCAGGAGACAAGAAAGGAAGCAGAGTGGGTGAACGAGAACAAACTGTTCAAAAAAGAATTCTTGGCAGGGCTAGACGCCAAGGACAAGGCACACCTGGGAGTCCACAGTCCCTTTTGTCAACATGCTCCTTGCCTCTCAGAACTGTCCTTTCATTCATTCCTAGCTCACTGCCTGAGGAATGAGGCTCTACCCAGACAGACCCTTGGCGAGGTTGCAGAAAGCCTCAGAAACACTGAATCAAGACTGCTCTCTGGGCTCACTTGGACCAATGTGGGATGGCATCATCACCTCCCAGTGATTCCAGCAGATTTCAGAAAGAGAAAATGTTTTCCCCACAGACTATGATTGAATATGACAGAGAAACTGAATGCTACACCAGCCGAAGACTAGAGCTCAGTATTACTACCTGTGACAGAAGCCCAGACTGCCCTGCATTCCCAAAAGAATCTGGTCCAGGGGAGACCTGAAGAACTGCATGGCCCACTCCCTCTCTCCACCACCTCCTTGGACAAGTGCTTTTCTGGCTTCTGGAGGACTTGTGGCAATACTTCTAGGGACAGGGAGCTCCCTCTGTTACCTGACATGGTGGCAGGAGTTGGCACTCCTGGTTACCAAGTATCCCTTGCATTAAACACCTCCATGTTAAACTATCCTTCCCTATTTAGATTACTCCTCACACTGAGCTAAAATCCAAAACCAAATTCAAGTGAGAGAAGACACAGAGCAGCAGACCAGGCTTCCAGTGTGGGATGACCAAATGCCTGTAGCTACAGAAGGACCGCATCTCATCCCCTATATTCCTGCCCTTTCATCAAAGAGAGAAGCCCTGAATCTTCCCAACATCTTTTACTGTAATTAGTCAGATATGCGTGGCTTTCCCCAAAAGGGCTCAACATTAGGAATATGCAACTTTGCGCCTCCCATAACCTCCCATAATGGCTTTGCAATTTTATCACTGCTGGATAGCTGGCTTGTTTACTGTCATTTTAGGAGATTTCCATGGCCCTAAGATCTTACTGGGGTGGGCACTTCAGGTGTCTTTCCATCAATCCTGTAGAGAACTTCTCCCCAAAACAGTGGAGGCCTTTCTTGAGATTTTAAAGGATTTCATGGTTCTGATGTCCAAGATTTTTAAGGAATTAATACAAGTATAGGAGAATATTTTCCCCACAGAGAAATGATCAAAGAATATGGACAAACAGTTCTCAGGGCAAGAAATCCAAGCTACCAATAACCAAATAAAAAAATGCTCCAAATTACTAATAAGTGAAGGCAAAATGAAAGCCAATGAAATTCCATTCCACACTCATTAGAGCATCAAAGACGACAAATAAAAAAAGTAACAACCCTCGGAGGGTCTATGAAGGACAGTGAGAACATCAATGAAATGGTCAGAGATATACAAAGGAGCTGGAAGGTGCACTGTTCAGAAGGCGCAGCAGGGAGGCCAGGCAACGGGGCTGTTCTTGTGTTTGTGGTTCCAGTTCTATGGCCCATTTTCTGGCTGCTTCAGCTCCCTCACTTTCTGGGCCTGCTGGGCCCACGTCCCACTGCCTTTTGGACACCCTTTGGCCAGGGTGCAATTCTGATTCTTCTGAGACACCTGCAGCCACAGAGAAGCGTAAGCAGAGGGGCTTCTGCTGGGGGAGCATCCTGCCACAATTACACATTCATACCTTGCTCCAGAGGCCCTCAGGCATTTCTGGGACTCATTCCTACCTCTACACCGCTTGCCATTTGCTGCTGGGCTACCTTGCAATTGTCTTTAAGATGTGTCATGGTTCTGCAGAGATGCTTCTGCACCAAACTTTAAGCTTTTCCATGGATCACCAGTGACCTGGAGTGGCCACATTCAAGAGCAGCTCTTCAATCTGCTGCTCCCCAGTCCCCACCTCCCCCTAATCAGAGACAGTTCACACAACCTCAGACTTAGAAGGAATCTTGGGACAAGCCCCGAGCAAGAATTCCCTGCCGGTCACCTAGACCTCTGTCAGAAAACTTCCAAAGGAGGAGCCTCTAATGCACCCAGCAAGGGACCCACACCACTCCTGGAGAGCTCTCAGGCCAAAGAAGATTTTCCTTAAGTCAAACCTCAGTTTGCATCTCTAACCTCCACCTGTTACTACCGCGTCTGGTCTGGGTGGTCAGGAACAAGTCTGTTTTTTCTACTTCACGCAGCTTTTCATATTCACTTGGCTAATCAATGTCTTCCATTCCAGAGGCTTTTGGACCAGGGCAGAGATCCTCTCCTGACGCAACACATTAGCTTTCTTGCCTACGATCTTACAAACTGCTGGGCTAGCAGGATTCCAAAACCCCTCCCCTAGATTTTTAAGGATGAACAATCTATCCACAGAAGCACATTGTATGTGTGAAAGAGAAAGGTCTCTTCTTCCTGGCCCCGGGGACTTTTGGCACCACTGGACAAACTCTCTGGCGGACCAGTCTCCTCCTATCTTGTTAAAGAATCCTTTTCTTCTCTCCATCTCTGGCTACTCTTCTTGTTCCCTCAGGACACCACACTGTCCTTCAGCCATCTTTCTTGTCTACACACATTCCACACTGTGGCCATCTCCCCTTCTCACAGTGGAGGCTCCCTCTGCTGAGCTGCAAAATGGGCTAATGCCTAGAGCGTCAGTCTCAGAAAGCTTTTAAAAAGGACGTAAAATGCCTGAAAACATTTAACATATTTGTAGCGACTTATTGTTGATTCCCAAACCTACATTTCTAGTTCAAGTTGTTCCCTTGAAGCTCCAAAATGTCACCTATTCTGGGAAATCCTGCTATGGCTCTGCCTCAACCTGTCCCCATTCCAGGTCCTTCTCTTCCTCTGCAGAGCCACTCCCTCCTCCAGACTCTAGGCTCTCAGTCCCTTCACCACTCACAGACCTGTCACCTCTGGTCCATGTGATCTTTGGGAACCTCTGCTTCTCTCTAGTCCCACTGCTGCCCCCAGCATGGAAATCCTCATGGTGGAGCCAACACATTTCCCCCACAGGCATTTCTTGTGCTCCCTTTAGCTCCTGTGGATTTGTTAACACTGTAAAAATCTCTTGATGGCTATTTCCCATTTTAGGCCTTATTATGAACTCACTCACTCACTCACTCAACTCTCTCTCTCTCTCTCTCTCTCTCTCTCTCTCTCTCTCTCTCTCTCTCTCTCCTGCATTTTGCGAAATTCACAACCAACAGACAGAAGGCAGTCTCTGAAGGGAAGAGAAGGGTCCGTGCGGTGTACTGAATGAGATGTCATTGGAGAAGGCACCAGAAAACATGGAGATAAAGGTGGAGAGCACCGCAGGTCCACAGTGGGGGAAAGCGGGGGGGTGCGGCAGGAGAAAGAGTAACATGCGTTAGAGAAAGACAGTGGGGTTTGCTGCTGAGTGGATGAAAGGGAATGAGGTGTGAGAAGACTGGAAAGGAAGGAAGGAGGTAGGACACAGAGAGCTTCGAATGCCAAGCCTGAGTTGTGATACTTATTAGGTAGTAGAGTGGGACTGACGTGTCTGTACCTACTTGTGACAAGGGTGAACTCTGCTGGGGGAGGCACTGGGGATGATTTAGTGAGAAATTAGAGAGGAAATAGTGGTAGTGAGGGGGCCACAGTACAGAGAGCTGGATCCAGTGTCAGGAGGATCATGCTGGCGGGCTCAAATCTGGCCTTAAATGCTCACTAGCTGTGTGACCCTGGGAAAGTCACTTTACCCTGTTTGCCTCAGTTTCCTCATTTGTAAAATGAGCTGGAGAAGGAAATGGCAAACCACTCCAGGATCTTTGCTAAGAAAACCCCAAACAGGGTCACAAGGAATCGGACACAACTGAAATGACTGAATAATAACAAACGAGAGAGGAGATAAAGAATATCAACACAATATAACAAAAGTTTAGAGCAAGATACAAAGAAATTGGATTTTTCTTACTGATAAGTTTAATTCACATGTCTTAGAAAAAACGAACCTAACAGATTCATACTGTTAAAAAAAGGTGATGCATCTTCTTTCCCACTGTTCACTCCATCAGTTACAACCCTTCTAAACAACCAGAATAATGTCCAGTGTGAAAATATTTACAGATCCTTTACATGATTGCACGCTGCCATGGGTGGGGCAACAGGAGAGGGAGGGGAGAAAATGTGAAACTCAAGGGACTCTGGAACTGAATCTTGTAAACTAAAAGTAAATAAACAAATCAATTAAAAAAATTTACAAAGGTGATGCAGCAGTGGGAAGAGACTCTTTAAGACATGCACATAATTCAAAAAATAACGAGATCTGAAGGGATGAGAATGAAGAATAGCAGAACCATGAGAACATATAATGCACACAATCATACGACTTGTTATTATAACAACGAAAAAACATAAACGGTAAAAAACATTAAAGACCATGAAAAAACAAGCCAAGGAATTCTAACCACCACTTGCTCTCCTGGAGAATTGCTAAGCAAATAGGCCCTGTGCTTCTCAGTGGAGGGAAAAGGCCTCGGACCGCCAAGGTGGAGAAGCAGCATCATCAATGGTGGTGCAGATACACACGCAGAAGAATGCATCAAGAGCAAGGCTGGGCTGGTTGGGCTTTGCTGAAACTTTGGGGGGGGGGGCGAAACAAGGATTCAATGGTGGTGATGGTAGTGGTGGGAATTAAAGAGGAAGTAACTGTGGCATAAAAACAAAAGGCACTAATGAAACTAAAAAAATAAGTAAAGAGAGCAATCATTAAAAAGGCAACCACCATGATGATGAAAAAAACAAAGAGACAAGCACCTCCATCACCTTGGGATTTTGGGCTGGGGAGCCTGTGGCCTCAAGGCTGCATGTGGCCCTGGAGGTCCTCTGACTGAATCCAAGCTTCACAGAACAAATCCCCTTCATAAAAGGATTTGTTTAACCATTTATATTTTAATTTATTAGTACTGTCTTATTTATAATTATTTGTATCATATTTTATATAAAACAAATATTTATAAATACAAATTAATATGAAAATCATTAATAACTTAATAAAAGGGTGAGGACTGGAGTTCCCCAGGCTAGGTGGCCCAGGTGGGGAGGAGATGAGATCCACCTCCCTAGGAGGGACATTAGAGGAGAATGCACAACCCCTTTTGTCAATGGTGAGCACACTTGGTGACCTGCAGTGAAGGAAGCTAAGGTTCATCTGTCTCTGGTCCCACGATACTCCTCTTCTCATTTCTGCATCAAAGCATTCTGGGGGTAGGCAAGAGAGGGTCTGACCACAAGTCAGCTATGGCATTGGGTCAACTTGCCCAGCCTATCCAAGGTCACACAGGCAGAATTCAAGTCCAGTGCCTTTTAGGCACCAGGCTCATAGACCCAGAACTGCCTATTCTAAGAGAAAAACAGCTCAAGATGGACAGTGCTGTAGAGTTCTTCTGGTCTAACTAAGCCTTCTATCACTGGAGGTGATTCCATATTATTCTTTCTAAAAATGGTATCATGTTCTTCTTAAGAAGGGACACAGGACAATCAGTCAACATCTGATTTCCTTTTAAACTAGAATTTTTAAAAAGTGTGACTAGGATTTTTGGGTTTTTTTCCATGTAAATGGGCTTTCTTATTTCTTTTTTGTTTGTTTGTTTTGGGTTAACAATCTCACTTTAATCAATCAAACATATCATTTACCTAGTTCAGGGGGAAAAGTTAGCACCCTGAACTTCAGAGAATACAAACACAAGTTCACAAACAGAAGTTACAGGCAGACAAACAGATCAACAGATGGGCTTCCAACCATCTGACCATTACATCCATACCTATTCAGTCACCAGAGAAGGAAGCACCAACATCTGGGTTTTTTAAAGCCAGGAGGCTTAATGGCTTCCCAGAGTCTCATCTGGCCAAATCATACAACTCTTCTCAAAGTGAGCCCCAAAGCAAAACCTCACATCAGAGTGTATATACAGCCGCCTCCAGGATCAGAGAATGTCACAGCCCTCTTGACCCACTGCCCCATCACAAAGCAACAGGCTCTCTTATTTCTACATGGCAAAAAACAATAACGAGATTTGTTATTTGATATAGTGCCCATGAATTTTCATCCCAGACACTTAGCAACATCTGCAACAAATACTGGTAGGCATGGCAACTTTTAACTTCTACAAAATCCATTGTAGGCAAGTTAATAGCCCATAACCCCTTGCCTTCTGGCATTCAGAATCATTAAGTTGCTTACCTGGGGAGAAATAAACTGGGGAGGCACTTGCGCCCGGAGATTAGGGGAAGAGTTTAGCGGCTGCACCGGAGTGTGCATGCCCCGCGATTGTGCTGTGCTATTTCCAAACAAACCATGATTGCCACCCTGCAAAAAAAACAAAAAAACAAAACAAAACAAAACAAAAAACCAAAAAACAGAAAAGCCAAATAATTTAGTTTATTTTCAGTAGGAAAACTACTAAGAAGCAGATGCCAGCCTAACTCCCACTACTGACCTGCAAAAGGCATGAGGCCTATCCTATGAGTTGTCAAAGAATTCCAAAACTAGCAAGTTTCTAATCCTGGGACCACCTTCAAGCAACACATCTAAGAACTGCCAAGTACCCAATGCCTTCGCTAAAATGTTCCTGTAGCTTGCTCAACATCTGACGCTTTGAGGTTCAATGCAGTTAACAGCCTCCCCAGCACCATTCATAAACAATGCCATTTCCCTAGCCACTTTATACACATCAATTTTACTATATGCCCAAATCAGTCTCAAATGGAAATAAGTGAAAAATGGTATGGACTGTCAGATTTCTACAGAACCAAAGTATTTAAGAGGGTCTAGTCTGTTTAGGCTAGAGAGGAAGTGGGAAGTTTTACTGATGCTTCTGTACACCCTAGATCTTCGGAGGGGAGGGGGAAGTCTCTGGATCTGAGTCAGCACCCTTTTGGTCCTGGACGCTAAGGTCCTCAATAGGACCCCCAACAAATATTAAACACCTACTTTGGGTGAGGCACTGTATTAGGTACTGGACAAGGAGAGACACATCTATTCTTGTGCTCAAGAACACCCTCTGGAGGTTGGCCAAGACAAGTACCCATATTGCTAGGATGTAAGGGAGGATTGCATAAGTGGTTGAGAAACCAGGGGGAGGAGACCCCTTTCAGCAAAGAGCAGAAAGAATGGAGGCGCTTCTACAAATACAGACGGGGCGGGGGGTTGGGGGGAGGATGCTGCTTAGGTTGGCATGAGGGGGGGACAGGGTGAGATGGGGGCCTAGAGAATGAATATCAGTGTGTCTGGAATACAACATGCATTCACATAAGATGAGGCCAGAGAGGGATGGTGGAGCCTTTTCAGCCAACAAAGGTCTAAATCGCAGAGTGGAGATTTTAATAGGGGAGAATTAATAGGCAAGGTGGCTGAATGGACTGGGGGAGGGCAGGAGAGAGACAAAGGAATAGGAAAAGCCAAAGATCACTTGGAGGCTCTAGGTCTTGGTGCTTGGGAAAAGAGCAGGATTGTCAGAAAGAACAGAAAAAATGAGAAACTTAATCTGAGGAAAGGTGCAGTTCATCAAGGAGAAACCTGAAAGCCTAGGCCTGGAGCTACAGGGAGAAATCCGGGAGTGGAGAACCCCTTTGGGGAATTCTCTGTGCTGAGGAGATAACTCAAGTGAAAACGCCAAGAAAGAAAGGAGGCCCACCTGCTCAGGCAGTGGAGAAGGGAGCAGGGGTGAATATACATGAGGCGGCCTAAGGAAGGGCAGACACACAGTTAAACCAGAAAGGCACGATCAAGAAAACACACCTGGGCTGGGCCTCAAGGGAAGAGACCGTGGCTAAGCATCTCAGCTGAAAAATGCCTACTGACCAATGTTCTACAAATTAAAAATCTAGTACGGTAAATAGCCCTCCTACTCTTGGGGCTTGGAGGCATCTCTTTGGAAAACCCTAAGAACCTCTCTGTGCCTGCCCTGGCTTCTAGGGTGAGAGCAAACCTCTCCAAATCAGGCAACCAACTGACAGCAACAGTAACCATACAAGAGTGCACTTACAAAGTCAATATAGGATGGAAACGGCTGATGCTGAAGACTGAAAAGGGTCTTCAGCAGACCCATGTCCCCCGAACCTACAAGACTCCACTGAGGCCCCAAATATACTTATTTTTGTGGTACCTGTGGACTGGGAAAAGACTGAATGAAATAGCACATTGAGAATGTAATCTCACTGTGCTGCTGTAAGAAAGGACTCCCATGAAGTGATGCTGAGAGAAGTTGGAAGAACAAAGAAAACAACATATAAGACATGAGCAGAAAGACAACTGCAACACCACCATGCTTTGTGGTGACCGTGATCAAGCTTGATCCTGGATAAGAGGTACAAAAAAAAAAAGGTTCTCTTCCCTCCTGTCATTCTGAGTTGGGGAACCATGGGTACGGAATGGGATACACAGACCCGCCTACTCCATCTGTGTGCTGGCTGTTTGGACTGAACTGTATTTTTCTTTCAAGTCACTGCTAGGAGGAGAATCTTTTTCTGGGCAAGGAAGGAATATATTTGGAAAGGATCATAATAAAAAGAAAAAAGGCGTAAAGATGAAAACTTTTTAAATTAAAAAATAACCCAATCAGGATGGGGGAAAGAAGGAGTATTTCAGTGCCTACCCATGCCAAGTTCTGCTCAGCTCTTTCTACCCTGTTACGATGACTGGGTTTGTGGCACTTCACACAATAAAAAGGAATATACTTCACAAAGGAAATGAAGGTGAGGCCTTTTCTTTGGGGTCATCCCACTGTAACTGCTGGCTTTGGAACTCTGGAGGATCTCCTAAAGTACATTCCTAATGATAGCAATGAGGACCCTTAAGGGGTGACATTTGGCCTGTGATAGTCTGAATTACTGAGGTCACAGAACAGCCTTGTAGAAAACCATTTGAAAAAATGAAAATGTAAATATTAATCAAATAAGAGATAGGGGATCTTAAGACCTAAATGACAAGTAGAAGGCTATAAAGTAAGAAACTATCTTTGTCATTACTATACTAAAAACCCAAAGCAAGAGAAACACTAGCCCCATCTTTCCTCTACTTAGCATCCCCTAAAGGAGTCATCCAATGCAGCCCAACACCCAGAATCCCAGAAACACCCCCGATCCTGGGAAACAGTGGCAGAAGCACACTGGGCTTTCTCTCTCTTGGCCTCTTCCATCTCCTTTGTGTTTCTCAGCCCCAAGGGGCTCTCTCTGGTTTACCAGTCCACCCCATCTCTGCTCAGAAATAACATCTGTTTGTTGCTAGCATTTATGTGGCTGGTCAGAATGCCACAGAGGCACTCAGGACTACTGAGTTACTTTTACAGGTAAATGACAAATGCTGTGATCTTCAAGTGTTGTCTCTCCTGAAAGCAGCTTTTCCTCCCAGATTAAGACAGACTGCACTGAAAACTGCCTGGGAAATACTCTATATCTAATCTAGGTTGGCCCTTGGTCCTGCACCAAGGCACTTTTCTGACATTTCCTCAGAACCTTTTTCAGATGGTAGACTTGGTCATTTACTCTATCCTACACTTAACTCTAGTTTGCTGAACCCAAGAGCCCAAAAAGGAAAGCTGAAGGGCTGACATGATTACAGCATAACCTTTTTCTCACATCACATGCTTGGCAGACCAGAGTCCCCCAGACTGATATCAAGTACTGAGTAGGACCAAGGCCAGCTCCCAACTCTGGTCCCAGTAACACATGGAGAGGCCTCCTTACTTGTCTAGCAGCGAAGTTTTGGGGGTTGAGCCCTGTGCCGATTGCCCCCAGGCTGACGTTGGGTGCTGTGGAGCCAGAGGGAGACAGCTTGTAGCTGGGAGAAGGGGAGAAGGGAGAGCAGGGAGCCTCATCCCCAAGGCACCCGTCTTGATTGGAGAAAGGCAAAGTCAGCTGGAGAGCAGGTGTTAGCCAATCCCAGGGTGGGTTGGTTAGTGAAGCGACAGAAGGCAAGGTGGAAAAGAGAGAAACAGCAGCAACAAGCCAAGTTAGTGTCTATTAGCGACAAGTGTCTATTAGTGACGTCTCATTTGACCAGCTCAGCCATACTCTGCCTGATAGACCCACGGTGGCCAGAGGCCAGATAGCTCCTTATCTTCCCATGAGTGACTCATTCTGCTCAGAGGTGGAAGATAAACCCGCCGGGCAGCACGTCTATGTCTACATCTGATACTGATTCGTTCTTACTCAGTCTGTGTGAGCACAGAAGCCCAGGGACCCTGCAATCACGATTTGGACATCTGGACCAGCACTGATGCTGCAGTCAGGGGGTGGCTGGCAGCCCATTCCAGCACATTCGCTGTCCTCTGAAGAACAAGGAAAGTCAGCAAATGCTTCTTGGATACAATCAGTGCCTACCACTGATTTCTGGCCTTAGTTGGACAATAATTTAGAGGTGTGCAGTAAATTTAACTAACAAACACTGAAAAGAAACATTCTGAGCCCAGTCAGCTCCTCCCCCCACCCCAGAAAGAAACCATGTGAATTCAATCAATCAAAAAGGCCATTTATTCAGATTGGTGAAGGGAATCCATCATGTGAGAGCAGTACAGCTTAAAAAACATAGAAAATGAAGGTAACCAGCAAATATCTTTTAAGAGAAAAGGGAGAAAGTTGCCAGCCACCTGCAGGGGGGAGGGAAACAAGGACAGCCAATTTGTGGTACATGCACCATGTTGAGCAGCCAGCAGAAATATTCATGGCTTAGAACAACCGAGATCCCCCTCGGCCCACAGCCTCCTCACAACGTCCCCTTTCTATGAAATATGCCAGTCAACATCTGCCCTCCAAACTCTGTCAGGCATGACCTCTGTGGGGACAAAGGCCTTAATTCACATGGTACATGCTGTCAACAACTGTGCTTAGCTCTAGATTCTGGAATTCTATGCACCTTCCCTAGATTCAGTCACATGATGAAAACCGACACGGCTCTCCTGTATAACTGGTCATCACAGAGTACTGCCCTCACCTTCTCAAAGTAAGGCCCGCTATCTGTGGTTCCCATGTCTTTGGAATTAGGCGGACGGAACCCAGATCTATCCTTCCTCATGATATCATTAAAGTCCCCGAGATTCATGGCTCGCTTGTCCACATCAAATTTCTTGTCAGGAAGGCTCCCTAAAAAGGCAATGACAAGGAAAGGTATGGTTAATGGTCAAGAATCCATTCTCTAACTCAGCCAGTATGTGATTCAAAAGGGAAAAAAAGTTTCAATAAATCACAGAAACAGGTAAGTCATCTTAATTCTCCTAAATGATTTAAATGAATATCAACTCTTGATAAAAATATTAAAGATTTCAGGGTGATCTTTTAATAAAAGTTAAATAAAACAACTTGAGTTTTAATATAACCGAATGTTTGTAAAGGCTTTAATATTAGGGCTTTTGAACAGTTCTGGATATCTTCCCCTTTCTCCCTCACAAAAACCCTTTTATTCTGTCAAATTGATCCATTAACTCTTCCTCAGAATACAATGCCACAATGAAACCTATGTGGCTTTGTAAAGGCCCCCCACTCTAAGCCTTCACCCAGCTGCACTTTTGCAGCTGTTAAAGCCCCTGCTCCTCTCATTTCATATGGGAGGGACTCCCTTGGAGAGGTCCACCAGACACTCACACGTGACTGACTCACACCCCCCAGGCATCTTTATGTACACATGCATTTTCTCTAACAAGGCTGCAAACTCCTCATAGTTGAGGGTCACACCTTCTCTGCATCCCTCACACTGGGGGATCTTAACTTCTTGTGTGTCCTAGACCCCTTCCAAGAATTATGCTTTTAAATACATAAAATCAAATCTAGAAGATTACAAAGGAAATCAATTATAGTAAAGCCCAGAGAATCCATGTTTTTCCCTCATCCTTGCTCATATATTTCCTGAAGAAGTTGAGTGTTTATTTTGCTAAGAATGAAGGAAGGCTCCTGGGGTGGGGGAAGTTTGGGCCACTTGGGGGAGATGTCAGAGAGAGGATTCTTTCTTAATCCAGACTGCACTAGAGAGACTCTGAAGCACCCCCCGCCCCCCCATGACCTACAGCTTGTTAACTCCTCAACCCTTCTGTGCTAGGAGGTGCCTCAGATGATGTGACGAAAATCAAAGTCCATTCCATATCAAGACAGTAATAGCAATACACACCTACAGACAAATCCATCTTACTGCCTGGGCTGTCCTCAGCTTGACTCTGAAAAAGGAAAAAGAAATGAGAGCAGATCATGCTGTACATGTAGACAGCCTCTGGCACAGGTATGCAAAAGGTAATTCAAGGACACTCGAGAATCTCATTTAACAAAGGAGGGAGGATGCACCACATGAAGCTTTTTTTAACCCGACCTGAACACAAACTAATATGACTCCTGTCAGTTTCATTGGATGAATGGAGTTCAATTTTCACATACAAAGAGATCAAAAAGTTTAACAGGCTGAGAGGAAGAGTTAACAGTGCTGGGGAGAAATGAACCCCCAGGAGCCCTGGGATCAAATTCTAGGACTAGCTGCCAGGCCACAATAACTCCTTCTCCTGACTTGTCAGGCCATCAAATCCCAAAATGTGCAGTCAAGTGAAGACGTTCTTCTCCTGGCACTGAGGGACAAAATGCCCCCAAGAAAACAAAAAAACATTACGAAAAACTCCGAGGATCTCCACTTCCCACCTTTCACTCATGACCTGGTTTACTTCTCAAAATAACAAAGGCAAATCCAGTAACTATTAGCATGGCCAGGACTATGGTCTATTTTGAAAACTGGGAAATGACAACTGAAAAGCCAAAGAGAAGAGGGATGATTCGGCTCAAGAGGACTGGGAAAACACAGTATGACAAGAGAAGAGACTGAATGAATAAAGCACCCAGTAACAAAGTAATAAAGCTGCTCTCTCATCTGCCACATTTCCAGCCTGGTGGGCAGCAGCCAAGCAGTGAGGCTGTGCCTCTCCACAGAACGCAGCAGAATATGGCACTCTGTGTGAACCACAGGGCAGTAAGAGCCAGAAGCAGCAGTACCCGGGGGCAGAGAGAAATAAAACTTACCAGCAATCCCATATTTGAAAACTGCTTGGCAAGAGGGTTCATCCAGGAATCAGTGTTTCCGCCTTTTAGTGAACACTACAGAAACACACATAAAATATACAATGTCAGAACAAAAAAAGAAATCTTTCTTTTCTCATTTAATTAAGAACTTAAATTGTACTTGTCTGAATCTTCCTGCTCCTCTTTGGAGCTGGGGATGGTAGGAGAGCCCCTTTTGGATTAGACTGCACAAAGCTGAATGACTTCTCAAACAGCCAGCTACATGGTGTGCGGAATTTGAAATCAATTAAACTGGAAGAAGCAGATATCAAGTTCTTGAAAAGAGCATTTTCTAGCTCAGCATTCTCCTGGCCCTGAGGCATATTCTCTAGAATTCAAGCGTGCCTGAGTTGGGAGAAAGGAGAACAGGTGAGCTGACAGCACACAGGATTTGAAAAGGAAATAATTCCAAAGGTCTTTCCTCTTTGGTGGGAGTACAAGGAGAAACTCACTGACACCAGCTACTTCCCCAGGCAGCCTGATGGTGCAGTGCAGAGACTGCTGGACTTGTCAGGCAGACCCAACTTCAAACTCTGCTCAAGGAGAGACAGAGCCAAGATGGCTGAGGCATGGGATGCAATACAGTGAGCTCCTCTCCACGAACTTCTCCTAACAGACCCCATCACATTCTGATGAGGAAAGTCAGATGTCCCCAGACAGTGCTTGGTCTAGTGGGGCTAGGCTCAAGGAGACGGAGGGAGGTCTGCAGATACTGGCAACAATGCCAGGCAGGAGTGCCTGGTACAGAGGCAGAAGTTATTCATCAACACAAATGACAGTCCCAAACCCAAACTCGGGCACCCTCAGGCCCATGCCAGGCCACTGCAACAGGGACAGGCACTAATTGGCATCTCTGCTGCCTACTACCCAGTCCCAAGGCAGAGAAGGACACTGCTGGGTAGGGAGGCCCTGGGCTGTTTATTGAGAAAGGAAGAAGTTCAGAAGCTGCCATCACCAGCAGCAGCACCAATGTGGTTTAGAGCCTAAGTTCAGAGCAGGGCCTCACTTGCAGCCTCAAGCCCAGGCTGCAGGGGAATAACCAGAGAATAACCAGTGAGAATTCCAGACCAAAAGGGAATCTACAATTCTGCTGCTCTGAACCCCAAGGGTTTTCCCTGCCATTTAACAAGAGCCAAGTCCAGCAGCATCTAAGTCTGCAGAGCAATCAGACTCTGCCCTGGTCAGACCACTCTGGGAACACTGATATCTTATAGGTCCCCAGCCTGAGCTGTACCTGTACATGAAACAACATGATATTCAACACCCCAAGAAACAGCAACAGGATTCCTATCCTAATGAGCTTTTCAAACAGCACAGGGAAGCTCAATACACAAACCCAGAGGGAGAGAATGGCTCCACAACATCTACAAGCAAAGCTTCAGAGAAAAACTCAGCCTAGGCACAAACTCAACCAGAAAGTCCTATAAGAAGAGGAGGAGGAGTTACAAAAAAGTTATAAATAAATGTTCCTAGAATAAAAGCACTTAAGAAACTAGAAAAGAAATGAGAGCTATGGAAGAAAGAATTGGAAAGGGAATTAATTGACAGCTTGGCATGAGAGGTAGAAGACTTTGCCCGAGAAACAGACTCCCTGAAAATGAAAATGGTACAAAAACAAGCCAGTGACTCCAGAAAGCAACAAGAAATATTGAAACAAATTCAAAAGACTGAAAACAAATATAAGAAAACGTATCTCATAGCAAAAAACAAAAAAAAAACTGACATGGAATACAGATTACAGACAAAAAATTTAAGAACAATTGGACTATCTGAACATCATGACTAAAAAAAGTTGATTTCAAGAAATCTTCAAAGAAAATTGCCTAGATTTCTTAGCACCAAAGGATAAAGTAGAAAAAGACATTCTACCGGTCTCTTCCTCAAAGAAAATGCAATATGAAAACTCCCAAGAACTTCACTGCCAAAAAATCCAGGGCTTTCAAGTCAAACAAAATTAATGCAAATAGTCAGAAAGAAGGAATTCAAGTAAAAAAGAGCCACAGACAGGATCACAATCGTTTAGTAGCCACTACTATAAAGGAAGGGAGAAGTTGGACTATGATGTTCCAAAAGGCAAAAGAAATGGACTTACAGGCAAGAATGACTTAGCCAGCAAAACTGAGTATAATGTTACAGGGGAAAAGACAGATCTTTAGTGAAATAGAAAACTTCTAAGTATTCCTGATAGAAAGACCAGAGCTATGGAGAAACTCTGAAGTTTAAATATAGGAGTCAAGAGAAACACAAAAAGACAAACAAGAATGAACAATGATAAAGTTCTTATAAACTGCTCCCATTCAAAAAAGTAAGGGGAGAAGACATGTGCCCCTCTGAGTCTTACTGACAAGGATCACAGGTCTCCAACTAGAAAAGGCCTTGGACTGCTCCATTATGTCTTGTTGATGAAGAAAGAAATGGAAAGAGAGGAGAAGAGGACTTCATGGGAGGTGGGGAAAGAAAGGAAGGTTAGGAAAAATCGTCCTACATGATCACATGCACATGTAGAAATCTACACAAAGGAGGAGACAGTAGAAAAGAGGGAACCGACACTTGCAACTCACTCTCATCTGAACTGGCCAAAAGGAAGAGGAACACAAACACACACTAAGAGATGAAGACAGAAATATGTTTCATTCAACAGTGAAATAAGGAAAGGAGAAAAGGAGGGAAGGAGAATCAGAGGGAGCATAAAGGAAATATCAGTCCTGAGCAAAAGAGCCTCTAAAGACAGACAGAAACATTCTCAGCTCTTTGAGGCAGTTAACAAATGGGAGTCTGAGGAAGGTCTCAAACACCGGGCAATGAATGAACAAGTTAGGGTCTGCCAATTATGATGGGACTCTTATCAGCACAACGACCAAGCAGGATTTCAGAGGATTAATGATGAAATAGCCTACCCACCCTGACAGAAATGAAGGATTAAGAATGCAGAATGAGACAAACGTGTTTTTGGATGAGGCCCATGTGGAAATTTGTTTGGACTATATACATATGTACAGTAAGTTTTGTTTTTCTTGTGTTCTTGATGGGTGGGAGTGGGGTGACCCTAATCCTAGGAAATGAGGAAAACATGATAAACAGGATTAGAGTTGGGGGTATCTCAGAAAACTCAATCACGTGCCTATTATTCAGTATTAGTTTCTGGATTACAACAGGTTATAGGGATGCCACCAACAGGGAAATGCTCTGTCTTGCTGTTGTTTTTGTAATTCTGCTGATCAAGTCTGAAACGACTCCTTTATTTGTGGCAGATTGCTGCAGGAGGTACCCAAATTCCCTAAATCTTTGGCAAAGTTAACTCTCAGTTAAATGCCTCAGTCATTGTTTCCTTAAATGATGACTATATTGTTTAGGGAAGTGTAGCAGAGCAAATGTAGGGGTGGAGTGGAAGAAGGAAAGGTGGATTTTGGAGGATTAAAACAAAATTTTTTTAAAAAATGAAAAATTGGGAACTCTGATCAACACAATTAATTCCTGAAGACTTGTGATGAAACATGCTGCCCACTCCTTGATATAAAGATGATTGTCTCAGTATGCAGCTGGACACTGACCCTGAAGTCAGGAGGACCTGAGTTCAAATGTGGCCTCAGACACTTAGCACTTACTAGCCCTGCGACCTCAGACAAGTTGTTTAACCCCAACTGCCCTACAAAAAAAAAAAAATAACTATCTTCCTAAATCAGTATGCAGCTGGAGAATTATTTTTCAGACATGGCCAACGAGAACTTGCATTTTACTTGACTATACAGGATTATGACAAAGATTTTTGTTTATCTTGCTTTCTCAATGGGGTGAAGGGAAGTGGGAGGAAGAAACGCCTCATCTATATGAAATGGAACTAAAATTAATTAAAAAACAAAAAACAACCTGCACTGGACACTTTCTCACTGTATACTCTGGGGAAGTCATTTGCCTCTCTGCTTCTTGTCCTTCTCTGTAAAACACAGAATATGGACTTAACAGCTTCTGCCACTCTAGCTTTAGATCTGTCATCTTATGAGAGGGATCCACAAGCTACAAAAACCCATTAACAAACCCTTCTCTAAAGGCAGAGCTGGTTGCCAACCATGGGAGGCTGTGGCATGAGCTCCCATCCCATGAATCGAACGGAGGGTCCAGAAAGATCTGAAGAGCAGGATTTACTCCTCAGTGTCACTAGCCTAGAATGCCCCTCAGAGCATGTACCTCTGGCTTCCCAGAGGCAGGCAGCAGCACTGCCCTGCACAGAAAGGCTATTCATAACAGTCCCCAAAGCTCCTGGCATTTTTAGCTGGTGGCATTCTAGCCCAGCTGGTGGCCAGAGAGGAGCCAAAGATACCTTGTCGCAGAAAAGAGGCTTGAAGTCAGGTGCTTGAACTTCCAGTTACCCTCCTCAGCTCCACCTCTGAGGATCCCAAGCTTTCTTCCAAGCCCAGCTCAAGTGCCTTCCTCTCTCAACAGGAAGCCTCTTCCCATCTCCCAAGCAGTTAGGGTCCTCCTCCCAGTAACTTTGTAGACATTCTGTGTTTAACCTTGTATGTACACATTGTTCTTGTTGAGAGATGGGAAACTCATTGACAGCTGATTGTTTCATTTCTGTCTTTTTCTCTCTGGGCCAGGGCCTGGCACACAGTAGGTGCTGAACACGTGTTTACTGAATGGACAAATTTGTCTTCTTTGTAGTTAGCAGGAAAGGAGAGACAAAGTACATTTGCTGGCCAGAAAGCCATTTAGGGCCACATTTTTTATGGCAGGATCAAAGCTATGGGACCACAAATGAACCCAGAGAAACAACTAGGGTCAGGTGAGATACCTGAGCCTCTCTAGAGTAACTGGGCAGAGCAGGCACTTGATTAATCAGTGCTTGAGAGATCACCTAGTTGTCTCATTCTTGTTAGTATAAAACAATGTTGCTTATTTGTTTTATAAAGAATAAAGGCTAGAGGCAAAACAACCGGGTATTTGTGTTCACAATGGGAATGAATTCTGTTGCTGTAGCTAGATATAAAAAACTACTTTTACGTGAAAAGAAACAATGAGGCCGTTTTTTCCTAATGTCTTAATAATAAGTTCCTTTACTCATGCCTTCCTCTAATCATTATGCATGTGTGGATAGAGGAGACCTGAGCTCTCAATCCCAGCCCCAGACCTCTCCTCCTTTCTTTGTGGAGGCAGACCACCATGGGGGTGGCACAGAGCTTACAATATCATGCCTTTTCTGTGTTTGTAGTTTTGCTCAATTTTTCTCCCTCTTTTTTATTCTTTCAAAAGTAAGGGAATATCTCCCTGGAAGGTACAAAGGAGAGGGACACACTGGGGAATATAGGTTATGTGGAGACAAGACACCAACACAAATTTATTTTTCTTAAAGTTATGCCCTAAGAATGCAGAATTCTGTCCTGCCCTTCCAAAGATGAAAGGCATCTTATACAGCACTGATGATGGATCCAGTCAGCTTAGTTTGGAAATGCCTGATGCCAGTTTTGCTGGCCACAGCACGGTCAGTCTTTTGTCTAACGTACTGTCAAAGACCATCTACTATGGCTAGAGGAACAATGATTTATGTTGTGGAAAGGGATTCAGAGAGATAAAATGACAGATTCTTTACAGAAAAGATCCTTCTAGCTTTCTATTAGAGGGACCAAAATATAAACACTACTGAGATATTCTCCATACTTGGCATCACCTAATTCTAAAAGGTGAACTTTGGTTTGATGGGAAAGTATAATTAACCTTGTTTCCTCATTAATCCTAATTTCAGGATCTTGATCTTCAACCCTGGACATCATTATCATCTTTCTTTGGTGGCTATTTACTTTTCAAAGCATACCGGGGGACCTGTTATACTGTAAGACCCATTTCCCCTCTTTGCAAACATTTTATACTCTTCAACTAATAACCTTGCATTTGGAGTCAAGAACTTGGGTTGGCTCCTAGATCTGCTCCTCACTCTATGCCTATGGGCATGTCCCTTCATGGCTAAAATGAGAGAGAAGAACAGAAGATTTCTAAGATTCTTTCAGTTTTAAATCCTATGATCCTATCATTTTTATGTATATTAATAGTTTCCAGTAAGAACCTAAAACAAGAAATGAAGATGGCTCAAGTTTTAGCAAACTGTTTATGCTTAAGTGTTCACAAGCATTATCAAGAACAATGTTATCCACTCTCAAAACACAGACCAGCCAGTCAAGGTCAGAAGAACAATGTACAAAGAGACAATAGCAGGAGGAAAAGGATCAATAAAATCAAGACTTTTATGCCACTGAATACTCTTTAAATCTCTATTAGAGGTCACTATGGCTAACTGGCCAACCCACTGCAATGAATTTCTCGGCCAAAGGAAAAAGAAGCAAACCCACCACCTCTCAAGGAACAGAGTGAATAAAATTCCCACTTCCCTAACCCTTTTATTACTGAATCTGATAGAGTCAGCAAATTTGGACTGACCCCCTCTTCCCCCCAATCCCTTTTACCTTCATTTGCTGTTTCTTGCCTCCTTGCCCCCAGCCTGCTGAATTATGAGAGGAGCTGCTTCCCTGAGAGCCTGCGGTGTTCCAAACTCCTCCATCATCTTCTTCTTCCCAGCTGGGATGGCGGGTTCCTGTCACTGGCCCATCGCTCTCCCCCCATCCATCTTGCATAGATTTGGAGTCTTTAAGGAAAAGAAGTAATTCAACATTCAGCAATCATGACCAGGCAGCTAAGGAATTTCACTGCAGAGCTGTCCTGACATTGCTACTATGTCCAACACAACGAGTCATGGCTCCCTTACCTAGCACAGCATCACTACCCTTCTCCCAGGAGAGTAAGATCCACCCATATTCACTGAGTGCTTGTTCCACAACTGCCTAGTGACATACGTGGGACAAGCTGTTGCCATTTTGTGGTGGAAAGATGATGTATGGGGTGGGTGGAAGCCACAATCCCTAGCTTGGGCCCTCTGCCTACTCCCTGCTATCTCTCTGTCTCTCTCTCTCATGAGTGTCTTGAGTTCTGTCTGGGCAATACTCTGGGTACCACAAACCTGGGATACCTCAGAACCCCTCATCTAAAATAAAGTGGGAGAGAAATGAGGGCCAAGAAATACTGACAGGAGAAAAGAGAATGTGCAGTGATTTAAAATAGATCTCTGAAAATTTGTTAGAGGTGAATGGGGCCTTGGCAGAGAAAATGAGGCAACAATGACTCGGGGGAAGACAAGGAGAGAAAGAGGGAGAGAAGCAGGAGGGAAAAAAAGATGCGAAGAAAGTGGGAACTTGCTCAAGAGAGAGAGTCTTGTACTAAAATTCAGTTTTCCTTTCTCAGGACTTGAAGAAACAGGGCATCAACACCCAAGTCAATGCTAACCTCTCCCAGCCAGAGGTCTTCAACAGCTTTTAGACCAAAGTTAGACTGTTTAATAATTCAAGGTATTTTAGGATAGTTTTAAGTTTCATGTGGAAAAAAATTACATTAATACAAACCAAGTGTACCTCCAAAATTTCCACTTCCTAAAATCACAGGGTATATAAAGAGGGGGGGAATAAAGTCAAATAATTTAAATCTCTTTATTCCAGAAACACAGTACTTTCTGGCCTTTTCCCAATGCTATTACAGCACAGTGTTGTTTCTAGAAGACTAAGAGCTGTGAGGCTACCACAAAGAGCCATCTAGATGTGGTAGGCTGATTCTAATACGAGGGACTCCATGGCATGTCAAAGTATGCCCTGACTGAAGCAGCCCTCTCTTACATATGAGTTCCTTCAATGTTGCTGATACCTCATGACATAGTAGAAGGCTGGCATAAGAGCCTAGAAAGTGCACCTCCGCCCACCCACCTTTGTCTGTCTTACTGACAGAAAGAATAGTGACAAGTTAAGGGGAAAATGTTCTCCTTTTGACTAAAGGCTGCTCTCACAGTTTCTAGGAATGACTTTCAGGTAAATATGATTGAGTGCTAATGTATATCACTGAGATCAAGTAGGAAATGTGTGGACAAATGTTTCGTTTTGCATTGAGAGAATGGTGAGCATTCATTCAAAGATCGGGGGAAAACCTACATAAAACACCCTTTCTAGTAATGGTCTAGGAAGCAGTCACTTCAGTTAAGCCATTATCTGTCTGTACATACATACACACACACACACATACATACATGCATGGAAGATAAAGGGATGCAGAACAAGTCATGTGAAAGCTAACTGAAGGAACAACAGAAATTTTGTCCTAAAAAGCCACGGTCTTGATATGATGTAGGAACAAAGGGCTAATGAGCTGAAATTGTGGACGGAGCACCAGCCCGGTTCTGCCTGTCCCTGGAGGGCAGAGTTGGGCCTAAGAAGGAAAGGTTACTGGTAGTAAGAATTCTCCTCAATAGGAGGATCTTTTCAGCAATCCCTTCTCTCCAAACCTAAGGGGCTATCTGTGTCAACACTGGTAGAGGAAAGGGAGGAGGGGGCAGGAGACAGGATGTGCCTGTTTCATGGAAGGGTTGGACGACATAACCCCCAGATCGTAAGACCACAGAAGATCCTCTTTACCTCAAAGACTCTAAAATAAAAAAAAATTAAAAAAAAAAAAAAGATGGGGCAGCTAGGTGGCACAGTGAATAGAGCACTGGCCCTGGAGTCAGTAGTACCTGAGTTCAAATCTGGCCTCAGATACTTAACACAAAAACTAGCCGTGGGACCTTGGGCAAGTCACTTAACCCCAACTGCCCTCCAAAAAAAAAAAAAAGTTTTTGTTCAGAGAATTACTAAATGGGACATTAACTTGTTTTATGGGGCCTAAAACCTCAAAAACGACATTTTATCCTGGGGCAAAGGCCTGGATCAGGCCCACACACAAGTCTTGTAAGTGTGCGATCACAAGCTCTCTGGGGGACATACTAATGAGCCACATGGACACCCTTACCTGGGAAAGCAATTCTCTGAGTCTGAACTAGGGTTGAGACAATGAAGCAGAGGCATGGAAAGAAGGAGACCCAAATTTGGAACACTGTCACACGGGCCACCTTGTCTTCCAACATTAAAAAAGGTTTCCTTTGAACCTGGACATCTGTTGGCACACTGGCTTCTCTTGCACAGAAACTCAGCTCTGATTTTATCAGCAAAGTCAAAGGGAAAAGAGAATCTTCATGAAACAAATGTACTTAACAAGCACTTTATCTGGAAGATAGTTATTGTGCACAGCAAAAGATGACCGACCTTTCAAAACTAAGTCAGTCAACTTATTTCTAGACTTAGTAAATACTTCGTTTTGAAGTTTTCTGTCTCTCTGACAGGACCAAGTTTTTCCAATTCAGACAAGGTCATCCTCCTAATTACAGTGTCATCTAATTCTGAACTAGAAATTAGAAACTAGAAATGTTCCCGGATACAGGATTCTCCAAGACTTTAAAGTGTTTTCCTTAGGAGATTTACTAACTAACATAATAAGACCAAGGGATAACACAATAAAATTACTATTCAAAAGAGAACAGAAACTGGAAAAGTTTGGAGAAGCTGAAAACAATTGAAAATGTACTTGAAATATCTATTCAATTAGACCACAGTTACTAAAATCTGGCCTGTTGTGACGGGGCAGAGTCTCTGGGCAAGTGTCTGCCTGGCCCCCAAGATGACCAGGTTCCTTCACCAATATCCCCAAGGAGTCATTTGCTTGAAGAGCTCACCCCTGAAGGACTCTCATTCTGCTTTTGGATTATTCTCATTTTAAGGACATTTTTTCTTATTAACAATAATAATACATCTGCTTTTCTGAAATGTACAGTACCTGCTCCTAATATCCACCTTCTGGGGTCAAACAGCACAATTTTTTTCTCTGACTATAAATAAAACTATAAATTCTGGATTACACACACACAGACACACACAGTAACAGAGAGAGGAGGGAAAAAGGGGGGGAGGGAGAGAGAGAGAGTGTGAGAGAGAGGGAAGACAGGGAGGGAAGGAGAGAGAAAAGCAAAGGTAGAAGAAGGAGACAGACAGAAAAGTGTGAAAGAGAAAGGGAGAGATGGAGAGTCAGACAGAGAGGGCAGGGAAAGGAGAAAGAGAAAAAAGAGAGAGAAGAAAGAAGAAATATTCTCTCTTGGAGGCAATTATTTCTCTGTGTGTAGATGTCTGAAATGTAAGCACATGGAAAAATCAGGGAAGATAAGGGAATATGGCCCACCTAAGAAAAAGACCATCTCTTAGCACTTTCTGTAAGACTGAGATGAGAATAAGACACTGTTTTTACATATCATGGTACCAGTGCTTTGCTACCTTGACCTCCATTCCTATCAGGTACTGCAGGCTGAAAACCTTCACCTCCGGGGACCTGACAGTGCACATTCTGCAGTTCAAAACAGCCACCACTCATATTTACCCCATGCTGGCCTTCAGGTTCACCGAGCACTTTTCTCACACCATATCCTGTGAAGGAGCAGCGCCCACATTCTCCCCATTTCTCAGTCAAGGAAGCTGAGAAGCCACATAAGGCACAGTGAGGGCCAGAACAAGGTCACTGCTAGGCTGTTAAACTGTTGCCTCTGACTTCCTCACGCCACACGGGCCACCTTGTCTTCCAACATTAAAAAAAGGTTTCCTTTGAACTTGGCTGAACTTACAGCTGATCCTCTCTTACAGTTCCACAAATGCAGAGTAATGACTTTAGTCCCCATGCAGTCCCCTACACATCAGAAGATCCCAGGACCCTGTGGGTGCCCACCCAGCCCATACTCACTGGGTTTCATGGCATTTGGAGCACTGGAGGGGGTGCTACCCCAGCCTGCAGAGGATGCTCCTGTCTCATCCATGTCACCCCACCCAGGGCTGGCTTCGTTTGGCTCACCCCAAGCTGACGTACCATTATCTGGAGCAGGCGGTGTGCTTTTGCTCCAGACTATAAAGAGAAAAGGTTTTTTTAAAAAATTAAAAATCATTTATTCTTGCCATCTAAAGAAGCATCACACAAAAAAAGTATGTCTTTGGGTTCTCATCTTCTTAGAGAAAAATGCTAAGACAAACACGGGTACTACAATGCACTGCCTTCAGCAAGTCTTTGGTATTTTATTACTCAATTTAAGAGCTGAATTAATGTCCACCATGGGTTCTACTTGAACTCCTACAAAAGGGAACACAAACTGTGAATGCCAAACCTGGAAATGGGAACAACCAAGATTTCAGTATCTAAACAGAACAAGAAGTGGAAGATGGGAGGAAGTGTCCTGCTATCCCCATGACCCTGAATGGGCAGGAACCATTCTTCTGAAGGCCTGCAAAGTTCTCGAGATGAGAAACTTCATTTGTCCAAAAGACAGGGAGGGTGAGCAAAACTGTGCTTCGAAAGCTGCCGGAGTCTCCCTCTTGAAGATTTTGAGCCTGTTCTTGTGAACCTTCCTGACACTGATGACACTTCCTGAGCTGGAAGGAGCTCCAGAGGGAAGCAGAGCCAGCGCCCTCACATCTTACAGACAAAGGAAAGTGAGGCCCACACAGGGTTCGATGACCCCTAGTTCTTTCTCATTGTCTGCATTCCCCAGTAATCTAAGTTGTGAGAAACAATTTCAAACCACTGGTCAAAGCAAGAGTTAGCAGAAAGGGCCCTCATTTCTTCCTAGGGCTAAATATTTAGAACCACACAGGTCAAGGTAGTGACCAAATTCTCTTAAAAGATTCAAACCATGGTAGCCAGGTCCCAGGAGAAAGAAATTATTTTAAAAAAAAAAAAAAAAGAAAAAAAGGAAAAAAAAAGGACAAAACCTTTTCATAGAGGGGAGACCTGAGGTGCTGATAATATGTGTAACTGGCTATTGCTCTGACTCAAATACTAAGCCACAAAATACAGCTGGGACTTGTATATATCTTCTGATCTAGTCATGTGGCTTGTTGTTACAATCACAGCCTAGATGGCTATGGTTTTTCTTCTTCAGACTTTTCATGCCTACCATCACAATGAGTATTGAGAAAAAGGGGCGCAGACTGACCTGATGATGTTTTACTTGTCATCGGGGTGGGCAAGTTTTGTTCTCGTGGGGCCTGACCCCCTTGAGAATTCTTATCCCATAGGTTCACATTCTTGTAGTTGTAACTACTTGGGTCTCCCCAGGCTGATGTGCCATCATCAATGTCCATCTTTCTGCTAATGGACTGTGGGGAAGGCTCCTCCCAGCCACTGGGCTCCTCGTCCTTAGGGGCTGATGGCTGTGGCCCACTGTTCCAGCTGGGGTTGGGGGGCCGCCCGTTCCCTGGAGGTGGTGGTTGAGGTGGGGCTCCCCAGGAGCTGGAGGCCTCCTGCTGTTGTTGTGGCGGTGGCGGTGGTTGCTGTGGCGGCTGCTGTTGGTGCTGTTTATTCCAGGAATTAGACTGCCGAGCCGTCTCGTTCGTCCAGGCTGGAGATCTTTTGCAATCGTCCCATCCACTTTTTGAAGCCAAGTTTGCATTTCCACCATTTCCCCAAGTCCCAATTTCATTCTGGCCTCCTTCACCCCAACCAGTTGCTGGTTTACTTCCTGAACCCTCCCAATTACTATTCTTTGTCTGATCGACTTCTTCTCCCCATCCGTTCTTTCCTGATGTCCATCCTTGGTTAGGCTGGCGCCCTCCCCAGCCCTGATCCTTGCCAGAATTGTCATTCCATGAGGAGGATGCCTTCTCCTCTGGTCTTGCTCCTCCCCAGTTGGAAGAGTTATTGTTCTTGTAATCGTTCCATCCTCCTGTATTTTTGGGGTCCTTCCATTCTGCAGGGGTTGAGAGCTCACCCCATCCAGACTTTATTTGATTGCTTTGGCTGGGTCCATCTCCCCAGCCCCCTGAGTTCTTTGTCTGGGTGGTAGAGCTCTCCCACCCCTCTGTCCCTTTATCCGATTTCCCCTCGGGCCTTGGCATCTCTTCAATATCCCAAATTGTATCCTGTTTAATTTGAGTTTGGCCCCAGCCAGTGTTGGAAAGCACCCGGGGGTCCAGGTCAGTCCGGCTCAACAGAGTCTGCAAGACCGCCTGGCTGTCGGGATGGTTGGGCCTGTATGACCGACGTCCAGAATTGTGACTGTCACTGCTTCCTGCTTTGTGGTTGCTTCCAGTGCTCTGACCCCCAACCTCACTTCCTGTGGAGCTTGAAGATCTTCCCCAACAGGGAGCCTGGGAATTACCTTGGTTTTCAGGGAGGGGGTGGCCCTTTTGATTGTCCCATGCTCCAGTGCTAGAATTTGGTTGGTTTGGACCACTCCATTCTCCGATCTTTAACTCGTCAGACCCAGTCGGCTGTTTCCATTCTCCCTGAGAGACCCCGGATGTCATTTTGTTCCCTTCACCCCATTTGCTTTCATTCGGTTCTGGTGGGCCAAAGTTCCAGGACCCACCGCCCGCAGACCTGCCACTGTTGTCCCAAGAGTCACTTTTTGACCCAGCAGATTTCTGGACAGAGGCGCCCTTCCAGGCATCCTCTCTCTCCTTTCCATTGTTCCCATTGTTTCCAGAGTTGCTTTGTCCAGAGACGGTGTCAGTTCCAGAAGACCCCCTGCCTGTACCCCGAGACCCCGCATTCCCCGGCTGCCTGTCTCCAGTGCTCTGGGGAGGAGCATCTGTGCCCCTGGAGCAGCTCCCCAAGCCCACCCCAAAGGGCAGCCCCTTATTCTCAGTGGGGTTTGGTGAGCTTAAGTTCAAGGAGTTAGTGTTTCCGTTTTTTGGTCCATCAGTGTTATGAACTGAAGCCTGTTCTCGGCCAGAGACCACAAAGTTCACCCCTGTGTTGTTCTCCATTTTGGATGCCTGGCCAGCTGTGCCTGCCTGCACGCTGGGGCTGCCACTCTCAGTCTCCAGGGCTCCCTTCCTAGAACTGCTCTCCTGCACCAGTGCGGGCCAGGCAGATGGATTGCTATTTGGGTTGAAGTTGCTGAAGCCCGAAGTAGGACCGACCCTCTCCTGACCACCCACGTTTCTCCAGTTCCCAAGTGTGTTGTTGTTCTCTGCAGCAGAGATGGAAGGTGGAACAGACTTAGCCTTGGGGTCAGATTTCCAGACCCCAAGATGACATTCGTTCCCGGAACTCCCGGCGGGGCCCTGGCTTCCTTTTCCTTTGTGACTAGTGGTGCTTCCTGGCAGAGGGCTTTTCTCAGAGCCAGGGGTCGAGGCACTGGTGTTCTCGGTGGTGTTTTCGGAAGGAGCCTCAGTGTCTTTGCTGGCAATACAAGGCCACTCTTCCATGTCAGACCCGTCTACAATCACCTTGTCCCAGGTGGGGGTGGGGTTGGCAGCAGCGCCGTTGCTGGAGGAGGCTCCTGGACCCCAAGTGGAATTTGCATAATTTGAAGCAGCAGCACCTCCAATGGATGAATCTGAAAAACAGATTTCATCATTTGCACAGTTCTCCAGATTAGATATTTTTATTCATCCAATTATTTTCTGAATTTTAATATACAAACAAGCAAATGACATCTATTAAATGATGGGAAAATCTTACAGACAAAACCATGATCAGGAGAATGGGAGTCAAAGAATGCACAACCTACATGTGACTACTTTGTTTTAAGATGAGCACTAACAGCATGTCTAAAAGGGGGGGTTTCTTAGTTGGAAGCTCTTTCTTGATCTCCATGGCAGCAGGAAGCCTCACAGACAGTCAGGACGTGTCCATCCCACCCCCAAGGTTCTGCCAGGCCCAACTTTCAGATCTCTGAATATAAAACCATGATCATCTTTGTGTAAGGTGCTATGGTAGCCATGGGAGTGGAGCTGTCTGGAGAGCACTTAGAAGTGTTTGATAGATACCAGCTCAATCATTCAGACAGATGGACGGAAGCTAAATAAACACTGGGAGTTTCATGGCCAAATACAATAAAATCATTTGAAAATGTTCACTTGTTGCTTTATTTAATAAATCTGTCTCTTTAAGACTTAAACAGAAAGCTCCATCTTCAGCTCCCTGTTGTGATGTCCTCAAAAGCTAATGAGTAACCTCCAAGAATAGCACAAAGCACAGGCACAGATAAAAGCCGCTAGCTGATTCTTACTGGCCCCATGCCCGGGGGCCCACCAGGCTCTGTGCCCAGGTCCAGCCGTTGCCAGGACAGAGCCCAGGGCTCCCACTGCCCTAGGGAGGACAGCCACCTGAAACATTCTTGTGATTTGTCTGCAGATGTGTGTTGTTTCATCATAAACCCATCTTGTAATCCTGCCCAGATACAGGCGAACTATACCATCCCAGTATGTGCTTCTCAGTGTTCCTCTAAGGCAGATAGCACAGCACCTTCCTGACAATCATCAAACAACAAACCTTGTCTAACTCTTTACGGTGGGGTGGGGGGGTGTGGGGGGGAAGGGAGCACGTAAGAATATGGGAATTTCTGTTTTAT
Source organism: Pseudocheirus occidentalis (assembly GCA_028646575.1). NCBI lineage: Eukaryota > Metazoa > Chordata > Mammalia > Diprotodontia > Pseudocheiridae > Pseudocheirus > Pseudocheirus occidentalis. The sequence goes on from CM053597.1 coordinate 230,998,827, forward strand.
CATGGGAAACTACCTATATACATAAATTAAATATCAAACAGACACAAAGTATATTCAAGATCATTTGAAGGGGAGGAGGGGAAAAGAAAGACACTACCAGCAGCTGGAGAGAGAGGATTCAAGCGCTTGGTGGTTACTTGTAGTTTGATATCTGCTATTCCAGAGACTTTTTTCTGCCTAGCTTCTGAAAACAACCCCCAAACCAATTTTTAAAAAGGACATGCCAATTCTAATCTTGCCTCTGGTGTGAGCCTAGTATAGTGCTGGGCACATAGTGGGTACCTGAACACCCAATGACCAGCCCTCTGCCCAGCTTCTTCTAGATCTGGGATCAAGCAGACAGTGAGAACTGTGGGAGGCGTAAGCTTTGATTTCTGAGATGAGCAAAGTAAAGTTGAAAACGCAGTAACAACAAAAGGAGCTGGGTCACATGTAAAGGCCTCCAATCCAACCCAGAGGGAGGGGGAAGGGGAATATCTGGCAGGGCCCCAAAGCGACAACAGGCTCTTTTCATCTCAAAGCAGGCCTGTGTCTTCTCCTCACTGCTTCTGGTTTATAAACATCAAATTATAGACTTAAAAAATAATAAGAACAAATTTTTATTGTGTTCTTTTCCCTGCTCCAAAAACACACTCTGCATACTTCTTAAGAGCCACAGACAAAGAAAAGTGATGGCTCCCATCTGGGAAAGAGAGAAAAGTCCAAGACTGACAACAAGGTACAAATGTATCCTCGGCTTCTTGGACTCTTTAGAGAAGCGTCTAAGAAAGTCGACAAACAGGGCATTCTGGGGACAAATCTCTGCCTTACTCTGATAGTAGAGAGGATACAGAGCAGCCATGTCTAATTTTGTGTGATGTTTTAAAATGCCAACAATCTAGAACAGGAGCCATGTGCTTACAGCCCTCATCTCCAGACAGCTGACACTTTGGTGGGGTCTCTCCTGACACTGGCAGCCCTGCCGAGCGCTCCCCAGGCTGCCTGGTCCTTACCTGATGCAGGTCCACTCTCACTTTGCAGCAGGGATCCTGTCACTTGTGCGTTGTTGGGGTTTGCTCCAGGTGTGGTGGAGGGAGGAGGCCCGGCCCCACCCCCAAGGAGCATACAGGAGGGTGGAGGGGGCTGCCCGCGTTTTAGTAACACTTTGTGGTCCTGCTGGCAACGGAATCGCGGCGGCACCTCCCGAGGCATGTAGCGGGCGGCGCTTGGCGGTTGTCCGTTCGGCACTGCCACCCTTTTGGCATTGTTGCCACCATTGACTGGTGGCGATGGAGAGCTGCCAATTGGGCTGGCGGCCGCTGGTTGGCTTAAACTTGGTTTCGTCACTTCGGGCACTGAAAGTGATAGGAAAATAAATACATGAAATTGAATACAACAGGTGCACATAAACTCACAGTCAAATCAATACAGATGGTTCCTTTTCCTTTCTGAATATTCCAAAAGGATTCTGCACTTCTATGGCATCTTCAGTACTGTAGTGTTTTTCCTAAGAAATAAATGATAATAATATAGTATGTAGCAGTACGCATCAATTTACTCTATCAAATCTGGTTCTTAATTGTTGTAGAAATCAATGTTCTTCAACTCCAAGAGGATTGTGCTCAGTGCTGGGGATATGTAGATGACAAAACACAAAATAACTGTCCATGTCTTCACGGAGCTCATAGTCTAATAGAGGGATGAGGCATGCACACATAGAATTACAACAAGTTAAAATAGGGTCAGAACAAGAGAAGAAAGGATCACACTTCAGGGGATGAGGAACAGTCGGGAAAAAAGGGTGATGGAGTCTGTAAAAGCCATAGAGTGAAAGAGTTTCTAAGGCAGCTTGCTCTGAAAGAGAAAGCCAGGCATGTTTTAGAGTAGCCCTGGTACTCTGCTCTAGAAGGCAGATGGAGCAGAATCCCAGAATCCCAGGCCAGAACGTCATGGTTATGGAAAATGTTCCCCAGTTCTCTCTTTTTTCCCCTTCAGGGCCTTAGAGAGCTTGAGAGATAAGCAGAGATGCTCTGCTCAGAGTCTTGCAAACTAACCCCAGGAGAAGCAAAGGTCAGCATCACAATCTCTGTGAACCCCTCACTAAGAATGATGTGAGATGAAAGGGATGGTTTTGCTTGACCATGCACATTTGTGTTTTTTTGGTTTGTTTTTTGCTTTTTGGAGGGCAGCTGGGGTTAAGTGACTTGCCCAAGGTCACACGGCTAGTTTTTGTGTTAAGTGTCTTGAGGCCGGATTTGAACTCAGGTCCTCCTGACTCCAGGGCCGGTGCTCTATTCATTGGGCCACCTAGCCGCCCTGACCATGCACATTTGTTACAAGAGTTTTCCTCTTCTTTTTCAACTGGGGAGGAAGAAGAGGAGAAAGAGAAAATAAATCCTTATTCATTGAAAAAAATGTTAACAAAAGAAATATGAAATGCACAAGTCTATGAAACAAGCTGAAGCATATGATCAATTCTAAGAACAATAATATAGATTTCTGAGCCATGCTGGACTTAAGTGAAAGGTCCAAGAAGTTATAGACAGCTAGCTGCCAGGGGAGCAGGTGATAATGGTAACAGGTGGTGGGGAGAAGGCAGAACAACTCAATCCTTATTTTACTTCTGTTTTCTCAGTTAAGGAGAAGGATATTCAGATTGGGATAGAAAAAAAAAAAAGATGCCAGAAAACTCAAACCCCCAAATCAACGAGGTGACTAGAAGAACAAGAAGAGTTGTTTTCGATATGTTCAAGTCATCAGAAGAACTATATAATGTATTTTAAGGGGTGCATTAAAAAAATCGTGGCTGCGCATCTTCAAAGGTCATGGTGAACAGAAGAGATGGTCCTCAACTGGAGACAGTATATGCATGGTTAAGATGGATTTTGGAAGCTTGACAGATTCTAAGAGTATTATATTAAAAGCATGATTAGTCAGTGGTATTAAAGGGGACATGGTGATCAAACTGAGCCAGGAGTGGTTCAACAAGAACAACTCTTACAGACTGAAATTACCCTGATTTAAGAGGGTTATCAGACAAATAGGTGACTGCATGAATGCCATACACTGATATATCCCAGGACTTCGGTGAGGCACTTAATAAAGTCTCTCCTAATATTCTTGTAGGTACAACAGAAAGCTATAGGCTGGACTCGGAAACTGCTTAAAGATTTAAACCTGAAGAGAAGTGATAAACTCCAGTGAGGTACCTCCGGAGGAGTTGAGAGCTGACAAGGGTCTTAGAGATCTTCTAAATTTTAGTCCCCCATTTTACAGACAAGTTAAACAGAGAGGCAAAGGAGCTAAGTGGTTCTGCCCGAGGCCACGGGTAACAATCACAGCTTAGAGGCCTCCAGTGTTACCATCAGCAGCTCTCCTTTCCTATGTCATAAACCACTATTATCTCTGTTAATCTTAGTAAATATGGGTGTGTGAACAGATTTTCTTCCTCCCATCTTCTATTTCCAATTTAAATTACAAAGAGATTCCAGTTGTGGATGAGAACTTATCACATGAACCCTTTGCTATCTCTCTTGCCCTCCTGGATCTTCCAGAAGCTCTGGCCTTTGATTAGAAGGCAAGGCCTGAGGGCTTCCACTCCTGGTCCAGAAAGCTTGGTCAGTACAAGAATGACAAGAAATGGTTATGGGTCACCAGATGGCTCACCTTTCAGGAGGCTTCTCAGCAAAGCCTCTCCATTGTTGCTATCAGGTTAACCTTCCCAACCAGGGCTCCTCTCATGCTACCCTTACCACGTGTATCAGATGTTCCTCCCTACTGCTAAAACACTGCAAACTTCTCTCAAAATCAGACTCAGCTGTCAAGGATGTCGCCATGGGACCATTCCACATCTGAGAAAAGCATCCTGTCTGGGTGGTCCTTCAGGCTCCCTGTGGAACTCTACAGAAAACAAAACCCACTACTCCCCCAAGGCATTCCTCTGCCCTGGGGGGAAGACCTCCCTCCTCAAGTGATCACAGACTAACTTCTCCCTGCTCTCAATGATCCCTCTGAGGCCAAACACGGCATGTTGAATCCTTCTTCCAAGAGATACGTTCTCCAAGCCTTGCAGACAAGAGTGTCTCTCAGAGGCTCTAGCTCCACATGAGAGTGGAGAAGCCTCAAAGCCAAGGCCTAGTCAGGCCCATCTTCCAGCTTCCCCTCAGCTTCTATGGGATCTCTTCCCACTGGCTCCTTCTTGAACTGAAGAAAAGCAAACCTTTCCTAAAGTCTCTGTAACTCATTATTTAGCAGGAGACAAGCTCCTACTTCTCTGTACCCATGGGACTGTCACCTGCCATGACTGGAAGGCACGGCAACACCTGCAAACTGGAACATCCCTCTTGTTCTCTGTACTTGGTGACTCTTGCTAATTCTCAAGACAAATGACTTGGAGGCTTGGGAACAGGAAGGGATGGAGAGGACACAAGGTAGTTCATTGCTGGAAATTCCTGAATAAGTTCTTTCTCCATCTTTATCTGAATTCTTCAAATGGTTATACACCTCAGATACTGGGGTGGGCAAGTCAGACAAGCTGAAGGAGCAAGGTATCCTGGAGAGAGTATGTGCCAGGCAAATCGAACCACCATCACCACAATCTCTACACAGATCCTGATGGAACCAGGAACCTGAGCTGAGACCCCTGGTAATAGTCATGCCACCAGCCTAGGGCCCCCTGCCATCATCCTGGGAAGCAACCCCTGGTAAAACAAAGCCTGGAGAGGGCTCCTTCCACCAGGGGCTGTAGCCACAGATCTGGAACACCCAGAAAGGAAAGTTCTTATCACCAATAGGTCCAACATCAGAAAATGAAAATGATGTCATCATTGGAAATGACACTGGAGGTCTCACCCCTGTACTCTAAGGACCATGAGACCTCTTCATCTGACTGGCAGCTGAAACTTTCTGTGTGTGTTCTACCACACTGGAAGGTGAGCTCCTTGAGGGCAGGGGCTGTATTCCCAGGGCTCAGCACAGGGCTCTGCACTTGAGGGCTTCATTAATTCATTCATTCAGCACTTGGCAGATTCTTATCAACAGTCAAAGGCAGTAATAACCTCCCTTGGCTGTTATCTGCAGATCTCTTCTCTTTTCAACAATGATCAGACATTAGCCATTCTGTACCTGCATGACCGTCTTTTTCCATCTTCTGTTCCAAGTATTGGTGACTCCTTCCTCTTCCTGACTTCCTGAATACAACCTCCTATCAAGTCCTATCACTTCATTTCAGATTCATCAGGGTTTCATCAATCCCTCTTTACTCCAGCTACCCCAAATCCAGGCTGTCATTACCACAAGCCTAGATGACTGCCTATCCTCCTTATTGCTAGGCCATCTTCCATACAACTACCAACTTGGTTTACTTAAAAACACGCTCCAATTTAAAAACATACAAGCAGTACCCTCTTTCATGGCCCAACCCCATATGACTTCAACTTAGAATTCTCCAATTCAGTCTCTTTATTTTTCCCATTAGGTTACACTCACTCCCATCTCTATTCTACTTTGTATATAATTTTTCCTTATACCTTACAATGCCCTTGCTCTCTCTGCCAAAGGTCACTGACTACCCAGACAACCCTTATGACCACCAAGGAGATGAGAGGTCATCTTATTCTTCCCTATCAGTTATACTTATTTCCCATCACATAGCATCGGACCACAGATGCCATCTTGAAATCCTCTGCATAATGTCTCTAGAGCAGTGGTTCTCAACCTTCCTAATGCCGCAATCCTTTAATACTCATATGTGGGCAGACCTACCTGGAGACAGATGGAGAAGCAGTGTCTTGGTTCCTAAGACCATCGGACCGACCCCTCAAGGAGTTGTGACCCACAGGTTGAGAGCCGCTGCTCTAGAGCATAATGTCACATGCATGAATGCTACCCTCGTAACAGCAGTATCATCTTCCTGAAGACAAGGGTTCATGTTTTTCTACTTCTCTTGTATGCCCCCTTCTAGTCTAGCATAAAAGGTACTCCATTATACTTGCTGATACCATCTCTACATGGCCCAAGAGAAAAGAAAAGCATTAAAGCAGAAAGAAACGAAAACAAATGAGTCTGAAAGCATACAGGTTTACTGGGGTTAGATCTAGAAGGAACCTTAGAGAACCAGCCTCGACCTCCATGGGTAACACTCCTCTTGTTCTATTCTACTGCCTCCAGGTCATTTGCCCCTGTTATGTTCAGATCTGTCTAAGCAGAAAAAGCAGTCAAGGTGAGGAGAGAATGAACATTTTTAGGAATGAGCAGATAGAAAAAAGCTTATGGTAAACAAAAGATGGGGAGGGAAGGAAAGAAGGGGATGGGAGGGAAAGAGAGGCAGAGATGGAGGGAGACAAGAGAGCAAGGCAGAATGACCTGCTGATGGAGCACATGAGACCCAAGAGGAAGCAGGAAGAGAACCCTGAAGAACAGGAAAGAGAGAGTGACTGGCCTATCTTCCTATGACCAGAAGGAGGAAAAACTGGGTGCTAAGTTATGACTTGAACAAGAATAGAAGTTCAAGACACCTGCAGGCAATCTTCTTAGTGAAGATATTGAAAACATTGTTTCGTCGTGGGCAATTTATTTCAATTCTTTAGATGTTGGCGTCCTCATCTGTAAAGTCATGGTTTGAGCAGATCGTGCTCAAGGCTGCTTCCTGCTGTAGGATCCTAGCACCTGATGAAAATCTAGAACTTGCTCTCAATTCTCATTCCAAATCAAAGCCCATGGCTACCTACAGCCTACACAACTGCCTTAGAAAAGCAGAAAAAATTTTCATCTACACTTGTAGCTGACCCCGCTTTGGCTAAGGTTACCAAACAGCAAGGGGCCCAGAAAGAAGAGAAATCATGCGTGTATTTTGGCTGGGACTAAGAAGAGTCCTCCATCTTTGCCTTAACTGGTAATGAAGAAAGGAAGCAAGGGAAATCCCAGGACATCTATTTCTGGGTTCTACACACCTAACATATTTCATAAAAATAAACGAGAAGACTATCACCGGCAGGGAGATGTTTACTATTGTCTTGGGTTACCTTCCTTTCCTTTTCTTTCTGTGTTGGAACTGCACACATGCTTACTGAGTATGTCTCATGTGCAGAGCACTGTGCCAAGGGCTGGGAACACAAGCTGGGAAGGAAGCCAAGCCCCTGCCTTCTAAGAGCTACACACACAAGTAAATGGGATAAGGTGTGCCTGATGCAATGAGGTCAACGGAAGGAGGCAAAATCCACACAGACAATTTAGTGGGGGAAAACATCAATTTGTGGCATTCTTTGGAATGAATTACTTGAGTTCTAATTCTTAAAAAAATCAGGGGATGCCTGTTATCAAACTCTGATAACTGGAGTTTTTCTCCCCTATTTTCTGCTTCAGACCCCACTGCTGCTCTATCTGCTCCATATCCTTCCCCCTCCTCCCCCCAACTTACCTGCTTCCCAATGCCAGTCTGAAATGGGGCCTGGCTAAAAATCCCCGTGGCCATGCTACCCTAATCCCCCCAGGCTCACTGGCAGCTTCAGCAGCATCCTCAGCCTCTGTCCCATTTAATCCCAGAAGAAATACTTCCTTTTCAAAAAAGGGAAACAGACACGAGTCTGGGTTTTCCTTTGAAAAGTGGGTGAAACGGGGCGGCTAGGTGGCGCAGTGAATAGAGCACCGGCCCTGGAGTCAGGAGTACCTGAGTTCAAATCCGGCCTCAGACACTTAACACAAGAAAAACTAGCCGTGTGACCTTGGGCAAGTCACTTAACCCCAACTGCCCTCCAAAAAGCAAAAAAGAAAAGTGGGTGGATCTTAACCTTCATTCCTCATAAAATTCAACCTTCCCATCCCATCATCACACATGGGACTTTTGTCCTTCCTCAAAGAGAGGGAGGGAAGGAGAAAGGAAAAGAGAGGGAGAGAGATGGGGGGAAAGAGGGGAAAAGAGAGAGGGAAGAAAAGAAGGGAGAGAAAGGGGAGAGAGAATGAAAGAGGAGAAAAGGGTGGAGAGAGGCAGAGAGAGAAATGAGGAAAGAGGAGAGAGAATGAGAGACTGTGTGTGTGTGTGTGTGTGTGTGTGTGTGTGTGTGTGTGTGTGTGTGGTGGAGCAAGGGAAAGGAAGGGGCCCTAGAAGAAGCCTTCTACTGGACTAAGTGTCTGGATTAGGAAAGGCATAGAAAGGGTAGGGAAGTTCAGGAGAATAACAGTGAAGATAGAGTTCTAAGTAGAAGAGGCAGTCTCACAAGATGAAAACCTTGGACGTTCATTTGAGCCTTCTAAAACTTTAGAAGTTTGGAATTCTAAAAACTCTATTTGTTACTTTTATCATGTTTCTCCCTACTTGTTCTTAGGTCCTAAAAACCCTTAGGACAGATGCATCTGTTTGTTTTAAGGATGGTAGGAGAATAGGGGAGAAAAAGACCACTAGGAACCACAGGAGAAAAGAGTGATCTGGGCAAAGATGCGTCTCTCTCTCAGGGGCTGACCACAGGCAAAGAAGCCTCTTTTCTCTAGAGCTGGTACAGTGTGGGAGGCCCATGTGTACCAAAGCTGATTCACGTCTCTTGTAAGAACCAGACTTGGGATGTATAGGAAGAAAAGCAAAGCATGAGCAGAGCTGAGAGAATGACTCCCCCCATCTGTCTTCACTGATCTTTCCTGTGAAGGGAAGTCAAATATCAGCAAGTGTTAGATGCCCTAAATAGGGTCCTTAATTTGGCTGAATTCCAGTATACAATCTATTACTTCAAGAAAATAGATGTAGGGGGCATCTACGTGGCGCAGTGAGTAGAGCACTGGCCCTGGAGTCAGGAGGACCTGAGTTCAAATCTGGCCTCAGACACTTGACACACTAACTAGCCGTGTGACTTTGGGCAAGTCACTTAACCCCAAATGCCCTCCAAAAAGCAAAGCAAAGCAAAACAAAAAACAAACAAAAAAAACCAGATGTACACATAATTCTTCCAACATAACCCTACTTTCCCCATCAAATGAAATTATAATGCTTTTCTTTCATAAAAAACAATGAAAATAAAAATAATTTAATGAATAATAAGACCAAAAAAATAATGCAGATGAAAGCATTTAACCTCCTTAGTTCTTCTTTCCAAAGGGGAGGCACTAAGAGTCATATGAAAGACCTTTTTGAGACTCTCAGCTCAAAGGCACAACCCAATTACTTGCAATAAAATGTACTTCCCCCCCCTCTAGAAAACACCCCTCTTCTTGAAAACTGTCTAACAGCCATATAGGTGCTGCCCAATGCCAGGCTGGATTCCACCAATTCAGCAAAGACTTAATTATTGCGCAAAGAGTTCTCCCTCCTTTTTCAAGAAAACTGGCAACTAAGTGGACTAGGTGAAATAAACATTTTAAATGGTTCTTCTGAATTAAACAAGTAAAAATAATCTTACCTTTGGTTTTTTGTTCCGTGACCTGCAAAATAAACAGAAGTAAATTAGAGTATTAAAATGCTCTCCAATTCATTCCTAATATAAAGAGAAGAATTAAGAATTTTTACAAATGAATCTTTGTTACTGACAAGTCACAATTAGTCCAAGGGAGAACAAAAACTATTTCTGGAATCCTCTGGACTAATATTCAATTCAATAAATGTAAACTCCCGAGCATCATTCTGGCCAGGAGCTTGGACAGGAGTGAGGGCTTAGGCTAACCATTAGCAGACCAAGGTTTCTACTATCAGAGACACAAGGGGGAAAGAATCCGAACTTTGCAAGACAGCACTGAAGTACATCATGTGCAAGGCTGTTCTAGACCCTGGATGCTCATTTACTCATTAGAACTGGGGATTCATTCCCCACAGACAATGGCCAGGCTAATGGTCTGCAATGAACAAAGAAATTCACATAATTGGTTTAGAACCTTTATAAAATGAGTGTATCTGAACTTGGCAAATAAGCAAAATTTTGGTTACTATACCTGCCTAAAATATCATTAAGATGCATGAACTGGGAAAACATCAACATATATATTGACATTCTCTCAAAATTGCCAATTTCTCAAACTTCCTAACTCCCATGACCTATTCTTCCACTGTCTCAGCTACAAAAAGATCGCCACACAAAGAGATCTTGTCATCACACAAATGTTCCACTTTCATGTTCATCAACTCCCAAATTACCCTGGCCATAATCTTTTATTATTCTATCTTCCCTGATGCCTTGGGTCTTCTGACCCTCTTCTTCCTCTTCAATATGGCCCAAGGCAGTCTCTTCACCTCTCTGTTTTTTCCCAGGCTACCACCCCTTGTACTGACTACATTCCCCTTTCCTTAAACTACAGCCCTCGGTGACCTAACTCACCTCTAGACCACCCCCTTCTCCTCCCTTGTCCTATCCCTATTCTCTGCAGGCTTGGCCAAGCCCCAACACTGGATCACTCCCACCCTCTGTCTCCTTCGCTGCGATTCACAGGATGCTAAAAAGAACGGAAAGAAATTGAGAAAACATGGTAACCGGGTCCACTACAGATGTATATCCACTGTCTCAAATGGGCCTTCACTACAGCAAAGCAAACAATCTTTCTCTAAGTTGATTCTTTATCCCACTTTCCATGGTACTTGTTTTAAACATTTTGTTCTCTCCTCAAGCCTTCTCAAGCACCCTCTATGCTCCATGTTCTCAGCTGAGGACCTTGCCTCATAAGCCATAAAAAAATAAAAGCAAACAAATAAACAACAGCCATCTGCCATGAGCTCCTCCTCCTCATCTCACACTACATGGTCTTCCCCTATGTCCTTCTTCACTCTGCTCTCTTATGGAGAGGCCTCCTTTCTCCTTAGCAAGACAAATCTTCTGTCCAATTCTCTTGCCTTCTCCAGCAGAGTGTCCCCATTATCACCTTAACTCCTCTCACTCAAAATCCTCTCTATTTAACTTCCAGCCTCATCACTGCACAGAAACTCTTAAGTTATCAACTGCCTTTTCTCAGTCCTGATCTTCCTCGACCTCTGTCTCTGCAGCCTCCCACACTGCTGGTCACCTTCTCCCCTCTAGGTTTCCATGCCTCTGCTTGCTTCTGGCCCTCTTTGTTGGCTTTTCAGCCACATCCCATATCCTCCTTTTCCCACTCTATACTCTCTCATTTGGTGTCCTCATCAGCTACCAGAGCTTCAATTATCTCTACAGTCTTCAATCTCTCACCTGAGCTCCAGTCACATATCAACACACATCTTTCGGAGGTTTTGAATTACATGTCCCATAGGCATCACAATTCGACATATCCCAAAGAAAACTCATTCTCTTTTCCCTTTGAACTCTCTCCAACTTCCTTTGGGTACCACCATCCTTCCAGGCACACAGGTCTTCAGCCTTGTTGTCACTGCTCATTCCTCCCTCTCGTGCCACGTGGCTAAGCTGATGACAATGCTATCACTCTGACCTTCCTTTCCCATATGATCCTTCACTACTGTCAGAGCCACTGCTCTCACTCACGCCCGCACAGCAGCAATGGCCTTCTCAGCATCATGACCTTGAGTCTCTCTGCCTTCTGTGCCATCCTCCACCCAGCTGTGAAAGGGACTCCTCTGGTAGGACTGGCTGTGCCGCCCCCCACTCAATGAACATCCCTTCCAGGATCCAGTTGCACTGGCCTCCTAAGTGCTCCACAGACATGACACTTGCAGGGCTCTCCCTCAAGCCTGGGACACCTTGGCCCCTTACCTAGGCTTCCTTTCCAGACTCAGGCACTGCTTTCTGCAGGAGGCCTCTCCTGCCCACTTCTTTCCTGCACTCCGTCACCCCTCCCACTGCTACTGCTTTCTCCTCTTACACTGTTTTTCATCTACACTCCCCAATTTAGATGACTCCACTTACTTGTGATGTAACTAGCTATTAAACTGTAAGTTCCTTGAGGAGAAAATTGCTCTTGACTTTCTTTGTATGCTGAATGCTTAAACACAGTTAATTCCAATATTAAGACGACAGCTCAATATAACAAAAGACAAGCCAACCAAACAATCCATGGTCATTGCCCCTGACTGTGCCAGGCACTGTACCCAATGCAGGGGATACAAGCAAAGGGACAATCAGTTCCTACTCTTACTCTCAAGGAGTTCACATTCTGGTGGAGGTAACATCAAATAAATAACCAGGTATCTTCAAAATACTGAGGGAATTCACAGAGAGATCTCCTCTGCAGAAGGTAGGCTTTGAGCTGCTTTTGTGTTCTGTGCGATACCCAGAGACCCAGAGGAAGAGGTGGAGAGGAGGACAAGTTACTCTTCTGGATATAGGAATAATTGGAGGGCCCTCCTCCTGGGTGCTCTGGCAGGCTCCTACTTGGGGACAGACACGCCCTGGAGCACCCCAGCAGCAGGTATCTCAGACTCTACGTGTCCAAAACACAGCCTGTCTTTGGACTCTACAAACCCAAATTCTTTCAAAGTCCAATTTCTGTCAAGGGTATAATTTTTCTTCAGTCACCTGGATCTATAACCTGTGCCATCTTCTCTACCACATCCTAGGCATTCAATCACTGCCAAATCCCATCCATTCTACTCCAAACATTTCTCATCTCTGTTCCCTTCTCTCCAGGCTCTCCTCATCTCTTACCAAATTGCTGCAATGGCTCCCCAGCCTTTGACCCTCTCACCTCTCTGATCTTCCATACAGTAGCCAAATAGATAGTTCTGACCATGTCACTGCTCAGTGCAAGAAGCCCCGGTGATTTCCTGGCACTTACAGGACAGGATCAGATCCCTCTGCTTGGTGTGGAGAGCCTTTTACAAGGTGACCAAAACCCACAGGCTGGCATACACCTGCCACAGGGGCACATTCTTCTCTTTCACACACTCTGGGCTCCCCATTGTTCTCCCTGCTGTCCCTTCAACATGCCAGCCCATACCTAGAACAAAACCTCTTACTCCCTTCCTTCAAAGTACAGGTCAAAGGCCTCCTCCTACACAAAGCCTACCTTTTGTATTTCACTATTTGAGTGCAGGCTGTTCCTCTCAATAGAAGGTAAGTTCTTTGAGAATGGTGTGGTATCATGGAGAGAACACCAGCTCTGGAAGCCAGGGGGCCTAACTTCCATCCCACCTCTAAGGTTTATTCCCTGTGTACTTGAGGCCAAAACGTTTCACTCTCTGCCCCAGCCTCTGAGGACATGTCAAAGTCCTAGATTCAAGGTCTTGGCATCCCTAGGACCCACCACAGAACCTGCCTAGCACACAGGAGTAACAATACATGCTTGCTGAGTGAATCCTTTATCCAAGTCCCAATACACAGGATTGCACAAAGGATTTTTCCCACAGGGATAAGCTGCCAGGGCTAGAGTCCTACTATGGTCAGTGATACCTGACATGCTGCCAAACCATGGAAAAAACTGGAGGCCACCAAAAAACCTGTGTCACCAAGCTTAGTCATCCTATGTTAGCCTGATTAAAAAAAAAATACGGACATAGCATCAGGCATCCACACTAACTGACTCTGCTGGATCTTCGGTGTGCTCTCCCCAAACTATGAACCAGGAAGCACTGATGAAGGAGGCACCACCTCTGGGCCGTGTGCAGCGTGTTCACACACACAAACAGATGCCTTTATGTGGGATTCTACGACAGCTTTCCCCATGACAACGTGCTTTAGAAAGACTCATCTGGTCATCATAGCGAATGTCTTCCCCCTTAAAACTCCTTTACAGGCTAGGTGGAAGGGAGCAAAAACCCCAGCATTTCTTTATGGATTTCAACATTTAGCAACAATTTAAGTACAAACAAACAGGATTTCCCATCAAGAAAGGGCAGAATATGACGCAGAAGGAAGAAGCCCAGCCCTGACAACACAGTGCAGCCCCAAGAACTATGAGAAAGGTCTATCCAAACAAATCCCAAAACATGTTGCGGGGCGCTCTCGAGCACAAGCCAACAGGATGGCCACTAGGCCAGCCATTGTGGCTCAGGAGCCTTGAGCAGGAACGCACCTCAAAAGTCACCCAGCTTGCCTGACTCTACTTTCAGACAAGGAAATGTAAGGATGTTAAAAACAGGAGGTACCCTGGTTAGTGTCATTCAGCAAGTAAGACCTTGGACAAGTCACTTAACTTTTCTGGGTCTCACTTTCTTAAATCTTAAAGTGAAGGGGAAAATACCTCTGTGAAAACTTACTTGGAAAACACTAAGCCCTGAAAATAACTGGGATCTGCCAAGCTGTGGCTATGCAGAGGCTTCAAGAACAAAGTTCTACATTATGTTCAGAAGCCTCACGCAGACTCCCTCCTGCCCCATGGCACACAAGTGGCAGCAGCTTCAGGGGAGCTTCATTCTCATTCTTCAGCATGTTGAAGGATGGAGGATGGGGAGAGGGAGGTGACACAGCCATGCACTGTTCTGGCACTTAATGCATTACAGCATCATGGGGAAAAACCAGCACCATTTTAACAGATCAGTGTTGAGCATCCTTCTCCAGGGAGGCTCCAGGCCCCTGGGGCTCTACCTCCTCAGTCTGGCTCTCCCTGGATCTCCCACCCCCTCCTTACCTACCTGTTTCAGGAGGCTGGGCCTTCTTTCCTCTGGCTCCGTGACCTCTCTGGGGCTCCCAGTGTGGCCCTGGTCTATTTAGCTGTTTCCCTGATTGTCTTACATTACAGACCTGTCTCCATTAGATCTTTTTATATCCTTATCAAGTCCCCCCAAGCTGGAACCAAGCTCACAAATGATAAACTGTTTAAAACACTGTTTTCAGGGCATTTTAATGCTTTCGATCAACTTTAAATTTTTCAGTTTTTCTGGTTAGTGCAATGATTCAACAAACGTAAAACTGGTTACTACGGATTCGATCCACCTAATGATTACTAAATATGGCTTTTGTTTCACAAAGTGCAAAGTACAATGTACACCATGAAATTCATGGTGACATCATTCATTAGAGCAAAATGAAGCTCTCTGACACTCTCCTGGGGCAGAGCTGAAGTCCCCAGTCTGGCTTTTGCCAAGTCCCCTGGGACTGGGGGGCCTTCAAGGAACCCAAGTGCAGGAAGCTTCGTCTGTGTGACTGAGATGGCCCTGGTGGGTTGTGGGAGTCACCTCTTCACTTCCAACCTGACCAAAGTAAGGCTGCCTGCCCTCTGCCCTATCCCTCTGCCTGAGGAAGACAGTGGGCAGTAAGGAGAAGGCTGCAGCAACAAGCCTTCAAACGGCATCCCTGGAGGAAGAAGGCACACAGATGGAGCCAAGGACGTAGGCAAAAGTGGAATCCACAGGCAAAAAAGCCACAGAGAAACAGAGATGAAGAGAAGCCACACCTTCTGAGGCTGCACACCAGAGCCCTCAGGCAGGCCCACACTCAAGAGTCTCTTTACTGCCATTCTGGCTAGACACAATGCTAAAGACATTTGTTTATCTGGTTTCCCAGCTCACTGCAAATGAAAAGGGAAAGAATGAGGGAAGGGAGTCTTAGTGTAGACAAACAGAAGAGGAAATAGAAAAATTCAAGCCTATACCAACACAAAACCTCAAAAATGAGGCATCTTTCTGGGGGATTTGGACTTTGTGTAGTCAATAAAAGAGCCTTTGCTCTAGAAACGAAACTTCTCGAGCCCAGTGGACTAAATGGTGCTTTTTAGAAGGATGACCTCAGGCTGCGCAAAAAGAAAAAATGCTAATTTTTGTCAAGGCTAAGAAAGCGTGTAATGAACTTTATTTTGACCACATACGTTTCTCTGTGCAAAGCAGAACAAAAAAGGAGGCCTGTGGATGCAAGCCCTTTGCCTATACTGCAGCCAGCTTGCTTCTTCCATTATGAGTAAAACAAGTTTGCCCCATTTTCAAAGCTGTTGTGCTTGTCTGCATTTCCTATCAACTTTCCTTTGGTTCTCTTCTGCACATAGAAAAAGGCTTTTAAAACAGCCTCTTGTGACTTTTCTTAGTGTTTTATTTTAGGGCTCCTATCTACTGCAACTCCACCCCTCCACTGAAATGAAAAATAAGACTGCTTTGTCAAATACACTGTCAATATGTTATTCAGTTGTTTTTCCTGTGACCCCATTTCGGGTTTTCTTGGCAAAGATACTGGATTAGTTTGCCATTTTCTTGTCTAGCTCATTTTACAGATAAGGAAACTGAGGCAAACAGGGTGAAGTAACTTGCCCAGGGTCATGTGTCTGAGGCCAAATTTGGACTTAGGTCTTCCTGAGTGCTCTATCCACTACAACACCTATCTGTCCCTTCAAGAAAATAACACTCCCATTTTGGCAATGTCCAGAAAATATTTATGAGAATCCAGCACCTTAAGCATTTTTTCTATGTCACTGATAATTTGAATTCTCTCCTTTAAGAACTACTTGTTTGTATCTTTTGAACATTCATCTACTGGGGAATGGCTCTTCTTTTTGTATGCTTGAATCAATTCCTTAAATATCTTAGATTTAACATCTCTAGCAGGGAAATTTTCTGGGATTTCTCCCCCAACCCTAATTAACTGTTTCACTTCTGATTTCAACTGAATTTATTTTGTGTAAAAACCTTTTCAATTTCACATTTGGATATGAACTCCTCCTTAATCAGAGACTGTAGTGCCTACTTCTTTACTCTTCTCATTTGCTTATGACTTGACCTTTCATATCCGAGTCATGTAGTAATTTGGAACTTATCTTGGTATATGTGGTGAGGCATCTGTCCACACCCAACTTCTGCCAGGCCGGTTTCTAGTGTTTTGTTTTGTGTTTTGCAGCATTTTTTGTTAAAAGCATGAGACCTTGCCAAAGTAACTGGGGTCTTTGGGTTCATGAAACATAATGTTACTATTTATGTTTGTTTCTGTAGATTGGGTGCCTCATGTTACTACAAATACTGCGGAACCAACTGATTTCTCATCTAATCTCTACCCAGTGCCAAACAGCTTTGCTGATTGCTGCTTTCCAGTAGAGTCTGAGATATAGCACCGCTGTAGTCCTTTCCTGCCCACCTTTCTTCATTATTTCTCTTGAGGCTCAACAATTTGCTCCTCCAGATTAATGTTATTATTTTTCCTACTTCAATCATGTTATCCTTTGGTAGCTTAATTGGTATACCATAGAATAAGCAAATAAACTGAAGACAAATTGGCATTTTTATTATATTGGCATGATTCAACCATTAACAGTTAATGTCTCACCACCTTTTAAAGTTGAAATTTATTTAAAGAGTGTTTTGTAATTATAGTCAAATAGTTCCCTTGTGTGAGCCTTGGCAGACAAGACTACCAAGTATTTTATCCATTCTGTAGTTATTTTGAATCTCTCTCTCTCTCCCCTCCAGGTTTTGTTGGTGACAGACAGAAAGGTTAATTATCTTTGTGGACTTACTTTATATCTTGCTACTGTGAAGAAGTTACTGATTATTTCAATTAATTCTTAGTTGACTCTCTAGAGTTTTCTACTAAGTAGATACCAGCTAAAAGCAATATTCTTGATTCCTCTTTGGTCATGAGAAATTCCCTTTTCTCACCTTCTTCCTATACCTAACATTTGTAACATTCTACCAAATAATGGCTATGATAATGGACATGGGTATTGGTCTACAGTTTTCTGTTTGGTTTCTCCCTAGTTTAGGCATCAAACATATAAATATCACAGAAAAAAAAAATTGATCGGATTCCTTCTTTTTGCGGATGGTTTATGTAATAGTGGTATTGATTGTTCTTTGATTGTCTGATAGAATTTGATTGTACATCCATCTGGTTCTGCATTTTTCTCTATGGGAGTTCTTCTGGCTAATTCAATTTATTTTTTCTGAGATGGGATCATTAATTTCTTTACTTCCTATTATGTTCATCTGAGGTTTAAGTTCGTGCTGTCACTCTGCCTCATTTCTTTAGGGTCTGCTCTCACCTCTATCCTCTAGGACAAAGGGGTCAAACACAGCTGCCCCAGACAGACAAAAATGTAGTCAGGAAATATTTAACAAAACAAATCAAAATACAATAAAACACAGATAATGTGAGATTTAAAACTAAGTCAATATGCAGAGACCCTTGGATCCTGTTTCTATCTGAGCCCAACAACACTGCTCTAGCACAGCATCCTCCTGGAAAGAAATCATTTCATGGTCTCACTGGTTACCTCTGTTTACAAAAATCCACAGCTGTCTCCTTCTAGTTTTTCCTTTTAATAAAAGTCTGCCAAAATGGGGCAATTTATTTCATTACTTCTACTCTATCTGGTAGTTTTATTTACCTGTCTTGTCCTTTCTGTAAGAATAATTCAAATACTTTTCTTTCATTGAATGCCCATTGATAATTAGGCTAGGTTTACAAGGTCTATCATTTTGGGTTGCATTTTGAGGTCCTTTGCCTTTTCCATTCCCTTCTGTAGTAGGCCCTAACAGGCACAGAAAAGTCTTGTTACTCAGATTTACTTTCCTTTCCAAAGAATTAGCTGTTTGTCATTGCAGGTGTGAAATTTAACCACTCTGTATGTTGGAGTCTGGAAGCATAGGTGTTTGTTTCTGTGCCCAGCATGGTCTGTGGTCTCACTGGAGGGATACTTGGTTTTCTGTCCACATAAGTTGTGGGCAGGTTCTTTTCATTATTCTGCCATCGAGGCCTCTTGTCCATTCCTCAGGCAGGCTAGGACTTCCAGTTCCCTGTGTCCAGGGCTATAAATTGTTTTTCACTCACACAGAGGTCACATTTTCTCTTCAACATTGATGCTTTTGACTCCTCTTCCAGATCATCCTTCACTTCTCTGTATCATGGCTTTTGCTTCTTGGGAGAGACTGGCCATCGTGGATTCAAGGTCTTCTACTTTGCTAAGTATTACTGTTGTTGCCATCCACCTCTAAATTCATCTCTCAAGGTTCTGATTTTCCCCTTGAACCATTCTGGAGCATCTTGCAGGAGTGTGAAGTGCTGTAGGGAATCTAAAGGATCCTGAGTTTCCTCAGGGGTTGGTTCATTCCCTTTGTCTGGCAATATTTACTTAGACACACTTGTGATTATGTAGATACTGCCATAGTCTTCTACTGTTACTATCTGCTTGTGCTGTAGGTTTTAAACTGTATTTTCTTCCTCCTGAGATCTTTGGCACTTTGCATTCTTCATCTTTATACTCTCCTGTGTCCACTTTCTGAACAGCAGGTTTGCCTATAGGGCTGAACCTCAGAGTCTCTGCCCCCTCTATGTCAGGGAACTGACTTTCTTCACTGGCTTCAATCCATGCTCCAAGTGCAGACCCACATGCTGGTGCCCTGCCCCAGTTCCCTTTGTCTTTTACTGCTCAGGCTGAGTTCTCTGCGGCTTCTTGTGACCTTGGGGGAAAGTGTTCTGAGCAGAGTTTCTGCCACCACCTTGGGGATGCCTGACTTAAGAGCCACCCAAGACTGAATACTTGCCCCCTCCCTTCCAACATGGTCCTGGTCCATCTATACTTCTCTCCTCTCTGTAAGTCATTAGGCAGAGTTGAGGTCTGGAGCTTATTACAAGAAAGTGCTAGGGTCAGGGCAGGGGTAATGTGTGTCAACAGAGAATGCTGAGGGGATCAGCAATGCTGCCAGAGCATGGAGAGAAGGGTACTGGTTATTTCATAAGACTATTACTTGGCTGGAATTCTTGGTTTTGTGGCCTGTCCTGCCTCTGACACATAATTCCTCTTCCAGATTATTTTTTGAGAATTAGTGGGCTTTAAATAAAATTTCTAGTACTACTCCTCATCCTCTCATCTTGCTAGCAAGT
This sequence comes from Pseudocheirus occidentalis, assembly GCA_028646575.1. NCBI lineage: Eukaryota > Metazoa > Chordata > Mammalia > Diprotodontia > Pseudocheiridae > Pseudocheirus > Pseudocheirus occidentalis. The sequence goes on from CM053597.1 coordinate 231,018,440, forward strand.
TCTTCATAATAAATCTTAGTAAAATTTCTCACTGAAAATGGTCAGATGAAATTCTGGCACTTGAACATATACTTAACAAAACCAGAAAACTGGTGTGTTATTCTTCTGCTCCAAAGGTGTGCACAGGTAAAGTAATGCAGCAGATTTCATTTATCCTTATGTTACAGCTTACCTCAGATGAATCAGATGAATCCTGCCCTTAGGCTTTTTGAGAAACTGCTAATAGTTTTAACTAACCAAGTTAACGTTCGGTAACCCATGCGATATCAGGACAATTAGCTCCCACTGGCAGATACTCCCTTCAAACTCGTCCCCAGTTGCTGCCAAATTCTTCAGGTGGAAAATAATAAAGGAACAAACGATTCCTCTTCCAAAGGTGGAAGGAAATAGTTCCCACTCAGCCCTCGGGATGCTTCTAGAACCAGTCCAGGAGCAAACCGAAGCTGCAGCAGAAGGAAGGTGGTGAGGCTAATGGGGCACACTCCAGATGCCAGAGATGGTGGGGGCTCACAAGAAATAGGAACAACACACACTTCTGGAGGCCTCAAACGGGCAAAGCCACCCCCTACAAATGCCCCAGGACAGCGGTGGCAATGGCTTTGTCATCACTGCTGTTTTTCAGTCCTGTCGGACTCTCTGTGACCCCATTTCTTGGCAGAGATACTGCAGTGGTTTGCCTTCTCCAGCTCATTTTACAGATGAGGAAACTGAGGCAAACAGGGTCAAGTAATTTGCCCAGGGTCACACAGCTAATAAGTGTCTGAGGCTGGATTTGAACTCAGGTCTTTCTGACTCCAGGCCTGGTACACTATCCACTGCACCACTGAGCTGCCTAGTAGAAATAATACTATTCCCCCAATGGAGACCCAAGAAGGCTAATCGTTACTAAAATGACAGTTATAAAGATTTATATTGTTTTTTAAAGATTTATATTGTTTTCTCCAAGTTTTACAAAGGCCTTACATATATGACCTCCTTGACCCCAGGAAGACAGGAAGGCCTGGGGAAGCGTGCTAGAACTTACATCACACAAATGGCTAAGAAGTCATTGACTTAGATCTTAAATCCACGGGGTCTTCTAGTCCCGGCCAACAACTCTGTCCCCAAAGCATCGATATTCTCGGTCTCCCCGTCCTTGGAGACTTACGTGCTCTTGTTTCTAAATCCGTTCCTACTTCCTCACTCAAACTTCTCAACAATAGTCGACATCTGCCAGCACATCTTAGACATCGCCTTTCCCTCCAGAGCACAGTTCAGGGTGCTGATGATCCCTATGACCTCGTTCCAAGACTGAGTGATTAACATAACAGAAGGAGCCTGCCACAGGTAGCCTCATCCATGAGGCGAGTGCATAGGAGGGATACCCACTTCCCAAATGCATCATTATAATAGGCCTGTGGTAGCATTTAATGACTTATGGGTTTCAAAAAGGGGGAGGAGGGTGTAGATGGCTTTTGAAATACAGAAATGCTCAGTCTATTTGGGGAAGCCACTAACTTGTTTCTTTTACTATAATAACTATTCTCTTGGAGAACATGAATTTTGGGTACTAAGAGATACCTTAAAACTACCTAATGACAAGCATAAAAAATTTTAAAAAGTCAGAAAAGTAATGCCTCAGAAATGCTTATACCAGTGGAAATCAAAAGCAGAAGGAAAACTGTCTAATGTTAATTGGTTCCATATACAAAAACATCATTATAGGGGTAATGAGTCTGGATCCTCACCAGCCAGTCATTAGATGTGAATCTCAAATGGTTGGTCAGGTTAAACTATATGTGATTTCTTAACTTCATGGAAGAGATTTCTTAGCCACATATTAATACTACTACTGAAGAGTCATACTGGTCTGAGAAGTCCTCTATCACATGTAGCTTTATGCAGGACTCACATTAAAAGGTAAAAATTAGCCTTGTTTTGACATACCTTCTGAGCAGCTTCTTTCTTCTTTTTATCCTCTTTCTTCCTTTTCTTGTCTTCCATTAACTGTTCTTCCCTTTCTTGCTCCTTCTCTCTGTCAAAATAAAACAGTATTTCCCATGAGCAATCCCCAGAGACAATATCCACACTCTCACACTGCAGACTTTAGGGCATCCAGTCCTGTAAAAGGTGTAAAAAGGAGCCCAACACCTCTATCACCATGCAAACAAATGGACAGAGACCTCCCTTTTTCTTCTCTTTTGGTTCTGTTCTGGATACCTCAGATAGCTACCATGTGAGGAAACGAGAAAAAGCAGTGGGAGACACAACATTTTTGTTGCTGCTGCTGTAATTGTTCTGACTCCAGAGTGGCTTGGGACAAACTATAAGCATTATTTTACCTCAACTAAGATGATAAGACACATAAGTGAATCATTTCATTGTCTTGGGCATATTAATATACTGGCAAAACAAAAATGAGATTTAAAAATATAGTGTGAAAAGAATACATTAATTTTAAGTTATTTACTCAAAACAATTCAAAGAAAGATTTTTCTATTTTTTACAAATTGCAAATGAAAGACCACCTGCCACAAGCAGATCTTTGCACTCCAGATGCTGTTACTTCCAAATGATGCCAAATGCTTGACATAGTGAGTTATCTGTTGTATACTTGGAACTATTATTTTTTCTATTTTCCAAGTATTAAAAGAAATCCATCTCAGATATTTTAATGAAGCACAACAGTACTTATTATTACAATCTTTGTAGGTATATTTCTAAAGTATGTATAAAGTATGTATCATATGTTTAAGAAAATAAATTTTATGCATGGATGAGTCAAAACTTTTAGCCGTTTATCTGCCTTTAAATGTGAATTATAACCAAGCTTTTGGATTCAAAGAAGAAAACAACCTTAAAGAAGACAGTCTGAATTCCTTACTTTAGGGATAAAGAAACTGAGGGTGGCAAAGATGAAAGCCATGTCCAACATCACCTGGGCAGTAAATAACAAAGGAAGGATTCAACTCATGGCCATCGGACTCGAGACTGAGTCCATGCTCTCATCTGAATTTACCCCACTCACAGAAGACAAAATGGTTTTTGTGTTGTTTTTGTTTTTCGCTTTTTGCAAGGGGGAGGGGGAGGGAAAGTGGAGTTAAGTGACTTGTCCAATGTCACATGGCTAGTTAGTGTTAAGTGTCTGAGGTCACATTTGAACTCAGGTCCTCCTGACCCCAGGGCCAGTGCTCTATTCACTGCACCACCTAGCCGTCCCACACAATAAAGTTTTAAATAGATTTTTATAGATTTTTAAATTTTTACTTTGCCTGTATATTGCCCCAACAAAGAACTGTTTTTCCTAACAAAAACCTGCTTAAAGGAAAAAAAAAGGGAAGAAAAAATAATTTTGTAAAATCAACATATGGGGGTGGAGGGGAAGCAGACATAATTCTCAATATACCATACTTGTGCACTGCCTACCTCTGCAAAGGCACAAAGGGAGATGTCTTCTCCCATCTCTTCTTTGGCCTGAGCTTTCTTTATAATTTTGCCACATTTAGCTTTAATTGTCTAGCTGTTTTATAACCCTAAATTTTTTTCTAGTTACATTGTCACAGTCAAACAAAGGTATGACCTGTCTTCCCGGCTTTGTTTATATCATATAGTAGAATGCACATCAACCTGTTTCCAGTTCTTAGCTACCACAAAAAAAGTGCTGCCGTAAATATTCTGGCATTTATTGGGACAGACTCCCTTTCTGTCACTAAGCTCCTTGAAGTTCCCAGAGTTGTAATTTCAAGATGTGGACATTGTAGTCAGGTTCCTCTGTGGAATTCCAAGCTGCGTTCCAGAATCGTCACACAAATTCACAGCTCCACCAACAATGCAAGCATGTGCTTGTCTCCTGACAACTCCTCTAGCACTGACTAGGTCCACCCTTTGCCATCTCTGCCAATTTACTAGGTATGAAGTGAAACCTTAAAGTCATCCTGAACTGCCTTTCTCTCTTTTTTTTATTTTGCTTTTTGGAGGGCAATTGGGGTTAAGTGACTTGCCCAAAGTCACGCGGCTAGTCAAGTGTCTGAGGCTGGATTTGAACTCAGGTCCTCCTGACTCCAGGGCCGGTGCTCTATTCACTGTGCCACCTAGCTGCCCCCTCCATCCTTTCTCTTACGGCTAGTGATGAAACTGCTATATAGTTTTTAATGGTCTGCAATTCTTCTTTTGAGAACTGTCTGTTCTTCTGACCATGGATCTACTGGGGAAAGGCTTTGGATAAACAGCTTTTAAAATGGCAGTTTGACACGACAATCACCAATCCATTGTGGAAAGAAAACAAATGTGGAATCCAAAATATATCCTAAAAGTGCAGACTATTTTTATGTGTGATTAACAAGATTTGGAACTGAAAGTGGCCAGAGAAATGACTCAGTTCAAACTGCCTCTTTCCACACAAGATGTGCCTGGGGCCAAAGGAAGGATGATGGCTTGTTTCAAATCACCAGGGCAGCAGATCCAGGCTCAAAGGCAGGTCTCTTGAATCTCCGTCTGGCTTCTCTGTGCACAACGTCACACTGCTACTCATTTGGGGAAAAGGGAATCCATGTCCACGACAGGATGAAGAAGCAGCAGTGAAAGGTGGGTAACAAGCATGTTCTTAGGAGAATCACTGAGGTGGAAGAGTTGGACACCTCCTCTGGTCAGAGGAGGAAGCTGGACACGTTAAGTGACTGCCCCAAGAAGCACAAGTGCTCAACTTATTCACAGCTTGCAAAGTCCTGGCTGAATAACCATTTCACCAACTGCTGACATTGCTCAGTGTTATCCAAAGGAACAGCATCACCACCAGAGAACAGCCTCAGGGAGGCCATCGAGGCCAGCCCTCTGCTGAAGAACACCTTCCGTGACAAATCCTCTCCTGCTCATCCAGCAGCACTTTTTAAACTGTGGGTCTCACCCCCATGGAGTCAGGGTTAAGAAGCACTGAAGGGGTCATAAATGGGAAAAGGTTAAGAAGCCCTATCTTGAAGCCTACTTGCTTGAAGACTTTACCCTAATCCCTGTAGGAATAACTCTTATAATTATGAGAATCTTTTCCCTCGTGTCAAGCCCAAACCTCAAACACCCTTATATCCTAGTAGTTTTTTTCATACTAGGCCCAAGACCCTTCAGGTATGTGGTGGTCACGTCTCTCCTAAGTTTTCGATTTTTGTGAGCCACCTTCAATTCCTTTAAAAAAAATATTAATTTCTTTTAAGTTTTGAACATTCACTTTCGTAAGGTTTTAAGTTTTAAATTTTCCTCAGTTCCTTCGATGGATCTTCTTGTGGCATGATCAGGAGGCCTTTTCTACTCTTCTAGCTCCCTGTCAGCTTATCAATGTGTGTTCTAAGATTTGGTGCCCAGAACTCAACTCAATAATCCAGATGTGGGGGGGGGCTAGGTGATGCAGTGAATAGAGCACTGGCCCTGGAGTCAGGAGGACCTGAGTTCAAATCCAAACTCAGATACTTAACACTTACTAGCCATGTGACCTTGGGCAAGTCACTTAACCCCAAATGCCCTGCATCCCCCTCCAAAATTGTCCCCCCAAAAAAGGCCAGATGTGGTAGGAATAGGGCAGATGGCAATGAGACCAAGAAAAATTATTATTAAATAACAAATTATTCGGGAGATCCCGGGACTTTTCCCAAAATTGTACCCCACCTAGGACTATCTTAGCTAGGTGGAAGTACTGCCCCACCCAACTAGAATTTAATTCTACAAATTCTACTAGAACTTAATTCTACAAAGTCTACAAATTGTTACAAAGAATTTAATCTCAGGTGAAGTCTGGCCCATTGTTTCCCTCAAGCAGGTATGGAGGGGTAGATCCTCTCTCTACACTGCCTAAGCTGGGGGTGATTTAGAAGCAAATGATGTGATCAAAGTCACATCCTTCAGCCCTTCATTAGAACACGTCTACCTCCCAGACTGCCACCCTCAGGAATACCCACTCTCCCAAGGGCATATAAGTATTGAATGGGTTCTAGGAGGGGTCTTTGGCATTTGAAAGTGTCACTGAATGCTTTTACTAATTATATGCTAGCATGATTAATAAAATGATTAATTACCCAGAAACTATGTCTCTCAAACTTTTTCTATGTTACATATTATGTTCTTAGTCATGGGCATCCTATCTCTATTTCAGAAAAAACTGAATTAGATTTTTTAAAATTGTCTTTTAGTAATATATTCTATGGGGGCGGCTAGGTGGCGCAGTGAATAGAGCACCGGCCCTGGAGTCAGGAGTACCTGAGTTCAAATCCGGCCTCAGACACTTAACACAAAAAACTAGCTGTGTGACCTTGGGCAAGTCACTTAACCCCAACTGCCCTCCAAAAAGCAAAAATATATATATATATTCTATGGTTTCTGGCAGAATTCAAGTCAAGCTTACATTGTAACAGTTTATAGTTTTTGGACTTAGAGGAAACTTACAGGAGATGGAAGCCTGCTTAGTTCACTTTACAGAGAGGGCACTGAGGCTCAGAGAACCACCCGTCTGCTATTTTTCCTCTTTACACAAACTGTTGCTTGACTCTCTTCCCCTTATATGATTCTGGAAGCACACTTGGCTCTCAGCCTCAGCAATCTTAGCCACCAGTATCTTGAGACAATCTAATGCATTAGGTGCTGATTAGGCCCTCCTGACTGCTACCCTGGACTTTCACTGGACACTCACAGCAATCCTGTGTTAAAAGATCAGCCAGGGAACTCTGGGCCTAGTGTTTCTCATTTGTAAGGGAGTCACACGGTAGAACGGGCTCTGAGATTCCTTATAGTTATTAACACTCAGGATTTTACACTCTCTAGGCATAAACACAGAAGGCAAACATAAATTCCCTGAAATGGACACAACAAATTCTCAGCTCTATTTCCTGGAAAGGTTAATGGGCAGGTCACAGAATGAAATCCTGTTGGTTAAATGTACGTATGGGACAATAGGGAGAATAAAGAACAGAGTACTAGATGTGGAGTCTGTGAGACTCGAATTCCAATCTAGTTTTGACACTCACTAGCACACGACCAAGGGCAAGCTACCCTGTTTTCTCATCTGTAAAATGAGAATGACCGCATCATCTCCTACCTCATAGAACTGCTGTGAAGTTCAAATGAATCACACAGACACGTGGAATTAGAGCCCAATCATAAAGCACTAAAGCTACCTATTATCTATCTATCTAACTTTATTACATATATATTTTATGTTACACACATTATATATATGAAAGTCCAAAAGTCTCAGTACAGCTTTACCATCAACTACCACCACCCCTTCTCTCCCCCCTTCTATTTATCCCCCTCTTTTCTTTCTTCTTTCCCCTCCTACTTCCTATAAGGCAAGTTTGATTTCTATACCTGATTATGTTATTCCCCCTTGGAGCCAAGTCTGATGAAAGTAAGGTTCACACAATGCTCATCTCTCATCTCTCCCTTCCCCCCACAGTAATAGGTTTTTGTGCCTTTTCATGTGATGTAATTTACCCTTGTCTGCTTCCTCCTTTCCTCTTCCCGCAGTACAATCACTTTTCACCATTTAATTAGATTTGTTTATCATCGCATCAAAGTCAACTTATACCCCAAATGCTTCGGCACTCTTTTTAAAAAGTCGTAATAATGATATAATTCTCAAGAGTTTTAAGTATCATTTTCCCTTGTAGGGATGTAAACAGTTTGCCCTTATTAATAACATGTTGTTTTTTTCTTTCCTGTTTACCTTTTTATGCCTCTCTCGGGTCTTGTACCTGAAGATTAAATTTTCTGTTGAGCACTGGTCTTTTCATAAGGAAGCGTTAGAAGTTCCCTGAATTTTACTGAATGTCCGCCTCCTACCCTGAATGATTCTGCTCCATTTCACTGGGTAGTTGATCCTTGGTTGTAATCCAAACCCTTTTGCTTTACAGAGTATTGTATTCCAAGCCGTCTGATCTTTGAATGTAGAAGCTGCAAGGTCCTGTGTTACCCTTACTCTGGCTCCATGATAGTAAACTGTTTCTTTCTGGTTGCTTGCAGTATTTTCTCTTTAGAATTTGGCTACAATATTGCTTGGCATTTTCAGTTTGAGATTTCTTTCAGGAGGCGATGGGTAGATTCTTTTGATGATCGTTTTACCTTCTGGTTCTAGGATCTTAGGGCTCTTTTTTTCGTCATGGTTTTCAGGTAGGCCAATAATTTTAAAATCGTTTCTCCTGGATCGACGTTCAAGGTCAGTTGTTTACCAATAAGGCACTTTACATTCTCTTCTATTTTTCCATTCCTTTGTTTCTGTTTGACTAATTTTTGATATCTCATTGAGTCATTAGCTTCTGGCCTGTTCAATTCTCATTTTTAATGAATTGGTTTTTTTCTATTAGATTGTGTACCTCCTTTTCTATTTGGCCCATTTTACTTTTATTTTATTTTTTTTTTGCTTTTTGGAGGGCAGTTGGGGTTAAGTGACTTGCCCAAGGTCACACGGCTAGTTTTTGTGTTAAGTGTCTGAGGCCGGATTTGAACTCAGGTACTCCTGACTCCAGGGCTGGTGCTCTATTCACTGCGCCACCTAGCCGCCCCCCATTTTACTTTCTGAGGAGTGTGTCTCCTCAGTGAGCTTTTGCACCTCCTTTTCCTTTTGGTCAATTCTACTTTTTAAGGAGTTGCTTTCTTCTGCATACTCCCCCAACCCCCATTTGGACAACTGTATTTTTGAAGAACTTGTTTTCTACACTCATTTTTGTCCTTCCTTTTCCAAGCTTTTGATTCTCTCTTAAACTCTTCTCATTCCCCCCCCCCCATTTTTCTTCTTCTTCTCTTTATTTTACTTTTAACATCCTTCTTGAGCTCTTCCAACTGAGAGCAGTTCAGATTTCCCTTTGAGGTAGGCTGACAATGGCTGTCCTCATCTGAATTTGTGCCTTGATCTTCCCTGCCCCCATAATAAGAATCTATGATCACTCTCCGTTTCTCCTTTTTGCTCATGGTGTTTGCCTATTTCCTGGCTTTTAAATTCTACTGCTGGAGCATAGGGGGAACTGACCCAAATTTCTTGTCCTGGGAGTCCAGGACCTGGTCACTGACTTTGTGTGCTGGGGCCTCAGGTGCTGGCAGCTTGCATGCTGCCATGCTGGGGTCAGCAACACTAGAGCTCTCAGGGTAGAAGTGGGAAGCTGGTCCCTGGGGAATGCCTGCTCACCCTGGCTCTGTACTCCAATGTCTGGCTGTTAGAGGATGTCTGCTTGCCTGAAACTGTGCCTCTTGGAGTTGTGCTGATGCACTAGGAAATCTGGCTGCTGGAGAACACCATACACACGTTGGTTTTTCCAAACTGGTGCCTTCCGAACTGGTTCCCCTGCTTGCGCTAAGGCATTCAGGGGATCCTGGGGATGCTTAGAGCTGGTATTGTCCTGGAGTACCTGCCTGCTCCACCACCCTGGGGCTCAAGATCTCCCCCTGGTTTGCTGAGGTGGGGCCTTCTGCTGGTTTGCTGTGACACCTCCTGTCCTGTCTGCTCCCCCTCCCCCAGCCAGAGTGAGAGGGGCCTTTCCTGTTAATCCCCCAAGCTTCCTGGGCTACAAGACTGCTTTGCCTATCTTTCTGCTGGCTCTGCTGTTCCAGGGATTTTCCTGAGGCAATATTTTCTGGGCTTTCAGAGGTCCATAAGGGAGGGCAAGAGAGACTTACTTTTTCTTACTCCACCATCTTGGCTCCCAGAAGCCTTAGTGCAGTTTTAAACTTTTAATAACCTATGAAAATGGGTTCACTCAAAAAACTGGTGGGTGCACTACAAGAAAGGTAGACTGCACCTTGGGCCCATCATGTAACAAACACTGAGCACCAGTGACCTCTCTCCTCTAGCCTGTACCCCCTGGCTGAGAGGCCAGGCCCTTCCCGAGAGGCCAGGCCCTTCCCCTCTTCTCCTCACTTGCTGCTACTTGCTCCAACGTCTTTGTGAAACTGCCTCTTCAAAGTTAAACAAAAATCAGTGTAATGCTGTTACAATCAGCAAATATTTCCTGTTGCAATATTTTGTAAACTGTAAGAGAACACATTCTTAAACAACAATGGCCCTTTTTTCACTGAGAATTCTTCTTGGTAATAAACAAGAAGAAAAACCTTAAATTCATGTTCACTTCAACAGATTTATTTCTAAAGCCTTCCAGGAGACAAGTGTGCCTCCTCGCTTCATCCCGCCACCCCCCACCCCGGCCTTTCCTGTTTTTACAGTGTGTTTTTTTGGTTTTCCTATTCTCTTAGGAAATCAGATCCCCCTACATAAAGTGCCAGGGGGCTGGGGTGAGCCCTCTACACCATAAACTGTACACGTGGCTGGAAAAATAAATGATTTTTTCTTCAGTGGCTCTCTCTAACGTCTCTACCTGTCCACTCAAGTTTTACCCTGACCCCATATCCTGGTGTGAAGGTAACCCCTTCAAAGGCTATGCCAGCAACTGCTACAAGATGGAAGCAGGCTCCAAAGGCTTTGAGAGGAGGGGCTAATGAGAACCCTGAAATGAGGTCTATTTTCATCTGTGGACCATTAGCCAAGGTCAAGGAGGGATTGGGGGTAGGGGTGGGGAGGCTTACCTAATTTAACCCCCAGGGTGGCTGCAGGGATAGAATCATTTTGAGACTGCACCAATTCTCCATGACTACGGATGGGTGAAGTTTTAATGACCTGTATCCATATAGGGAGTACTCATACCTATTAAATAAAGAGTCCTCTAAAAGTATGAAATGCTATCCCTGCTGTAAGGTCTACCGTTTCAGTCAAAGTATTCTTTGATTCTATCATCAATGATCGTCTCATTGATCCATCACTTTAAGGTCTCCGTAGCTCTTACCTCCTTACGAGGCCCTGTGAAGTAAACAATACAAGTCTCGTTATTCCCGTTTTGGAGAGGAGGAAACTGAGGCTATGAGAGAATTACGTGATGTACCTATGGTCATATAATGTGTTAAGCCACTGAGTTGTGAATATAAAAAGTCACCCTGATTCCAAGTCCAGCCCCGCCTTCTACGATTCCACGCTGATGCTCATTAATAAAATGATGTGGGACTCAGCGCTGGAAAGGAAAATGATCACTTCACCAGGGCAGCCTGGTAGGGCAATGCACAGAGTGCCAGGTCTACGGCTGAAATCCAGCTTTGGAGACTTAACTCATCGTGTGACCCTGGGCAAGTCATTTAATTTCTGCCTGCCTCAGTTTGTTTCTTCAATTGTAAACTGGAGATAATAACAGTAACTAACCCCCAGGTTTACTGTGAGGATCAAAGGAAATATGTGTAAAGCACGATGCCTGGCACACACAGCAGACACCAAATAAGTGCTTGCCTCCTTTCTCCTTTCCCTTCCAATTCTCCTCTCTTCCTATCCTTGGTCTCCACGTCAGCACAAACTAGAGACGTCTATTAAATCTATAAGTCAACAGCCATTTATTAAGTGTCTATCATGGGTCAGGAACTAGGGACACAAATACAAAGACATAAAGCAATCCTTACTCTCAAGAAGCTTACGTTCTTTTTCCCTCGTTTGGGGGGAAGGGGGGGAAGCAGGGCAGTTGTGGCCAAGTGACTTACCCAAGGTCACACAGCTAGTAAGTGTTAAGTGTCTGAGGCCGAATTTGAACTCAGGACCTCCTGACTCCAGGGCTGGCGCTCTATTTACTGCATCACCTGGCTGCCCCAAAACTTTAACACAATCTTAACAAGGGAGGGAAAGAACATACAGAGAATAGGTAGAATAGGTACAAAAGAAGACTAAATAATTCCACACCAATGAGGCTGGGAAGATGAGGTAAGGCTCCCCGGAGGAGACCCAGCTATTTCACCTGGGTCTTCCAAGAAGAAGCGTAGAGATGAGGAGAGAGGGCATTCTAGGTATGGAGGTCAGCCAGTGCCAAAGCCAACCAACCCTAGCACGAAGGGAAATCATGAAAACTGGAGGCACTGAAAATGGATGTGATACAATGGATGTCAGGGCACTGGTGTCAGAACCAATATGGTGGCCAGACTCACTGGGCTGGAAAATGCTCAGAGAAGAGCAAGGAGCACACGCACAGCAGATTCTGGAAGGTTAGTCCTGACCAAACTGCTGGGACTTTAACTAATTTGTATTTGTAAAATATGAGAATATTGGATCACAGATTCCTAAAGGGAGTGATGCTGGCCCCTGGGGGGTGGAAGTAGTTTCAAAGAACAGCTCTCTAAAGAGTTAAAGAAAGTAGACTTCCTGGGGGCCCTTGTGTAGTTTTTTTTTTAAAGGGGGCAGTTGGCCAAGTAAATTTGGGAACCTTTGGACTAGATGATTTCATGAATCTGGGCTAATATAACAAATAAGGCCACTTAAACAATGACTAGTGCTATACATACCTGTTTTGGGTAAAAATGACAAAAGCAGTATACTGACTTTTAAAGAATGAAATAAGGTGCTGAATGTACCCAATTAGAATATTTAAAATTAGCACACACAAAATGAAAGCACATTGGGATATACATCTCTCTAAGTAGGGAAATTAAATTGTAGAGTATTCGAAAGACCTATTTTAGATCTGGTGTTGCTTAACACATTTATTCCTTCTGTGGATCTGAATGAAGGAATTAAATAAGATGCTAACATACTCTGCAAATGATATAAAATTAGTAAGCAATACAAAATGCCATTGGGGCAGAAAAATCATTCAAAGACTCAAGTAGCTGCAAATGTAGGCAAATAAAAATAATCCTACTTAAGTCATCAAATAGAGGCAAAAAGCATCTAGTAACAAAAATACAGGATAAAAATTCAGACAGATTATGTGAGGGAAATCTGGAAGGCAATAAACCAGTTGATTCATGTGATAAGAATCCTACAGATAAAAGCACCAAATTAATTTCACCAAAATGTCCCCCCTGTAAACAGTCTGCCTCTTAGACTACTAATCCACATTATTCACAATCAGTCACACCCAGCTAATTATAGGCAAGCAATTATGGGAAAAAATAAAGTGACTAGACTACCACATAGTCAGCTTTTTCTACACCCTCTGGAAGAACATCCCAGCCTCCTAAAAGGACTAGATTTTTTTTTCAGTGAGACAGAAAAAGGACTAGATCTTGAAAAAGGTTAAGAGCTATTTCCCTACTTAGAATTAACTTCTAGAAACCACAAATCTGCATTATAAATGGAAAATAGTCATGAACTTTTTCCCAGTAGTTTGCTTTATTAGTCTATTCCCTAAGTAAGCAGTACTACCAAGGGCTGATAGATAGGCAATGAGCCTGTCTATCAATGTGCCACCAATGTGCATGCTCCTTCCAATGATGCCTGTATAACCCATCCCCCCATGTTAACATTATGTCCTGTCATAAATCTGTTACAGGGAGTCTTATAGATTTTAGTACACAGATTTTATTTTTTCATGAATGTTCCAGTAAGAGATTGGTGTTACAAGGGCACTTACCTCTTATGAAGCAAATTAAAGAATCATTTCTCATGGAAGCAACATTAAAAACATCTTTTCCACTTCTAAGAAAATGACATTTCTCTGAGTCTGAAGGGCCTTTCTGAACATACCTCCACATTTATTGGATCAAGTACAATAAGACCTTTCTTAAGGAAAATAATTAAAGGTAGATACTAAGATTTCTGGGATGGTTTCAGAGAAACTTTGGAAGACAATCTGAGGAACACAATGATCAACCACAATTCCCAAGGATCCATGAATAATCACAACAATGATAATACACATGCAGATAGCCATATAAAGCACTTCAAAGTCTACAAGGGTCTTTACAAATATCATCTTTTATACTTACAACAACCCTGACAGGTAAGTGCTATTATTATCCCATTTTACAGATAAAGAAACTGAAGCTGACATGTGAAATTTTAATTCAGATCTTCTTGACTCCAGGTCCAATGCTCTATCCCGTGTGGAGTTACCTACATGAAACATGCTATTCCCCTCCATATAAGAGAGGTGATAGGCTTAAGGTACAGATTGAGAGATATCTGGGGATGGCCAATGCAGGAAGGAATCTATTTTGCTTGACTGTGCATATCTGCAATAAAAATTTAGGGTTTTTTTCCTCTTTTTTTTTCCCCAAAAGGGTGAAAGAGGGAGAAGAGGAGGGGAGATGAATGAGAGAGAAAATAAATGTTAACTGAAAAATTAATTTTAAAAGATATTCTTTTCCCCATCCCCTGAAGTGAATAGGCTATTGACTCATCTAAAGACAGTCTCATTCTCACACAGAATGGCATTATGACCCACCCTACTTCATTCGTAAAAGAGTGAGATATTGACACTCCATTAGTATGACAGTACCTAAGATCTAGAATTGTTATAAATAAGCAGAAGATGCTATTAAAACATGAATTTTATATTTCATAAGTATAACACAGACTATCTCTTTGGTCCATATAACAACAAATTTAGTAACAATGCATAAACCAATGGAAATTAATGTTAATTGGCCATCCTCTAAAGAAATGGTTAGATGAATAAGCCAATTTTGAAGAGAAGTAGTACCTTCAGCAAGAAGGATTGATTGCTTATCCCTACAATCACTTAACACTAATTTCTGTGTTAACCAAAATTTATTTCAAAATTGCCACTGAAAAGCAATCTTTATAATGCCGAAAGCAAATTTGTTGGGTGATCTTACAGTACCATTTACGAAAGATAAATATGGAAGGCAAACCAAATGATCCTAACCTTTATCTGACAGGGCAGCATGGACCTCCAACACTCACTGACAATATGATCTCAAGCATATCTTAATGACTCAAGAAACTCAGCAAGACTACAGACTGCAATACACCTGTCTTGCATTAGTGAGTCTGTTTACTTGAAGCTTGAACTTGACAAAATACACAGATTCAGTACAAAACAAAGACCCTTCTAAAAATTAAACCAAAGATGATGAAATCAGGAACACACTGAAATTCAAAACGTGGGCTTTTACATTAAATTACCAGGATCCTGTTTCAACAAGTTAATACAAACTATCACCATAACGATATTAAGTTTAAAAAAAAGTAGATAATTTTAGTCTCCAAAAATCTGATGGGAAAGAATATTTTGGATTAATATTCTGGATTAAAAATAACTGAAAACTAAATAATTTAATCTCAAAGGAGTGGGTCAAAGATCAAATTACAGAAACCAATAATTTTCATTAAAAATAATGACAACTATGAGACAACATCCCAACATTTCAAAATTTGTGAACTGCAGCCAAAGCAATACTTAAGGGAAAATTTATACCTCTAAATGTTTTCATAAACAAAAGAGAGAGAAAGTGCAATCAATGAATGGGGTATGCATCTTTAAAACTAACAAATCAAAATCCCCCAATTAAACACCAAAATAGGAATCCTGAACATCAAAGGAGAAATGAACAAAAATAAATGAAAAAACACCACTAACCCAATAAATAAAAGAGTGGTTTGGGGGGAAAAAGCTACAATAAAATAGGTAAGTCATTGGTTGATTTGACTGAAAGAAGAAAATCAAATTACCAGCATAAAAATAATGAAGAAAGTGAACTGACAACTTATGAGGAAAAAATAAAAGTAATTAGTAGGAGCTATTTTGCCCAACTATACGCCTAAAAGAAACAATAATCTAAATGAAACGGATGAGTAATAATAATACAAACTGCCTAGATTACGAGAACAAGAAATAAAATACTTTGATTCTATCTTAGAAAAAGAAATCAAACAAGTCATAAATGAACTCCCAAAGGAAAAAACCCAAGGACCAGATAAAACAGATCTACAACTGAATTCTACCAAACATTTAAAGAACAATTAATTTTAATACTACATAAACTGTTTGAAAAAATTGGAAGAAAGGGATCCTACCAAACTCCTTCTATGACACAAATACAGTTTTGATCCCCAAAGTGGAAAAGAGTCAAAACAGGGAGAAAAAAAAACCCCATAGAGTCTATGGCATAGACCAACTTCCTTAAAATAGTGATGCCAAACTTTTAAGTAGAATATCAGAAAGGAGATTATAGCAATATCACAAAGATCATACTGTATGAACAAACTGGATTTATACTCAGAATGTAAGGCTGATTCAATATTAGGAAAACTATAATTATATATAAGGCTGATTAGACATATAAAGCCATAATTATATAGAAGGATGATTAACCATACCAATTACAAAAATAATATTATTTTAATAGATCAGAAAAAATTTTGGACAAAACGCAATACTCATTTCTGTTAAAAAAAAAACCACTAGAAAGCACAGAAATAGAGCTTCCCTTAAAATGGTAAGTGGTATCTATGTAAATCAAGAGCAAGCATTATCCATAATTCCTTTCCAACATTATCATGGATGAAGAAAGCTATCTATTATTGCCATTACCATCCAATATCATACAAGAAATGCTAGCTATAGCAATAAGAAAAAAGAAATTGAAGGAATAAACATAGGCAATGAAGAAACAAAACTATTGTTTTTTGCAAGTGACATAACTTACCTAGAAAACCTTAGAGAGTCAACTAAAAAACCAATCTAGATGATTAACAACTTCAGCAAAGCTGCAAAACATAGAAAACAAATCCAGACAACTGATCAGCATTGCTCTAAGTTACCAATAGAACCCAGCAAGAAGAGAAAGAGAAATTCCATTTAAAACAACTACAGACAGTATAAAAAACTTGGGAGTATACTTGCCAGGACATGTACAGAAACTATATGAACCCAAATACAAACACTCTTCACACAGATACAGATCCAAATAGACGGGAAAATGTTAGCTGTCCATGAGTAGGCCAAGACAATTAAAAAAAACAACTAAATATTACACAAATTACTTATTTAATATCACAGTAACCAAAATACCAAAGAAATCACTTTATAGAGCTAGAAAAATTAATGACAAAATTGATCTGGAAGAATAATAGGTCAAGAATATCAAGGGAATTGTTTAAAAAAAAAAAGAGGCAAAGGAAGGAGGCCTAGTAGTACAAGATCCCAAATTCTATTAAAAATGGTAATCATCTGGGGCGGCTAGGTGGCGCAGTGAATAGAGCACCAGCCCTGAAGTCAGGAGTACCTGAGTTCAAATCCGGCCTCAGACACTTAACACAAAAAACTAGCCGTGTGACCTTGGGCAAGTCACTTAACCCCAACTGCCCTCCAAAAAGCAAAAAAAAAAAAAAAAAAAAAAAAAAAATGGTAATCATCAAAACAATCTGATACTGGATAAGAATTATAATGGTAGATGAATGGAACAGATTAAGTACGTAATACACAGAAACAAATGTGCACACTTAGCATGCTAGTGTTTGATAAACACAAAAAACTCCCAGTTATTGAAGTAAGCACTCAGAATTTGATAATCATATCATGTATACCAAGATAAGTTCAAAATGGGTACATGATTTAGACATAAACGGTGACATCAGAAGCAAATTAGTAGAGCATGGAAGAAATTACCTATCAGATCTGTGGAGAGAAGATTTTATGACCAAGCAACAAATAGAGAGGTTCATGGGAGGTAAAATGCATAATTTTGATTACATAAAAATTAAAAAAAGTTTCTGCACAAACAAAAGCAATTCAATCAAAACTGGAAGAAAAAAAAGTAGGTAAATGCAGGGAAAATTTTGTAACAAGTTTCTCTGATAAAAGATTTATTTCTCAAACATACAGGAAACTGAACCAAATTTTTATGAATACAAGTCATTCTCCAATGGATAAATGGCCAAGGGAAATAGATGGGCAGTTTTTAGAGGAAGAAATAAAAACTAACAATAGTCATATGCGAAGAAGTCCTCAAAATCATTCATAATTAGAGAAATACAAGTTAAAAATAACTCTCTTAAAACCATCAGACTGGTCAACATGAAGAAAAGGAAAATGACAAATGATGGTGGGATGTGAGGAAAATAAGGACACTAATGTGCTTTTCGTAGAGTTGTGAACTGGTCCAACCATTCTGGAGAACGCTTCGGAACTATGACCCAAAAGCTATCAAACTGCACCTACTCCTGGATCTTAGCAATACTACTACTAGGTCTACACCTCAAAGAGATCAAAGAAAGAATAATAAAAGGATTCATATGTACAAAAATATTCATAGCAGTTCTTTTTGTGATGGCTAAAAATTTATAAGTAAGGTGAATCCCATTAGATGGGGAACGGCAAACAAGTTGAGTTATAGGAACATATGCTATAAGAAATGATGACGGTGCTGGTCTCAGGAAAACCTGGGAAGATCTGATGCAGAGTAAAGGGAGCAGGACCAGGAGAAGACTGTACAAAGTAACAAAAATACTGCAACAATAATCAAGAGAGCAAGCACAGATTCTTTTCTTTTTTCTTTCTATTTCTGGCGGGAGTGCAGTATAGCTAATGAGGGAATTGGTTTTGCAGGACTACACATATTTGTAATGGCTTTTGTTTTTCTTGCCTTCTCAATGGGTAGGGAGGAAAGAGAATTCAGAATTGAAAATAAAATAAAAATTGAATTAAAAATATTTCATGATCCTTTTATTCTAGTTATTCTGCATCTTATTTTTAAAAATGATACTTATAGAGTATATCTACTATACCCTCATAAGACTTTTTCAACGTATAGGTCAATTTTGCCAATTTATTTTTTTCCTCTTTAAATATATATGTAACATGGAACAGTTGTCTTAGATGAGGAAAGAAAAGGGATATTAGGGAAATTTGGGTGATGTTAAAAAAAAAAATTATAACCAAAAAAAAGGGTCATGTGAGAACCCTCCTCCATTTCTCTGCAGGGTGGTGGGGGGAATGTGTGGAATGGACTATAGTCAATTTTTAAAAATGTATTGATCAGTTTTTTTCCCCTCTTCCTGTTTTTTTTTCAATTTGTAATGTGAGATAAGAGGGATGCCCTAGGAGATGAAGGCCAAAGGGGGAACTGTAGGCTACACAAAATAAGAGATCCACATAAACAGAATTTTAAAAAACCCTAGCGTCTTCTCCAGCCTCATTTCATGGTTGTCTTCCCTTTCCATGGATGCACCAGCTGAGCTCACATGCCATTTCCCATCAACTTCTGGTACTGCCTGAAATGAATGCTTTCATCTCTTCCATTCCCTCTCTCATTTTCTTCATGGTTCAATGGATGGACACCTTCCTCTATGGAATTTTCCTGGATTTCCTTCCCCCTCTCCTTTCCATATATCCATCCTCTCTCTCCTTGGGCTCCCTTCCCTGCATTACAATTATATGTCCATGTCTACTCTAACAGTTCTTGTCCTCCTGGACCCCCAGTTCTTCTGAAGAGCAGGGATCATTTTAAAATTTCCACTCTCAGCACCTAGCACAGGAGTGTGCACGGTGAAGATGTTTAATAAAAGGCTGCTGGGTTGATTTGGACCAAGAAATGTATAAGTCCAGTCTATTAGGGTGACACTAGGCATTATCTTATAGGAGAATGTTGCAGTAATACTCTCTCTGACTTAATTTTCAAAATGTTTATAGTCATGGATCAATTCAATTCAACCAAAATTCAAAATAAACATTAATGCCATCGAATAGAAAGAGAAACGAGGTCTGGCAGTCCAAAGTTGTGGTACCTTATCATTCAAATCACATAATCTCTTCTCAGTCTCAGTTTCCCCAGCTGTAGTACAAGGATAACAATACTTGTACTAATTCCTCCAATGGCAGTTTTGGGAAAAGAGTTTGTAAACCTCCAAGTACTACTTTAATGTGAGCAATCATAATTAGAATCTATTAAGTATTTGACTATATGCAGGAGCCCTGGAAGGAGATAACGTTTAGAACTTACTTGCTCTCAGATCTTACAGTTTAGCAGAAAAGATATACATACAGTGGGGCGGCTAGGTGGCACAGTGAGTAGAGCACCGGCCCTGGAGTCAGGAGTACCTGAGTTCAAATCCGGCCTCAGACACTTAACACAAAAAACTGGCCGTGTGACCTTGGGCAAGTCACTTAACCCCAACTGCCCTCCAAAAAGCAAAAAAAAAAAAAAAAAAGATATACATACAGTTAGACTTGCCCAATTTAGATCCAGAGAACAGAACCAGAACTATTGGGTGAAAGGTACAAAGAGAAAGCTCTTCTGCTGAATATAAGGACAAACTTCCTAACATCAGGTGGCAGCCAAGAGTGGAACAGGTTACTGTGACATAAGATTTAAGTTTGATCCCTTCATTTTATGTAAGAGGAAACCATGGGCCAGGGCAATGGGATCCCCAGCACTGAAAGTTCTCCAATGGACACCAGATGACCATCTATTTGGGGCTGTTGTTGTAAAGGAGGGCAAAGTCTGGAGTTCTGTGAGGAATTCTGCATAGTAAACAGTTGGTTCAGAAGCCAAACCCTTTAAAAGCTTAAGTGACCAAAATGTTTTTCTACAGTATGCTCTCAGAAGAGATAAAGGACAAACAAGCAAGATGGCAGCCACATCTAAGGAGGTAAGTAAGGCACTTCCCTTTCTGGATAAGGTTTCACCTGGACAATACCAGGACTAGATGATTTTTCACGCTTCCTTCTCTCTCTTTCCTTCTCTATGATTTTGTGACTGTGAGTCCTGAAGTGAAAACATTTCATGTTTTCCTCCCACATCCTCTCTGGAGGAAGGAATAAATACCAAGGAGAGAAATTAAAACAAGAAGGCAGGACAAAAAGCCTTGGAGGACCCTTCATGACTCTAGCTCAAGGTTGATAGAATTCAAGAATAGAAATCTTTGCAGAATCATTACATGTGTGGCTTTTGGGGAAACAGTGGGAAGAAAAGCACAGTACATGCCTTCATATAGCTAAGATGACGTATGATAAAAAAAAAGAGACACTACTTTAAAAAACATATCAAATACCATAACTAAATCCATTCAAATCTTATTCTAAAGCTCGAGCAATCAAGGTGTAGGGGTGATTGTGGTTATTTTAAAAAAATATTTGTTTTTTAATTGGTACCTTGTTTTCATATTAAATTTTCAAATATATTGTTCCTCCTTTTACCAAGTATGTCTTTGCAATAAGAATTTAAAAAAGAATCAAGGCATACTCGAGGAAGTATACACTGACTATATCTGAAAGTATATGTGATATTCCACACTGATCATCTTTGACCTCTGCAATGAAGAGTGGGGAGGTGTATATTCAACTCTGAAGACAAGCTTAGTCATAATCCACACTTTCTTTTTTTTAATTAAAAAAATTTTCCCGTACTTTTTTTAAGTTAAATTTTTTTTCAGTTAACCATAACCTGCTTTTTCTCTCTCTCACTTCTCCCTTACCCCCTCCAAAAAAAAAAAAAAAAAAAGAAAAGAAAATAAAGAAAAAAGAAAAACAAAACTCATGTAAAAAAGAGATGTATAGTCAAGCAATGCCTATTCCTATGTTGGTCATGCCCAAAATTCATCTATTGTATCACCCACTTTCTCTGCTTCTACTCATGTGCTACAAAGCAGAGATGGAGGAAGTCACGTCATTATACTACAATGGTGTCTCCTACGAAGATCTTATAGCCATCACAAGACAAGTTTTTCACTCCTCCAATGCCATACTCTTCACAATAGCTCCCTATCCTCTTGACTGATGAGCTATCCTTACATGTGGCTAAAAAACAGACTTCTCTACCTCTCACAGCCCCTTGACCTCAGTCCCATTTTCTCCTTTCCTCATCCCCTTCTCAACTTCTTACTCCTTTCTCAACTTACTTCCTCCAATCCTTTTCTGCTGCCCACAATGCTGAGCACATCTCTCCCATCCTTAAAAAGCTCACTTAGATTCCAATCATGTGAACAAGTTATCATCCCACTATCTGCTCCCTTTCTCATCCAAATTCCTAAAAAACCTGGTCTACATTCATTGCCTCTCCATTCTCTCCTCCCACTCATCCACCCTGGGAACTTTGGTTTCCAGTGTCCTGACTCAACTCAAAGAGCTCTCTCCAAAGCGAACCACAAGCTTGGAAGGCCTTTTCTCCTTCCACGTTCTTCCTGAGGCCTCGTAAGCATCCTTCCTCAAGAACAGCTCCAGTCCTCCTCCATAACTTAACAATTCCTTTGTGCATATATGCTATACCTACTAACTAAGGGTGTGCCTACATCAAGTCTATGCTCGACCTTTTTTTTCCTCTTACCTAATTCCAAATACAGTGAGCTTGTCCATCACTTGTCCATGGATTCTTAATCTTTTTCAGGAATTACGGATCTCTTTGGCAGATTGGTGAAGGTTACTCAGCTTTCTTAGAATACTGATGTTGATATTCATAATTGAAGACATGCTAAATTTTAGTTAGAGGTGAGTGAAAACAAATTCATCTTTTCCCCTTCATCCAAGTTCACAGACTCCAGGTTAAGACCCTTCCACCAGATCACACTCCCTCTTTTTGTGACAGACTCCGAAAGTCAATAAAAACTTTAATCATAACAACTGATGAGTATTAAAGTATCAAGGCAGAAAATAACTCCCTTCTCTCCCTCCCAAATTATTGGCCTTTCTGTATATTACTAACAAAATTAAGCACAGAGACAGAACATTCCATCCAAAAAATAACAAGATGTATAAACCCTCTTGGGAGTTCACAAAGAAAAACTAGAGCTACTAAATGCTGCTGCAGTTGAGGGGTAGGAGTGGGAAAGCCCATGGTGGAGTGACCCCATTTACTGATTAAGCAGGGGAAGCACAAAGGGGGCACAGGACTCAAGGGGAGAAGAGAGTGAGTAGCTGACCTCGTTAATTATAGGAGCAAAGCTTCCTAGCAACAGTTGTTGTTACACTTTTATGTTTATACCCACTCAGTTTAAAACTAGCACTTAGTGAGCATGTTAGGGTTTGCAAAGTGCTTTCCGAAAATAGTCTCTCATTTGATCCTCACAACTACCCTGGCAAGGTATCGTTGGTATCCCCATTGTACAGATGGGAAAACTGAAGCAGAGAGAGATGAGTGCCTTAGCCGGTTTACCCAGCTCTTTCTGGGTCCAGGCCCAGGACTGTGGCTGTGCACTGTGGCCTCAACAGTGCAGGGTTGTTACCTTTGTCTTATTGTTTAATCTGGTCACATGTCAAGTTATGCCTCCATTTCTTTCTTTCAGTACTGACTTCCATCACTCCTCTCTTGTAGGCCAGTATTCAGCAGCACCTGGAAGGAATTCTGTTTTTGTGACAACATGATGCTGGGTGACCTGTTTCTACAGGCCATATCCACCTCCACACCCCACAACTGATCTCACCTAGCCCTAGTATCTGAATTTACTTGAATGTCCAAACTTTGCTATTTACCTGTGTCTTCCTCTCTTTTGCCTCTTGGTTAATTTAGTGATGCAAATCTTCCTTTTCCAGTTCCCCCTCCAATATTATTTTAATTCTTTTACTGCACCTACTAAAAAATTTTTCCCTTTGTTTTGTCTGTTATTTCTCCTCTCTTCTGCTCTGAATTTTATTTTCTAATTTGACCTACATCTCCTTGTTTATTCCTTCTCTATTCTTTCAGTATCCCTCAAACAAATAAAGCTAGTGAGATACCAGTTAGTACTTCGGTAGATCTCACCCCATCCTTCTCCTTTGCTACTGTGCCTTGCTTGTAGGAATATCAGTTCACAAAGGAAACAGTGCTGTGTGATGGAATCTACTATGTGTTCCAAATTTACAAGGCCCACAATTAGTCTTCACTCCTAAGACCATGTTTTAGTATCTTCTGTGTTGCTCCTGGAACACAGAATATTCCTGTGCTGAGATGCTACCTGTTGTTGGAGCACTATATATTTCTCCTGGGGGTGGGATGCTGTCCAGGCCAGCATGATCCATTTTTAGACAAGATAAGTCTATGATGGTACAAATTCTCCCTAAAGAACCTGATTAGCAGAATCTCGAAGAGAATCAAAATTGATGTCACTATGTCAGAGTCAAGGTCCAGTGTGTCCAACTGTGGCCAACAAGACCAATATGAGTTTGGAAGGCTGTACCACAGGTTGGGCACAGACAGTTCAAACAACATTTGGAGTGAAAATGCCTCAATTTGCACATCTCACTTCTTTGAGGTGTTGTGATTCTGCTGTGCTCACAGAGTACAAGCCTTCTTTGATGTGAGCACGCCACACTGGGCAGTTCTCTGCCAGCACCTTTCCACCACATCTCACAAATGATCCCACAGTCCTTCAGAGAGATCTTGAGAGCGTCCTTGTATCACTTCTTCTGACCTCTGTGTGAGTACTTGCCGTGGGTGAGTTCTCTTTAAAATAAAGTCTTTTGAGCAAATGTAAGTGGCATCTGCACAACACAGCAGCCCCAAGGCAAGATAGGATTACCAGAGGGCTTAATGTCAATAGATGAGAGCGCTTCTCCTGGAGGGAAAGGGAACAGTTTGATGGAACACCTCATTGCTAATTTGAAGGGAAAGCTAACAGGAGCAAGCAGTTTTCAGAGATGTGGTACACAAACACTACATTCACTCATCTGAGTCAGAACACTCGCAGACATCAAGACTGGTTTGACAGAAATGATGGGGAAACTCAGAAGCTGCTAAACAAAAAAACGAGGACTCCAGAGTTCACCAACAGGACGGATCATCCATGTCTAAGGAGGCAGCATTTAACTCCATCAAAAGTCAAGTGCAAGCAGAGCTTAGAGTGATGCAGGATCCTTGACTCCATAGGAAAGCAGCTGAAATTCAGTTTTACACCAATAGTAACAATCCAAAGAGTTGTAATGATGCCCTGAAGGCTATTTATGAGCCAAGACCTATGGTGCATCTCAACTACTCAGTGCTGGTGGAGCTGCAACGATGAGTGGTAGGGAGACCTAGAGAAATGGGCTGAACGTTTCTCTAGTGTTCTCAATAGATCGTCATTAATCAGTGCTGAAGCAGTCAACTATATACCTCAGGTAGAAAGCAAGCTCTCTTTAGCTTAAATTTCAAAAGGTTTTGAATGCCATAATGTTCCTTTCCTATGGCAAAGCACCTGGTGCTGATTCTATTCCAGCTGAGATATATAAGACAGTGAGTTCAAATATCTATGAAATTATTCAAATACTACAAAATGAAGCAATATGAACCAATACTTAATGAAAAAGAGGACCCTGGGAACTGAGAGGTTCCCGAGAAGTCAAAAGAGAAATGAGAATTATGAGAACAGAATTTATGACTGCAAACAACAAAAATAATGAGAACAGAAAAACTTGAGTTTATAATGGCCAACCTCACCAAAGGAAAAAAGAGAACAATTGGGAATTGCAGATTGGGAATGCAGATACACAGAAGTCAAAGACACAAAAGCAAGCAAAGAACAATAACATTAAAAGAAAATATGCTTATTATGTAAGCAAAACATACAGACCCTAAAGGCTGGATGCAAAGGGACAATCTAAGGATCAGAGGCCTCCCAGAAGAACATGATAGGCTAAAAAACACACAAACAGAAAACAAATTTTAATATCATAATGAAGAAAATAATAAGAGTACTGCCCAGAACTTCTGAACTTAGAAAATGAAATTCCAATAGAAAGAGTTCACAGGTTACCTCCAGAAAATAAACAAAAAAACCCCAAGGGTGCAAACTCCAAGATGCATACATGGTAGCTAAATCAAAAAATTCAATTCAGCAATAAGTTTTTCAAGTCATCAGTAGAACGACCTTCAAATACAAAGTAAAGGGCATGACAATAATGCAAAACTATTCTGCATTCCTGAGAAAATGGAAGAGGGAATGGAATAATGTATTCCAAAGAACTCAGAATGCAGCCCAAGGTGACCAATCCTGTAAACCTGAGTTTAACCACATAGGACAAAAGATGGGCGTTCAATAATCGTGAAGAAGAGCTTGAACCGTTTTTAGAAAGAAAACCAAAACTGAAGAGATCATTTACTTTTCAACAACCCCATAAAACAGATGTGTAGGAGGAAAGAATAAATGCTGATACCAAGACTCTCATTAAGAAACATTTTTCTAAATGTATACAAGATTGGAGGGAAAGCCAAAATCTGGTAGTGGCAACAGTAAAAATGCAGATGGGGCATCATGAAGAGAACCTAGAAACGGGTGACCCCTGCCTATTGGGCAATACTACTTTTGTGCAGCTACATTAAAACATGAAAGGATGTGCATGGAGGGGACCGGAGAGAATCAGGGGACATAAAAGAGTGAGTAGATGTGCTGGAGTCAAAATAAGGGCTAGGAATGGGGGGAAAGTAACCTATATGGTCTCAGAAAGACAAGAGTCTACCAGAATGTGGGTGAGTAGGAGGGAGGAAACACCCAAAGGTGGAAAGGGGAGCAAAAGCAAGGAGCCTCACTTTTTAGGTGGGAGGGGGTTCCAATGATGAAAACTACTATGGGTGAAGGAAGGTAAGGACCTTATACTAGATGAGGCCTAGGGATTTTGCTGCTTGAAGTCTCTAATTCCTGGAGTGGGAGGCAGGGAGAAAAAAAGGTAAACAAGAAAGGGTAAAGCTCAGTGTAGGGGTGTGGAGGGAGAGGTACCTGAACGTGAAGCAATGTCTTTTCTGACACCTCCAATAAATGGACTGTTCTGATAGTGAAGCACTATGGAAAAGGGGAAACTTCAGGGTAATCCCTACAAGGCAGTAGCAGAAAACACCCAGAGTACAGAGCCTAACATGGATACTTCAGGAGCTTCAGTTGTGTGAAGAGAGAGAGACCAGATGATTACAGGGGTCATGAATCAGAGAACGAGGGTCTGGTAGAGTAAACAGAAAGAGAAGATGAATAATGAAGAGAGTAAAGAGAAATCCTTTTTGAAAAGGGGCCCAAGAAATGAAATTTTAAAAATTAATGAACAGGACTAATGAAGGGGAGGAAAGAGGATGTTCTTTCAGGAATCGACTAAGAGGAAAAAAAGAAGGGGAAGAAATATATAACCATGGGAGAGAGGAACCAATAAACAAAACACTAAAGGAAAATGGGTAATAACTGAGAAGGAGGGATCAGGGCTGAGAAGAAGAGAGCCAGGAAAACAGGGCTATTAAAAAAAAAAAAAGGCAAAATTAACCAAAGAAAATAAAATTGCATTAACAGCAGAAAAGGGGAAAAAAATCTTAACTTGAAAAAAATGTTTAGAGACAGATGGAGGAAAATATAACTGTAACTCATAACTTTAAATATGAATGGATTAAATAATCCAATAAAATGAAAAAGGGTGACAGATTGGATAAGAAAACAAAACCCCACAATCTGTTACTTAAAAGAAACACATTTGAAAAACAAAGATATATTCAAAATAAATGTGAGGAGATGGAAAAAAATTTACCATGCATCAAGTGAATCCAAAAAAGCTCTGGGACAAAGTAAAAATAAACATTCAAGATATCAAAAGAGATGAAGAGACACCAATTCACTTACAAGAGGAGGCCAGGGTCCATGCAAAGGTGAGACTTTCTCCCACAGTGCCTGAATTTGCCCTTAAACTGCCCCCTTGGGTCAATTTATTTTTTTTCTTTAACTTACAGCCAGTGATCAGGGGAGCCCGACCTCCTTCATGTAGTGCTTTCATGATCATTGCTCTTATTTACTTTTCCTGGGTCCTCCATGAGATAAGCACATGCCCCCTTTTCCTCCCATGACACTCTTACAGAGACACACACACAATGTCCTAAGGCAAAGTCCTGGGGCAGACCCTTCCTCATGCCACCTACCAGGACAGCCTCCACTGGCTGTCCTAGCTAATCTTCCTAAGGTTCAAGTTTGACTATGATATCGATCTATTCTATAAACTACAGTGGTTTCCTGTTACTTCTAGAATCAAAAGAGGTCCTCTATTTGGCTTTAAAAAATCTTCATAACCTAACCCATTCCTACTTTTCCAGTCTTCTAATAACTTCTTTATCCCTTGTACTCTGCAAGCCTGTGACTGGCTCCCTTGCCATCCTCACACAGGATGCCCATCCTGCCTCCTAATGTTTGCACTGGCTGTCTCCAACATTGCTCTTTCTCCTGATCTCCACCTCCTACTTTCTCTGGCTGCCTTTAAGCCTCGGCTTAAGTCTTATCTTCTGCAAGAAGCCTTTCTCAGTCATGTTTAATCTTAGGACACTACCCACAATTAACTCTGTCTATATTTGGTTTGTACACAGCAGATTGAATGTTTTCTCCCCCAAGAGAGGGAGTTTCTTAAGGGCAGGGGCTTGAGTTTTTGCCTACCTTGGTATCCCTCCCTCTCACCCCTCGTAATTTGGCACAGTAGTGCTTAGTCAATGCTGGTGTTTCACAAATCCAATCTCCTGCTCACCTCGGGCACCACCCAAAAAGTACAACTCCTTTCTTCTCTTGAACACTCAAACATTTTTTTCACATATGATTAAGTTCAGCTTTGAGATGCCAGTATGAACTCCATTTCTTTCTGGAAAATAACCACTGGATTCACGTCAAGATTTGCTGTTACTGAATCTGGGATATTTAACCGTTAACACATCCCTTGGAGCTTTTCCTGTGAATTCATCAATATTCTGTCTGTGTTTAACATTCTGGCAGTTTCCCTGTCTTAGTTGTTTCCCACCACGTGGTGTTCAGGATTTCTGCATGCTAAGTTACTTCTGCTCCCTACCCAGTGTCACTTAGGTGGCTATGGAATTCATGGGTTTTTCTTGCCTTTTGCTTCTCTTCAGCCAACTTTTCTTCACTCTCTATTCTGGTATCCCTAAATGACTGCTTCTTCAGAGGTTTTTACTTCTTTGGAGAGGTGGATAATTGTCTTTTCTATTTTTTCTGTTCTTATAAAATTATGTTAAAAGTTCTGACTTCTGACCTAATGTTGTTTCAAATAGCTTCTTTTAAAAGTTTTATTTCTCATTTGAACCATTCCAGAATTTCTTCTGTTCTTCAAGAACCCCCATGGAATAATTTGGGATTTGTTGTTGTTCAGTCATGTCTGACTCTGTAACCCCATTTGGGTTTGTTTGCTTTGACAAAGATAGTGAAGCGGTTTGTCATTTCCTCCTCCAGCTCATTTTAGATATGAAGAAACTGAGACAAACATGGTTAAGTGACTTGTCCAGGGACATACGGTAAGTGTCTGAGGCCACATTTGAATTCAGGTTCTCCTGATTTCAGGGTCAGAACTCTTATCCACTTGAGACTATACAGGTAAAAGTCATGCCCAAGTTCTCAATGTTCTCATATTTTTTTAGAATTAAAATAAAATGCCTAAATTTTCTCATATGCTATAAATGATCAATTTTTACAGGCTGAATATCTTAGCAATTGAATTACTTTTAAATAAGTATAATGTGCTATCTGAGGGAAAAGTGATGGGAATGCCTGTAATAACAACAATATTAGCTATCATTTCTATAGTACTTGATTACCTAATTATCCCCAAAACAGCCCTTGGAGGTAAGTCTCACTGTCACTCCTACTTTACAGAAGAAAAAGCTGAGGAAGTGACTGACCCAGGGTCAAACAGAGAATGAGTGCCTGAGGTCTGTTTTGAGCTCTAATTTTCCTGACTCCCAAGTCCAGCATTCTACCCACTGCGGTGCCACTTGGCCGCTAATCAATTAATACACAAGTCTTTATAAGCACCTACTGCATGCCAGGCAGTGGGAACGCAAAGCTGGCAATCAAACAGTGCCCAGGGAGAGAACATATCCATGTACATCAATACAAAATAAACCTGGGGTAATCTTGGGACGAGGGGAGGAGGAAGGGCTCTATCTGCCAGGAGGATCAGGAAAACTTCTAGGAGAACAGGAGAGTCACACACAAGCAGAAACACTGGCCACTAAAGGGTACAGAAGGAGCCCTACAGGCCATGTACTGACTTAAAAAAAATCAACCATATTAACATGATCTAAGTTCTATGTATTGTAATTTATTTTGTTCCATACTGTGCCCAATTACATTTTGATCTCTCGCTGATGTATCTGCCTTCTCTGATGTAGGTGGTGTCTAAGTGGAGTTTTAAAGGAGACATTAGTCAAAGTAACAGGAATGAGGAGGGAACCAAGTCCAGACCTGAGAGATAGCAGAGGAACGTGTAACAAGGCAAGTTGGAGCCAGGCTTTAATCAGTCAGTCAGTAAGCATTTGTTAAGTGCCTACTGCATACCAGGCATCATGCTAAGAGTCAAGGACAGAAGAGAGGTAAAAGATGGTCCCTAATCTGGAGGGGCTCCCAGTCTGACAGTGGGAGACAACGCATAACAATAGGAGCAGAGGCAGATGACCAGCATCAGCTCAGGACAGGGAGGAAACCAGGAGGAAACAGAGTGTTCCAGACATGGGGACCAGCTGGGGAGATGAGATGGAGGCAACAGCCACTGGACTGGAGTCCTGGCAAGGTAAGCAGGGCGGGGAGGGAAGGCCAAACTGGGGTTTCATATTTGATCCTCAATGGAGGCAGTGGGAAGCTGCTGGAGTTTACTGAGTAGCGGGTGATATACTCAGACCCATGCTCTAGGAAAATCACTTTTGAGGTCAAAGGAAGGCTGGATTTGAAGGGGTAAGAGACTTCAGCAGGCAGGCAGATTCGGCAGGGGCTCACTGCAATAGCCCAGGCAGGCCTAGGGTCATGATAGTAGTGTCAGAGGAGAGAAGAGCATGTAGGAGAGACAAGACACTCTAAAGACAGGGAACATGAGGTTTCATAACAGATTAGACAGATCTTGGGAGGCTGAGGGACTGGAAGATGGGGGTGGAAGGAGTTCTGTTTTGGGCAGGCTGAATTTAAGATGGCTACCAGGCATCCAGTTCGAGGTATCTGAAAGGCAGCTGCAGATGGACAACTGGAGGTCAAGAAAGAGCATAAAGCAAGAGAGGTCATCTAAGAATCATCAATTCGGAGATAAAAAGTGAATCCATGGGAGCTGATGAGAGGGAGAAGAGGGCCTAGGACAGAGACCTGGCCTTTAACCACCAAATAACCAAGCAGGAAGTGACCAAGGTCAGATCAGGGCTCCAGGAAAGTCATTTTGGAAGCTGTGTGGAGAATGAACTGGAGAGGGGGGGAGACCAACCAGGGGACTACTGCCAAAGTCCAGGTGACAGGAGATACGGAAGCAGAATCTCTGTAACTTGGCAATTCACTGGATAAGGTAGGGCGGGGGGGGGGGGGCGGGGGGGAGCAAGCAAGAATATCTCTGAGATCCTGAATCTGGATGACTGGAAGGATAGCGGCACCCTCATAGAAATGGAGACGTTTCAAAGAGAGGGGGATGGGCTGACTGGCTTTGCTATGGTCACATTGCATCTCAAATGCCTGCAAAGAAGAGTTTGAAAAGCCCAATGGATGGCTGGGGATGTAGGGACGAAGCTTAGAAGGACCTGGGAATCACCTGCAGAGAGATGACAGTTAGGCCTGGATGAAGTTAATTTACTACAGATATGAATGATCACACTAGTAACTTAAATTTACGTAGGACTTTCAGGTTTGCAAAGCCCTTTGCTGAAAGCAACACTGTAAAAGAGAGTATTAAGATAATGACTCCAATTTATTTTGTACTTTAAGATGAACGAATTACATCCTATCCATGAGACCTTGGGCAAATGTTTCCCCCTCCCTGGGCCTTGATTTTCCCATCTGTAAAATGAGGGGCTAGACTGGATAGTCCCCTCTAGCCCTCAACCTAGAATCCTATGAACTTAAAAAAATGCATGACTTCCTTAAGCTTTATTATTCCTTCATATAAAATTTTGCAAATCAATGGGAAAATTCCATTTTAATACTGATAAACTACCTCTCAAGTGCTGCTCAGTTAACCCAAGAAGTAATTTCTCTCTTTTTAGAAGGAAATCTCTAGAACTGTTTTCCTGATGACTAAGTTTTGTCCATGGACTTGAGAACAAACTTGAGCTCCTGGACAACAAGAAAGTCATTTGAAAACCTTTCTGTTCCCCAGTGTCTTGCCCCAATGCTTTGCATGTAGTAGTTACTTTATAGCTGCATGCTAAAGTTACTTAAATGATGTCCATTATGACTTTAACTGTGTCATCTTGGTGAGAGCCGCTTATAAAAAACGAGTATTTTTTTTCTTGAATTTAAGTTATCCAAAATATCTTATACCTAGGTTTTCAAATCTAAGTGACTAAAGTGTCCCTTTTTTGTTAACAGTTTGTTAGCAAGGCAATCTTCACAGAAATGATGTGTTACTAATAACTTTGCTCATTCTGTCAGTGTCATGGTTTTATGTAATTTATAATTACAACTTTAAAGGCTATAGTGGAGGCTTAGGGTTAACTTCTCCCAATCTCTTCTGCACACTGAGGAGGCACTAACCAATGTCTATAAGCCATTTTTAAATCTCATGGGAAGCTGGACAAGACTTTATTTTTATTTTTTTATTTTTTTGCTTTCCGGAGGGCAGTTGGGGTTAAGTGACTTCCTCAAGGTCACAGGGCTAGTTTTTGTGTTAAGTGTCTGAGGCCGAATTTGAACTCAGGTCCTCCTGACTCCAGGGCCGGTGCTCTATTCACTGCGCCACCTAGCCATCCCTGGACAAGACTTCTAAGGTTTCCCACAGCTAAGTTTCTGGGACTCTCTAGAGGCTACCATGAGTCTCGACAAAAATTCCACTAAGACAATGAAAAAGGTCAAAGTAATTTGGCCCTATCATGCCAACCATCATGGCACCTAAGCCTCATCTGGCAAGCTTCTTCTCAATCAACAAATGTTTAAGCCAGCATTTACCCAGGAACACATCATGCTGTATATGGTGGAAAAAACAAAAAGGGAGAGAGGTGAGCCACGGATGGGGGGAGAATGCCCCACTGGTTGTCAGAGTCAATGGCTGCTCCAGTGGGTGCTCTAAACTCTTTTGCAGCGGTTCTCAACCGGTGGGTCATGTTCAATTTGTAGCAATGAAAATACATCCTCCATATCAGATATTTAATTATGATTCATAACAGTAGCAAAATTACAGTTATGAAGTAGCAACGAAAATAATTTTATGGTTGGGGATCACCACAACATGAGGAACTATATTAAAAGTTTGCAGCATTAGGAAGGTTGAGAACCACTGCTTTATAGGATCAAGGATGTTTGGTGAGAAGAGACATCAGAGCATTTGGGCCAACCCTCTCATTTTATAGGTGAGGTACCTGAGGCTTGGTGGTGGAAGGGGCTCACTATCATTAGGAGGCAAGGCCCAGATTTCAACAGATGAATGATGTCTGCCATTCCACGCATTCTCCTCCAAGTGAGCATGACACAGTAGATGGGACTCTGTCCTGCAATGGGACCCTCCCTCAAACC
>CM053597.1:231060232-231095584 GCA_028646575.1 Pseudocheirus occidentalis
TAATGCCCTTTGCTTAACCATGTCCACTGAAGGGCATCTCCCTGTTTCCAGTTATTCGCTACTACAAAAATGGACACCATGACCATGCAGCAGCTCATGAAGATGTTGGGTATAGATGGGGGGAGGGGATGGGAGTGAAGGAATAACCAGAAGGGATTAAATACAGGACCCCTCACTCAATGCACAGAGATTCAGGAAAGGTGCTGGAAGCATTATTAGCATTTTCTCTGCTGGACATATGGCAGGCAGACAGCTACCCCACTTAGGTTTAAACCCACAAGGAGACACTCCACAACACAGGCTCTTGACAGCAGGGGGGGTCCTATGAATGCTCTTATCCAGGAAAGGTTAGGGGATGATGACACGCTTGCTAAAGAAGCGGAGGCTAATATGGAAATCACTTTCCATATGGTTTAGTTGCTCAGGTGCTGGGAGGAAGCCAAGTGAACAGGAGAGACCCGTTGGCTCTCCCCCACTGACACATACCACCCTCAGCTGCTGCTGCAGCCCATAAGGCATTCGAGAGAAGGGGGAATCCATGATACTGAAGCAATAGCCTGTCCTTCCCTGTTCCCTATTATTCCAAACATTTGTTACCTGCAAAGAATTCCAAAGGACTTAGAGCTAAGCATCCAATGCTTTGATTACATTTGGATTCACTTCCTATTCCTGTGATTTTCAACAATTTCTCATGTTAGGAACCTACTTCCAAGAGGAAAGGGGGTTTGGAGTTCTTCAATGTGACTTTGTGACTCTGACTATAAAGTTTTTCCCAACCAGATGCCATGACTACAAGGCAGGAGGAGACAAGAGCCCTCTTCATTTGAGGCCCTACAAGGAAGAAGGGCCTCACTTATGCAGCAAAATCTACTTCGTCGGGGTAACAGTTCCAGTGCCCTAAAAGTCATAGGAACAGCTGCTAGGGGGAAGGGGAATGTTGTTCTGGGTGACACTAGAAATGAAAGTTTTCTGTATCATTTGGGGTCAAACATTCTGCATGTGATGGCTATAAGGGACCTCCAACAACATAAATTCTTATTTTTTGCAAGTTAGTAGACAATGCAGTCAATTAACACACACTTATCTGCCCCATGTCTTGAAACAATGTCCATGTTATCAGCAGTTTTGCAGATGCTAGCGGACAAACAACCCACTGCCTTTTGTTATCTAGTTTTATGAACAAGTCAGAAAAAACCTTACCTTGGTGCTAAGTGTTCAGGCCAATTTTTTAACGACATCCAATTA
Organism: Pseudocheirus occidentalis; assembly: GCA_028646575.1. NCBI lineage: Eukaryota > Metazoa > Chordata > Mammalia > Diprotodontia > Pseudocheiridae > Pseudocheirus > Pseudocheirus occidentalis. The sequence continues at coordinate 231,061,478 of CM053597.1, forward strand.
TACACAGCTAGCTTATTGACCTTAGACAATCCAACACACACACACACACAGTCTATCTCAAACCTGATTCGTGCACACACATACGACATATTAAACAAACAACTTCACAATACTTCCATCTTCCACCACTCAATCCTCTCACCTTCATTCAGGCAAAGATTATACAAACTATTTTTATCAGAGGTTCACAGGAAATTTGGGGTCACCTATGAGACCAGATAAGAATTCATTCATTTCTTCCATGTCTCTCTGAAATAAAAGGTGGAATTGAAATGAGTGATAAAAACTGCTGCGAATAGCAAAGGGCGACATTAGCCCATCTGGCTATCTAGCTGGGAACTTTGTCATACAGATCGGAAAACAATGTGTTGTACAGATGCTGTTCACAAAAGATCATGCATATAAGAGATTCAAATGCATCCAAACTGCAGAAACAGAAGCACCCAGTCAATAAAGTCAACTAAAATACTGGAAGGAATTCTTAACGGTCACTGATCATCAGGGAAGCCCAACAGTGACCGAGGCAGAGCCAAAGCAAGGCCTACACCTTTGGCAGACACCTCTGGGATTAGGTTTTTTGGTTTCTCTACAAGCAAAAGAGCTCACCAAGGAGAGGGAGCAGACTAATGGCCCAGGAAAAGGCATCCACACATATGGTCTTTGTTTTCAATGTTTTTATCTACTATCGTGGTCATTAATCAAATCAGAGCCTTAAAACAATACAAACTATTTAAAATTAAATCTAGAAATCATTTACTAGAACTGCACAGACAAAAATCATCCAGGCTATTCACCAGTTAGCATTTTAAAACAGAAAGTGAAAGTAATTAAAGAAAAGATAAGGTGGATAGCAGCGGAAATGGAGGAGCATGGGTCAGGCTGAATTTCTGAGTAATAATGGCCGCAAGAGAACTTCCAAATGACAACAAACTCGACCTGCTCACTGGGTGGCAGCAACTGCCCCCCACCCCAGCTCATTATCTTACATCCTGGCATGCATAAACACAAGGAAGGGCATGAAAAGGGGACAGTCTGTTAGGGTCCCACTCCACACGTCGGTCACACCCGCCCAGCTGTGTTTTCTGACCATCACCAGAGACTGTCCTGAGTGCTCGGAGAAGCAGGCAGAGTCTAGACAATGGGGACAGCTCTCGTTCTCTAAAAGCAAGCTTTTGATAGGGGCAGTAAACCATGTGGACAGGAGGTGGACAAGTGGGAAAGGACAAAGGCTGACGAAGAGAAAGAGGAAAGCAAGACAGCAGCCGAGGAGATGGCTGCCAGCAGCCCAGCCCTACCTGCTCCTAGGCTACTGCGCTCTCTCGCTGCACAGAGGAGACTGGGCTTCCCCGGAGTGTTGGGAGGTATGTTTCTGCTGCACACACAGCGTGCCAGGAAATGAAGAGAGTGCTGGCAGGAGGAGCAGCAGTGGACCTCATCCCACGAGATGGCCCTGAGGGTTGAGCCTGAGAACACATGGCAAAAAAGCTTGTTTCAGGCTCCCAGACATCCTCCTACGATCAGGCCTGAGCAAGCTGGTAGACAAAATCTAGTTCCTAGGTTACAGAATTTAGGCAAATTATCATTAGAGAATCCAATGGGGTCTGAATTCTAAACTGGGCCAGGATCAGATCTCTGCCCCAGCCCAGGCCATCGAGGGACGTCCTCCTCTGTCTTTTTCCTTCTACAACATACTGACCTTTCAGTGTGTCACGGCCTACCTGGAAGAGACAGGAGCAACACCAAACAGAGGGCCTTGCAGGAAGCTGACTTCCAATCCAGCTGCGTGGCAGGAGGGACATGGGTTGATGGGGTAAGAAAAGAGGGTCACACACTAAGAAGCAACCCTGGTGGGAGGGAATCCATGCAGGGGATTCAGGGCTGAGAGCACTTGTGCTGTCGACAAGCTAGGCTGCCTGTGACTTACTAGTGGGGTCTTTGTGATGTACTGGAGGGTCCTGACACCACCTGTGAAGCCCCAGGTCAGGGCTCAGACAAAATGGCCACCAACCCTCTGTTTGCTTGACAGGATGATACCCTAAAGTCAATTTCACCCCTGACCAAGGGCCTGACTTTCTTTTACAAAGCAGAGTGTCCCTGTGGCCTAACTAAAGGCGGCTTGTGAAGCTAAGGGACACTCATCTCAAAGAGCACTTGGTCTTCTCATAGCTGAAGATGACGAATCTATAACTGTCACCTGCACACAGAGAGGCTAGCCTTAGCCAAGGAAGGAGGCAGCAACTACTCTTTATACAGAGAAACCAAGGTTGTATAATTTCATGGGCCTTGTGATCACCCAATCTTGTTCTGCTCACGACACTGCAGATTACCCACCAACTTCGGTGGCAAAGGACCAAATCCACAAAAAACTTGGATTTCATGAGGTCCAAATTCTATTCTAGGCTCTGCAAATCCACTGCTCCAAGTAAAAAACTGAGAATGTTCATTTTTTCAGGAAGCTGAAAAAATGTTTTTCCTTTTTTTGCCTTTTAAAAAAAAGTCCTAATTTTCATTAGAAAAGGATTATGGTAGAGAACAGGCTCTGAAGTAGGAAAAAGCAGGGAACAAAAAGAAACATGAATTCTGGAGGGTAGGAAATTGGAAGAGAGAAAAGTCAAGGACAATAAAGTATCTTGACCAGGGAGATGGACAAAGGCTGTGGCCAAGACTCTATCCCCTTCTTTAATTCTGATCTCCTGCAAATTTTAGGGCTTGAGAAACAGCTTCTTGGCTGAGTCTAGTCAGATATTCTTCTACCTGATGATTGGGTTTTCTGGCCCACTCAAAGGGTTAAACCAAACCTTAAAAGATTACCTTCTAAAATGGGATTTGGCGCTTTACTGACCCTGTTAATACATGCATCCCAACAGGATCTCAGCTAACACACTTAAAATTAACAACTCTTACATTATGACTCAGTCAATGTTGTCGATGGAGTCTTTCTTTTAATGTTATGACTCTAAATATTTTGGCCCGCTTCCCAAGTTGTATTCATATGTGATTACCTTGCACTTGTTCCTCTGGGATTCCATCCCAATTTCAATAAATGATGTGGAATTGTATAGCAAGGAAAACAAGGGTCCAGTATCAGCCCTGCCACTGCCACTAACCAACTCTATAGCCTTGGTGCAGGAGTGGGAGTGTGTGGGGTGTCACTTTGGTGTTGGACCTCAATTTTCCAATCTATAAAATGAGAGGGTAGGACTCGATTAGATTATCTCTTAAAAGTCTGATTTGACTATAAAATTCTGACACTATTTAGATTACTCAGAATTCTACTCTTCTCTTTCAGCCATCCTACTCAACTCACTAGCCTATATAGAGCCTATGTTTTTAACCCTCAATAACCAATCATTCAAATGATTAAAAAGACTGATCTTTGTGGAGTGCTCCAACCCTGATTCCTCCTTGTGAAACCCAGTCACTCACAACTGTCTGGATGGCCCTCCCCCAGTCAGCCCTACAATACTCTGCCTCAGACTGGATCAATTTCTTTAAGGAGCCAGTCAATCACCTAAGGCACAATTAATGCTTAGTCTACTGCTGCATACACTAGAGCCCAAGATTGCTAGGGATCAACAATGATTTGGACCCAAGGAAGCCTCCCCAGCTGCTCACAATAGCCTGGTCACCTACCCTTAACTCCCTCTGCTCCTCCTCCTTGTTCTATCTTTAAGTGGGGCCAAAGAGAAGAGAGTTTGGGAAAGGGAAAGTCTATCACTTTCAAGATGGAAATACACTGGACAGAAGCATTCTGCTCTTCAAAGAAGCATGAGGATTCAATTATCATTTTCTACTACCTGTCTCTGTTCATTGACAATTTATACTAATATCTTCCCAGGTTACTCTAGAATTGCTCATCTATAACTGTGCCTTCTAAAATGACTATGCTCATGACAAATTATTTAGATCTAATTGTGAAAAAGCTTTGGCTCAATTTCCTAATAACTGGTTAGTTCCACCAACTACTTACTTAAAAAGTTGTTTCTTAGAATTTACCATGCTTTCCATTGACTCAGACTGACCACAATTAGCACACACTCAGCACGTTTGTAACAAGTCTGCACATCCTTATGATTTAAGACTCTGCTCATCTGCTGTGCTCTCTGGGAAAGAAGCCTCCTCCGGCCGGACTTCTCCCAGACCACACACCAACAGTCTCTGTGTCTCATTACAGGCCACAGAGGATAATTGTAAAATCTTCCTGCAAATCATCTACTTAAAGTATATATGGAAGACAAAGGTTCTTTCCCAGGTTTATATAATATGATCACTAACCACAGACCATGGTAATGCAAAAAAGCCAACCAACTCTTCTGACCTATGTGCTGTTCCTGTAATTGGCTTTCACAGAACCTAAGAGCACTGGGAAGCCTCTCCCCAAGGGCTCACCTGGGATTGGTTTCTGTCCAGCACAGGTCTTGTTTCACTACTCTGAGTGGGAGGTGTAGGGCTTGGAGAGTGCAAACAACAATCTTTGAACACCAAGGTAGGAAAGCAGTTACTACCTTGGACTTGCAGGGTATTAATCATTAGATCCTAGAATGAGCCACTAAACTTCCCCAAGCCTCAGTTTCCTCTTCTGTAAAATGGGCTACCTCCCCTACCTAGTCCCAATCTCCCAAAGTTGTTGTGACAATGTCTGTAAACTGCTTTAGCAACCTTGAAGCGCCAAATAAATACTACTATTGTAGTTTTGGTCTGAAAAGTAATGCTTGATACCAAGAAGAATTCTAAATTGCAGGTAAGCCAGCCATGAGTCTGGTCCTTCCCTTAAGCAGCAGGGGCTGTCTGCTGGCATCCATGCATGGGGCCATTTCTGCTGTCACACTTTTGCATCACCCTCCTTGCCACCCAGAAGATGCCACACATCAGACCTGAGACCTTCACCACACATAGGCCTCAAACTCACCTCTCTCCTGGATCACTGCCTCCAGGGCACCCACACTCCAACCTATTTTCCCTAAAGCAGAGGCCTCACCTTATCACTGCCCCTATCCCATTTAACAAGTTGTACTGACTCCCTATTACTTACACACACACACACACACACACACACACACACACACACACACACACACGCGCACACGCACACGCACATCCTCCCCCATATGGGTCACACATCCATCCACCTGCTTTCTCTAAATCCAGAAGTCTCCCTCCCTACTTAGAAGGCTGGGCTTCCAGGAGGCTCCCAGGGCCCCACCTAGACCTATGTACCAGGTTGCTCCTCCCTCTTAGGCCACCTTCTTGTACTATTTGTTTCCATGGGGCCAGTCCCCAGATAGCACTGGAGTTAGCTTTTTATTCTAAGCCTTCAGCACAGTGTCTATGGCAGTGGTTCTCAACCTTCCTAATGCCCTGACCCCTTAACACTTGTATGTGGGAGTATGCATGTGGGTGGACCCGCCTGGCAATGGATACGGATAGAGGAGCGGTGTCTCAGTTCCTAAGACTATGGGAAAAATGTGTTTTCCGATGCTTTTAGGTGACCCCTGTGAAAGGGTTGTTTGACCCCCAAGTTGAGAACTGCTGGTCTAGCACATCCTCAGTGCCTAAGTCAATGCCTGCTGATTACTGTGCAACATTCTTACCTCTGCTAGCTACAATCTGGATAACAACACTTCTTTCATTCACCTGGCTGGGGTGGTTTCTTTCCACCAGACTCAGGAAAGCTGTTTCCAAGAAAGCAGTGAGGAGCCACTGGTGGGAGGCAGTTGTGTCATGTTCCTACAGCTTCCAAGGAAGAGCAGGGAAGGATGTTACCAAATGCTGAAAGAAGAATCGGGCTGGTCCCATGGCAAGTGACTGGTGGTGGCTAGAGGGCACTCCCTGGGAAGCCCAGGAGGAAGACAGGGATGAGAGTAGCCATCTGTGCTGTGGAAAAGAACTCTCCAAAGGAAGAGACAACAAAGTCAGAGGTCACAAATGAATGCATGATGAGAAGGGCTGGCCACTGGACCCAGCCCAGGTCTTTGGTCTGATGCTGTCCTTCCTCACAGGACTGCTGAGACAGCAGCCCAAAGAACCTGCTCAGCCACCCTGACAGCCTCATGGAGACTGGAGGCATCTCCAAGCATGACCAAGCTGACACCACAAGACAAGGTTAAGAGATCAGGGAATGCCTGGATGCCAACTGTCCAAAGCAGGGGTCTCGTGACCCACCCAACACTGGAGGAGGCTCCAGGGCAGCCTGGACCAGGGACTTGGGGGCCTGCCTTGTGCTACAACATGCCCTTCGAGAACTATGGGTCCACAGGATCAAATACACATTCCTGAGTGTGACATTCAAGGCCCTTCATCAGAGATCTACTTTCACCCACCTTGGTTTCTACCCATCCTCACACCTTCTGTTGCAGTTAGAGGGCAGAGTATATACAGCATGGAACTTGGAGTCAGGCTGACTTGAATTCAAATTCAGCCCAAGTCACTTATTACTATGTGACCCTAAGCAAATGACTGAATTTCTCTCAGCCAGTTTCCTTATCTGTAAAACGGGATAACAGTACCTATTTAAGCACCTGGGTTGTGTGGCAGACAGAATGCTGAGTTGATAGTCCAGCCACATTGACTTTTACTAGCTGTGGGGCCCTGGGTAAGTCACTCAACCGCTGCCTGCCTTAGTTTCCTCAACTGTAAAAGGGGTTAATAACAGTTCCTCTCCCAGGGCTGCTGTGAGGATCCAATAAGTTGATAGTATAAAGCGCTTGGCCCAATACCTAGGACACAGTAGGTGTTTAATAAATGCTTAGTCCTTTCCCTTCTCCTCTGCTAACTCATCCAGTTGTTATGAGGCTCATCTGGGAGGCAGCAGGTAGGGAAACACACAGTATACTAGATCTGGAGTCAGGAAGACCTGAGTTCGAATCCTGCCTGAGACACTGACTGTAGGACACCAGCCAAGTCAACTAACCTCCCTCAGTCTCAGTTAACTCATTTGTAAGATGGAGCTGACAATCCTGGCATCTCCTTCCCAGGGCTGTTGTGAGCACTGACCTTAAGATGTTACATATAAATACTAGCTGAGTCTCCCACCACTGAAGGTGCGGAAGTGCCATCCCACAGCTGGAACCCAATTCTACTGCATTCCTGCATCCTTCAGAGCTCTTCTTGCACTGCACAGTTCAGCTCTTGGGTCCCAGGTCCTAATTTCCAGAACTGAAAGAGCTCTCTTGCTCTCCACACAGTCTTAGGGTGCCTTGTCTGGCTCTCTCTGTTCTGCCCAGCACTCTTCCCCTCCTGGGCACCACTCCTGGGGAGCCAGGAGACTATGAGCACTGATGAGGGCAGCAACGTTGTCATCTCTAAAACTCTGCAGCCCCAGGCCCCAGCTCAGGGCCTTGTAGACAGGTGGTGCTCAATTAGTCTTTGCTGAATTGACCTACACACCAATTATGAAGCTAGATTTGCACAGATTCATGGCCAACGCAAGGAATGTTCCTGCTGTGCTAGGATTTTCTGAATTGTAAAGGCGGGAAGCAATGACCAAAATAAATGAACCTTTTTGAGGACAAAGATGAACCTACTTCTCATCAACAAATCCCCCAAAGATAAACTTACTTTTAATCAATTAAAACAAAGATCAAATCGACTCTTTAAAAAGTGACACTAACAGTGCAGATTCTTTTTAATGACCGTGAAGGCAGGACAGCGATTACTTTTAAAGGATCTAAGTAGAGAAGTGGGGCCAAAATGGCGGGAGGTGCAGGATCTAGTTCCAAAAGATCTAGAAAATGCACCAGACCAAAACCTGAGAGGGAAATGTAAGAAAAGTCAAGAGTGAATCATTCTTCCAAGTTAAGTCAGAACAGACACTGAGGACAGAGCTTGGCCAGGAGTATTTCAGCCCAGGGAGAGGCTGCGGCACCAAGGCAGATCCCCCAGACTTTGTCACCTACTGCCCACTGTGCCTACTCAACACAGGTCCTGGGCACGAGGTATGAGAGAGGGGCAGATTCAGAAATAAGCAGCATCTGTGTGGCCCAAAGCAGGAGCAGAGAAAAGTCTCAGTTCCAGCTTTTAGAACAGTCTAAAACCTGCAAAGGAATAACCCCAAGCAGGAATCCCAGGTCAAAGCAAAGCCTACACTTCTGTTATATTGAACCAGCATGGCTTCCCAGATGGCTAAAAGGGGTTGAGTCCAACAGCAATTGGCTGGTGCTCAAATCCAAACGCAGATCATTAACTTGCAGAGCTCAAACAAGAAAGGTAGCAAATGGGATCTACCCTGGATCAGACCACTCTGAGAGAACAGAAAGCCTGCAGGTTCCCAACCAGAGCTGCCCCCAAGGTCATGGAGCAATACAACATCTGATATCTCAAGTAAGAGAGAATCTATCTTGAGGAAACCCCAAAATGAAAAGGAACATCACTGCCAAAATCCAAATCTTCCTAGATCAAAGAAAAAAAAAAAACATTGCAAGCTGTCAGAAAAAAAGAATTCAAGTAATTAGAAGTCATGGTCAGGATCACAAGCAGCCACCACTATAAAGGAAGGGAGAACTTGGAATACTATATTCCAGAAGACAAAAATACATCTTACTCAAAAGGGAAACAGAAGGAAATGGGAGAAAAAAGGAAATTAGTGAGAGGGTAGATTAAAGGATAGTTTCAGAGAGATCTGGGAAAATCTGTATGAAGTCTTGCACAGCAAAGTGATCAGAACCAGAAGAACACTTCATATGATGACATCAACATGGCAGAGATAAAGAACTCCGAAAGAACGAGAAACTCTGAGCAGTATAAGCATCAACCACAAGGGGTTGGCAATATATAAGATGAATTCTTCCAGAATAAACTTAGATCCAAATAAGCAAAAATAAATATTTTCAAAAACTTACTACTGCGTATGGAATGGTTCATTCAGTATAAGAAAGGGTGCTTCCATGCTACCACTGAAGAAGTCAAAACAATGCTTGGTAAACTACTGAGAGCAGCTTTGAAAGGTTTGCTCTCAAGAGCACCACTTCTGCATTCCAACAATACAATCTTGCACAGACATTCACTTCCTACTCTATGTATCCAAACAGAACATATCTTCTTAGTCCTAAACACCCTATCTTTGTAAGAACTCCACGATCCTTCCAGTCACTCAACATTCACAGCCTCAGAGTTAGCCCTGACTTCTTGCTCTACCACCCACCCACCCCTTAACATATCCCATCAGTCTGAATAATTCTTCCATATCAACTCTCCCATGTTTCCAATTCCCTCCATTCTCAGAGACATCAGCTCAGCTTAAGTTTTATCACCTCTTAAATGAACTGCTTCAACAGCAAACTGGTTTCTTGATGCCAAGTCTATTCTCACAGCAATTCATCATCCAGATTGTAGCTAAAGTGATATTCTTTTCTCTTAAGATGCAGTTTTTTCATTAACAAATTTTTCTCTCCCTCACTTACCTCCTTAAAAAACAACAAAACAAACAAATGAAAATCCTATAACATATGTGTTGTCAAACAATAAATTCCTGCAATGGCCATGTCAAAAAACTATAGGTCTCACTCTCAGGAGGCAGAGAGCATGCTTCACTGTTGATCTTGTGGAATCATGGCTGGTCAGTGCTATTCATAGTTCTCAAGTTGTTTGAAAGTTGTTTGTCTCAGTGATGCTTTTACCATGTAAATTGTTCTGGTTCTGCTTCAATTCTTATACATCTTCTCAAATGTCTTTTTTTTTTAATTAAATTTTATTTTTTTTCAATGAACAAAAACTGATTCTCTCCCACTTATCTTCACTATAAGGAAAAAAAAAGAAAGAAAAAGCCAGGAAGAGTAGATTGGAGGCCAACTGCTGTGGACCCGACTGAATACTTTTTATTTTATCTTAGGAGTCACAATAAAGCTTTTGAACAGGGAAAAAAGAAAACTCGTTTTGTCACAAATGAGCAATGCAAATTCCTGCACTGGACAAAAAAAATATAGGTCTTAAGCTTCACCCTAAGTCTATGAGCTTTCTGTCAGATAGCATGTTTCATCCTTAGTCCTTTAGAATCATAGCTGGTCACTGTGTTGATCATGATTTGTATGGTTTTCAAAGTTGTTAGTCTTTCCAGTGTTATTGCTGTACAAATTGTTCTCCTGGTTCTGCTCACTTCACTGTGTATCAGTTCATATGGGTCTTCTCAGGTTTCTCTAAAATCACTCTTTTCATCCTTTCTTACAACACAACAGTATTCCATTACATGCATATTCCATAATGTATTCAGTCATTCCTCAACTGACAGGCACTCCTTTAGCTTTCAGTTCTTTTTCGCCATAAGAAGTTATAAATATTTTTTGTACATATGAATCCTTTTCCTCTTTCTTTGATCTCTTTGTGCCATAAGCCTTATAGTGGCATTGCTGGGCCAAAGTTTAGTGACTTTTTGGGGAGAGGTCCAAATTATTTTTCAGAATGCCTGGACTGATCCACAAACTCCATCAACAACACATTAACGTGAATTCACCAATAAAATGGAAGTGAATAGAAGACTGGATTAGAAATCAGAATCCAAAAGTATGTTATTGACAAGAAACACATTTGAAACACACACACACACACACACACACACACACACATGAAATAAGAGGTTGGAGCAGAATCTATTATGCTTCAGTAGACATAAAAAGGCAGGGGTAGCAATCACAATCTGAGACAAAACTAAAGCATAAATAGACCTAATTAAAAGAGATAAGCAGGGAAACCACACCTTGCCAAAAGGCACCATAATGAAGTAATAGCAATACTAAACATACATACCAAATGGTAAAACATTCAAACCTGTGAAGAAAATGTTAAATGAGTTACAGGAGAAAATAAAAAGTAAAACTATACTAGTAGGGGACTTTAACTTTCCCCTCCCAGAACCAGATAAATCTAAATAAAATAACAAGAGGGGCGGCTAGGTGGCACAGTGAATAGAACACCAGCCCTGGAATCAGGAGGTCCTGAGTTCAAATCTAGCCTCAGGCACTTATCACTTACTAGCCATTGACCTTGGGCAAGTCACTTAACCCCAATTGCCCTCCAAAAAGAAAAAAGAAAGAAAAAAAATAACTAGAAAGAAGTTAGGGAGATGAAAAGAATTTTAGAAAATTTAGGTATCATGGACCTCTAAGACAAAAATGAATGGGAACAGAAAAGGGTATAACCTTTTTCTCAGCTGTGCATGGCACCTTCACAAAAACTGACTCTGTATTTAGGACATAAAAACCTCACAACCAAATACAGAAAAGCAGAAACATTAAATGCACCCTTTTGACACCATAATACAATAAAATTATATTCAATAAATGGCCATGTGATAGGGGAGGACATAGGAGAGAGCAGACTGGGGGAGGGGTTATACAGTGGGATGCCTGTTTTGGGGTGGTGAGTGGGGGAAAGATGGGGAGAAAATTTATAACTCAAAATCCAGTGGAAATCAATGATGTAAACAATTAAAAATAAAATAAATGAGAAAAAAATAAATAAATGGCCATGGAAGTATAGATAAAAAATTAATTGGAAACTAAATAATCTAATCCTAAAGAATGAATGGGTCAAAGAATCATAGAAGCAATCAATAATTTTATTAAAGAGACTGACAATGAGACAACATACCAAAATTTGTAGGATGTAGCCAAAGGAGTACTTAAGGAAAAATCTGTTATCTCTAAACACATATAACAATGAGAGGAAAGAGCAGATCAGTGAATAGGGTGTTCAATTAAAAATACTAGAAAAAGAACAAACTAAGAGTCTCCAATTAAACACCAAAAAGGAAAACCCTGAAAATCAAAGGAGAGATTAATAAAAAGAGGTTTTAAAAAACTATTGAAGTAATATATAAACTAGGAGTTGGTTTTATGAAAAACAAACAATAAGATAAACCAGTGGTGAATTTGATTTAAAAAAAAGAGAAAGAAAATCAAATTACCAGCATCAAAAATGAAAAGGGAAACCACCAATGAAGATGAAATTAAAGTAATTATTAGAAGTTATTTTTGTCTGAATACATGCCAGTAAAACTGATCATCTAAGTGAAATAGATGAATATTATAAACTGCCCAGATTAAAAAGAGGAAACAGAATACTTAAATAACCCTATCCCAGAAAAAGAAATTGAATAAGCCATAAATGAACCCATAATAAAAAAAAAATCCCCTAAACCAGATGGATTTACAAGTGAATTCTACCAAACATTTAAGCAACAATTAATCCTACTACTATATAAACTATTTGGGAAAGAAGTAAGTAAAGGAGTCTTATCAAATTTCTTTTATGACAGAAACATGGTTTTGATATCTAAACTAAGAAGAGCAAAAACAGAGGGAAGAAAACTACAGGCCAGTTTCCCTAATAAATACTGATGCAAAAGTTTTAAATAAAATACTAGCAAGGAGATTATGCAATATGTCACAAAGATCATACATTATAACCTGTGATGACTTCTCAGAAAAGGTCACACCTGCCCCCCAGACATTTGGTTGACCCCCAATCATCCCCACAAAACTGCTTGAGCAACCCCGAAGCACACGTAAACTGTTTACTATGTTACTTGCACTGTTTACTGTGTTACTTTTTGCATACATTTGCGGTTTCACTTTTTGCATATAAGCTCACTGCTCCCTGTGCTTGGGGCTGCCTCCTCTGGAAACTCCCATGAGGCAGTCACTGGCCGGCTAATAAAGACACTCCTTAAATTTCTTGATTGGTCTTCTGCTATCATTTTCTCAGTCCATCTACTTCAAACCATAATTTATACCAGCAATGTAGGGCTGGTTCAATATTAGGAAAACCACCAGCATAATGAACTATATTAATGACAAAAGCAACAATGATATGATTATTTCAATAGATGCAGAAAAAGCTTTTTGACAAAATATAATACCGTTTCCTACTAAAAACACTAGAAAGCACAAGAATAAATGGAGCCTTTCTTAAAATAATAAACAATATCTATCTAAAACCATCAGTACACATTATCTGTAATGGAGATAAACTAGAAGCCCTCTGGATTATCACCATTATCATGGCAAAAAGGCAAGAAAAAGAAATTGGAGGACTAAGAATAGGTAACGAGGAAACAAAATGATCACTCCTTGCTAAAGATATGACAGTGTACTTAGAGAGCCTTAAAGATCACCTAAAAAACTAGTAAAAACAATTAGAACTTTAGTAAAGTTGTAGGACAGAAACTAAACCCAAATCAGTATTTCTATATATTACCAACAAAACTCAACAGGAAGAGACGGAAAGAGAAATCCCATTTAAAGTAACTGCAGATAATATCAAATAGTTGAAAATCTACCTGCCAAGACAAACCCAGAAACTATAAGACCACAATTATGAAACACTTTTTATACAAATAAAGTCAGATCTAAACAACCGGAGAAATATTCATTGCTCATTGGTAGGCTGAGCCAATATATAATAAAATGTCGATTCTACCTAAATTAATTTACTAATAGTGTTATATCAATCAGCCAACAAAAAAATTATTTTATAGAGGTAGAAAAAATAATAAAATTCATCTGAAAGAACAAAAAGACAAGAATATCATGTAAATCAGTGAAAAAAAAGTGAAGGAAGGCCACTTAGCAGTTACCAGATTTCAAACTGTACTACAAAGCAATATTCAGCAAAACAATCTAGTACTAGCTAACAGATAGAGTGATGGATCACTAGACTATATTAGATACACATTACACAGTAGTAAATGACCATAATAATCTAATGTTTGAAAAAGTCCAAAGATTCCTCAGTTTTAGGGCAAGAACTCACCATTTGACAAAAATTGCTAAGAAAAATGGAAAGCAGTTTAGCAGAAACTAGGCATAGAACAACATCTCATATCCTATACTAAAATAAGGTCAAAATGGGTATAAGATTTAGAGAAAAAAGGTGATAAAGCAAATTAGGGAACACAGAAAATTTTACCTGTCAGATTCACGGATAAGGGAAGAGTTTATAACCAGAATGGTAGAGAGGATTATTAAAATGGATAATTCTGATTACATCCATCTGATACATCTGATTACATACCTAATTAGAGGTTTTACACAAACTCAATCAATGTAGCCAAAATTAGAAAGAAAGCAGGAAACTGCGAACAAATTTTTACAGCAAGTTTTTTTTTTCTGATAAAAGCCTTCCCAAATTTATAAAAATAAGGACCATTATCCAATTGATAAATGGTCAAAGATTATGAACAGGTAGTTTTTAGAGGAAATCAAAATTATCAACAGTCACATGAAAAAATGCTTTAAATCAATAACTTAGAAGTCTAATTGCAGATGAAAACAACTCTAAAGCACAACCTCACACTTATCAGATTGGCTATAACATGACAGAAAAAAAAAATAACAAATGCTAGAGGGGATATGGAAAAAATGGGAAACTAATGAGCTGCTGGTAGAGTTATGAACTAGTCCCACCACTGCAGAGAACAATTTGGAACTATGTCCAAAGGGTTATAAAGCCATGCTTTCACTTTGACCCAGCAACACCACTACTACTAAGTCTATACCTCAAAGGGACCAAAAAATTGGGAATTGAGAGGACGCCCATCAACTGGAGAATGGCTGAACAAGTTGTGGTGTATGTTTATGATTTAACACTACCACAGTAGCAGGACAGGTTCAGAAAAAAATTGGGAAGACTTATTTGAACTGATGCAAAGTGAAGTGAACAGAACCTGGTGGACACGCTGTACAGTGTAACAGCAACACTGTAATGAAGATCAGCTATGAAAGACCCAGCTACTGTGATCAATACAATGATCCCACAGTGAAAAATACTCTCTACCTTCAGAGAGAAAACTGATGAACTCTCTATTTAAGCAGACCTTTGTCACTTTCTTTATATTTCTTGCTCTTTCTTCCTTTTTTTTCCCTGCAACATGACTAATACTGAAATATGTTTTACATGACTTCATATGCATCACTATCATACTGCTTGAGAATTAATGAGTGGGGGAATGACAGGAGAAAGGGAGAGAATTTGGAGCTTAATTTTTTTTAAAAAATCATTAAAAACAAATTAAACAGTTGTACACCAGTGTGAGTGATTTTCCTTGGCCTTACAATATGTCATTTTATTAAAATGATATTCTTAAAGTTCAGGTCTGATGATGCGACACCCCCCCCCATTCAATAACTTCCAAGGCTTCCTATTATGTATAGGGTCAAATACAGACTTCTCTGACTTAAAATCCCTTTACAACCTGGCCCCATCAACCTTCTCAGCCTTATTACTCAGAACATGCTCTAGACAAACTGGTCCATTTGTTCTCCACACACGAGAATCCTGTCTCTACTCCTTGTACTGGCTGTTAGTCATGCCTAGAAGAAACCCTGCCCTTACAGGATTCCTTCAAGGTTTAGCTCAAGGACCTCTTCTACATGAAGTCCTTCCAGACCCCCACAGGTGCTGAGAGCCCCCCTCTCAATGATCCTGCCGTCATTTTTTCTGTGACCACATGTATGTCTCTTGTGATTGGACATAAGGTCTTTCCAAATAGGGATTGGTCAATTGTCTCTGTAATCCTAGTATACTGGTTGGGGTGCAGTAGGCACCTAATAAAGGCTTGATGATTCCCAAATTTCCTAGCCTGAGAATCTAATATTACAGCGCCTCTTACCTCCCAGCACCTCCTAAAACAGGAATCCATTGTTCACATTTCCCCTTATTCACAGACATACACTGTAGGAGGACAGATTTTGGGTGGTACTTCCATAATAGATAAACTGCCATTTAGAGAGGCTCACAAAACACTGCACATCCATGATCTCACAACAACCTTGTAAGGTAAATAACAGGTATGGTCACATGTACTTTTCACATGAGGTAATTGCAACACACACAAGTTATGTGCTGTGTCCAAGGTCACACACATCTCCTAAGTGGAAGCACCAGGACAGCCACTCCAGGGTTAACCTGAGGCTCTCTACAGCCTGGCTACACACCTGGTGCCCAGTCACTGTTCAATGGTCAGTGTGTTTCTTTCCCTCAGATACCACCAGCCTCCTCCAGAGATGAAGAACCAGGTGGCAGATGGCAGAAGTGTGACTCTGTCTCACTCTACAAACTCTTCTTTGCCTTCCCCAACCCTAAGAAGAAAGAATTCTCTCCACAACCCATTCTATATTCTCCCCGCTACCAGACTGGGAGCTCCCCAACTTTCAACCACAGAACATACTCTAACTGGGCTGTGGCCCTGAGGAAGAGCACCTCTAATTTCCTTAGAATTCTTGCCACTGTGGAATCAGGAGCAGAAGTGAAAGCCAGGTGGGGTCCAGGTAGAGGAGGACAAAAAAAGGGAACTGTGAATATGAACATTAGTGGGAAGGTGGGCATCATGAATATTAGTGTGCACACTCTATAATGGGGTATATATGATGGGAAAACTCATTGTTTATATACAAGAGAACCAATAAAGTAAACCAAATTCAGTTTATGCATTTATTAAGTGCCTACTATGTACAAGATATTAATGTCAAACCAAAAACGAAACAAAAAACTGCCAAAATCTTATTTATCTAAACATAAATGAGAGGATAAAATGAGATCCAGGTATGTGGAGTATTTTGAATAAAATTTTGTGTACAAACTACTGTAAAAATCAAATGAAATAGCAGTCATTCATTTGAGCAGATTTTAATTATAACCAAGCATAAAAAGAGCCACACAGAACATGAAATGTCTGATGAATCTCTGTAGGTTCTATTAAACTGCATCTGGGTCCCCAGCCTTCCTATGCTGCTGATGGGTCACTGATAAAGCCTGGCTATGCAAAAAACAAACAAACAAACAAACCCAAAAAACAAAACAAACAAAAAACCTAGACCAGAGAAACCCTGACCAAGAGAAAACCTGTTGCAGGATCTGTGTGAGATGACTGCAGGAGCCTGGCAGGGGGTAAGGTGTCTCATTTCTTCTGTACCAGAAGAGCCATAGCGACAGAGAGGGGCAACTATCAATGGACATTAGGTACTTGCTTTGTCCACCTTGCTTCCTTGTCCCAGTTTTCCTTTACCAGAGGAATTCTTAACCTTGGTTCCCCAGTCTGGGGAACCCTACAAAGCCCTTCTCAGAACAGTTCTACATGCATAAAACTAAATACATAGGATCACAAAGGAAATCAATCATTTTAAACACAATGATCAAAATAGCTTGTCAAGTTCACTGCTCTTGGTTAGTAAGCACCGTTTTAACTTCTCCCCTGCTGATAGCACCCTGGGCTGCTCACCCCAAGGCCAATTAAGATTCATCAGACACAGCGCCTTTGGTGTTGTCTTTGGACAAAAGGCACAGATAACTGCAACAAGCTCCACCTAAAGGAAAACAGGACAACATCCTAGATCACACTGGTCCGAATGACAGCAGGTCTCTGCTCCAGCTGATGTGAACTGTGAGTGACTGACCCTGATAAGTACTGCTCACATGTGGAATGAGATAATGAGTGTGAATTGCGCTGTAATCAGCCATGAAGGGATCCCTAAATGTAGGCTCTCATTATCATACGCCAACACGAGCAGTGCAAGGCACCTGTGAGTGCCCACAAACAGTTTGAGACCAGCTTTACCCCTTATTATCTTAGAATACTGACTTAATACACTAGTGAGACTCTAAATTTGTGAGGCTGGTTCCATATATCACACAGGAAAATCAGCCTTCATGATACCCAATACCCACCAGTGGCAGAAGAGAGGAAGTGGAGAGCGTCTGCCATGTCTGAGGGCCTGCTGGCACCAACTGGGGAGGGAGACTCTCTTGTCCAAGCAGTCATCTTTTCCATTCTTTAGGGCTGGGAAGCAGTACACATATTGCCCCTCTCTAGAAGCTCCAGCTAACAAACAATCCCGTTATTGGGGAAAGGGGCCACCATACATTCTTCTCATTGTACAACCAAGCTCAGCTAAGACTAAACGCTTCCAATTTCCGATCTCTGAATGCTAGTATTCCAGGGGAGGGGAATTTCCCTCACTTCTTATTCTGATGCCACTCTGAGTAAGGTTACAATCAGTCTGTCCCCAATGCCTGTTCAAAGGACAAATCTAGCACCTCCTTTTGTGTTCTCATCTTCCTTAGCTTTCACCAAATTCACAACTTTGGTACAATTCATTCTTGGTTTACCTTCCTCTCTCTAGGCTACTCCTTAATCAGCTTCCTTTAATGATCCTCACCCTGTAACCTGGGCATTTCTCTAAATTTCAACCCAGGTCCACTTTGGTCACCCTGCCAGCCTCTATCTGAAGCCCTGATTTCCTCCAAGACACGGAGATTATGGAGCACTCATTACCTGCGCAGGCAGCACGTTTCTTGGCTTCGGTTTCTCCCAGGGTCCTGGAGAGCAAGGGTCACTTTTCATTGTGTATATGCATGTATATGTATGTGTGTGTGCGTGTAGGAAGGAGGGTTGAGAAGGAGAGGTGTCTTTGACAGTGTCTCCCACAGAACGGTGCTCTTAGTAGGTATTTGTTAAATGCCGACTTTCTTTCACTCACTGGTCCTAGTTATTCTCCACAGCCTGAATCCCTCACTTAAGAAGCACCTTTATTTGAGGATTACAATCATGGCCCTCCCAGAGTTTCCTCTCCCCTACAACTAGGGAGTTCTTCCCATTCTTGCTCATGCAACTTGGTTTCAAGATTCCTTGCTCCTCCGAACATGCTCCAGTGTGCCAATTCTCTCCTGAAATGTGGGGCTTGCAATGAGGAAGAATACTGCAGATTGAAAATGATGAGCCAAAACTGTTAACTGCGGTATCTCTGAGATTCTCATCTGAATAAACTCAATATGATCAGCAGAAGCATTCTGACTAGAAATGAAACCAGAAGGAGCACAAATGACACTGTCCAGGAACCGGGCAGGGACTGGGACTGAGAGAGCAAGGAACTGGTCCCCATGGGATGTTAAAGGGCTCCCTGGGAGCAGCTCCTGTGTGGAGGACTTGTAGCAGGACATGAAAGGCCACTGAGAGGAGAGGGGGGATGAGCTGTCATTAGCACTGCAGGAGGGAGCAGCCCCAGCACAGAGTAGAGAGAGGACCACTTCCTAATGCTGGACCTGCTGCTCCTTGATTAAAGCAGCAAAGGGGCAGAGGACTGGCCTGAGAGGCCAGAAGTGCCAGTTCAAGGGCTCCCACTGACACATACACTCCCCTGGTGACCCTGGGTATGCCACTTGAACCATGGTGCTCCAAGCCCACACATTCCAAATGCAGGACTGATCTGCATTAATGGACGTCCCTGACAGCCCTCATATTGATGCCTGGGACTCCCTCCCCCCCCCCTCAAAGAAACCCATTAGCTCATTTGGAGTTATTGTGTCACACTATTCACCCACATGAGCTCAGCTTTCTATTAAGGTCTCAAGGGTCTTGTCCCTTATAACGTTGGCCATCCATCTCTCCTTATTATCACAGTCTATCCCCTTCCCCCAACACCTACCCTATTGCCTTGCCTTGTGGGGCTGACCTAGGGTTCTTAAGAGCTCTGCTACTCTGCTGGTCTTAAACTCGAAAGGTTCGAAGGATAACTCTGGCTATGGCCTGTGTACCTGCAGAGTCAGAGAGGATAATTACCAGGGAGGCAGAACAGCAGGTGAATACATTTTCTGGACACAGTAACTCATCCAACCTTCTATCCTATGTTTTTTGTTTTTTTTTTTGAGGTTCATCAGTAAAGGGAATATCAATTGGGATGAAATTACAGATTCCTGAAGGGATAAAAGAAACATTTTCTTTATGCTCCTCCCCTCTTGAAGGCTTCTATTTTCTCCTCCTCAATCCCCACATCCCACCTCCTCATGTGCTTTGGCTAAAACCCCAGACTGTCCTGAGCTTTAGGCCAGCCCCTGTTTTCAGCTGTCTTCTCTCATGGATCGTCTCACAGAACCTGGACCTAATCCAGTCTAAAACTGAACTCAGCGCCTCCTTAAACCAGGCTCCTCTTCCTGACCTCCCTTGTTTATGGTTAATGAATCAGAAACTCAGAAATCGTCACTGACTTTTCCTTCCTCCAACATTTATCAGGTGATATCAAGTCATACCAATTTCTCCCCTTGGAACATGTCTTTCCAACCACCCATTCTTTTCAGTCCCCCAGTTCTTGAGCCCAAATGACAGCGAGTCTCCTAATTGGTCTCTCTTCTGTTAAAATCCATCTTGCACAAAGCCAACAGATCAGTCTCCTAATAACCCTATTTTGAATTGGTAACTCCCTTGTTCACAATCCTTCAATGCTCCCTTATGCCTGGCTTGCCCCTCCTAGCCTCAACTCCCACTCCTTACCCTTCATCAACCAATCAATATTCATTTTATTAAGTGCCTCCTCTTTGCCAGGCACCAGGGTACAAAGAGAGACTCCATCAGGGGAAACAACATGCATCCAGAGAAGTCAATATGAAAGAATTTTACATCATTAGAATCTTTATCTAGGGGGTGATGAGCCAAGCTCTTGAGGCAGCAGTGAGAAGGGGGACAGTGTCTTCCAGGACTGGGGGATGGCCTGAGCAAAGGCCCAGAGAGAGGAGATGGACTATGAGGTGGAAGGTAGAGCAAGAAGGCAGGATCTGCACTAAAATGGGCATGACTGGGAATAATGTATATCACATCTAGTAGGACAGGCTGGAGCCAGACTGTGCAAGCAAGACTTTCAAACAAGATGAGATTGTGCTAGATACTAGGGGCAAAAGAAACTTTCAGGGCAGAAGAACAACAGGATCCTACCTATGTTTGAGAATGAGTTAGATGGAAGAGGCTCAGCCTGGGGAGAGACTTGAAGGGAGACCAGAAGCCTGAAATAGGCTTCTTAGTGATGGGGGGAGGGGAGGGAAAAAGAAAGATGGCACAGATGGAGAGGGCAAAGCAGACTAGCTGCTATATCTGACCACCACTATCCCTGGAAATCTCCTTGCTTCCAATCTCATCGTATCCAACTCCTTAGAAGACAAATGCTAAGCATTTCTTGCCCACCCCCAAGTCAGAAGTGGATTCTCCTGCTTCAGAAGTCTCTTATGGTGCTGGCCACATACAAAGGCCCTCTCATTTCTGTCTTCTAAGCTGCACCCAGAAGAGCCCCCTGAAGGGGAGAGAGGGTCCAGTCCCCGGTATCCCAGCAACCTCTACAATGCCTAGTACAGCAAGCATAAGACGAGTTCCTACACACACAGAAAGATTCACAAATACTTGCTAAATAGATACACCTAATCACTTAGTCTACTGTCCATGATCATTTCTCGATAGAAATCAAATAGGATTAGGCAATAATTTTCTATAAGCTGTTTAATACATTCAAATGCATTTTTCAAAAATATATTCATTTCATGAAATGAAAGCAGTTTCTATGCCACCAAAATTATTTTAATAGCAGTCTAGAAAAAAGGAAAAAGCACCATTTTCTTTTGTTTAGAAAGTTAAAAGATCTACAAAAAATGTAGCTGTGAGTACCTTCCTCAGAGGTGAAAACAGTCTTAAATGATCAGATTGTCAATGAAATCGAACACATCCTGACAGACTCAGAAAACTATCAAAATCCATAAGGAAAAAAGGCCTCTGGATGGCCTCTTTTTCTCATTAAAAAATGCCAATTCTCAGACCTTTTTCAGGCCAAATACTAACAACGAGTCCCACATAACACACAAAGTACAGTTCCAAAGAAGTCAGGAAGATGGGCCTCAATAAAAACTGGACAAAGGATATGCAGTACTGCTGTCTTCATGCCGCTGATGCTGAGACCAGCTGTATGTAATATGACTGATAAACATGGAAAAGGCACAGAGAAACTTTGTAGAATCATAAGTGTCCTTTTTTAATAAGGTTGATAACCAAGAAAACATGAAGTTGAGGTGAGCACTAAGTTTCAGGAGCTCCCCCCAATACCATTAAATATTTGCTTTTTGAACTCCAGTCACTTCATTTTCTATGACATTTATTATTAATAATTTCTACAAAACAGATAAATCCATCTTCTCAAACACTCATTCAGTTTTATATTCAACAAACGTTTAATAAATGTTTACTGTATTCAGAACATCGTGCTAAGTGATAGGGGGTGGTGGGGGAACAATACGTTAAATCAGAAGGGATCCCATCCCTTCCCTCCCCACCTCCCCATCCCCCAGGACTTATAAGAAGAGAGTTAAGATGCCCAATATGTACAACTGCCCTACAATGGTCAGTGAGACCAGGGTGCAAGCACCAGTGCACATTTCATTCATCGGATGAATATGAAGAAGGTCCTCAAGATGGTTAATAAATGTTTACTGAGCTCAAGTTGGGGGAAAAGCAGTACAAATGAGCACCTTCCTTATCAGAAACACCTGCAGACTCTTTACTGGGCCCACAGAGCATTCATTCCTCTAACAAGCCCAACGTGGCTGATTATCAGAGCAACAAGGCCAGACTCAGACTCAGGCCCGCTCACCTAGCCAATCTAAAGACAGTCGCTCGTCTCAGTCACAAAGGAGATCTAGTAAGTGTGGGAGGCTCCAAATGCATCATGAATATTAGAAAACAAAAAACAAAGTTCCCTATCAAGACTCAGGGGTGTCATCTTCAAATCTAACCATGTCAAGAAAAAAAAGAATGTGCAAAAAAGTCATCTTAAAATGAATGAATAGGACGCCATAAGCCTCAGTGACCCTCTCCCTTTCCAGTCTCACTGGAAGGTGGAGGTAACCCTGCATATGCCTTGAGCACAGCACAAAGTAGAACACAAATGCACGAGGTGAAGAACCTAAGAACTCTCTAATCCCTTCACGAGAGCAACAGCTCTGAGGTCTGCTAGATGATTCTCAGGTGGCATCTGATCATGCCCTTCCTCTGATTGACAGTTCTGAAGACTCTCCCCCTGCTGCCACTGAGTTCAAGCACAGCTTTCTCTTTGGGGTATCTGAGGTCCTTCCCACACCAGCCTCAGTATATGTTACCCCCTTCCCCCACTCCCCAGACCTGTCCTCCAGATTGGCCCTCCCCTGCTGGCTCCGGGCCTTGGACAAAGCTTAACCAAAGCAATGCCTTTTCCCATAAGGCCTCTTGCAATCACCAGCTGTGAGTACCTTTGCACCCCACAAATACTGCCCTGGAATAATTATGGAGGAAGAACACTATCAGGTGGGGAATACACTTGAAAAAATTTCTCAGAGAAGGTGCTTGAGTTGTGTGTCTTAAAGAAAATGAGGAGATGAAGAAAGAGGAGGAGGAAAAAAGAGAGGAGGTGAGGAGCAAGTGCATTCCTGGGTGTGCCACAGGAACCTCAACATCAGTGTACCCCAAAGAGAACCCCTTACCATTCTCCCTAAATCCCCCCCCCTTCACTTTCCTATTTCTGTCTGGAAGTAACCATGGGCTGGAAGTCAGTCACCCTTTCTTCTGCCCTCATCCATCCTCCCTCCCCAGAGCCAAATGGCTGCCAAGTCTTGGAGATTCTGACACCAATAACCTCTTTTATTTCACCCCTACTTCTCCACTCATGCTACAGTCACCCCAGTATAGGCTCTTACCACCTTTCTTCTGGACTGTTACAAGTTTCCTAAATGGGAGTCCCTATACTCAGACTCCTGCCTCTTCAGCCAATCCTTCTTATGACCGCCATACTGATATTCCTAAAGTCACTCCTAGGCTCAAGAGGCTTCAGTGGCTCCCTACTGTTTCTGCCAATCAGTTGTCCAGTCTTGCTGGACAAAATACAAGCACCTCTGTTTGGTATTTAAAGAGATCTTCACCATCTGTCTTCAACCCATGCTTCTGGACTGATTACATATGAATTCCCTCAATTACTCTTATGTTGCAGCCAGAGTGGTTTTCTTGTAGTTCCTTGGGCACAACACTCGATGCCTACCACCATGCCTTTGTAGATGCTATCTCCCACTCCAGGACTGTTCTCCCTTCTTATCTCTGTTTCCTTCCAGGCTCAGCTCCAAGGCCACCTTCTGGAAAAAGGCCTTTTCTGATTCTTCCAAGTGCTGCAATCCTCCCCTCTTCTCCCGGACCCTTCCCCTCCCCCAACAACAAGATCCATCCTGCTTTGGTATTTATTCTAAATATATTTACTTATCTTTATGAATGTTCTGTCCACCCAGTAGAATGTAACCATTATTTGAAGGCAAAACGTGCTGGTGGAAGGAGTGCCCCATCCCCCCAAAGATGAAATCAGAGGGCTTGTGATGTACAGATCTAAAAGGGACCTTAAAGACCCTTTAGTTTTGAGTTCATTTTACAAATAAGGAAACTGAGGCCCAGAGGAAGTAAATGAACTGCTCAAGTTCATACAATTAAGAAGAGGCAGAGAATCCATTAATTTTTTCCACTACCCACTCACTCCAGGATGGACAGGCACTCATGGCTCGTGCTCTTAAATTGATTATATAGCACAGCGGCTATGCCACAGACCTATCCAAGAATTAAGTACCATGCACTCTAGGCCATCTTACAACAGGAGCTTCCTTATCTGCCTGTTTGGGCAGATGAGTCCTCTCAGACATAAGTATCTTCTTTGATATTTCTAAAGTTATTTTTATAGTACTAACTTTATAGTACCATATGATGATAAAGGGTCAATACAAAGCTTCATTCAAAGGCAGGCCAGAGTAGAGAAGATGGTTCAACTGACTATGAATTCCAACTGAGATTAAAAGGTGAGAAAACCTAAAATACTGCAGACTTAAGTGCCATTTGCCAGTGGAAGAACATTTAAATCACTTATTGAGATTTTTCTTAAATATTTTAAGTTTAATACTTGAAACCATCATTTATTTCTAAGAAACAACCATGAATACTGGCTTATAATTTCATCACAGGCTTAAGAATAAGGAATTTGGCTGTGCAGGATATTAAAAGAGTAATAAGAGAAAATGAGCATCTTCAATAGTTTTGAAAACACAGTGGCTATCCAGTTTTCCCAAATCTCATCCTCTGTACTTTTTAAGCAACTCTTCAGAATGTTAGTTCCCTCAATTAACATTAAACAATTTTAAGCCTTTGGCTTACACTGCAAGAGAATCAATCTCTAAGAAGAAAAAAGGAAAAGGTACATCTAAATAGTTCATGAGCACATACTGTCCATCACCCATTTTCAAATACCTTGGAATCACACCTTTAAAAATCTGCCATCAGGGTTAGTTGCACAGAAAAAGATCCAAAATGGCAGTTCCTATTCTGAAACCACTGACAACCCTAAGATTTTAAATATGTTTTGCTAGGAACCGAGTGATAATTAAACAATTTTATTTATCAGAGACTCATGACTGCTGAAAAAAAAATGTATGATAAATAATTGGACAAAAAAAATGCATTTTGTTATTTCTGACTATGTTGTCCTAAATTTGTACCCAGTATGGCAATTTTCATTATCTCATTCTTTTTTCTGCCCAAGGAACAAACATACTTGGCTTCTTGGCTCTTAATTCAAAGGGACAAACTGAATTAATCTGACATACAGCTGTCTGCATACTACGCAAAGCATGAAAATGGTTAAAAAAAAAAAAGTCATCTTCTTGCAAAATTCAATCTCAAATAATGAGTATACCTTTTCCCTTACAAACTCATCTCCAGCACTCAGAGATAAACTATGCATTTAATCAAGAGAATATCTCAAAATAAGTACTTTCATTTTCAAAGACATAAAAATAACAGTTCTGCTTTCTTTAGGTCCATAATATAGTCTTTTCTCCCAGTTTTATTTGTCCTTTCTTTTTATTTGGAAAGACTATCATAAAAAAATGAGCCAAGATGGTTGCAGGATACCTTTGTGACAGAAGATTCTCACTATTATTTCCAGTATGATGGAAATGAAAATGGTAAATTACTCACAACATTAAAACCAAAAGTCATTCCTTCCTTTACTACTGCTCAAATAAAAAGGAAAAAAAACCTCATCTATTTGGTGAGTTTTAATTCTTTTGATTTTGGTGAAAACTAAATGGAAAGCCAATTATTAACATGCAACTGCATCTATCCATAAACAACTACCTCAAGGAGGTAAACCATTTTCTACACAAGGAGGCCAACCCACTTTAACTGAAAAAAGCTTCTTCTGAAATCATCACACACGCTTTTCCTTCCACAGGCTGTCAAATTTTTTTAATGTTCCAACATTTTTCTCCTATTAAGTTAATATTTTCGGTGATAACAACATAACTAACTAAATGTAAAGGAAAACCCAAATATTTTAAAATTAAAACAATTTAATTCTCAATATATCAGATTTAGTACAGTCTCCATGCCTGTATAAACAATATGAATTAGACAATCCAATTTATTTGCATCCTTTAAAGATGTATTTCTAAATCTAATTTCCGCTTTGTTAACAGATTCAGATTAACAATCTCTCACTCTCCTCTCAAGAAATGTGTCACTGCATAAATCAGCAGGCTACAAATACATAAACACCAGGGAATAAGACCTCTCCAAAGCAGGGATATGTTGCTATGGGGGCTGGGGGCATTCTCACTGCCACAGCACAAAACTCGAATCCTCCCTCAGCCCACCAGACAGAGGAAGGAGCATTACATCACACTCTCACAATGATAGGGGGAGGCTGCTCCCACAAAGCGAGTTTTCATTTTTTTTATCCTCCCACTAGAATACGGCATTAAGACCAATGGAATTTAAACTTCAGGCAATGCACAATTTCAACGGACACTGACAAGCACACACACACCTAATTTTTCTTCTGAGTCCCTGAACCGTTCCCGGATGGATGCACGGCCAAAATGAGTTAGTTACCACACACAGAGGTCTAGGCTATGGAAAGAAAGCCCCATCGTACTTCCAGTGCATAATTTAATCTAAACCACTTATTCTGGTCAGAAACGGGGGTGGCCCTAAAACAAACCAGAAGAAACTGATGAACAGAGAAGGCACTGCTGAGCAGGAGGATCACTGGTTTGTACCTCAGAACACCACATATACAGGGTACCACCATTTCTTTCGAACCCAGATGGAAATAAAGAAGCATCTGGTAGCACCTTTTTGAACACAAAATGAAAGCAAGTTGCAGGCAAGCTCCAGGGCGCGCGCCTGCGCGCGCGCACACATACTGACTGATTGCATAGGAAGCTGATTTCAAGCTCGCAGTCTCCAAACCCAGACCCTCTAGATTTGTTCACTCTGCCCCAACCTGAGGTTTACAAATGATCGACCTGGGCTTCTTGGAGGTTTCCATGTCTCTAGGAAGTGGGGCCTGGTAAAAGGGGAGAAAAAATGCTCTGCCTGCTCCGGCTGCCTCCTTCCTCCTTTGTCGGCCTCAGCAGCAGAAAGAATGCAAAGCCATTTATATTTATGCAAATTTTTGCAGCAGATTTAAGGGGGGAGGGGAAATTTTGTCAAATCTCTTTTTAAAGACTGGATTTTCAACCATCAAGTCTTCCTCTGTTTGTATAAGAGGCATAAACCATTTGCACAAACCCATTTAAAAATGCCATCACTTCCCAAGCCAAAGCTCCATTTTGCCCAGGCCTTTTTCAATCAGGAATGCTGTAATGAGCTCCCTCCCTCCCTCCGGGCTGGGCCTGCTCCTGAGCCCCAGCACCCTAGCTCAGGGAGGTGAGGAGGGGATCGGCTGGGCTGGCCGGCTCCTGCCCAGGCTGCCCGCCTGCCCTGGCCTGAGCGGTACCCACCTGGTAAAGTGCAGCAGTGCTTACAGAAATCCAGCCCCCGGTGGCACGCAGCATCCAGCAGCAGGGGCCGAGCAGGGCCTGGGAAGCGCTGGCCCAGCGGCGACGGTGGTGGTGGTGGTGGTGGTGGTGGCAGCGGCGGCGGCTGGCTCCCTTTTGTCCTTGGGGCTGGCTCCTGGGGCTCGGTGGCTCACAAGGCAGCAGAGGCTCTGTCGGCCATCTTGGCGTGGGCACCCTCCTCGCCTGCTGCCTGCCCGCCTGCCTGTCTCTCTGCCTGTGCTGCCCGCCGGCCCCACCGCCTGCCTGCCTGCCTGGCCTCTCCTGTCTGCCTCTCCCTCTCTCTCTCTATCTCTCTCTCTCTCCCTCTCTCTCTGTCTCTCTCTCTCTCCTCTCCTCTCCCTCTCGCACTCTCGCTTTCCCTCTCTGCTCTCGCTCTCCCCCTCTGTCTCTCTAAAGGAAGCAGGCTGGTGGTGACCTTCAAATACAGGCCTGTCATGTGACCCCGAGCAGGTTTGTCAATCAAGGGAGAAGGGGAGGGAGAAGAGGCAGGCCAGGAGGGAGGAGAGGAGGGCTAGGGCTGGGGCTGGGGCTGGGGCTGGGGCTGGGGCTAGAGCTGTTGCTGCTGCTGCTGCTGCTGCCACCAAACCCCCGCCCCCCACCTCCACTGCAGCTGCCGCCCCGCCTCCCAGGGAAAGCCTGGGGAGGAGGAGGAGATGCTGAGCTGGGCTGCTTCCTGGGGGGCCTCCTCTCCCACCCTGGGCCAAGAGCTCCAGAGCACCTGGAGGGGTGTGGGGGAGGTGTGGTGGGGGCTGCTCCCTGCTCCTGGGACCAGCCTCTGCAAAAGGCAGCAGTGAAGTGCTAGGGAGAGCCAGCAGGAGGCCCTTCCCCTACCTGGGTACCCTACCAAGGATGCTCTCTGAGCAGGAAGGGGCCAGCAGCCATTCCAAAAAGGGAGATGGGGAAGCTCACCTCCTACTGATGCTGAGAGCCAGAGAAGGAAATGCAACAAAGTCGCTCAAGAAACCGACCACTAGCGCTTCCCTACCCCCAGCAGGCAAGGGCCCGCCTCTCCTCGGCTGCCAAACCTGGGCCTTTCCTCTGGAGGGACATGGGGCAGCCTGGGCCTACCGGCCATCCCCCTTTTCTAGGCCACCCTTTATTCAGCTGTCACCACCCTAGGCCCCAGCAGAAACTCCTCTGACCACAATCTGACCCCAGGCTCCTTTTCCAACCTGACTGCCCTACACTCTCTGGTTCCATCAAACTAGTGTGGTTGTGTTCCTTTATAACGCGCCAACCCCATCTTTGTCTCATCAGCCTGCCAAGGAGCACAGGCCTCAGACACGTCACTTAACCTTGGTCTTCCTCAATTTCCTTATCTGTAAAATGGGAATAACAGCTGCAACCGCCTCCCCAGACCTGAGTGAGGATAAAATGAGGTGTTTGCAAAGTGCTCTGTAAAGGGGCTCTCCACCTGCTGATGGTCATCCTCATTCTCTGGGCCTTAGGACGTCCTGTGCCTAGACCCAGAGGTGCTTTGTTAGGCACTTTCCTTGGGCCTCTAAGGGTCCGTGTTCCCTCCTTCTCCTTGAGGGGATACGGCTTTCTTTGTTTACAAGGTCACTGCCTAACTAAGGGCTGGCACTCAGGAGGCACCAATAAATGCTTGCTGACTGAACAAGTCAAGGGGTAAACGACTGCACGACTGCACGCATAGCCTACAAGAAGTAGCCTTGGGGATCTGTCCAGTGCCCCTGCTGTGAGGAATGGCTTGGGCCCTCGCGGGCACACACACCCTTACAGTCTTTGTAAGTTTTGCACAAGACTTCCCAAGCCTCATCTCCCCCTGTGAGGCTGAGGCTACCATTCTGGCCATTTCACAGAGGAGCAAATTTGCTGAGGGGCCTGTCCAGGTCCATGCAGCTACTAAGTACAGAAGGCAGCATTTGATTTCAGGGTTCCTTCACGCCAAGGGGCCTCACGAGCTGCCACAGGGCCCACAGAAATGCTAGGGGTGTACAAGTGCAGCTGAATGGATCACTGTATTATAATAATGATGATGATGATGTAATAATAATAATAATAATAATAATAATAACGAGACAATCCTGGCAAAAAGCCTCTGTATTAGAATAAAAACAGCTAGCATTAATACAGAGCCTACTGTGTGCCAAGTGCTGCGCCAAGCACTTTACAAAGATGATCTCATTTGGCCCTCACAACAACCCTGGGCTCGGGAGGTGCTATTATTATCCCCATTTTACTGTGGAGGAAACTGAGGCAGGCAGAGGTTAAATGACCTGCCCAGGGTACGACCGCTAGTTAGTGTTTAAAGTTAGATTTGAACTCAGGTCTCTCTGACTCCAGGCTCAAGCTCTATCCACCTATTGTGTATATAAGTTGTCAAACTTGTAAGTTAGCTAAAATTTTACTGAACAAAATATATACATTTATAAAACAGATCAAAGGAACATCAGATATAAACTTGTGAGGTCCTTTTCCCATTCAATTTGACTTTTATCATGTATGACCAATGTACCATGCTAAGTGTTGAGTGTATAAATAAGCTCTAAAGCAGTGGTTCTCAACCTTCCTAATGCCATGACCCTTTCATACTCGTATGTGGGTGTGTCTGCATGTGGGCAGACCCACCTGCAGACAAGATAGTGGAGCAGTGTCTCAGTTTCCCTGTGACCCCTGTGAAAGGGTCATTTGACCCCCAAAGGGGTTGCAACCCACAGGTTGAGAACTGCTGCTCTAAAGGAACTGACAATATAGGAGAATTAGCCATGCAAACAACTATATCATGTTATTCTTTTTCATTTAAATTTTTTATTTTTAAACTTAAACACCACACAAGAAACATTTCTATATACACAGCTGAACACAAAAAAGAAGATTGTTTATGACACCTTGAATCTCCATTTAATTGCTTACTTCGTTAAGAAGTGTGTAATCCAGTCCATGCTTAATTTTCAAATCTGTCCTCCTTGTCAATGCTCCCCTCTGTTCATATCAATGCATTTTTTTAAAAATTTAAACAGCTTTTTTGTGGGTGTTATCTTGCTAGCTTTATTTCTTTTTCCAAACAAATTCACCCCTAATTAAAAACAGAAGTGAAAAGACCCTCTTTTAACAAATAAATAAGGTCAAGGAAAATGTGATTAGGCCCTCCTAGCCCTCTGAGGTTCAGAATGCTGGATTTTCAGGGCCAGGTGACCCTCAATGGAATCTGAGAACAAAAATACTAGGGCCCCTGGAGCCCTGTGACTGGGTTCTGGTTCATGTACCCCAAGGCCCAGCATTTCAGCTACTGCTGCCACAAAAAAGTTCTCTTCCCAGAGCCCTCTTTTCTTAATGCCCCCAGGTACACACATAAACATACACATTTCTGGCCCATCCCTGGATCTGGTCGTGCTGGAAGGCTCCTGGGAGGCCAGGTTGCCTATCATCCTTGGCCTTCTAGCTTGAAATGCTCTTAAGACCCACCACAACACTCACTGCAGCAGGGTGCAGGCATCTGAACACCTAACATTTGTTAAGTGCCTACTAGGTGCCAGGAACTGCAGCTAAGCACCAGAGATTCAAAGAAAGGCAAAACATCCCTCCAGAAGCTCCTAGGATCGTGGGGAAGTTACATACAAACAAGGTCCAGAAGGATAAACAGGAAGTAATCGAGAGAGAAGACAGGAGAATGGAAAGACAGAAAAGGATTCTTGTATAAGGTAGGATTCTGGTTGGTACTGAAGGAAGCCAGGAGGAGAGATGAGAGGAAGGCAGTTCCAAGTATGGGAGACTGCCAGAGCAAATGCCCGGAGGTTTGGGGAACAGTGAGGGATGTAACTGGATCAAAGAGGTTGTGGGGGGCAGGGGAGAGAGAGACGCACAGGGAAAGGTCGAAGAGTATGGGGGGAGGGGGCGTAAGTTGGAGAGGGTTTTAAAAGCCAAAGAGAAGGTTTTATATTTGATCCTGGAGGTAATAGGATGCAGCTGGTTAAAAGAAGTGGAATGGTCAGACTTGTGCTTCGGAAATATCACTCTGGTGGCTTCCGAACTGACGACAGACTGGAGCGGAGAGAGAGCAGAGTCTGGCAGGATCCCTCCCTGCCCCCACTAGTACAAGGGCAGTGCCAGGGTGGGGGGAGTATCAGAGGACAGAAGGGGGCATATTTGGGAGTTGACCAGAAGGTAGGAACAAGGGGCTATAATTAGTGATTGGATGTGGGGGCTGAGAATGAGGAGCCACAACTGGAACCTGGGTAGAGCTCAGGTGGCTGGATGTTGGCACTCTCAACAGCAACATGGTTGTTAGGAAGAGGGCGAGGGCTGGGGTAGGAGCAAGAAAAGAAGTTCCATTTGGGACACACTGAGTGTAAGATGTCTGCCGCACACCCAGTTTGAATTGTCCAAAGGGCAGTTGAAGACACAAGACTAATGGTCAGGAGGGAGGTTAGGGATGAACAAATAAATCTGGAAATCATGTACGTAGAGGTGATAGTTGAAGTCACAGATGCTAAGATCACCAAGTGAAATAATATCAAAGGAGAAGAGAGAAGGGTTCAGCACTGAGCCTCGGGAGGACACTCACGGGTAACAGTCCAACCTGGATGAAGCACCAGTAAAACACACCCCACATCAGAAGCTTCCAGACTGCGAAGAACACCCACAGTACTGAAACGTTCAAGGTTTATATAGTACACTAAGCTGCGATCTGTAACAAATACAAACCTATTAACAGGTGTAAGAGTTAAACTCAGCAAACACTCCGAATCACAGACCTTAGAACTTAGAGGTATGGTCCAAACTCTTACTTTTACATATAGGGAAAATGGGGCTCAGAGAGGGTGACATACGCAGGCAACAAAGCCTTGAATTCCCCAGCCAGCATCTCTAATTCAGCCTCACCAGAGCTGAGCCCAGTGATCCTCACAGGCTCCTGGAAGCTCCAGGCACCAGTAAACACATTCTGAATATAAAGAGAGGGAAGGTCACCCAGACGGTCCATGGTGGAGTCAGCACAGGAGGGCTCCTCCCACTCCATCATAGAGCCTCCCTGCCATCCATAGTCTCAAAGCTTCTCCCCCAATACTGGATCTACTCCCTTCACTCCCAACTCTGGTTCACCTAGGAGTCAGTCCAGGAGATAGAGCTGGATATATAGATTAGATCCAACTAGACAAATATTCACTGAGCATCCTCTACTAAAGCCAAGACTGGCAAAATCCTAGCACATATCTCTAAAGTGAAGGTTTGTGAGTATCTAGAAAAAGAAACAGTGAGAATTAATATATGTTTATCAAAAATAACTCCTGCCAGACTAACCTCATTTCCTTTTATATTAAAAAAATTTTTGGACAGTTATTAATTTGTTAAAGCAGGGGAATGGCATAGACAAAACAGGCCTAGATTTCTCAAGGTATATATTCTCATTGAAAAGATGAGAGATTTGAAGCAGGAGGAGTTTAAATAAACAAGACACAGTCCCTGACCGGGAGTTTGTAATCAGGGAGGAGGTTGACATCCACAGAACACTAGAGTGTACCCCTTTCACATGATGTGTATTCGGAGGGGAACAAAACAAAGGAGAAGAGGGAGGGTTTCACCCAGGAAGCTAAATGAATTCAAACCTTGAAAGACAGGCAAGAAGTCAGCAACCTGGGATAAGGGGAGAATTATATGGTATTGGGCAAGGAAAAAAAGAGCAGACTAGAAAATTTGGGAAATATTCATTAGCCCAGTTTGGCCTGAGCATAATTGTTACAGGAAGGAGAGAGAGTGGGAGGAGATAAGGCTGAGAAGGAGCTAGGTTGTGGCAAGTGCCAAATGTCTGGCTAAGGAGCTCAAAATGTCAACTGGGAAGCTAATGGGAGTCACTGAATAATGGGAGTAACATAAACAGATCTATGCTTCAAAAAAATTCATACGTGGGGCAGCTCGGTGGTGCAGTGAATAGAGAACCGGCCCTGGAGTCAGGAGGACCTGAGTTCAAATGCGGCCTCAGACACGTAACACTTACTAGCCCTGTGACCTTGCGCAAGTCACTTAACCACAATTGCCCTGCTTCCCCCCCCTTATTCCCTTTGTACATATTAGTGATGTGTACATTGGATTGAGATGGAGAGGAGGGAACAGAAGTGGCTACAACTGTGAGGAACCAAGAGTTACAACAGGGCAGAAGAATGGGGGTAATGGAAGAAACAGAAATGCCAACTGTTAGAGAACCACTAGGACTCGGCAACCAGAGAATGGATGACTGGCCACAAGTGCCACTGGTCATGGAAATCGGAGAGGAAGATAAGCAGGTTTATAACATGGTCCCAAAGAAGTGGGGAGTGGGGAACAGGATCAAGAAAGTAAGAGAGCCCCCACCCCCAGAAAAACACTTGGGATGTGCTGAGGAAGGGTGTCAAAGGTGCCCCTGCAGCCTTCCCTCTGTCAGTGAAGTAGGGAATGCAGGTTATCAGAAGGGCAGGAGAGAGAGAGAGAGAGAGAGAGAGAGAGAGAGAGAGAGAGAGAGAGAGAGAGAGA
>CM053597.1:231095684-231156092 GCA_028646575.1 Pseudocheirus occidentalis
GGCCAGCACAACATAGGCCTGTGGGCCAGACCACCAAAGCATTTCAGGTGCTGCAAAAATGTAGAGAACATAAAAGAAAGTAAAGATGTACGCTTCACCTGCCTCCCACTAGTCACTACTGTGCCGTCATGTCACTCGGCGGGTGGATCGCCGCTGCCGCTGCTCATGCTCTCTTGTTTGTCATGTCACCATGGCTACCAACTATCATGAGTTATATCTTTCCGCTGTGTTTTTGGTTGTTACTAAATGTAAACAGTAAGATGAAAAACGTATTAAGACTTGTACTGCTTAGGCAAGGTAATTTTTTTTAAATTAATATGATTTCATATAAATAAAAATCTTAAGAAGTGTAATTAATTGATATTAATTGAAATTTTCCCATTTTAAAATATGGTTTATTTGTAAAATAATCATTTATATCTTTACTTAGAAGCAAGCCACTAAAAACTTATCTGTGGCCCCAAGAAGTTTAACCTTTTTAAATTTTGGCCCCTACCTACTGCCAAGTTATTGATTTAAATGAAAAACAGCACATTTGCCTACAAAACTGGATTAGATGGAGCATCATTTCCTGCCTGGAGAGATCCTCTAACTCTCCAATAATTCCCTGGCTAAGTTGCCTAGTTTACTCATGTAGACTCTACTTTGACTACATGCCCATGCCTGAGAACTACAGATAGTGGAGAAAGGAGCCCTGGATTGGAATCTAGGAGGCTGGCCCAGGAGTCACCAAGAAACGAGTGGGTTGGCACTGATGGCCTCGAAGGTCCCTTTCTGCTCTAGATCTATGATCTATGTACTGGTCCCTTCTCTTGGGAGTCTCTAGGCCTCTACTTCCTCTCCATAATATGAAGTAGTTGAACTCAAAGGCCTCTGACGTCTTCCAGCTCTAAATTTCTAAGTAGCTGAAAACAGAATTAAAAAAATAAAAAAAGCTTTCAAGCAACAGCTGTCTGTGCAAGCTTGCCATTCCTAACAAATGCTGCTTCCCAGGGATGAGAGTCTTTGAGGGTTTTGAATTTAAACGCCAGTTAGAAAACACTCTCAAAATTTGTATTCTGGGGATAATGATGTAGATGAAAGTAGTGAATCTGAAATAATTTAGGTGTGGTTGTATTTAGGGAGTATCTACAAACGTATTACAAAACTTAATCAAAAGAATAATTTCTGCCTTGAAGAATTAACTTCAAATCTAATGCGATAGAAAGATATGAAACCCAGGCCAATGTAGCAGGCTTTGGAGGTGAAGGGAACAGAATCTCAGAGAAAAACTTCTCTTAGGATAAGGGCACTGACCAGGGGAGTGCCAAGGGGCCTCCTAGAGCTAAGAGCAAGGAATCTAGGATTGGAGAATGGACTTAAAGGAGAGATAGATTAGGAAGAACTAAAAGGACTTGAAAACCTTAAGACACAACAGAAGAGGCAACAATTAAGTCAAGCACGCCATCACTCTCTTTATAAAAGCTTCCTCCATTTCTATTTACTTAATTTAGGTGGTACAACGGATGGAGCATCGGGCCTGGAGACAGGAAGACTCATCTGCCTGACAGTTCCTACTGTGTGACCCTGGGCAAGTCACTCGGTTTCCTGGTCTGGGAATGGCAAACTATTGCAGTATTTCTGTCAAGAAAACACCAAATGGGGTCAACCAAGAAAGCTGAACACAACTGGACAGCAGCTACATGCTGTTAATCCCTCAAGGACTACCTTTGGAAAGGCAGTGTCTACCTCTGAATCTAAGTAAGCCAGTCCAGTGTTTTGCACACAATTGTAGCTTAATATTTGTTGAACTGAACTGGCTTAAGTGAATGGTCCAGACATTCAGAGACTTCCCTGGAAGAAATGCTCCTGGCTGCCCAGGGCAGTCTGGGACAGCATCCCAGAGGAAAGGGAGGATCTGGGGAGGCCGAAGAGATGGGGAAATGCCAGTTTAGGCTAGTCTGAGCCAAAGAGTAAGAAGTCAGCACTGCATCTTTTATGATCAGCACTGCAGCCTCCTTCAGGGTCCCTCATCCTTGTCACTACTTAACAAATCATACAGAGAAAGTTCAGGAGAGAGGATAGGGTAGGGAACACCAGGGCACCAGGCAGGATCAATCCCTCTTCAGACACCTGCTTCCTGGGCAAATCACATCCCTCCTCTCTAGGACTCAGCTCCTTCACCTAGGAAGGAGGGGCTGGGTTGGATAACCTCAGAGGCCCCTACTAGTTCAAAAGTCCCTGGTCCCTTCAATCTAGCAGGGAACACGTCCTGCTCCTTTGGTCCTCGGCCTATCCTGCCTCGTCTAGGAACTGCCAGACTACAGACAGGCTATACTTTGTATTAGACTGCAATCTACCACGATGAGTGCCCGCCTCTTCCACATGCCCACCTTGCCGAGCCTCCCCATAAACATCAATTTGTGGGTTTAGGCATGAGGGAGAGCGTGCAAACTTGGAATGGGGTGACTGCAACAGAAGGTAGCTAGTTCTCTAACAGTTAGCTGGTTGGCACAGTAACTAGAGCTCTGGGTCTAGAGGCAGGAAGGCCTCCTAACGCCAGCAGTGTACAGCTTCTCTATCCATCTCCACTTCAATGTTATCCATCCCCCTCTTTAGAAGGAAGGCTCCTGGAGAGCAGGAACTGTATTGCCTCTGCTGTATACCCAAACCCTTAATAAATGTGTGTAAATTGCACTGCGTACTGAGGAAATTTCACGACTTTTGGAACATCTTAAGCTGCTTTCCACAGAAACCTCAACCCACAGCATCCAAAGAACTACAAACTCAGTGAACCAAAGGGCTCAGTAGAGATATAAAGGAGGCTGTGTGAGGCTGAAGCTAATAATTACCACCTGTGTGCCCCTGGCCAATTCACCGCCAGCCTCACAGGGCCTCAGATTCCTCAGCTCTCCAATAAGGAGCCTGGATTAGGGGACCCTATGGGCCCTTCCAGCTTCAGGCCAATGATCCTAAGGACACAAATATAAATATCTAGGAAATGTATTATCTGAAAGGAAGGTGAGCCAAACAGTAATAAGAACAGGGGATTAATGCCTTCATTCCACAGGCAAGGTATTAAAGCACCTGCAACAATGAGCAAGGCACTAAGCTAAGCTAAAACAATGCAAAACCTAAAATTGATACCCTCGGGGAGTAGAGCTGGGTAGCTCCAGAAGATTTCTGGGAGAATGAGGCAAACATCCCAGGAGATACAAGAGGCACATCAGTGAGATCATGCTGCTAGCAGAGAGAAGCAAGGGGGCAGACAAACCACTGAGGGGAAGTCCATGGATGGGCCAAGAGGCTGGAGGTAAGGACTCTGGGCTGGAATCACTTCAGAATGTCAGAAAAGCCACTTGGGTTGTCGGTTGGGTTTTGTTTTGTTGTTGTTGTTTTTTGCAGACCTTTAAGTTAGGAAGAAAATAATCAGAACAGAATTTTATCATGAAATCAGAGTGAACTCAACTCCCAAATAAGAACTAAAGCCACAACAAATCTACCCTAGTGCACGTGCCCCAGTGAATGAAGGTCTGGGCCCAGGATGGGCAGTATTCTTCCTTCTGAATCATCCTATTAAACTTTCTGGAGCACCATTTCCAGGTTTCAGGTAGGACTTCCCATTCAAATTCCCATTCGGATGCTCCCTTAGATAGTGAAATCAGACAAGACCATAGCCTCAGGGGACAGAATTGTAGACAAAACTATCTAATTAGCAGGGTAAACAATCCCTCAGAAGTAGTTAGCCCACATGATTTAGCCCAGGAATTAAGATTTGTTTTACTAGGAGAGGCTGCTGGGTCTAAACCAGGAAGATCAGGGTTCAGGTGCCTCACACCTCCCAGCCAGCAGACAGTGGGGGAAAGTCTGCTAACCTTTCTCAGGGCTGAGGCAAAATCCTGACAACGGAGCAGAGAGGAGCCAACGGGCCTCATCCTGGGAAGAGGATGGAGGTCACAGGCCCCATCCCTACTTTTGGTAAATAACAAAAGCTATGAAGAAAGCAGCCATTTTAAAAACCATAAACAAGCCAGTTAAGAACAGGAAAGATTCACCTGAGAAATGAAAGTCAGCACAAGTACAATCCATACAAAGCCCTGCCCCAGCAGACAAAGGAGACTAGGACAGGGGCCCAGAGTAGGAGAGTGGACGGGTGACTGAGCTCTGGCGCTCTAGACACGATAATGGGAGGAAGTGGGGAATCCAGCTTGCCTTATAACTAGCTGGACTGAGACTTAAGTTTCAAAATCAACCCATTCATTCACCCAAGTCCTCTTCCCAGCTAACACCTGGCCAAAGAACTGTTGGGGGGTGCGCGAAACCGAAGAATGAACAAGAAGGATCTTGGGAAACCTCACGGCCCAACCTTCAGGGAGGAGGGTCAGCCAACTTTGAAGCCAGTTTCTGCTTCCCCTTCTCGAAAGCTGTATTGGTTCTTACAATTGTGTCTGTGTTCTATATATACCACATGATTAAAGCTATAGATTTTAATGAAGTAATTATATGGTAATAAACTCAGCTCGCTTGATTTTCCCTGGGGTAGATCTTAAGAGACAGTAATCAGAGAATGATCACAGAAGACAAATACTAAGTAAACCCATTTGAAAGTAGTCATTCCAAATCATAGCTGATCTCTGCATTTTACATGAAACAAATAAAAAAGGATTCTGATGAAGCACAAAAGCAGCACCCCTCTGCCTTTCCCCCCAAACACTTCAATACTACAGATGCTATATGTAATTCAGCAACCTCAGTGACAAATGTCCAAAAAACACAAAAAGATCTCTGTTGCTCCAAAAGCCAATTCTCTGCTAGGGCAGCTCCTTTGTGCAGGCCAATGTGGGTTGTCAACACACCCTGATTCTACTGTGTGGCCATCATGGGACTGGAGGCCTGCAAGTCCAATGGAGACCTCTGCTAGGCCTCACCCAGCACTGACCTACAAACACAAGGGCTTAGCTCCTGCCCTAAGTGAACAAGGGGTTAATAGTACCCTGGGAAGGTGAGTGACTACAGTGGCTGGGACAGACAAACTGGATGCGGGAAAGGTGGCTCTAATGAGCCTAAGGCCTTTCCTGGCCCTTTGGCAGGAGGTCTCCTGGCAGCTGGCACTTGGGGCCTAGAGCCCAGTCTGCGATCTTATGAGCCTCGGAGACTATGACTTTGGGGGTGGGAGTTATGATCACTGTATGACACTAAAGTATATGGGCAGGGTTAGGGGGGACTGGAGGAAGAAACTGGAATAATTTGAATATTTCTTCTATTTGCTCTAGTACTAATGGGGCTCAATTTTCCCTCTGTCACCCTTGCTTAGAATTTCATTAATTCTATCACATTATCATGGATGGAAGACACTACCTAGGTGCATCTGACAGGATATGAACAAAATTGGGATTGATTCTGAATGTAGTTTAGGCAACTATGCTTGGTTAAAACATCCAGTCAACTGTGAAGAGATCCAAATTTCTACTCACAAGAAAAAGAACCAGTTCCATGGAATGAATTTTCTGTAGAAGCAGACTGTGCTTCTTTCTTAAAGAGTATCAAAGAATTCATTTTCAGAAAATAGGATAAAACTAACTTCCCAGTAGACAAGAAAGGCCTCTCTTGAAAGATTTTCCACAAATTCTACAAATTATGAAAACTATTCAGAGAATCCATTTGAGCAAAAACGTATGGTAGTAATTTCAGGCCTTTGAAAATATTCTTAACTGTCCTTCCATAAGAATATTAGCTTGTTCTGCTGTAGAATTTTTTTTTTTTTTTTTTGCTTTTTGGAGGGCAGTTGGGGTTAAGTGACTTGCCCAAGGTCACACGGCTAGTTTTTGTGTTAAGTGTCTGAGGCCGGATTCAAACTCAGGTGTCCCTGACTCCAGGGCCGGTGCTCTATTCACTGTGCCACCTAGCCGCCCCCCCCTTTTTTTTTGCTGTAGAATTTCTTACAATTTTAACTAGGGAACACCTCACCTGTTATAGAAAATATGCTCCCTGGGCTCCTTTCCTTTCTTTCTAAAGCCAAACCATTCCACTAAGATACAAAGGATGCCAAGAATTGCATTAAATTCTATATAAGAGAAATGGGGCTATTTCTAATACAAATTCCTTTTGGTAAATGTTTTCTTATTGAAACAGAGATTAGCCTTACCACATGACTAAACGGAACAGAATTTCAGGAAATGCTCTTCCAACACCTCCTCAGGTGGCTGATTTCACACAGGCATGTCTAGTGAAAACGGCATTCTGTTTTCTATTTCTACCAGTAATCCAAACCAAAGTTCGTTGGCTCAGGTTAGAACACCCTGATCCATGAAGTCCTCACTAAAACACAATACCAACTCTGGTTAGTCAACTATGGAAAAAAAAACTCCGTTTTCTTACTTCTCCAGGTTAGGAGGCCCATAAATACAAATGCACTCACTACTTGTCACTGGTGAGCACCCACCAACACCAATACTCCACACACATATAGCCCCGCCAAACATGCTTTTAATAGACTTAACAATAGCATTTCAAAAATGTGTCACAAGACTCTTTTACAAAATAAACCATGACTCACTGTTGGCTTTCTTCACCAGGAGGCGGAGTCTTGCCATGCCCTTCCATTACCAAATCTTCATGTCCCACCTGCCAAGGCAAGCATTACAGGTCATGTGTTATCACCTCCAAAGTGGGCCGACGCTTCACGTCACACTTAAATCTGGTCACTTCACTGTATACTTCCTAGAACAGTAGACACTGGAGTTAGAAGAAGCCCTAGAGCAAATCTAATCCAACCCTTTGTTCATTTTACAGATGGAAAAACTGAGGCGAGGAGAGGCTCAATGGTTTGTCCAGAGAAGAAGCATGGGGGTCAATGGTAAAGTTGGACCTGGACCCAAACCCTTCTCAGTCTGACCTCCAGGCAATCTTCCCTGGCTGACCACAGCTCCCTGAAAAGACTGGATGCTCAGCTTGCCATGGTCTTTGGTCACCATCAGCAGTGCTGTGCAGAAACAAGCATGCTTTTTTTTCCCTGAAATGGTTCAGGAGGCAATGAAGGGCCTCAGCTTCAGGCACTGTCCTCAGTCTGGAAAGAAGGAGCCATGTGGCAAGGGTGGAGCCGTTGGAGGGCAGGCCTTGGGCCAGGACTGCCTGGGGTCAAACCCTGCTTCTGCAGCAGAAAGGCATGAGCTGGTCCCCTTGGTGCCTCCATCTGATCATGCCTGGGGCCACACCACCCAGCTGGGACACAGCCTGCTGGCTTCCCCTCGGTATCCCTTCAATGTCCTTTGGTTAGCAGCAGCCATGACTAGTCCAAAATTGTGGGGTCACAGCTGACAGGGAGAACAAGAAGTGGCCTGGAACTTTTATGAGAACAGAGCTTTTCCAGATGCAGCCCTCCCTGTCTTCCTCTGCCTATGTAATTCTAGGACCTTCCTACTGGTTTTTGCTGTGCTTAGTAGAAATGTTAATGATTTTTATGGACCTATTTTGTATCATGCTTCTTTACGTTCATCTGCAGTGCTAGTCCATCATCCACTGATATGCTGAATTCATCATCCTACACATCACAGTTTACACTCTGGAGTGGGAGGACTTGGGATCACATGTCCAAGAAGGCTGGAGTCATTGGCCTCTGAGGCTGCCTCCACTTCCAGATTTGTGACCCAGCCAGGTCTTCAGGCAGGCAGCCTGAGAAAGGCCTGGCAGGCTTGCTGAGGGACGTGGTTACTGGACTCCTCTAGTCTCCTCACTGCAAAAACTTGTTCATTGCCATTTTCTACAAAAACTCCAATCAAAACCATCTCTGCCTCTTTTCCATTTCTCAGCACTGACAGTTCCTTTGACTAGTTCAGGTTGGAGCTACGACTGTTCAGTGCCTTCTCATTTGTTCTCCCTTCTAATTAATCTAAGGCTGATTTTGATTGGCCAGCGGTTTGCTTGCACACAGACAGTTGATTCTTCTATGATTTCTGCCTCAGCAACCACTATGTTCTTGCCCATGACAGGCAATCTCCTTCCTTTCTGTGATAGTTGTTTGGCGCTGGACACATCATACCCCTCGGTCTCACTCTCTTGTGGAAGAGAAGTATTTCTGACCTGGAAGACAAAGCTGCTCCTCATCCACAAGCCCTCAGCATTCTTTTCTCTCTCAAATTCAGGCCCCATCTTGGATTTTGCCCCAACCCCACCCCCATATGTGTATCCAAGCAGCCACTGCCTAGGTAAGAAGACCATCGCCTTCTGACTGACACCATAACAACAACGGATACTCTCAGGGTTTACAGACACGAGCTTGTCTGAGTCTCACAACAACCTTGTGAGGTTGAAGGGGATACCACAGGACTGACCAACCCACTCTAGGGTTGAGAAGGCAGACTCAGAAACATTCAGGCATGTCCCTGGTCACCTAACTGAGAAGGATCAAAGTAAGGCATCTTTTCCTCCTAATTTATGGGCTTTCTGATCTCCAGGCATTTCCCTTTCTTGCTGATCTTTTTTATTTTTACTGGTATCGGGGTTTGGTAACCTCTGCTATATAATTCAGTTTTAGGCCTGATAATCCTACACCCCTTTGTTCATGCTTCTCCCACTGTTCTCCTTGAGATTCTTGACTTTGATTCTACCAAATAAAGTCTGTAGTTATTGTGTCTAGTTCGAAAAAGATCTCTCAAGGAATTTCACTGGTATAACACTAAATTTGTCAGTTAATTTAGGACATATTGAAATTTTCATTATGTTGTCATGACCTAACCATAATCAGTAAATCCACAATTCTTTAATGCTTTTATTCCTGCAAAGAGAGCTTTATAGTTTATACACACACACACCCCTTTTAAGTGACTTTGTAGGTTGACTCTCAAATATTTTATAAATTTTGTAGTAATTTTGAATAAGATTCAGAAAAATCAGTAAAATATGTGTACTTCTTGACCCAGCAATACTGTTAGTAGGTCTATACCCCAAAGAGATCAAAGAAAAAGAAAAAGGACCCATGTGTACACAAATATTTATAGCAGTTTTTGTGTGTGTGTGTGTGTGTGTGTGTGTGTGTGTGTGTGTGTGTTGGCAAAGAACAGGAAACCAAGGCGGTACCCATCAATCAAGAAATGGATTAATAAATTACCATATCTGAATATACTGAAAGACTGTTGTGCCTTAAGAAATGATGAAGGGGAAGGTTTCAAAGATAGCTGGAAAGATTTGTCTGAACTGATACAGAGGATAGGGAGCAATCTACATTTGGATATTTGTTCTTAT
The DNA here is from genome assembly GCA_028646575.1 of Pseudocheirus occidentalis. Taxonomy (NCBI): domain Eukaryota; kingdom Metazoa; phylum Chordata; class Mammalia; order Diprotodontia; family Pseudocheiridae; genus Pseudocheirus; species Pseudocheirus occidentalis. The sequence continues at coordinate 231,104,904 of CM053597.1, forward strand.
ATTGCCATGGCTAGCACCTCTAAAACAAATACTAGAGAAAAAAGGACCCTCTCTCTCCCATTTGCATTTCATTATCCACCAAAGTTTCCTCTGCCTTGTAACTGAATCAGGCCCACTCCCACCAGAGCAGACACAAGGCTTTTCTGCCTAAGCCTCCCTCTGTACTCTTTGCTCACACACTCCCAGGGAAGGACCTCACCTACTATGTTACTGAGAAAATCCAGCCCATTCACCACAATCTCTCTCTTCTCCAACCTGAACCCTGTCCCTACTACTTCCTCCAACGCTTCCATCTCAAAGAAGATGGATTACCTTTCTTCAGGCCAAAGTCAGCCATTCTACACTGTGCCCCTGATTCCCTCTACTCCCACCTTCTCCTGAAGACTGCCCTTACTCCAGCCCCATGGGTCTCTCTAATGCTCAGTCTTTCCCTATATCCTGGTTCTTTTCCGATGCCCACAACACACTCATGCCCCTGTGACCATTAAAAACCCTATCATCAGGAAAGCTAGGTGGCGCAATAAATAGAGCACCGGCGCTGGCATCAAGAGAACCTGAGTTCAAATCCAACCTCAGACACTTAACACTTACTACTCCTGTGACCTTGGGCAAGTCACTTAACCCCAACAGCCCCTCCAAAATAAAAAAGGCAAACAAACCAAAAAACCCAAACCCCTATCATCCCTGCTAGATGTTGTTCTCCATCTTTCCTTTCTCTGCAAAACTTCCCTATATCCTTCCTCTCACTGTTGTCTGAGGTCCCTGCAATCTGGCAACTCTCTAGAGCTGCATAGAGATTTCTGCATGGCCCTATCCAGTGGCCTTTCTTCAGTTTGTGTTCCACCTGACCACTCCTGCAATCACTCATATGCTCTCTTTTCTCTGGGTACCATCCTCAGTCTCCCTTACTGGGGCATCAGGCATTCTCTGCCCATTAAGTGCACACAAAGGCTCTGTCTGGGATCTCCAACATCCAGAGTAGCCCGCATGCCCCCATCCACTCTCCATTTCCCATCTCCAAATCTTTGCACTGTCTGGTGCTCATGCTTGGACTCATCTCTGCCTCCTGCTCACTGCCGTTTCAGCACCACCATCTCCAGGAACAGAGCCCTCCTGCTTCTGCTTTCACATATGCCTATACTGCCTTCTGTTAGAACAGAAACTGTCTAAGGAAAAGGACTATGGGCTTCTGCCTTGACTGCCAGAGCTGAGCATGGTGCCTGGCACACAGCAAGCATTAATATATGTTTAGACTGAATCAATACATGCTTTTGGTCATGCTAAAGATGCCGTCTCCAATACATGTTTAGGGTAGTTTTTTTTTTAAGCCTTTTACATAAATGAGTGCTATGTTCAACTATGTTATCCCAGATGATATGACGCTAAGGGGGGAGAAAATTACACAGTCTGACATGTTTCCTCAATGGAAGTGTATTCCAAATGTTCCGGTAAAAGAGAGGTATGGTCCCAGGGCTTCTGAGTCTAAGACAAAAAATTACTCAAAGAGGAATGACACACTCTTAAGAATTAATTTTTGACAACAAAATTGTGAGTGACTCAACAAAATAATGAACTAGAATAAGAAGGAAAGTGGTTGAGTAGGAAAAAAAATCTTTCTCTCAAATGGCTTTGATAAGGAAGAGTGTGATATCCCAAATACACACAGCTGGGCCAACCCCCAGCAGATAAATGACTAAAAGATAGAAACCATTCTCCGAAGAAAAATGACAAACTACTAAAAACCATGTTAAAATTCAACTCACTAATCTTAAGAGAAAATACAAATCTAAACAATTCTAGGGCTTCATCTTGCTGCCAGCAAACTGTCCAAGAGGGCAACGGGTGTGACGAGTTGGTGTTAGAAGGTTTGTGGAAAGGCAGACCTACTCATGTACAGCTACTGGCAGACATATAAATCAGCCTAAGCATTCTACAAAATCATTAGGAGTTACATTAAGAAAGTGACTAAACCAGACTGAGAGGTATTGATTCCAAGGAGTTCAATGATAAAAAGAAAGTTCTTACATATATGAAAATATAGCAGCACTTTTCATAGGAGCCCAGAACTGGAAACAAAGTGAGTGTCCATAGATGGACAGTTCGTGGCATGTTAATATCAGTCAGTCCAGGAGAATTTGTTTGCTTATTAATTGAAAGCAATCATTTTCTTTCTTCCAGCTCCCTTCTCCCACTTAAAAAAAACAAAAACAAATTCCTGTATAGAAATGCAGGGTCAAGCAAAACAAATTCCCACACTGGTCACATCCAATAAATCTGTTTCATATCTTGGGTCCATGACCCATCCATCAGGAAGCGAAGGGTCTGCTGAAAGAATGGTAATAGCATTGATCAGAGTTTCTGAGTCTAAACTGTTTGTCTTTACAATTTGATATGCATTTATTACCCACTTATCATTTGCCAGGCACTGGGTTAAGCACTAGGGATACAAAGAAAGGCAAAAAGAAGGTTTCTGACCTCCAAGAACTCACACCCTAAGGGGAGACAAAGTGTCATGTCCCCAGGCACCTGTAAGACACATACCAGGTAAGTGAGGCACACTCAGAGCAAAGGGGGAAATGGGGAGAAAGAAAAGGGTGGATACAGAGGAGCATGAGGCCAATCTTAAAGCAACAAGGGGAATCTAAGAGTTGGAGAAGAGGGGGTAGAGGGCTTTTAGGCATAGGGGACAGCCAGTGTGAATATGGGGATCCAGCAGAACTTCGATCAGAGTGCCTGGACAGGACTAAATGTGGTGAGACAAGAGCAGTAAAGAAGGAGCCAAACTGGGTAGGGCTTTACATGTCAAACAGGAATTTATACTTGATCCTGGGGTTTATTAATTGAAACCTACACTTTGGCAAAATAATTTTGGCTGCTAAGTATAAGACAGATCTGAGTGGGAAGCCCGATTAGAAAACCACTGCGCAGAAGAGCTAAGATGGGAGAATAGCAGGAAGTAAAGCACGTGGACCCCACACCAAAGCTCTTTCAAAATAGATCCAGACAACACACCAGACTGAACCTTGAGAGGGAAATCCCAGAAAAAGTCACAGTATATCATTTGTCCAGGTCATGCTGGCACAGAGAGACAGACAGAGAAGTCTGAGGGCACAAGAGAGCAGGGCTGAGCACAGCACTCTAACACCCGAGGGAAGAGGAAGGTCCCATTAAGAGGGAGTGCATTTAGACAAGGCCTCAAAGTGTTTCTGTCATGTCTTGATGATCATAAGAATAGAAAGAGAAGGGAAGAAGAATATCTTGAGGTAGAGAAGGGAAAGAAGGTTAGGCAAAGTTATCTCACCTAATCAGAGTGTGCTGGTAGATATCAAAACAAATGAGTAGAAGAGGATGGAGAAAAGCACTCTCATTTGAATGATTAAAGAAGGGAAGAATACACACACACACGCACGCACGCACGCACGCACACGTAGATACACATACAAGTACAGAAATACATTTTACTCCTTAACAGGAAAACAGAAGGGCAAAGGGAGAAAAGAGAGGGAGTTAGTGGAAGGGCAGATTAAGGAAGGAAGCAGTCCTAAGCAAAACAAATTCTAATTAAGAGTATTCTAAAAGATTTATAGCTTTTTTTTTTTGAGGTGGAAAAGAATGAGAATCTGGGAGGATGTCTATCAAATGGGGAATAGCTGAACAAGTTATGGTACACAGACTGACTGAATACTATTGTGCTGGAAGAAATGGTGAAGGGGGTGGTTTCAGAGAAACCTGGGCAGATTTATATGAATTGACATGAAGTGAAGTGAACAGAACCAGGAGAACAATTTCCACAGCATACAATTTCCACAATAATATCAAAAAGATAAACATAACTGAAAAATGTAAGGATTTTTATCAGTGTAATGACCAACAGGATTCCAGAGAATTCAATGAAACATGCTGCCTACTTTCTGATGGACTCAAGAGTGCAGACAGACGCATATTTTCTTCTCTTTCTCTTTTTTTTTTTTGACATGGCTAATGTGAGAATTTGTTTTGCATTTCTATAAGTATATTTAGTTTTTTTTTCCTGCCTTCTCAGTGGGTGAGGAAGAGGCGAGTAGGGAGACAACTGGGAACTAGAAATAAAATTAAATGAAGGAAGGAGGGAAGGAGAGGAGAGAAGTAAGGAAGGAGAGAAGGTAAGGGAGACAGAGCAGAGAAAAGGGAAGGAAGAAAAAGAAAGAAAGAGAAAAAGAAAAATAAAAAAGAAAGGAAGAAAGAAAGAGGTAAAGAACTCAGCAGAATGAGATAATATTTTTTGGACCTCATCAATGCATAAATTTGTCTAGCTTGATGAAACATTTGTAACAGGGGTTTTTCTTTCTCAATTGAGAGGGAGATTAATATGAGAGGGAAAGAAGAATGTTTCTGCTGATTGGAAAAATATACAGAGATAATTAAAAAAAAAAAACTTGCACTAGTCCAAGTGAGAAGTGGTGAAGGCCTATACTAAGATATTAGTGTATGAGTGGCCAAAAAGTGTTGTGAAGGCAGAAACACAAAATTTGACAAAAGACTGGTTATGTGAAACAAGTTTAATTGAGGAGTCAAGGAGGACGGCCAGGTTGTGGGCCTGTGTGAACAGAAGGATGACAATGGTCTTGATGGTAAAGGCCAGGAAGAGATGAATATTTTCAGGGAAAGATCTCAAGTTGTTTTGGATATGCTGAAGTTTGAGATGCCCATTAAGACATGCAAAGAGAAGGGAAAACGATGAGTGACAACTACAAAGAAATGTAGGAAGACCTCTGTGACACAGAGCAAAGTAAGCACAGGCAGGAAGAAAAGAAAGGAGGGCTACAGTGACATAAACAGAAAATGGAAATGCCCACTGTGCCAAAGGGTGAAGATGCAGGCAGCCCTGGCCTTTCTCTTTGGAGGCAGGCAGCAGGCAGGGCAGGGCAGCTAACCTTATACTGAACAGCTTAGTTTGGCTAACGTGGTTTTTTTCCCCCTTTTAAAATTCTGGTTATGAGGTGTGGTTCTCAGGGAGGAGGAGAAGGGAAATACTGGGAGATACAGTAAGGTGAAAATAAAGATATTAATGAAAAAAATTTAAAAGAAGAAAATTGTGAATAATCTTAGGCAAAAAAAAGAGCATGAAGTCTAAGGAGACGAATAGCTAAAAGGTAGAACGAGCTGAGGCTTGTAAAAAAAAAAAACAATCCAAAAAACTAAAGGTGATGAAAATAACTACGATGCAAACAAGAACACCAAGCTAGGAAAAGAATTATCACTTGAGGCGATCAATGTATATTGTTAAGGAGAAGAGAATTATCTGTAAATTGAAATGAATGGAACAAAAACTCTGAAGGGGTAACTGAAGCCTAAGAAAAGGGAGAGACGGAGAACCCCTCGTGAACCTACCCAAATCTGGAGATTCCACTGCCAAACTGCTGTCAATTATCTCTGAGGAATTAGGAAGAATAAAAGTGCTGTAAGACAGGAAACAGAAAAATACTGCTCCAGTGCTTAGGAAGGAAAAGAAGACGGGTTCTCAAACCACAATAACCTAAAGACACCACCAAAGGATTAGCATGCAGATTAGCGCAATGAGCAAACTTCCTTCTCCAGGGTGGAGGAGGAAATCTGTCTTCCTTCACTTGGGAGGGCTGCAACTGAGGAAGGCTTTGTATGCTGTCCGAACGAACTCGCAGTTGCTTACGCTCCATGGCAAGGGGTGTACTGAGAATATGAGACAGTGCCCTTGTCCTCAAGAAGCTTTCACTCCTACTGGGAGAGACAAGAGTGGCCAGAGAAGCATCCCGAGGATTGTAAATCTAGCCAGAAGATAAGCTGATTGCCAAGCCCTTTCCAGGAGCAAGAGCAGCAGTATTCATCTGATTTCTGCTCCCAGGGCAAACCATACAAAACAAAGGCAGGGCTGATGGGAAGGGGGTGAGTTATACACAGGATATCAGTCTCTTCTGCCCATTTCTAGTTATCACAAGGGGGATTCCAAGGTTTTGGGGAAGGGGTATCATTGGGAAGGGATGCCAACAAACCAAAAAAGCCTGATTTTTAAAAAGAAAAACAATTTTAAAGAATATAGGTGCTTAAAATGATAGAATAGATCATTTCCAAAAGAATCCTAAAGAAAACTGCAACAGACAGTTTCTGTGCACTTAGAAAGAACAAGAAGTGGCCCTTAAGAATAGACCTGAGATCACCAAGCATACATCAGGCCAGATGGATCCTACTGATTTTTTCTATCAAATAACAGAAGGCTCTATTTTTCCCAGTCTCATTCCCTGCTGACCACAAGGTCCTTGTGGGTCTGCCTTGTCTCTTTCCTCAGATCTCCTGCTCCCTCTTGGCCTCTTCTTTCTGACGGTCTTCCTGATCTTTGCTGTAGGGCTCCAGGAGGGAGGTGTTCTCCAAGGTCCTGCTCTTGGCCTTCCTATCTTGTCTCTGTATTTTCTCTTTTGGGAATCTGGTGTCACACCCAAGTTTAGATGACACTTTCCAAAGCTACCTTTGGCCCCAGGCCCATGTTCCATCCCCTCAAATATGGCATCCTCGCCTGTCCCTCTTGAACCCTCTACTTTTGTTGGTAGTGCCAAACACCAAAAATTTGACCAAATTCCCATTTGAAATGGCTCTCTGCTCTTCTTGACCTTTCAGAGTCAATCCAGTCACTAGGCACTGTCAATTTCCCCCCTAATCTCTCTCCCATCTCTCCATCTTAGAGGTACCACATCTAGTACAAAGTTTTTATTTTTTTTGTTGACTCATCAAAAATTATTTTCTTTTTCTTTTTCTGGTCTATTTACTTTTATTTTACAACATTCAGTTCCACAGTCCCTTGAGTTTCAGATTCCCCCTCCCCCATCCTGATGGCCATGCACTCGGATACAGGATCTACAGATATCTTACCATTAATCATTAGCCAGGCTGTAAAGAAGGATTGTAACTGATGGAATCATCAGCAGGAAAGAGGAAACAAAACAAGAAAAAGAAACAGAGCAAGCAGTTTGTTTCAATCTGCACTCAGACTCCACATCTCCTTCTCTGGATGTGGAGCCCTCCTTCAATCATGAGTCTTTTGGAGTTGTCATATAATCTTCTATTGCTGAGAGGAGCCCAGTCTGCTGAAGTCAGTCGTCACATGTATGTTGTGTCTGTGATTGTGTACAAATTTCTCCTGGTTCTAGTACAATTTTTTTAAAAAGGGATCACTCAGAGTACCAGGGTCCCCATTACTGCTTCACTTAAGCAGCAGCAGAATATACTTTGGCCAAAAGAAACAAGAGTCCCAGTCAGCTAGATGGGTTGGCAATAGGGGTAGGTCGTCCATGTGACCTCTTTATGAAGTTTGACTGGCCCCCTTCAGCTTTGCTTCAAGGAGGAAGGGGTGGGCTGTTGTGGATAACACTGACTCCTGTTACTGGTGGCCAGGAGTCAGGACACTGGAACAGTACACTGGTTGAAGTGAGGAGGTGTGAGTTAACTCCCACCTGGCCCCCAACACCAGCCAGGACTCTTTCAAGCAAGGACACTGTGGGGCAGAGGTGGGGCAGTTTGGGCTTCACTACGGCTCAACTGGGGGCAGGTTTTAGGACCTTGCTGACTGCTGCTTTTAAACTTCTTCTGGGAGACTTTTGATCCTCCTGACCAGCTCTTCCCTGCAGGTATTACCCTCACAGCTTCTCTTTTATTCCCCTAGCCACTCCAGTGACCCGTGGGCCACCCCTGCTGCCTACTTCCTTATCTGAGGCCTTTCACTTTCACATTGCCCCATGGTATAAGACACAACTCCTTGGGCTTCTGGCAGGGATAAAAAGCAGCTAGCTTTCACTGCAACCTCCAAGATGAGTTTCTTCCTTAGTTCTTCCTCTTCCAACCCCTAGCACAAAGTGAATCACCCCCCAGTCTCAGTCCTTGGTCTCCTGCTCTTTTCCCTATACCCTCAATCGCTGCACTGTCTTCCTCATTGGTCCTCTTGCTTTCACTCTTTTCCCTGCCCCTCCCAAACTATTCTGCAGACACTCCCCCAAGTCATACTAAAATACAGGTGTAAACATGTTACTCTTTGGTTAAAAGACCTTTAACAATTCCCTACATCCTTTAAAAAAAAAAAAAGGCAAAACGGAGCCTTCTGCATAGACTGGTCCCCTTTCCAGTTGCTGGTCTGGAAAGACTGCTCTGGTGACACAGGCCTAGTCACTATTCTACACAAACATCCTCTTCATCACCAGAATGTAAAACAAACAAACTAGAGTGTTTCAGTAATTTTAATAACTTCTAAAATTTAAATTAATTTTTATAAAATTATTTTTGGTTAAAAAATTAAGAAATGAAAATGACAGCAAAGCTTTTGACCTGACACTGTGTGCCAAGCCAATGGTCCAGCCTTGTGGGAGTGCTGGAAGGAGATTCCCAAGCTAGAAAGACAGGAGTGCAAGGACTAACTATTGAGGAGACAAGCCCTAGAAGTGCTCCAGAACGGTATTTCTTCATCTGTAAATTGGAGTCCCTCCCTCCCCTTCCAGGAGTGTTACAAGGACCATGGTTGTTTTCAAGCAGGTATAGTTCAAACCAGACAAAGACCTTGAAGTTCTTCTCTAACCCCGAGATTCTTTTTCCTAGTTTTCCTCACATTAAACCCATATGTTCTGGTCCCCAAAACTGGTTATGGGGAGTATCTTTCTTAAATGTATCGCTATAGTCTCTTCGCTACTTTTGCTTTTTGCCCCCTATTTACTCATTGATAAATTAGGGTACGAGAGTGATTTTACATATTTATTATAATAGTGTGGACTGCAATAAAATATGGCAAGTTTTCAAAGATATGGGAGTGCCAGATCACCTTGTTTGTCTCTTGAGGAACCTGTATGTGGGCCAAGAAGCAACAGTTAGAACTGACCATGGAACAACTAATTGGTTTAAGATTGGAAAAGGAGTTCAACAAGGCTGTACACTGCCACCTTATTGACTTAACTTATATTGCAGAGTATGTCCTATGAAATGCCAGGTGAGACGAATCCAAAGCTGGAACCAAAGTTTCCAGGAGCAATAGCAACAATCTCAGGTACACACACAATACGACTCTCACGGCAGAAAGTGAAGAGGAATTAAGAAGGCTTTTGATGAGGTGAAAGAGGAGAGTATAAAAGCTGGCTCGAAGCTTAACATAAAAAAACTAAGATCTTGGCAACTGGTCTCATCACTTCCTGGCAAACAGATGGAAAAGAAACGGAAGCAGAGTCAGACCTGATATTCTTGGGCTCAAAGCCCACCACTGATGGTGCCTGCAGCCGTGAAGTGACCCGTGGAAGGTGAGCTCTGGCCAATCTGGGCAGCGTACTAAAAAGTGGAGATGTTAGTTTCCTGACAGAGCTCTGCATAGTCGAAGCTAGGGTTTTTTTCCCATAGCAATAGATGGCCTTGAGAGTTGGATTATAAGGAAAGGGGAGAGCTGCATTATTGATGCTTTTGAATTGTGATGCTGGAGAAGACTTTTTAGAGTACTTTGGACAGCGAGGAGATATAATCAGTCAACACTTAAAAAATTAATTCAGGCTATTTACTACAAGGCCAAATACCAAAGCTGAAGCTGAAATACTTTGGCCACATGATAAGAAGACAGGACTCACCAAAAAAGACCTTGACACTGGGAAAGATTGAAGGCAAAAGGAAAAAGGAATGGTGGAGGCTAAGATGGAGGAAGAGTGTCACAGAAACAACAAACATCCATTTGCACAGACTTTGAGAGAGCGTAGAGGACAGAAGGGCCTGGGATGTTACACATCATGAGAGAATCACAGAGAAGCAGACTCCGTTGAGAAGGACTCAATAACAACAGTGATTTTTAACCAGGTGTGAAATTTAAATTGATCTTTTTGTTATTGTCTCTGTGGGTGTCTGGGAATGGGTGGCAAAAGAAGGCTGATTAAAAAGAGGGAACCTAGAAGCAAAAAGATCAATGAGGAGACTAACAGCACTCTAGGTTAGAGAGAGAGACAGGTTTGTACCCATGTGGTAACTGTGTGAGTAGACTTCAAAAGTCATGAGGTCCAAACCCTTCATTTGAAAGATGAGAAAGCTGAGGCCCAGAAAGGTGAAATGAATGCCCAACGGCCACTGGTAGGAGTGTGAACGAACCCAGGTCCTCTGAGGCCAGTCAGCACTCCTTCCCAAATGCTGCTTCTATCTAGTCCTGTCTTCTTTCTTAAGGGGAAAGACCCGGACGTTCTACGTGGCTGCAAATCCATCTCCCCACCCAGTTCTGCACTGAAAAACACTCCAGAGGAACTCCAGATGTGTAGCCAAGATTAATCTAGAAGAAACAGCAAAGGAGACTGGTGTTCCTGTCTGGCTGCCCTCACTAGAGAAAATGAAGACACGAGGAGCAAAAAACCATCCAACTATGAGGAAAAGCCCAGGTTCTGAGAAGCCCAGGTGATACTGGAGAGCAAGGGAACAATTCCCTAAGCCTAGCAGGCAGAACTCCAGAAGAGAGCAGACTCCAAGGGCAGACAAAACTGGAGGAACCTGGGGAAGGTGTGCCTGCAGGAAGGGAGGCCCAGATTCTTCCATTCAACTAAAATATTTTTTAAAATCTAGATATCTGGCTTGGCAAAGTGAGTGTATGGTCTCCAAGTTCTGATGTTAGGTGCTCCACAATCCAGCCTAATCAAAGTCTCCTGGCCTCAGCCAGAAGGACAGCCAGGATGACTGGTATCTCATTTTACAAAGGAGGAGACTGAGGCCCAGGGAGGGGGCAACGTTTTGCCTCAGGCACACAGTGGGCTACATGGTGGTAACGAGGTAGAGATGATTCACCTCAGAGTAACTTCTTAAGTTAACAGAGCATTCTTGAATGAAAGTTCACTTGAAATACATCTCACACAAGTCTCAAAACAAACCGTGATTTCAAATCTATCATGCTCCCCAGCTATTCAAGCAAACTCCAGGTGAAGTGATAAGAGAATCTAACTCTTAAGATACCCGGCACACAGCAAGTGCCCCTCTGATCTTGGCCGACAAGGAGGAAAGCACTGTTTCTCCTGCCCTCCCTTCCCACCAACACCTGCCCCAGCCCCCAAAGTGTCCAGAAAGACACTTTAACTGCTGACCCACTTGGCCCTCACTGACCTCTGAGCAGCTTTCTTCCAATATTTCTCCCTCATCGGTTTGCATGGGAACAGAATCTGTGCAAAACTCTGCAGAAACACACAAATACGGCCTAAAAGAAACAGAAAGGAGAAAGGAAAAAAAGACAATGAAATCACTACACAAAAAGAGAATAGGTTGCTGTAAAAGGGTTTGCTGAAATCACATGCGCCTGGGCCCATGAATAACTCAAGTGTTGGCCTTTAATTAGTTGGCAGTTTATTTTGTGAGGTCGGGGGAATAGGGGCACTGAACAAAGCCAGATTTTTCGGTTTTATTTGGCTAAGTATTTCAATTGCTTAGGCCCCTTGAGCTGATGTTTTTATGCTTACCATTCTCAGTGTTTCATTAGGCGGTGTTAAAATGTGTTGTAGTTACTATCCCTACATTAAAAAATATTTTCAAAATGAAATTTAGAAAACAAATTGTACCCTAGTTAACTAGAATAAGTTTGTTGCTCACGAAACTACAGTTGTAATTTTTCCTCTAAAAAGGTTAAATGAATCAAGTTCATTATAATGAGCTTAGAAGTTGATTACATTTTTATTAAAATTTGACAAAGACTTGAAAATTTCTGAAAGCATTGTTTTTAATGAATCAAAAATATGATCCCTGATGAATAACTATTCAAACATACAACACAGACCTCTTATCTAAACAGATGAATCTCTAGTAATTTTTAAGTTCACTCCATCCAGAATACAACATGAAAGAGACAAGAGAATGTTATCTCTGGGTAATCTATCCCTGTTTCCAGGGTGTTCATTTGTTCATGCAGTTTCACTCGGTATTACTGCCTAGACGCAGACAAATTCTCTGCCACCACGAGGTGCCATGTGTCAGTCTAGCAGTAAACAAACATAAATCCCTACTATATTCTAGGCAGACCCTGTACTGAACCAGTGTTTGCTCTCAAGGAAGATGGCAGGAAATCCTCACATCACTTCTGATGCCATGACTATCACAGGGGCTGTTTCACCTAAGAATGGCAAAAGCCTAAGAAGCTGAAGATAGGCTGAATGGCTTCTAGAACGTGGACTACTCTTCAGCTCCCACTCTGATGATGAGGTGGTTTTCTTAGATGAGAGGGCGAAAATTGAGGGGCCTTTGCCTTTCCTTCCAACACTGTGCTTTTCTCTTACAGTGAGTGGGATCTAGAACTTTAGCTTTAGGGTCCAAAGGATTATGCAGGAAGGGAGCTCTGGTGGGCTCTTCATAAATGATGGTGCTCAGGACAGAGACGTGCATAGCTGCCACCTTTCTGCAGCTCATTCTCCCTCAACAGCCATGCCTCCCCTCCTGATCCAAATCCTCCCTATGTATTAGGATGTCGCTCAAGTCTCACCTTCTCTAAGTACTCTAAACCATGCCACTTTCTCCCTTCTTTATATTTCTATTGTAGCTCTACTCAGCAGGCCATTTTAACCCTTATTCTTTGCTCTGTGGGACATGTGTGTGTGTGTGTGTGTGTGTGTGTGTGTGTGTATGTGTCCTGAACTAAACTGTAAGCTATTTAAAGGCAGGGACTGAATCTTTTATGTGCTTTGTGCTCCATCTACAGAGGAGTCATTCAACAAAACTTGTCACTGAAATAAATGGAGATTTCCTGCTCAGAATCTTCCCACACTTTTCTCGGCTCCTATCTCTGGCTCCACACAGCATATCTCATTTTGAATGTCCCAACTGCACCTGAAACTTAACATGTCTAAAATTGAAGTCAATCTCTTGGGCCAGTCAGTCACCGCTTCATACTAGCTCTAAGACCATCATTCATTGTCTTCCAAGCTTTATACCGACTTTATCTCTTGCTGGTCTCCAGTGTACTCTGCTCCAAGTAAGCAAAACTTCCCCCCCCCCCACTCACACACACACCCTTCTGGTCCCTGATATCGTTACTTTACACATTCTTTATGCCCCACAGACTCGACTGGTACCCTCCCTCCCCTATCTGAAATGTTCTCCCTTCCTCAACAATCCATGTCTCTGTCTTTCTTTAAAAACCCAGATAACAACTCAAGTCCAAGGGGAAGCAATGCTCAATTAACCTGACATGGCTTGGCTCCTTTCCCATGCACACTGAATCCTGTTTGCATTTGCTGTGGCCACTGCTTTGCTGATGTTCCTCCTTTCCAGGTGGGCACACTCTACCCCTCTCAACTAGATCAAGTCTCCTGAAGTCCATTTTATAGGCACCACCTGGAATACTGGTATCTAAGTTAGATTTTGGCAAATGGCTCATAGTATTTCCCTGATAGGAAGTGAGAAGGTAATAAGAGGAGCATGTCTGTGGGATTTGGGCACTCAAGAAGTATCCGGTCAAGGCAATAACTTCACTTAAGGAAAAAGGGGGAAAGAAGGGAGGTCCTAGCAGAGTTGGGAAGAGGCCAAGTGACAGTGGTTGGGAGCAGGAGCCAAATAATGCAACAGTCATCACAGGATTAAGGACATGTCTGTTCTGAATTCTACCTCCATTGTATCATTTCATCACAGGTCTGTCACTAGGTCAGAGCATGTGGCAAATGCTGACCACATGGGCAGTCCTGAACTCATAAAGTGCCCAGCACACAGTACACAAGTCAATCTATGCTGATGACTAGCTAAAAGCAGCATCATGTGTCATCTGGCCTGGCTTTTCCATAAAATTTAGAAGAAAAGGATTTTTAAAAGCTCCTCTCCATTTAAGAACAAATGGGAAAACAAACTAATGCTCAGAATCATATGCAAGTCAAATTCCATACCTAGTAACCTGAACACAGGTTTTTAAGTGCCACTGACTGAAGCCGTGGTCACCAGCTTTTACGGCCTGAATGCCACTACTTATAATACATTTGCACTTGGTCTGGTGCATACGCACCCAGTGGCTTCCAGAGTTTAAATGTCCATCCATATAACATGTACTTGGGATGCATAAAGCACTATACTGAAAGACAACTAAGACTCTAACCTTAAACAGCTTACAATAAGCTACAGAAAAAAGACAGACAGAATGAGAACCCAAGACAGAATGCAATGAGCGCTAGGACTGCAATGTGAACAGATGGCTATGGAAGCTCAGAAGAGGCAGCTGGGGAAACCAGAGAAGACTTCCTGAAGGATGGGACGCTGGAGACGGACCTTTCCAAAAACACTCCTGGACTATGTACACAAGCAGGAAAAGGGAAGCAAAATTAAGAAAAGACAGTGCCCGCCTAGTGATCCAGTCAAAGAAAATGACTTCTGCACAAGTAACGAACAGTTCATTTCAGTAGCATGTGAATGGATGGTAACAAAGTACTTTGTGAGGTCCAAGGGAAGAAAGGTCAACATGGGAATGTATGGAAAGTGGAAGGAAAGGAAGAAGGTTCCAGGAAAGAAGCCAGAGCAGGACAGGAGCTAGGGCTGGAACGGTGGGGGTGGGGGAAGGACAGTTCATCTGGACTGTGAATGGTCTTGACTGTCAGGTCAGAGAGCTGGAACCACACTCATTTTCCCCTTTGAGGACAGTCCAGTTGAGGGCATGGACCATCTGTGGCTCTGCCTAGAATGGCAGATGAATTGAGCTGACACCCATTATGCTTACTGGACAGAACTGAATGGAGTCCTCACTGGCAGACAAGGAGCCGGCGAAGGCTGTGGAGCAGAGTAGGATGGTCAGCAGACTGACGCACAGTGGGAAGGACAAACGGAGTAGAGGAGAGGGCAGATAAAACTGGAGAAGGAGAATTACCAGTAACCCAAGGGAGAAGGCAAAGCAGAGCCCAGAATGGAGGGTGGCATGGCATGTGGAGGGTCCCACCTCCCCACACAGAAGGGGCCCCTCTGGCTCCTGGACTGGCTGAGACACCACTCCAAATGGCCACTTGCATTGACTGCAACCCTGCAGCCCCTGTCCCTCTTCAGCAATGCTTGGGTGCTGTGACTCATCTCCAGTAAGAGCAATGCTGCAAGAGACTTTCTCCATTTGGAGACCATGGTGCCTGTGGAAGGGTGCCAGTCCTTGGTTTCCTTTTGAATTCCTTCTTTTCCTTTCTAGATGAAGGAGATGGGAACCTCTGACCTTGGGCATCTGAAAGCTCAAAATGGCACCCTGGTATTGCTGAATGCCAGAGCCAGCATGGCCTCGATGCCCAGAGGAGCAAGGAGAGACCTTGGGGAAGCTGAGATGAGGACTCGCTCAGCAGAGATTCCACCTAGAGATATAGACTTGGGCGCCAATGCTGTGACAGAACTGAATGAGACTGGGCCTCCCTCCCCAATAACTGAGGTGGAGGGGAGAGGGGAAAATGTGCCCCAAGGTACTGGGGGTAAGTGGGATCTTTGAAGTAAATGTCTCTTGGACAAAGCTAATTAATGTTAAATGGTTAACTGCAGCTGGGGGGCTCTGTCCCCGGCCCCATGTGCCTGACATCCAATGGGGGATAGGGCCATGGCACCCTGGAAGAGATGTTCCCCGAGCCCTCAGAGGCTCCTGGAATCCTGAGGAGCAGATGCAGCAGACTGGGAGGGAAAGCCAGAGGGCTCTCACTGCAGTTCCAGCACAGGCGAGTCCCAGGGCTGCTGAGAGGAACAGACTGAGAGGAAAATGGCAGTTGAGTGTTAAGCTGGCCGAGCCTCACATCCACAGCAAGAACGACATCTCAGTCAGTAGAGCAGAGATCTGTGAGGCAGGCACTCCTGGACAGTGTTCTCTCTGTCACACACTGGCAGTCCTGTCCTCGCTTCAGCCCCTGATCTTTTCATAAACAGACTCAGGCCCTCTTCTGAAAAGCCTTCACTACAGCTCAGGAGGCGAGGAAGGGCTGCACTCAAATCATGCCTCAGACACATCCTTGGTGTCTGGTCAAGTCACCTACCCACTGTCTGCCTCAGTCTGCTAATCTGTAAAATGAGATAATGACTGCACCTGCCTCCCAGGTTGCTGAGAGGGTAAAATGAGTTCATAATTGTAAAGCACTCTGCAAGCCTTAAAGTGTGACTTCAGCACTGGCTGTCATTATGATCACTTCTATTCTTGGAGCCACTCTCTCCCTTTGCACAACCCAGTTTCCATTTGTGGCCTTGTGCCATGGTCAGCAATGACCTCTACTGTGCCAAAGCTCCATGAACTCCGGGCCATGCTCCAGACTATTTCTCCAGCCCTTGACACTGGAGATTCTCTCCTCTAGCCATTTGGGTGGGAGTCAGGTCTCCTTACTGGACTGTAGGCTCCATGAGGGCAAGGTCTATGTCCTATTTAAACATTCTGTCTCCCTCAGTGCCTGGCACAGTGTTCTGCATAAAGCTAGTGTTTAATAAATGCATGCTACATCACAGAGTGATAGCTGAAGTTCTGAAAGTTAAATAAGGATGCCAAGGGGCTGATGAAGGGAAGAAACCACAGGAATAGTCATCTCAAGGAGTCAGGGAAGAGAAGCAACTGACAGGCTTGGAGAGAGGGAGAAGAGTTCTCTTTGAAGACAAGGGAGGAGAGAAAGGCTGAGATAAGAGGAAGAGGATGAGGACTGGCAAAGGTGGGGCCCTTTGGCAGAGGCCTATTGACAGAAAGGCTTGGATGGGAGACAAGGCATGGATAGAGAGGGGCAGGGGAAGCACCAGGGTGGACGTTGGTTGGCAACAGGTGCACTCGCTCCAATTCTGAATCTGACCTCTCAGAAGGAGCATTTCCATGTACGCAGGAGAACCCAATGGCATTCTCTGTGAGGCTTCCCCCCTGCCCCGAAAAGGCACGACACATGACCTTCAAAGCCACCCTCCTTGTCTGCGCCTCCTCCGGAGTTCCTCCTACCTGTTCTTTCTCTTGTGAAGGTTTAAAAATGAGACAGTGGCACTCTTTGGGGGGAAATCACTAGTTTAAAAAAAAAAAAAACAATGAAAAAAACGTCCAACCTGGAACAAAGAAGCAAAGCCAGGCAGAACAAACCTAAGCATGGCCATGTCAAGAATACTTCTCTTTCTGCTCCTGAGTCCCCTGACCCTCTGCTAGCAGGGACAAGGGGCCGGTCACTGCAGCGGGTAGAGCTCTTGGCTCTTTCATTACCACGTCGCTATGCTCATAGAAATGGTTCTCCTGGTTCTGCTTACTTCATCACATCTGTTCAAACCACCCAGGCCTCTCCGAAATTGTCTCTCCCATAATTTCTCACAGGGTAATATTCACTTCCTGCTGTTTGTTTAACCCCTCTGCGACCTAAGAGGCAATCTGAGGCACCTATGCAGAGCCTAGTTCTTTTCTTTTTTCCCCCACCTGCAGAGATCAGGAGATTTGTGTCCCTGGTGACTATTCCATCCACATTATCAGCCTTTTAACCTCTCCCCCACTACACTGTTTCATACCCATGCACTGCAACTGCTATCCTAAAAGTGTACACCAGCCACACTGGACTACATCCTGCTTCCTGCGCATGGCCTTCAATCTTCTACCAAAATGTTCTTGCTCTGTTCATTCTGCTGGGAATGCCCTTTCCTCCTTATTGAAATTCACCCCATAATTAATTTCTCAGCGCCTTTTTTCAGTCTCATCTACAATTCTCTACTTCTTTCTTCTTGTTTTAAAGGAAGCTATATCCTTGATCCAATCTCTGATGCTTCCTCTAAGACCCTCCCCCACCAATTATCCCTTGATCTCGCTTTTACTCCTGGCTCTCTCTAGGAGAAAAAACCTAGCTCTGCTATTCAGCATCTCTATAACTTGGGCAGGTCATTTAAAACCTCTCTGGGTCTCCGTCTCCTCACTTGTAAAATGAGGTAGGTGGACTGGCTAACCTCTAAGACCTTTCAAGGCTTAATCTGTGATCCTACCCACACACTTCGAGTTGACTTTTCTATCCCATCCAGCTATTTCCCCATTTGCTTTCCGGCCGTCACACTTAAGGTCTTGGGCTACATTCTATGAGCAATAGGGAGCCAGTGATGGTCTGAATACTGCGTTCTTGTTTTCCACGTAAAGTTCCTGCCCCGGTCATTTTCAGTATAGAACTAATACAAATGTATTAGATTTACCTTTGACAGTATCCTAGGGCTCTTGAAGCCCGTGAGGATCAATCCAGGCTACATTCAGTGCAAAAACAAAATCCTGAAAAGAGAAGAAAATATCAATCAGTGGTGTGTACAGAACTAATTTATACAAAGCTAAAGGAATTTAACACAGTAACAGCTCATCAAGATGAAAAGTCCAACAAAATAATACTAACATTTCTTTTAAAATATCAGAGCATAAATTTAGATCTTGTGATTTTATCTAGTTTTACTAAACAAACAAACAATTTTCCTCCTTTAATTCAAGTTGCCAAAAACAAACAAACCAGAATGGTTAGAACTGTGTTCCTTTCCCAGGGTTGGAGGGACTTAGAAGGCACTGGAGAAGGCAGCTGGTCTACAACAAACCAGAGGTCACAATGGTTTGATTTCCAAAGACATGTGAAGGAATGCAATTGTTCAATCAGACTGACAAGAGCACCAGGTTGCATCTTTAAAACTCTCCCACCAGTGATTATGATCTGAATATACAAGGCTGAAAACAAGAACAGGACCAAGACACTTTTCTATTCTGAGCCCCCTGGAAATTCACTTTCAATCAGAATTCATAATCACTGCACCAAAAATTTGTGACCATGTGGAATGCTGTGTTTTAGCCCAAAGTCCACATTTATGGCATGCATTAAGGTTACAAAGAGTTCTCCCTGCAGCAACTGAGTGAAATAACTAGGATAAAATATTAATATTAACCTAGCTTCCTCAGCTCCAGAACATGATGGGATGGGCATGCTGACCTAACAGCCCCTTCCAAGTCAGATGAAATCTGTACTCCCACGATCCACAAACCTGATGGCAGCTGCCATTTACAACTGGAAATGGTCTGACTCTGAAGCTCCAAGTTCTGGATTTTATTATGGTATATTTGAAAATCTGTTTCCCTAAGAGTTAGAGAGCATTATAAAACGCAAAATGGATAATTTTGATTACATTAAATTGAAAAGTTTCTGTACACACAAAGCCAATGTAACCAAGATTAAGTGGGAAGTGGAACACTGGAAAAGAATTTTTTACAACCAATGTCTCTGATAAAAACCTCATTTCTAAAATACACAAAGAATTGAGTCAAATCTATAAGAATACAAGTCATTCCTCAATTGATAAATGGTCAAAGGATATGAACAGGCAGTTCTCAGAAGATGAAATTAAAGATATCTATAAGCATATGAAAAAATGCTCTAAATCACTATTGATTAGAGAAATGCAAATCAAAACAGCTGAGGTACCACATCTCACCGGCCAGATTGGCTAAGATGACAAAACAGGAAAATGATAAATGCTGGAGAGGATGTGGAAAAATCAGAACACTAATGCATTGTTGGCAGAGTTGTGAACTGACCCAACCATTTTGGAGAGCAATCTGGAACTATGCCCAAAGGGCGAGCAATACCACTTCTAGGGCTGTATCCCAAAGAGATCAGAGAAGTGGGAGGAGGACCCGTATGTACAAAAAAAAATTTATAGCAGCTTTTTTTGTGGTGGCAAAGAATTGGAAATCAAGGGGATGCCCATCAATTGGGGAATGGCTAAACAAGTTGTGGTATATGAAAGTAACGGAATACTATTGAGCTATAAGAAATAAGGAGCAAGTAGACTTCATTATAACCTGGAGAGACTTATGGCAGGAGAAGAGGCACCAACTGGGACAAGAGAGGGTAGTCTGAGCAGGGCCGCATCTGCCTGGACCAGATGTGCAAAGAGGTATCCAGACTCACAATAATGCTAAAACCAAAGATGCATGACACAGCAGCCAAATGGTTTAGTCACAGAGAATTTAAGATATTAAGAATTTATTAAGATATTAAGAATTTAAGATATGGTCAGAATTCTTTGGCAGGGGGTCAGGCCAAAACTACTGCCTCAAGCTGGAGAAGGTGCTACTGCCTTAGTGTTTAGGGGCAAGTTCTTGTTTGTTATGTTTCAAATAACAAACAACTCTAGGAAATAGACAAATTTTACTTCAACTCTAGATTCCAAATCACTACTTATATTAAACTATCTTGCTCAGGAAGTTAGATAAAAACAGCAAGCTTTTAGATTCTGCTTTGGGACTATTTTTGAGCAAGTGCGCTAAAAATTTTCCTTTTAAAAAATTATTTGTAAATTAAAACATTATATAAAGATGAAAGGGATAAGGCATGTGAAAAAAAGTGTTTAAGGACCAGATGCCATTTCCCCAGTGGGATCCCCAAAGCAGTTGTTTCTCAGTTAAGAAGCAGAGTTTAATAAAGAAGTGATCCTCCCTCAATGAAGGATGAATGACTAGCATGCTATATAAGGCAGATCAGAAGCAACACCATCCTGGAGAGGTCTCAGAACTTTGGACCATTCTGGCCATTAGAACTCAGCCATGTATCAGACCAAGCAAAGGAGGAAAATGATTTTAAATGGATTTTCTACACTCCTTATTAACCTCTGAACAACTGCTGCCCTTTTCTGGTCACCATCTTTTCACTGTCCAGACAATGCCGCCCCTTCTGTTTTCCTTCTAGCCCCTAAGCATTGTTTCCCCTTCACCTTTTCCAGAAAATCCTGAAGGTACGAAAGGTCTTTTCTATTTGTGTGGAATAGAGCTGACTCTGGAGCATCACCATGATCTTACTGACACTGAGAGTAACAACTTAATGGGCGCAACCTGTCCTGTGGGTTGGGGGTCACAACACTTCTTTCTGACAGTGAACTGCTTTTCTTCCTGAGCCTGGTTCCAGGTCCCTCTGTGATGGACACAGCTGCTGCTAGTAGTGGTTGGTGCCATCTCTCTGGGCTCTCCCACTACAACTCCTGGGGCCACCTCCTGGCCGGTGTCAGCATCTGCCATCTTCACAGACAACTGTCAGATCCCAACAAAAGTTTTCTTTTCTTACATTCTATTTCAATACAATCTTGAATCCTATATTCTGATTAAAGTTGAATGTCTAAACCTTCTCTGATGCTCCAAAGCTGTTTATGTTTATATATCTATCTAGCTGTGGTGTGTTAAAGTCAAAATCCAAATGAGGATTCTGTTCTATACCACGAATTAATCCATAAGAACCTGTTGTAATGTAAAAATAACACATTTGACTTGAGATCAAGGAGAATTCCAGTCCACCATTTAATGGGCACAAATCACCCTCCCATTTTTGGATCTCATGTTGCCTGTATTTCAGGAGTAACATTAGTTGCAAAATCTACTTCACATGATTGCTAATGAAGAAATTACTTCATTAAAAAAAGTTATATAAATGAGAATTATTAAGTAAGTATGGCCTGCTGCCCAACATGTTAGTGGGAGAGACAAAATTAATATACAGGGAGCAATTCAAAAGCAAGCACAGTGCTTTCAAACTATTTGGTACTATATAAGAATACACTAGTAATTCAGAAAAGGCTTCATGAAACAGGTTGGGCCTTGGGCTAGGGTATTTAGAACAGGTAGGGACTGGCATCTGTGGAGGAGGAAAGAGTATGGACAAAAGCTCAGAGGTAGAGATGAATATGGCAGAAGCCGCTGACTCTCAAAACCATAATGGATCCTTACTATATCTATCTGAGCCTTCCTTCTACGGCACAAAAGCCACAGGCTCTGCAGGTATTTCTGGATTGTAGCAGGTGCTGGGCACTTCCCTTGCCAAGGCCAAAAAGGGGGGAGAAAAAGGTTAGCTTCCTTGGGCACACACTTCAGATCTTCTTATCTCCAGCATCCCTGGTTCTGAAGGGCTGTGCAGGGTCTCCCAAATCACTAGATACTCCTGCTCCAATGCCTTCCTTAGCAGCTGCAAAATGTTCTCAGTGTCACAGATTTCAAGACTTTAGATATTCCTTAACCCATTGCCTTAAAATCTGATTTCACAGCCATTTTATCCGTTTTTCTTTGGCAATAACCATGGGAGTTTGTTCTCCTATTTATGTACAGGGTAAAATCAGTTCCTTAATGCATCATATACCAAGAATCTAAACTCCATTAACCCAAACTATTTTCTGAAATTACTGAAAAGGTTTCTAGGAAGTTTGGATATAGTTCATTCTGGCCAATAAAACGTACTACTGCTACAAGAAAAGGGTCCTTTGCTGTTAAGAGTGTTTAAACTGTTTTCAAAAAGGCAAAGTGCTCATCAGCAGACTTTCCATTTGACTCCCTGCCCTGAAATGATTCTGACTCTAAACATGCTTAAGAGTTTTGGCTGCCTGAAAGTATTTTATCAGTGCACACAACAGTTGATGAATTCACAGATAAAAATAGAAAATGCTTCTTTGACTCTTGGGGTAAAAAGAAATAACGAAAAACGCAGCCTGATGAAAAGCTATCTGTGTTTTTCCTGTCTGAAGGTTAATCAAGATTAAGAGCTCTTAGCCAAACAGAGAAGATTCCTTTCAAGGGAAAATGAAACTAAAACTAGAAGCAAGAGGGAGCTGGGATGTCAACACAACTCCTAAAAATAAACAGTGGCTGTGACCCGCTTTTCTGACACTTGTGCATGTGCTCAGTCTGTCCCAAAGGCCAAAGGGTTTTACTAACTGATTGTATGGACATTGGAAACACCAAAGACATCGACAGGGTGGAGCCTCAATTAATCAGAACCTTGCTTTAACTGTTTAGCTTTAAGAGACAAAGAATTGGGGAAAATCCTATCTGGGGTTTTCCTTTTTTTAAACAGCAGCCTCTAGAATCTGCCCTGGAATCTGGTGAACTCCTTCACAGCAAGGCCATTAAACTCACTCATAACTGTGGTAAGTTCAGGTAAGTTCTTGGGGGGAGGAAGTCCTCCCTGAAAAGCCCCCCCCCCACACACACACCTGAATGAGAGATAACAGAACTGTTAACCACCTCAGGACGCAGGCTGGGGCCAGAGAAGCTCTCCTGGAGACTCTTCTAAATGCAGAAGGAGTTGTTAATGACTGCATCTGACCAATCAACCAGTCCTGAATCCCACCAAACTTTACATACTGCCATGTGACCCACATCTCTCCACCTCACTCACAGGGAAACAATGAAAGGATGGGACAAATGCTTTACTAAAATTTAGAAATTTTATCCATAGCACTCTCCTGATCTAGTAACTGTCCAAAAAAAAAAAAAGGAAGTAGAACTAGCCTGGCATTGGCTATCTTTGATAGTCATGTTGGGTAAGAAGACCCCATTTCAAGTCCTGCCTCACACACTCTTCAGCAATGTGACCTTGGACAAGTCACTTCACCTCGGTTTGCTTCAGTTTTCTTATTTGAAAACTGGAGATAACAATAGGCCCATCTCCCAGGGCTGTTATGAGGATCGAGTGAGACAGCATTTGTGAGGTGCTTGAGCACTGCAGCCTGGCGCAGAGTGAGCATTGATAAAAGTATTAGCTTCTATTAATTGTAATGATTCCACCTAGAATTTCACCAGGAATCAAAGTCGGTTACAATTCCTTTTAGTCTGCGTTTCAGGACCACATTTGGCCTTCTACATCTCCAAGCCTGTCCCCATGACCTTTCAGAGATCGTTGGCAGTGAATCACACTTGCCAGTTCTTTGAATACCTTGGGAGTAGTTCAGCTGATCCAGGGGGCCTGAACTCCTCAAGGGCAACAAGGTTCTTTCATCCTACTTATCTTGGGGTTCAAATGTCCCTTTGCCATTTTTGGTCATGATCTTTTCAGTCCACAGACTATTCATTATAGCCAAGAAAATAAGAGGAAAAATAAGAGGTCAGGGTTCCCGCCATTCACCCTATGAACAGGTTTAAGAAGTTACAATCTCCAAGTTGGAAGCAAGAAGCAAGGCCGGCTAATTTAGCTCTGACTCGGATTCCCTCTACAACATTCTTGACAAATGATCAGCTAGCCTCTCTCCCAAGTCCCCCAGTGAAGAGCAGCCCATTCTCTGTAGGGACTGTGTGGCCTTGCTACAATGTGCACACTTTGTTTTCAGTTTTACTGGGACCAAGTGGAGTAAGGACGATCCACTTTCCTCACAATGGCCTCTAAATACCTGGAGACAATCATTCTCCACCTGTTGTTTTTTTAATCTATATGTTCCTTGTTATTTCAATATATCCTGATATTAATAATATAGCCCTTTCTATTACTGGAGAAACTCCAAAGCTTCAATGTTCTCATATTATAATTAACTACAATTCAAAATAGAATATAAATTCACAGGAAGGAGAGTCAGGTTCAAAATCTTTGATAATTAAGACTGAAGGACTTCATGAAGCAGAGAGTGAAGGAGGGTGGTAGGTAAGGTGGTCCTCCTGGGGAATGGGAAGGAAGCAGAGTGAACCAAGAATGGAATGGTGAGGTGAGACTGGGCTGTGAGGTGCTCGCCTCTGACTAAGATCCAAGGCAAGCAGGAGAAGGTTACTAAAGATGTTTAAGAAATGATCCGACTGACCTCACAGTGATACCTAGGATGGACTTAGGTAAAGAAAGGCTTTGGGGCCTAGGAGACAGGCTGGGAAGTGACTGGAACAGATTAGGGTTGAGGGAGGGGAAGCCTGAACTATTATAGTTTGGTGGCCATGGAGGATGGTCCAAGGGAAATACAGCAGAGATTGTGACAAGAACACCACGAAAGCCAACAGCAATCCCTCCCAGAGCATAGGCAGAATATGAACAAGAAGACATAGCTGGTGTATGACTATGGATAGCCTTCCATTACCTGTGACTTGGGGCACAGGCATCTGTGTGTTGGCCTCCCCACTAGACTGTGAGCTCCTATGGGGCAGAGGCTGTCTGTTATCTCTCTCTGTATCCCCAGGGCTCAGGATAGTGCTGGGCATACAGCCAGTACTTAATAAATGCTTACTGACTGGCCAACATAATTAAGAAGAGCCCAAATAGGGTCTCCTGCCTTCTGCCTCCCCCCCCACCATATGCAGCATGTACACACATGCATGCACACACTACCAGTGCACTGTTTCTGTAGATAAGGACAAGGTTTGATAACTTCTATCAGCTCAGGCTGGAGGCAAGCTAATTACTTTCTGCTGTGTATTCAAACTCTGCCAAGTCTTATTTGATGAAAAGGCAGCTGTGGACATGAAGCAGGTCAGAAGAACAATGATGAGGCTAAAAGCCATTTTCAATGATGATCTTGGAGACCTATTTTAGCTCCCTCCCCAGCTTTCCGGCAGCCTTCCAAAGACTCTGAGCAGAACGATGGCAAAGGAGGTCCAACAATCTCCATACACAAATGTGGGGAAAAGGAAATCTCACTAAGTGTGAAGGAAACCTGCATTCTGAGCCTAAGAGGGTGTCACAAATCACCAAATCTAAACAAAGATGATACTTGAAAAAAAGAGCTCACTGAAGAAGGGAGGAGAAAGATGTATTTGGAAATGAAGATGAAGGGGAAAAAGATCCTTTTAAAAGAAAAAAACAGCAAGAGGAAGTTATTAAACAAGACATACAGAACTCATTAACAGCTCTTCCGATTTTTTTTGCAATCACGTCAAACATATTTCCACATTAGTCACATTGTGAAAGCAGAAACAGAACAAAAGAAAAAAAGCTCGAAAAAAAGTGAAGAAAGTGTGTCTCGATCTGCATTCAGACTTCACAGTTCTCTTTGGATGTGGATGGCATTTTCCATCATGAGTCTTTTGGAGTTGTCTTAGATCACTGTACTGCTGAGATGAACCAAGTCTATCAAAGTTGATGGTCACACAATGTTGCTGTTACTGTGTCCTTATGAATTTAAAATGGCTCTTTGTATTTAAAAGATCCATAGCTTAACAACTGTCCACCACCAAATTTTGAAAAGATGAGGACATTTTCCTGTATCGGGCATGGAAACCATGAGTAACTAAGTACTCTTCTACTCCTTAACTATTTAAGGAACTGGACTGAGACAAAGTTATAATATCAGCTAGTGGGTTTTTCCCCTCTGCTGGCATTTGGAGCTCACATATCCCATTTGTGGAGCTATGACTTAAGATTTAGCAAGCATCTTAAGAGTCAAATCTTGCAGAGATTCAGTTTCCCTGGATGACCTGGTACATCTTATCATGACCAATTAAAATGGAGGAGGGGGAGCAATCCTACCTCCAAGGAGTTGCTTCTTTGGAGGTATTCAGGCAGAGGCCAGATGACCATTTATGTCAGGCAGGTTATCATGGGGGTTGCTTTTGGCTTATGGGCTGGACTAGATGGCCACCAAGGTCCCTTCCATCTCCTCAAATTCTGGGACAAACAACTAAAGGAACCCATTCATGTTTGTACTTAGTAAAAAGTAAGCCTGAAGACATAAAAGTTAAGGTCAACAGAAAACTAGCTCCCATGGTTTCAATCACCATCTTTGGGCTTACTCAGTCTCATACACTGAGTCTTGAGCTCTCTCCTGACCTCCACTCTCACATCACCAATGTCACATTCTCCCATGAACATCTCAAATTCACCAAGTCCAAATCAGAGCAGATCATTTTTCCTCCCCAAGTCTTTCTCTCTTCCAAACATCCATATTACTGCTGAGGGAACCACTATGCTCCCCATCATCCAGGCTTACAAGCTCAGTGCCACCCTTAAAGGGGAAAAGATTTCAAAAGAAGGTAAGATTGTAGATAGCTCAATTACCAAAAACAAACAAGAAGTTCAAGAGGACAGAATAAAGATTAAGACCACACATGCCTATTTTATTACCTCTAAAATGTTTATGAGAAGCAGCATGCCTGGCACATAGTAGGCATCTAGTGTTTACTGTCTGACACAGAAGGATGGACCAAGGACTATACACCTCTCAGAGAAGGCCTCCAGCACCCTGGAGAGGTCATCTGGAGATGATCTGCAAGAGGGTGTAAAAGAAATCACAGGAAGGTGAGGAGGGACTTAGCCAAGCACAGGATTTGAGCCAGTATCCAACCTGATGAGCTCAGAGGCTCACAAAGGCACATCAGCCTTTTCTGTGAAGTCATGGAGCACTGTGTCTGCAGAATACGCATAACCACAGGATATCTAAGGACCCAGGGAATCTGCCAAGGGTGGGGGGAAGGAGGCTGCAGTGTGTTATCCATGATGACTTGTAAGAACACATTCAGGACCAGAGACAGAGATGGGTGGGCTGGCAACAGTCCATGACAAAATGCAGAGGGGGTGCCATCTGTACCCATGCCAACTAAAACACCAATGTACCCAGTTGGGTATATTTTCCCCTACTAGACCATAGGTGCCTCTCTCTGCTCCTAGAATGGAGCTTCCTAAATGTGTGCCAAGTGAAGCAGTTAAGGCCACCATTAACCTGACCGGCCATTATCCAGGGCAAGGTTCCTGGAAAATAGTGTGAATAACGAATCTCAAAATTGAGGTTTTTAGGAGCTTACGGGAAAAAAAAAATGGGTTTCTGGGAAATAAACGAGTTACAAGGCAAAACTCACCCGGTTTGGTGATGCTATTATCTCAATTTTTAGAATGTTAAAGGTAGATTTATAATTACTGCCTTGTCATATTTTCATGAATTATAACAGTTAATTTTTCTTTGCTCCAAACTATTTCTTCACCTTTGTTATAAATAGCAAATGGTTTACTGTCAAAACTCAAATTTTTAAAAATAAAATGTTATGCAATTTTCAGTCTTTGTGTGGCTGAAACTTTTCTCAGATTTTCAGAAACCCTGGGAGAGAAGATAAAGGGGCTTCTACAAGAATGGAGGTACAGACCTGGAAAGACAGTGTTTCCAGGCTAAGAGCACCCACACATTCAGGGTTCAGAGAAGCTTTCCATCTGGGCTGCTGAGGGAGCCCAGAACAGGACCAAGGGGGCTGCACAATCATAGGAATTCAACAGCTAAGAATCACTATTGCCATTTTTTTTTTTACTGCAGAACAAATGGGGCTGAGGTGTCAGAATAGTCTTTGGTGAAGTCACAGAGGAAGGGAGCGAGAGGAAAACATACAAGCCCAAGCAGCAAGGCCAACTAGAAAGGGAGAAGTGAGGAGTCCAAGGACATTTGGATACCAAGATGACAAGATTTCCTGAACCAAAAAATGGGATGAGGAGTCTGCCCAAGGAAATTACTTTCTTTCACAAAGCCTCAACCTTTTATTTTCTTGAAACTCAGACTGTCCCAGAAGAGACAGGGCACACAGCTACTGTAGGTGGGGGTGCACAGCATGGGTGTCAAATGAGGTGGAGGGCAGGTGGTGGATCAGTGGGCCTGAGTTAATAATGGGCAAGAAAGAAGTTGAGGCCAAATCCTTTTCTATTCACTGTGGGGGAGCAGAGAGAAGTGTGGGAAAAGACAAGAAGATAAGTAAGATTTCTATTAGAAAGGGTGCCCAGGGATAGAATGTCAGTCAATTCACCCTCCACACTGCTACCAAAATAATACTCCTAAGGCACAGATCCAACCATGTCTCTTTACTGCTCAAAACCCTTCAAGAGCTCCCACTGTCTAGAAGATAAAATATGAATGACTTAGCTACGTCTCTAAACTTATTATACTATTTTCCGGCCTTACTGGACATTACATGCCAGTCAAACTGGAAAACTAGATGTGCCTCCAAGTACTCTCTCTCTCTCCTAGGGACCTATTAGGCCAACCTGCTGCCAGAAGGGACAGTGGGATGACTTAGGAGACTGAAGAGATTCAAGACACCAGTCAGGAGCCAAGGATGGACTGAAGCACTGAGAGAAGGAATGGAGAAGGGGCAGACATTAACAAAATTGTCCAATCGTGTCCATTAAAACTGGATCCCCAGAGCACCAAGGGCAGGAAGGGGAACCCTCTGGTCTCACAAGGACACTAACTCTCTTCGAACCCTGCCCTGGAAAGACAGTTTGGCCCTTCTCCTGACATTGGCTGTCCCAGACATGGTCTTCAAGTCGAAGGCAAAGTGATAGAGCTCTATTAGACAGGAAGGACAACCCATTTCCCATGATTGGTCTTTCTCTTCTTCCTAGAAGAAGGGAGAGGTGAGGGCCTATTTTAAAAGTGTACCAATAAGCACGAAACAGACTCTCAATTCTAAAATGAATGCAGACTCTTGGTTCTAAATTATTATAGTATCTTAGCAGTGACTTTAACTGACAAATGAGAATTCTGTAGTAAACGAGGATATTAAAACAATCAGCTGACAAACCACAGAAAAGGAAACTGAGAGCTAAGGTGGCCCCCACCAGAGGTCTGTGAACTTTATCCAAAGTGAAGACATGCTTTTTGATATCCTTCTGCTTCCCTTTCACATACTCCACCAGCATGTTAAGGAACTATTTTCAGATATAACCACCTGTGGGTTTTTTTTTTCTTTATTGCGTTTTCAGCTGGCAAACCCCAAACTTCTTCAAATTTCAGTGCTGATATTCTATTTACTGACTGAATAATACCATCTAGATTATTGGAGTAAGGTAGGGGTTTGACTTTAAAAAAAGAATTGTTTTTTGAACTCTGTCACTTAAAGCCTTCTGTTTGGAGTGCTTGTCTCAGACTGAAAACCCTTTATGGTCTGGCCACCTGGCACTATTTCATTCCCTCCTACTTAATGAAAAACAAAGTCTTTATTTCCCCCAAAAAAGTCACATCAACAAGGCCCAGACACTAACTTAGAACATCCATGTTCCTTAATTAAATATTTCGCTAAGAAGGCTGGATGTCAGACAAGAGTTGCAGTGGCATGTACCAATGGCTAATTTGCAGCTTTGGATGCAGCCTCTGATCTGGGGCTGTATGGAGGGAGCCAAATTCTTTGTGCCAATACCCATGGTAAAAGGATGGCCCTCTCCTTGTTCTTACTAGGAATGGTTTAGAAGTTTTCAAGTTTAAAGTATCAATTACTCAAAGAGCTTAAAATAAGGGAAATGAAGGGGCCCTCCCTTAGGAATGCCAGAGTGATGATTCACTGAAGAAAATTAGGGGAAGTGGGTAATGCAGTAATGGAGTTGATCTCATTGCTGCCTTCAGTATCTCAGCCTGCCTGCTCTGCAAAAAAAAAAAAAAAAAAAGAAGAAGAAACTTTTCGTATGACCCACACAAGTTTTGAAGCCAGAGATTGGGATTCCATTTCTTAGCTGATAATCAGTGGTGGCAGTGTTCAGTTGTGTCCAGCTCTTTATGACCCCAATTGGGGGTTTTTGTTGTTGTTCTGGCAGATACTAGAGTGGTTTGCCACTTCCTTTTCCAGCTCATTTGACAGATGAAGAAATTGAGGCAAACTGGGTAAAGTGCCTTCACAGAGCAAGTCAGCGGTCAGGGACTGGATATGAACTCAGGTCTTCCTGAAACTCTAGGTCGGATGCTCCATCTAGCTGAGCACCTAGCTGAGACATGATACACTCTGAAAAACTCTAGGGAAGGAAGGCAGACATCAGAGTGCTCTGCTACTAATAAGCCCTGGTCCTCACACTAAAGGACAGATATGAATCTTGAGAACTGGCTTGTTAACATGATTTACTGAAGCCAAACAGGTTGAAAGAAATGGACTGGGGATCTGGGGATGGGGGGAGTCAAATTTCCAAAAGAGAGAGCATAGAATGGAGGAAAGAATAATGGGCTATCCCAGAAATCAGAACCCTTGAGTGCTGGCCCCTGCTCAGCCCTGATCAGGCTTCATCTCAGGAGAATGGGGGGGGAGGGCTTGGCTTCCAAGATTGTCTTCCTGCTGAGGACCAAAGCGTCTACTGGGAGCAGTTTCAGGTCACCAACATTTATTAGCAGTACTACTGTATTGAAAAGGCCCAAGGTAGGTTTTTGAAGAAGACAGAAGCTTCACCTAAGAGTTCCCTTACCCTCCTAGACCATCTATTAAGGGAAGGCCCTGGATTGTCGGTTTATTTTTTGTAAACGCAGCTGATTTAGAAGCCCAGCTTAGATCTGAGGGAGAAGAACACTGCCCTGAAGGTTTCCAAAGCAAAAGCGACCTCACCTTGGCCTCCAACACCCCTGGGAGGGGCGACCTATAAGCATCCCCCTCTTGGAGGTGAGGCAACTTGCCCGGAGTCCCCTAGCACTAAGTGTTGGGGGCTGGATCTGGAGTCAGGCGCTGCTGACGCCAGGCCCAGCACTCCGGACGCTGCCCTGAGCTCAAACAACCCAGGCTGGGAACCCGGGCAGGGAGAGCCTGGACTCCCGGTCCCAAGCCCCGCCCCTCAGTGACGCAGGGCCACGCCCAAGCGCCTGCGCCGCAGGCCTGGGAGGGGGGCGGGGCCAGGGCCGGGGAGGCCCCGTGTTTACCGCGCCTTCATTAGATCTCCATAGGGTCAATAGGTTTAAAATCCTCAAAAATCCCAAGATGTAACTCCAAGCAAAAGCCGAGCCAACCTGGCTTTCCCATCAGAACCTTGAGGGTGAGCGGGCCTGGAACCTGGAAGCTGCAGGCCCCGGGCACGCCCCTCCACCGCGGCATGCTTCAGTTTCCCCAGCTGTAATTCCGCAACTCCAAGGGAGCCAGCCAGTCACAGCTCCTCCCTCCGGGGCTCCGAGAAGCCGGCATGCAGCAGGCGCTGTATAAATGCTGACCGTCATCCCCGCCGCGCCCCTTCCACGTTTCCCACCGCGCTCTCAAGGGCCCCTCAAAGGCCCACCTGGGGTGAGGATCACCAAAGCCTCTCATGCCGGACTCATGCCAGGGCTCGCTCCAGCGGCAGAACCACAGCAGCCCAAACCTCGCCTCTCCACTTTCCCACCGTCTGAAGCGCTCTGTAGGGCAGGAGGGATCTGGGAACTGAGGCGGCTCCGGGAGGGCCCCGACAGCCGCGCGGCCTGTGGACGAGAGCAGATCGAGTGTCCTGCGTGTTCCGCAGGCGGAGCCCCACTTCGGGGCTCCCGGAACGTTCGGCTCTCCCCTTTCCCAGAGGCTGCTGTGACGCCGGATTCCCATTGACTGGTTTTGCTTAACAGAGCCTCGGCCTTCAGTCCCAAAGGCCTCCGACACTTCCTGGCAAGCCAAGCCTGGGCAAGACTTTAAAGCGGGGCGGGGAACCCAGGGCAGTAAGGCCTGCCCTAAGCCTCCACCGGCCCTGGGCTTTCTCCATCTCCAAATAGGAACAGGGAGAGCACCTGTCATGTAGGGTTATTACGAGGATTAAATGAGATAATACAGGCATAAAGTGCTCGGCAAACCTTCAGGCGCTACAGAAACAGAAATGACAATGACTGCTGCTAACACTTTGAAATGTACTCTAGTCTCGCAGTATTGTTCATAAAATCCTCAAGCTATGCACTAAAGGGATGTCTCTAAAAACGTCTAATATGTTGAAGAAAAGCTGTCCAAGCAAGATCAGCTTCCCATACTACTGACCCTTTGCAGAATATTCTGGAATCCCCCAAAGTGGTCAGTCCAGAAGCACTGACAGAGAGCCAGATTCTTCCAGGGATACAAAAACACGGTCCCTCCCATCAAAGAGCTCACAGTCCAATGAGAGACAACGCCTATACAAAGAGGCCAGAGAAGACACAAAAAGGGGAGTCAGGGGTGGAGCCAACCTTGGTGGGGAGGGCGGAGACGAGGGGCTGGAGCAGGAAAGCTGGGGAGTCAGAGCATTTCAGGTAGAGGACGGCCAATGTGCCTGGTGGATGCCAAGTGCAAAGGCATGGAAACAGGAGCAGGGAGTCGGGAGTGCAGCCAGAGCTGCCAAAAGAAGGAAGAAAAAAGATAAGGAACCAGCCGATCAGGAAAGAAGGGAAGAGAGAGGGACCACTGGAGTTTGGAGGGAGGGGGTGACATGGTGGGTCCTGCCTAGCAGGCATCCTCTCCTTGACCTTTCTGCAGCCTCTGACACTGTGGTTCACTTCGTCTTGGTGGCCTCTCCTCTCCAGGTTTTTTAGATACAGCACTCCCTGGTTCCCCCCCCTCTCTCCCTCTTCTCTTCCATTTTCTTCTCCTCCTGTCTCCCCCTCCCCCTTCTCTTCCTCCCTCTCACCCTCTCAGACTCCTCCTCCTCTGGTCTCCTGGGCCTGATTCTTCACTAGATCATGCCCTCTAACCACAGGTGTCTGGGCCCTCTGCTCTTCCCCCTAGGAACTACTTCCTTTGGTGATTTCATCAGCTCCCATTCATGCAATTACCATCTCTACACCCACAACCCTCAAATCCACCTTTCCTGCCTCAATTTCTCTGCTGACCACCAATCGCATCCCCAACAGTCTCTCGGACACCTCAAACTGGATGTCCAAGAGACATGTCCAAAACGGAACTTATTATCTTTTGTCCTAAGCCCTCCCTGCCTCCTCCCTTCCCTGATACTGTAGTGGGGAACACCATCCTTCCCATCCCTCACCCTTCCACCCTTGGAGTCATACTTAATTCCTTACTCTCTCTCATGGTCCCACCTCCATATGCAATATATGCTGCCAAGGCCTGTCAACTTCACCTCTGCAGCATCTCTCAAATATACCCCCTTCTCTCCTCTGACATACTTTGTTCACCCTGGTAGAGGCCCTGGTCACTTCATGCCTGGACTACTGCCATAGTTGCTGTATGGTCTGCTTGCCTCAAGGCTCTCTTCTCTTCGGTCCATCCTCCCTTCATCCACTAGAATGATGTTCATAAAGTATGAGTCCAATCTTGTCATTCACTCAATAAACTCCAAGAGGCCCCTATGGCCACCAAAGCCCTTTATAAACCCAATGCCCTCCTACCTTTCCTATCTTCTTTTACCTTACAACACCTACTCTTCAATCCAGGTAACCTGGTCTCCTGGCAGTTTCACCAACAAGCCCTTCCATCTCTCAGCTCTGTGCATCTTCTCTGGCTGTCCCCATGACAAGAATGCTGGCTCTTCTCATCTCCACCTCCCAGGTTCCATGGCTCCCTTCAAGGGACAGCTAAACCCACCTTCTACAGGAAGCCTTTCCTGATTGCCTTAATTCTAGTGTGGTCCCTCTTGACTCTTTTTTTTTTGCTTTTTGGAGGGGGGAAAGTAGGGCAATTGGGGTTACGTGACTTGGTCAAAGTCACACAAAAGTCACACAGCTAATGTCAAGTGTCTGAGGCTCGATTTGACCTCAGGTCCTCCTGACTCCAGGGCCACTTAGCTGCCTCACTTGGCCTCTTTCTGATTTATGCTGTATATGGTTTATTTGTATACAGCTATCTGTATGCTGCCCCTCCCATCAGACTGAGTTCCTTGAGACTATTTTTTTACCTTCCTTTGTATTCCCAGTGCTTAGCACAGTGTCTGGTCTGTAGTAGGACCTTAAGAAATGTTTACTGATGGATTATTAAGTCTTAGGCAAGAAACTAAAAGTCATAAAGGATCAATTTGTGTTTTCCTCACCTTTATCCACTGAAAACAAAGGATGCTGAAAAGTTAATTTGAGAACTGAACTGGCTAACAAGGTGGCATCTAATAACAGGTTCTGGATTTCTTGATATAAAGAATATAGGATGGGCAGATTTCCTGCCCATAAATGGAGTCCGTCTAAGGAAGCCTAGTTGCCAGGCATGTTGCAAATCAAATCAAAATGTCTTTAAACTAAAAATCTAGAGGAGGAAGAAGACTGCTTGTGTTTTTCCCCCAGGTCAGATACAACAAAGGGTAACCACAAAAAGGAAGAAAAAAAGCTTGAAACCCCACAAATGCCCAGGAGACAAAAATCCACGAAAGGAGTCAATTAGTAAAACCCAGTGGCCTTAGTCGATGCAGAAAAACCCCAAGTTTAGGCCACAAAGAGGATGAAGTAGATGTCCTAAAACAGAAATTTGGTGGAATGAAACCCAGGGTTGGCCTGTGGCTCCAGATGTATCTACTTTACTCAAAAGAAACTGGACAGTTAAAAGGGGGGCTGTTGGGGAGGGGGGAAGCAGAGAAGAATACTGTATGCAAAAAAGGTGTGCTCAGAGAAGGAAATCCAAGAACCAAAACAGTGGAGTTAAACAACAGAAATCTGGATGAAGATCAAAGAAGGAAGACACACATGTGATTTGTCTTTGGGACATACTAGAGACCACCAGCACAGAGAGAGTAAACAGATGAGTTTGGGAAACACATCCTAAGCCTAGGACATAGGCATGAGATAGTAATTATCAGACTGCTACTGAAACTGTCAAAAGCAGAACAGCTTACAAACTATGATTTGCTTGAGTGGTAATTTCATCCAGGGAAACAAGGAGGACATCCATTCTGGATCTAATTCTCACCATCAGGGGGAGAAGCTGATGGCTAGGGTGAAAAAGACTTTGGAGGGAAGTGGTAACTTCATCCTGGAGTTTCTGAGAGAGAAGAGGAAATATTTACTAAACGCTCTATCTACACCTAATCCATGTATGTATGTATGTATGTATGTATGTATGTATGTATGTATGTATGCATGCGTGTGCGTGCATGTTTCCATCTATCTATCTATCTATCTATCCATCCATCCATCCATCCATCCATCCATCCATCCATCCATCCATCCATCCATCTATCCAATCTGGGTAGCTGTATTCAGATTGAGCAGGCTCATTGAGCCAACTGTTAAAATCAGTCAATAATCACTTGTTAAATGCCCACTCTGCACCAGACTCTGTGCTAAGGGATGAGACCTCTGCTTGGGATTGATGAGATAACAGAACAGAGAGAAGACAGCTTTCTCCGCACAGGCAGATAACTTTGATGATGAAAATGACAAGGGTGACTAGGTGGTGCAGTGAATAGGGCAACTGCCCTGGAGTCAGGAGGACCTGAGTTCAAATCTGCCCTCAGACACTTAACACTTACTAGCCGTGGACAAGTCATTTAACCCCAAGAAAGGAAAAGGAAAAGGAAAGGGACAGATGGGGGAGTGGTGAGTCCACATAAATAAGCAGATTGTAAGAGAACACCCTGATGCCCTGGAAGAATTCCCACGGGCAGGCCCAGATGTCTGTCTGAGAGGAAAGAGCTCCTGAGGTACTGTCCAATGAGTTTGGCTTCAATTCTTGGAAAACTTCTAGAACGGATCATGAAAGAAATGAGAGGAAAGCATGCTGATGGAGAAGAGGTACCTCTGAAAAGCCAGCATGACCAGCAAGAACAGCTTATGCCAGACTAATCTCAGGAACTGATTTTATCAGTATTATGAAACCAGCAGAGGGCAAAGCTTTGGATGTTGTTTATCTGCATTTTAGCAAAGCATCTGATGAAGTTTCATAAACCACCATTGTGGAAAAGATGAAGAGATATGGATTAGACAAAAAGATTCAGAAGGGGTTGGAATGGCCAGACTCAAAGAGCAGTTGGACATATTAATCAATCCCTTTAATAAAGGCAGAGAAGGAATCCTCATAAAATCTGAAAATGACCTAAAAATGGATTAGAGAGTCAGCATCCAAGACCTGAACAGGCTGGAGCACTGGGCTACTAACAAGATGAAATTCAATAGGGATAAGTGGGTATGCACACCTGTACATACACACACCGCCGCCCCCCCTCCCTACCAATTTCTCAGGACAGGAGAAGCATATTGAGACAGCACTTATCCAGAACAGGCAACAGAGGTTTTAATTCACTGTAAGCATGGCATCTTGGGCTGCTTTGAGAGAGGCAGAGCTTCCAGAAATAGAGAAGCAAGAGTTTCATTGTGCTCTGCCCTTTCAGACCTCCTCTGAAGTCTCATGTTCAGTTCTGGGGACCAAGGTTTAATGAGGACAATGACCAGCCAGAGTGTCCAAAAAAGGATGAACAGGATAGTAAAGGGTTTTGAGTCTGTGTCACAGGAGGACTGGTTAAAGGAACATATTTAGACTGGAGAAAGGAAGACTAGAGGACATGAAGACAGCTGTCTTCAAGGACTTAAATGGCCCTCAAGTGGACAAAGGATTATTAGATCTGTTCTAATCAGCCCCCAACCTGCAGCAATAGGTGGGAAGTTACAAAAAGGTAAACCTCCTAACAGTGAGAGCTGTCCCAAAGCAGAATGAGGCTGCCTGGAGAAGCAGCAGTTCCCCGCTATCTGCCTGATGGTTCAGTGGGTATCTTCTAGTGAGTACCCCTTGGGTCCTGGCGCTGGACTAGATGATCAATGAGGTGGGCTCCAGCACTTCTCAACTTCTAGCGTTAGTTCAGAGTATTTCCCTACACACACGTCAAGAACACATGCTCTCTGCCCCTCCAACTCCCAGAATCCTTTGCTTGTTGCAAAGCCTAGTTGAGCGAGGTCTGTCCCCTACCTCAAACAGGGGTTAGCTTCTCTGAGTCTTCTTGAAATAATTGCTTCTGGGGGGCGGCTAGGTGGCGCAGTGAATAGAGCACCGGCCCTGGAGTCAGGAGTACCTGAGTTCAAATCCGGCCTCAGACACTTAACACAAAAAACTAGCCGTGTGACCTTGGGCAAGTTACTTAACCCCAACTGCCCTGCAAAAAAAAAAAAAAAAAAGAAATAATTGCTTCTGTACTCTGAATTAAACTTACAGACAGAGGCCCTCAACATAAGCTCCCTGAAGGTAAGAGATCCTGGAACTGCTTTGTTTTTGGGGTATCAGGGACAGAGTAAGCATTTAATGTTGTGCTAAAAGGAAAGCGCACACGCACACATACACATACGCACACAGACCTGTCTCCCTGAAGGTACTTCTTATGGTCCTTTAAGCAGTAAGAAATTTTTAAAAAATCAAGAACAACATCAGTGGCAAATTTATTGTAGCACACTAAAAATAAAGTGCAGTGTTACTAATATACAGAGTTTAATAACTGGGTTTTATTAACCACAAGGAAAAAATACTTATGAACAAAAACCAAGAAATGATTTTTGACATAATGTAATGAAAAATTAAAGCACAGGGTAGATGTCTACAACTTCAGCTCTCTTAAGTATATTTTTTTAAAAAGTGCTTAGACCCCAGGAGATGGACTCCAAGGATCAGAGTTAAGAACCAAAAAGGGTATCAACCTCCTCATTTACAAATGAATATGTGGCTACTGTTTAAAGCTAATTCTCAGTACTCAAATATTCTATGTTCAAATTTAAATTTTAAAACCATCTACTAAAACCCAAATCATAAAGTTTATAAACTTAATTTTGAGAAGTATTATAATTCAATTCTAATTCAACAGCTTAAATTTATAAAAGTCTATCATTTAACAACAGAAAAAGAAAGCTCAATTAAAAAACTCTTTGTACTTCCTTTTTTAGCACTAATTATCCCTCAAAAATACTCCTTCTGTAAGCATCTGTAAAGTAAAACTGAATAAGCAAAAAAAAATCCAATTTTAATATTTTAATTTAATATTTTAAGAAAAACAACAAAACAACCAGCAATACAACGATGAGGAACAAATTCTAACATTTAAAGATGCTATAAGTTAACCCACTACTAGGCTGTGGAAAAAAACTGAACCATGATTAAGGATCCAGAAACCATAATAGACAACAATCCATTTTACTCTAAGAAGGTTCTCATGATAATTACAGTAACTCATTCAGGTTAAAGGATAACTCTTTGAACCAAGTCGTTCTAATGATTACCACTGTTCATGACCATTTGTACTGTGTTGCAGCCTACTCCAGCCCATATCCTGGGGCCTTTCCTGTGTAATACTCATTTATAACTCTTCAGAGAATGTAATGTGCCATGTCTTACAATAAAAAGAATATACTGATATTAAAAAGATGAACCTTAAAGACGTCAAAAGATGTAACTTAATGCTGGGGGAGGGAGGGAAGCATGTAGAACTCTGAATTTGCACAACCAATCTGGAAAGCAATTTGGAATTATGCAAAGAAAGTAAAAATGCCCATATGCTTTTACCCAGAGATTCCATTGCTGGGCAAGCGAATAAAAAAGAGAAAAACTCCATGTATACTAAAAGCTATGGCAGCAAATACCTGGAAACAACGCTGATTCTCATCAGTTGGGGGATGGCTGAACAACCATGGTACATGAATGAAATGAACTGCCATAAGCAACTATGAACCTCATGAATACAAAGAAGCACGGGGAGACTTTATAGGAACTGATAAAAAGTGAAATAAGCAGAACCAGGAAAATAATACACATTGAGAATGTAACAACAACAAAAAAAGCCAAAAGCAGCAGCAAAAGTTTAGATGGAATATTGGGAAATTATGATTGAAGAAGAGGCATGAAAATTCTCCCTGCTTTGCAGTTTCTTTGGGGGGGGGGGAGGGAGGAAGAGGAATGGACATCTGTAATACGTTGGTTAGTTCTGCTAAAAAAATTTTTCTTCATATTCAAAAAAAGCCTTGATTATAAAGGTTGGCTGTCTGACAGCAGGTTAGGGGAGTTATGGTGGGAAATGTAGGTGAAATGAAAATAAAAGTTATCTAAAAAAATATACTTTTCAAAAAATATGGCCCTTTTTCAAGAAGGAGTTTGGGGATCGTTAAAATAACTTCAATTTCCCAAAAGCCCCCAGTCTTCCTATACAACAATGGACTTAACTCACTGTCCATTTGCTATGTTTCTCCAAAATGGACACATAATAAATTGACAGGCTCTAAGGGTTGGCTATTTAACTGAATTCCATACTATGGACAATAGAAATTCTTCATCCATTTGACTTTTTCTGTAAGAATGCTTAGGTTATACACATACAAAAATATTTACAGCGGCTCTTTTTGTGGTAGCCAAGAACTGGAAACTGAGGAGATGGCCATCAATTGGGGAATGGTTGAACAAGTTATGGTATATGAATATAATGGAATACTACTGTGCAATGTAAGAAATGATGAGCAGGTGGACTTTGGGAAAACTTGGAAAGACTTACATGAACCGATGCTGAGTGAAGGGATCAGAACCAGGAGAACATACAGTTAACAGCAACACTGCTCGATGATCAGCTATGTATAACATAGCTCTTCCCAGCAATAAAATGATCCAAGACAATTCCAAAGGATGCATGATGGAAAATGATATCTACATTCAGAGAAAGAACTGATACAGTCTGAATGCAGATAAAAGCATACTATTTTTGCTTTTTTTGTGTGGTTTTTTCCTTTTGGTCTCTTCTCTCACAACATGACTACTACAAATATGTTTTACATGATCATCCACATATAACCTATATCAAATTGCTTACCATTGTGGTGGCTAGGTGGCGCAGTGAATAGAGCACTGGCCCTGGAGTCAAGAGGACCTGAGTTCAAATTCGGCCTCAGACACTTAATACAAAAACTATCTGTGTGACCTTGGGCAAGTCACTTAACCCCAACTGCCTTCCAAAAAGCAAAAACAAAACAAAACAAAAAAACGCAAATTGATTACCATTTTAGGAGAAGTGGAGGGGACGGAAGAAGGGAGAAAATTTGGAACTTAAAAATTTTTGTAAATGAATGTTAAAAATTGCTTTTACATATAATTGAAAAAAATAAAATACCATAAAAAAGAGTACTAAGGCTAAACTATTTTGAATAGTCTGCATCTGAGACAGGATTTAAACTCAGGTCTTCTTAACTCCCATACTTTCTGGACTGGCTGCTCTCATCTCACTGGATTACAATCTGTTTAGAGAAGTACAAATCCTCAGCAAAGGCTGTGTGCTTCTAGTTCCACTTTTCAGCCTTGTAAGGCATCACTCTTCATAAATTCCTCATTCCAACTGGCTCCCCCTCCCCTAATTCCTGGAATGCATGCTCTCCTCATTTCTGCCTCAAAAAGTTCTTCCTTTGCATCAAAGCTGAGCTCAGGCACCATCTCCTATAGAAAATCTATTCTCATCACCCAAGAAGTTATTTTGCATCCACTTAGAATATATTTATATTGATGTTTCTACTCAAGTATTCTCTCTCAATCAAGTAACAAGTACTTAAGAACCTATTTTGTGCTAGGCACAAGGGGTGCAAATGGGTACAAAAAGTAAAAGTACCCCTCCCCACAATAAGCCCACATGCTACCCAAGAGGCCAGAGCCTATGAGAGGTGTGTGGGTGTTAGCACTGATTTAAGGTTAATGAAACAGAGCTACCCGAGGTAGTGTGGGGAAGAGGGTGCTGGCACTGGGAAGGGGTGTTTCAGAGCTACTCATATATGACGTGGCCCCTCTGGCCCTGACAGGCAGTCTTTCATGAAGACAAGCTCCCGCCAAGGAAACACAAGCTCTTGAGGATGAGGACGGCTCTGTGTCCATCCTTTCAACGCTGTGTCTCATCTGATGTAGCCTCAGCTCCTTATCAGCTGTGTGAGACAAGCCAAACCACCTCACCTCCCAAAGCCTCCATTTCCTCATCTGTGAAACTGATACTGTCGATAACTGAGTTTGTCAGAGCCTACATGTATGTGTTCTGCAAACTTGAGAGCATTATGGGAGGGCCAATTATTATCAAGACCTGTTTTCCCTTTCTGGTCATGTGCCCCACTCGGATCAAGTATAAATATGTGCTGACATGTAAAGGAGAAGTCATAATCTGGTTTGATGGCTGAATACAAGCTTCTGGGGAGTCCTCAAATCTGGACCACAGATCAGTTAAGAAGAGGACAAGGAATTCTGAAGGTGTAGGCACCCAAGCAAATAAGGAGAGGGCAGAGAACTCAAACAGGTGACACTGAGGACTGGTGGAAGGCCCTGCCAGGCATGCAAGGCTGGGAATTCTGATTTGAGGTGCTAGGTAGAGGAGTGGATAGAGTGCTGGACCAGAGTCATGAAGTCCTGAGTTCAAATCCAGCCTCAGTCACTTCCCAGTTGTGTGACCCTGGGCAAGTCATTTTGCCTCAGTTTCCTCTTCTGCAAAAACAAGAAAGCAACGGCAAAGTGTCCAGTATCTCTGCCAAGAAAACCCCAATTGGGACCACAAAGATCAGATACTAATAACACAACAACTGAGGAACACTACAAGTTCCCAGAGGAACCATGGAGTGCTATTTCATAAACAATGCTAAATGATGAACAAATGAAACTACAGGCTCTGAAACCTTGAGGGGCCCCAGAAGGGCCACTTCCTGAAGCCATGGAAATATGTCCCAAGGGGTAGGGGAGGAGAAAGTGTACAGATCTGGAGAAAAAACAGGCGGGCCTCAGCACCCAATGGGAAGTGAGAACTACCTACACACAGTTCATACTCTAGGAGCACTCACTCAGCTGACACCCATACAATTATGGCCGATGGGAACAAAGGAAGTTCATAGAGGACACAAATTTCAAATCCAAAAACTCAATTTGTCAAGCAACTACCTTACTACCTAGAAAGCACTCTGCCAGGCATCGAGGACAGAAAGAGGAGAAATAATTTGTTCTTGCCCTCAGGAGGCTTATAATCTAAAAGGGAGGCTACAGACCTTTATCTGACAACTCAACACCACCTGGCAGATGACTCTATATGGGCGATGAGGGAGGATGAGGCTATTAGACACTATCCATTAAGATCACCTAAATTCCCTTTATCCCAGCTCTATTCACCAAGCAGAGATGATGCTCAAATAGATGAGTAATGCAGGCTGAGAAGTTCTATTTTCCAGTACCAAAGAACACACATGAGAAAGCAGAGATGATCCATATGCCTCCCCCAGCACTGGCGGCTCCTGGCCAACCAAAGCTACAAAGCTGAAAAATCTGCATCTGAGATGGACTTCACACTGGAAAGAAACTTCCAGGGAGGTTTGGGGGAGGGGGGGGAGGTCCTGTGGCTAGCTGCCCAAGAAAAACATCCAAAGACAGGATAAACAGCCAAAGAAACGTGGTCAGGGGCTGCTGGAACTCCAAGGAAGAAAAGCAAAGGAGACAGAAA
Source organism: Pseudocheirus occidentalis (assembly GCA_028646575.1). NCBI lineage: Eukaryota > Metazoa > Chordata > Mammalia > Diprotodontia > Pseudocheiridae > Pseudocheirus > Pseudocheirus occidentalis. The sequence goes on from CM053597.1 coordinate 231,147,560, forward strand.
TCATTTTTGCTCTACTCGCCTCTCTTCAATTTCAGGCAATGGCCCATCACGCTGAAAGCCATCCTTCCTGTAAGACTTGATCATCTCTCTGGTAGCTCTGAGGAGCCTTCAGTAGTATGCAAGAACAGGTCTCTGCCTAGGACGCCTGAGCCCTGCTGGCTGAAGATTGCCCAGCTCCGGCCCTTTCACTGGCACTGCTGGCAGCTGGCCAATGCCAAATGCCACAGGTGAATCCCTGGGGGGGAAGGCGGTGGATCAAAAGGCCCTCCTTCACTCAGGCTTCCCAAGATAAGCTCCAGTGAGTCACAATCTAATTCAGACTAACAATCACTCTCCTAGACTCAGCCTTGAATCAGAACCTCAGGCTAGAAAGTGAATCCTAGTGCCAGTAAATGCCGAGTGAATGTTCTCTTCATACCTTCTCTGAATTACAAGAGCCTGTTTAGGGAAGTTTGTTAAAACAAGTAGTCAGATAAACCAGGGTCAAGGATCAGAGACAGTCTCCAGTTCTATAATCCAAGTCCTATAAAATAAAGCAAGAGAGAAAGAGAGAGACAGAGACAGAGAGAGAGAGAGAAGTGGGGGAAGAAGGAGGGAGATGGTAGAGAAATGGAGAGGGAGAGAGAAAAGAGAATTGAGAAGAGAAGGAGAGCAGCCCTTTGACAAAATCCAAACTGGTCAAACCGTTACTCACCTCAGGTTCCCCACTCTTGACTTACAACTTTTGTGGAATTCCTCCTCAGAACCGTCTTCAAAGTCCCTCACAAACCACAAAAGAAAGTTGCCGTTACTATTTGACAGACAACTTCTTTGAACAAACCCTGACTCTGGCAGTGACGCTCACTCAGCTTTACCAAGCACATCTATTCACTAGGCCCCCCAATCCCATTCCTCTTCAAATGATGATGCTCTCCTGCCACCAAGAACATTGAGAAGAACACAATTAGGATCTAAAGTCCTATACCTCATCGAAGGGACTCAAAATCCCAATAGGGACATGAAACACATACTTTGGAATTTAAAAACAAACAAAAAGTATTTCAAGGTAGCAAATTGGGCCAAGTGAGTGTTGCTGATGACAACTTCAGAGACAGTTTAAAGAAGGCTTCAGGGAGGTAGGAACTAGGTCTTTAGGGAAAGGTGAAGAGAAAAGGGAATAGACAGACCATGCAACTATCTGATGGGGGCAGTAGGGTGGTGCAGTAACGGAGGCAGGAAGATCAGACATTCAGTAGTTGTGTGATCACTTTTTCAAGGAGATATTTCACATTGCCTTCTATTTTTTCATTTGTTTGGATCTGTTTAATAGTATTCATGATTCTCTTGCATCATTCTCATTTCTCTTCCCAATTTTTCCTCTGCTTCTCTTATTTGGTTTTCAAAATCCTTCTTAAGCTCATCTATGGTTTGTAAGCAGTCTTCTGTTTCTTGGAAGCTTTTGATGTGAGAGTTCTGACTGTGTTGTCTTCCTCCCATTCCATGCTTTGATCCTTTTTGTCCCCAAAAAAAGGATTCTAGAGTTCAATTGCTGTTCTTGCTTTGTTTCCTTTGCCTGCTCACGTTGCCAGTGAATTACTTGGTCTTTTAGCTCTGTGGAACTCTGCTCCCAGAGGGGAAAGCTCTGTCCCAAATCGCTGGGGTTTTCACAGCTGCCAGAGCTATTGGGAGGGTGCTGTTTTGTTGTTGTTGTTGTTTTTTTTGCCACCCCCACCAGCTTTGGTTCACTGAAAACATACTTCAGACCACGTTCAGATCCAGGCCGCTCAAGCAAGAGTACTTAGCCTCTGAACAACTGCTTGGGCCCTGGGGCAGTCTGATAGCCAGGAGCTCCAAAGCAGCCATGGGGAAGGGGCTGCAGGGCTGCTGTTTCTGCCCCTTCCTTGCCCTGGAGGCAATTCGGCCAGACTGCTTTTCTCCCCCATATTTAGCTTTATTCCACTGACCTTTCACTTAGTCCTTGTTTCTTATGGCTTGATAATTCTGGAAATTGCTACAGCTGCAGCTGATCCACTCTCCTGAAGGCTCTAGTTTCAGCTTGTCCTGGCCACCCTGGAGCCAAGCCATGGTTTCAGGCTAGGATGGTTTTGGCTCCCAGAACACTATAATGAGCCCTTCCTGCAGAGCTGCCTTCGGTGGGAGATGTGTTTTTCTGTTGTGAGTTTTGGAGCCCTAAAATTTGTTTAGAGTCCTATTTTATGGGTATTTGAGGTGGCTATGTGGGAGCCGTGGAACCTTGTTGCTTCTACACTGCCATCTTGGCTCTGCGCCCTGTATGATCACTTTTTGCCTCAATTTCCTCAGCTGTAAAATGGGGATAATAGTCATCCTCACCCCCAGAAGGCTGTTGGAAGGATCAAATGAGATCATTATAAATCCCTCAGCACTGTACCTGGCACATACTAAGTGCTATGTGAGTGCTAGTTATTATGATTATTAATTATGTAATTGCTTAACTGAGCAAAGGCTCCAAAGCAAACATGTAGATGGCACATTCCTTCAAGCAGGCAATGAAGGCTGTGGCGAAGGATATGGGATCACTAAGAGAACAGAGAAAAGGTGAGGTGAGGCCCAGATTGGGGACAATCCCTAGATAGCTATTAAATGGTTTGAGGGGCTTTCTTTAATGGGGGGGAAAGAGGAGAGTGAAAGGGACATGTGAGGGGCTTCTGCCCCTTCCACCTGAGGCAGCTCGGGCTGTCCAAAGTGAGGCCAGGCTCTAGCAGGCCCTCCCAGGCTTCAAACTGAGGTCAGGGGACAAAGCGGCTGCAGATGAGCATTCTAGGCCACAGAGGACACAATCTGTTTCAATGGAAGGAGTGCCCACAAGGGCAAACTTGCATATTCTTGCAGTATTATCTACCATTAAGGGAAGGGCCACTGCTGGAAGAGTCCTAAAGCAGAGAATCTGACCTGTGGTGGACAAGGGGATGGAAAGGAAGGGACAACTTCAGCAACCATCCTAGAGAGGAAAAATGAACAGAATCTGGTTATTGACCAGATGTGTGAGAAAAGAACTGGGTCAGGAAACAACACCAAAATTTCCGGCCTGGGACGAGATGGTATACATGTGAAAACCCACAAGTACTTGGGTCTTTTTGTTTCTTATGAAAGAGGAGATATGGTGGTACAGGAACTCAGGCTGAGGGCACGCTGGGGAGTCCAGGCAGAGCTCATCTGAGGTGAGCACAAGACCTTGCACATAAAAGGCAAACCCAGTGTGAGTGAGGGGGTGGGAAGGGAAAGTCAGGTAAAGGAGAACATGGCTAGTGCCACCAAAGTCAAGGGAAAAGATAATTTCATGAAGAGGGGAGGGAACAGTACTGAATCCTGCGGAGAGGTCAGAGGAGAGGACAGAAGCAAAAGCCACTGGCTTCACGATTAGGAAGTTGATGGCCATGGAGACTCCAGTTTCACTGTGGAAAGAAGAAAAGTCAGACTGTAAAGAGCCAGGGAGGAGGCCAGTGATAAATGAATGAGAACAGTGGGTCTGAGACACTGAGCAAAGCTCTAGATGAAGAAAGGATGGAAGTTCCTTTACATATAAGAACAACAATGTCTAAACACTTGGCTGTCAAGGTCAATTTTTCTGGTCTCCTTCAATAGCTGTTCTATGCAAATATACTCCCTAAACAAGTGTCATGCACATGACCCACTGTTCTCCTACTATTAAACTGAAAGTCTGGGATCCAACCAGTAAGGCCTAAGGGCCACTCTAGAGTAAACTGCTTTGCCCTATTATCAAATTAAAACTGTGTATTTAGTGAGGCTCTTAAAATCAAACAAGGGAAAAACAAAGACTTGAAAAGCTTAACTTTTATTGTGAAACATCTGAAACAAATATCCAGATGCAAGAAGACAGTCTAACTTGGGATCCAATTCTTAGGTCAGTAGCAAATATTCAATCTGCAATAATGAAGTTCAAACTTATCTGTGGAACATTCTAGACCCATACAATCTGGTGGCAGGCATTAAGGAAGCACTGCAGAGCAGAGTGTTGGGCCTGGTGCCAGAAACCCAGTTAAAATGTGGCCTCGGACACATACTGGGGTGACCCTATTCAAGTCACTTCACCTCCGTTTGCCTCAGTTTCCTCAACTGAAAAATGGGGATAATAATAGCACTCTCTCCCAGAGCTGCTGTGAGGATCAAATGAGGTAATATTTCTGAAGTGCTCAGCACAGCGCCTGGCACACAGGCAGCCCCACATAAACGATAGTCCTCTTATTAGCCATTACTGATCTGCTGCCATTTTCCACCATGCTATATTCAAACATGCCGTACACAAGTCCTCAGTCAGACCTTTCATTACACTGTTCTTTATGCCTCAAACACAATCCCTTCTCCTTTTTGCCTCATAAATTTCTACCCAACATAGCATTACCAAATCTTGATCTGTATTATTAAGCAACAAACATCAAAACTACAAATTATTGGGGAAAGGCTTCCCTACATGATGAGAACAACTGGGAAAACTACAAGGCAGTTTGGCAAAGAGATTAGGCTTAAACCATATACCACAATGAGCTCCTGACAGATAATGACTGGAATATAATAAAGTGTCTCAGTATTTAAAAAAATGAAGTGTTGTACTGAAAGAAGTGTCTTTCACAATTATATCTGGAGGAGGACTGTCTTAACCAAACAAGGAAAATTATAAAAACAATTTTAATTACATAAAATTAAGAAGTTTTTACATAAACAAAAAAAAAGACAAGAAATTTTTTTGTTGTTCAGTCTTTTCAGTTGTGTCTGACTCTCCATGACCCCACTGGGAGTTTTCTTTGCAAAGTTACTTGCTATTTCCTTCTCTAGCTCATTTTACAGATAGAGAAACTGAGCCAAACAGGGATCAAGTACCCAGGGTCACACAGCTAGTAAGCATAAGGTTCTATCCACTGTGGTACCCTGCTGTCCCAGAAGAGAAAGTGTCAAGAAGAAATTTATCACAAAAAGTAAACTATATATCTAATACACAGAAAAAGGTGAAACAAAGATCTAACACCAAGAGCCATTCACCAACTGATATGCGGTTAAAGAATGTGAACAATTCTCAAGATTGCAAACTGTCAACGACCTTTGAAAACACTGAAAACCACTCATTCTGCAGAGCAATGGGGATAAACACAACTCAGACTTAGTCTCACAGTACAAGACAGAGAGAACAAAAGCCATTCATCTTCAACATTGGAGGGGCTATGGAGGGCCAAGCAAACCTAGCACACAGCAGGAGCTTAATAAATACTAGCAGAAGAATAGCAGAGTTAGCTCAACTCTTCTGGATACCAAGTGGGTCCTATAGCAAGTAAAGTGACTCAGCTGTCTGTATCTCCAGACTGAGGGGTCCCACTTCTGGGCATATAGCCCAAGGAAGTCAAAGACAGAAACAGGTCATCTCCCCCAACACCTGCCCACATTCACAGCAGCACTCCATTCAGAGGTCACATAATACAGTGAAAAAGACTCCTGGATCTGGAGTCAAAGGTTCAAATCCCAACTCTACTATTTACTGTTTATGTGACAACCTCTGCGCACCTCAGTTTCCTTCTCTAGAAAAGGAAAATGTTGGCCTATATGATGTCCAAGGCCTCTCCCAGGTCTAGAGCTGTAATCCTAATGGGAGTGAGGTGACTGCAAGGGCAGAATGTAATCACTGGACATGGGGACTTTGCCAAATTATTTTTCTTTATTGTAATGACAAATTCACCGCAAGGTAGGGGAAGAGCAGGCATCCCAAAATGACTGTGACAGAAAAACAAAAGATAACAATTAAAAAAAAAATTCGGTCTAATTCAGTTTGGTCCAAACTCCTCCACAAAACTTCATGTGTCAGATGCCACAAAGCCTCTTGTTTCAGACCTAACTCATTCAAAACTCATCAGACTGTGTGATATTGTTCAGTACAGCAAACTGGAGAGGAATGAGGCCAGGGACCCTGCTTTATCTAAACCTTTGATCTATGCCAATGCTTAAGCAGAGGGCTCGGCACCTGGAGGCTTAATGTCACCCAATTAAATGGTTGGTTGCCTTCTCTTCTTCCAAACTTCCAAACTCACTTCTACTCTCTCCCACTTTCCCTTCTCCCTCTCCTGTGCATAGGGAGGTGTCCCATCCCAGATTATACTGTTGCCTCAGGTAAACAAAATCATAAAGTTGTGCTCCAGTCCTACAAATGCCTATTTTGAAATTTAACAAGCAAAAGAAACTAGTCTGAATTAAGTATTTGTATTTAAAAAAACACTCCATTTTGAATCCTAAACAAATGTACTTCTCATTGCAGAAGTATCTGGTGCAGCCTTTCTGCCCGATGTGGGGAGGCATGCTAGTGGTGACCCCCACTTGGGCCATTCCCTGTCTAGCACTGGAGGGGAAGGTCACCTAGGAAACTGACAAGGCAGCCTGGAAGGCTGGATGGACCGCTCACCAAGGGCCCAGGAAGGGTGGCGGCCTTCTCAGGAGCACCAGACACCTCCCAAAGACTTTCACCAATGGCTTGTGACCTCTCACCATTCAGAAGTGATCAGAAGCACCAGTGCTTCTGTGTGACTGGGGTTGGTGGTCAGCTGTCTTTACCAAGAATCTCGGAGCAGAACCACAAAGAGAGAACCACAATCTCCCTATCCCCAGAGCCTGGTCACTAAATCTCTTGACACATGGGATGGCCATTGTATTGCAGGAACTTCCATGTGAATCAGGGCTTCACCTCCTCCCAAACAAATGTCTGATCTTACTTCAATATAAAACACATAAAAGTGAGGAAACATCTTTCCATATTCATGATAACAAAAAAGGATGAGCTGTTTCCTCAGGCCCACCAAGTGATGACCTGCCCCAGCAGCCTCCCTTCATTCTCAAGGGGATACAAAGCTGCTTCCACTTCCGTCCTCCCTGAGCATCAGCACACTTCTCAATGTCTTCCTTTCCTTGACTAGACCTTCCCAAATGTCATGCTTACTCTACCAGTTTCCCATGTTGAGCAGCCCCTTCTAACACAGCTGCTAACAAGCTTGGATGTGGGGCTTAAAAACCATACAGGCCCATAGGTGAAGACCTGAAAGGGACGCAGTGCTCACCAACTGAGGTCGGAGATCCAACACAGAGGGCCCAGAGTTTGAGGGACTTGGTCAGAGCAGTACAAGAAGGAAAAAGCAAAGATTTCAGCCCAGATACTGTACCATACTGGCTGCCCTGGGACTCTGCAAATGACTCCAAGTTATGACCCTGGGCAGTCAATGGGCAAGTTTTTATTGAGCACCCTCTGTGGGCCAGGCACGGTGCCAGGGAACACAATGACAAAAAACAACACAGCGCCCCCCCCAAAAGCTTATGAAAGGTCACACAGCATCCACAGACAAGTGAGATACAAAGTGATCAGACAGAGGAGTCAGGTGTCCCAGGGGGCGTGCAACAAACCACCGGTGAGGACCTTTGGCTGCAGGCTCAGGAGCCTGAGATGGGGTATCAGGGAGGATCTTTGTCCCCAAGGCAAGAGGGAGCCCAGGAACCTTCTGGAATAGTGGAGTGGCCGTCAGCCCTGACAATCACTTTCATAGATGTGGGGAAGAGGGGCTGGAACCGTGAAGAGCCTCCGCAGGGGGCCGGTCCAGGGCTGTGGCACGAGAAAGGCTAAGAGATCTGGGGGGAAGGGGGGTGTCACTGAGGCCTAGAGAGGGTTGGTGCTTCCTGATTCCCAGCCGGCCCCTACATACCACGCCACACTATCTCAAAGACGTGGCACTTGACCAGGCACCTGGGGGGAAGGACAACAAGGAGGCCAGGACGACTTCAAAGGCCCACAGAAGCGAGCCCAGCTCTTAAGGGGAGATGCCCGGCGGCAACTGGCTGCGGGAGGCCACGAATGCGCAAGACCCCCAAAAGCTGAGGGGCAACCGGGGCTTGCAGTGCTGGGGACGTCTTCCGACCGGGGCTGGGCCTTTCACTGCTTTTCGGGTCAGAACCGTCCTTTGCGGGCGCCCTCCAACAAACCCACCTCGGGAACTGGGGGCCCGAGGCCGGGAGGGAGTGTCTGAGGCGGGGCACCTCGCCCCCGGGATCGGGCTAAGGAGCGAGGAAGCGTAAGGAGAAAGAGGAGGGGGGAAAAGGGGGGGTCACTCCTCTTACTCCATCCCCCCCACCCCACCTTCCCTTCCTCGAGGACACTTCGAAGTTCCAAGAGCCCACGCCCCCGGGGTCCCTGCCGCGGTAGCTCCGAGGATTCCCCTCGCACCCTGCCTCCGCTCCCCCCACCCCACTAGCACGCACACCTGCCAGCGCGTGACTCCCGCGGCTGCCCTCCCTCTTCCTCCCGCGCGTGCCTGCTGCGCTCGCGCATCGGGGGGCCCCCCCCTTCCCCTCCACCGCAGGCGCAAGATCCTTCCCACCACCCGCCGAGCGCGAGCCTGCTCCCGCGCGCGCGCATTCCAGCGCCAGGCCCCCCCCCCTCCACCCCCGCGGCGCGCACGCGCACAGCGCCGCGCGCCTAACCTTCCTCTCCCCTCCCCCTTTCTCCATCGTCGCCACCTCCTCCAGCCCGCTT
>CM053597.1:231156592-231205615 GCA_028646575.1 Pseudocheirus occidentalis
AGCTTGGGCCTCCCGGCACGGACCTCCCCTAAAGCACAGGCGCGCGCTCGCCGTCCCCCCCCCCCGCCCCCGACCCGACCCCTAGCCCGCCCCCGCGGCACGCCCCCGCTGCCACCGCCCCTTAGTGCTCCGGAATCCGAGCTGGGCCGCTCCAGGCTCCGGGGCCTAGGCAGCGGCGGCAGCAGGGCCGGGGGCGACCCTCGCTCACTCACCGCTGAGCCGGCGGCGGCGCGCTGGGCTGAGTCCCCGCCGGCCGAGGAGACGGCGTGGGAGACGCGGCCCGAGGGGGCGGGGGCGACTCCCTCCCGCTTCACCTCCGCGAGCGCCGCGGACCCAGAAACTCAAAACAAAATAAACAAACTTTCCCCCTCCGCCTCCCTCCCCCCGCCCCGGCCACAACACAAACAGCCGGGAGCCCGCCTCCTCGGATACGCCATTGGCCACGCGCCGCCACCGCCCTCCTCCCACTGGTCCGGCGCGACTGCCCGTCAAGCCCTCGGCTCGCCCCTTCGCTCCTCGCCGCCGTCGCCGCCTCTCATTGGCCGGAACCGTCCCGTTGAGCGAGCTGAGATTGGCTGGCACGCCTGCGCCAATCACGGGGCCACGCCCCCGACCCCAGAGAGGCCGCTTCTTCTGTCGCGTACTGAGGTGAAGGGGAAACTAGAACATGATGGCGGCCGTTCTGTCGCAGCCACCACGGGGAGGGGGAGGGGAGAGTGTGGCGGCTTGAAGCCCCGTTCTCGCGCTGCGCCCTCACCAGCACCCTTCCCTTCATTTGGCACCGTCTAATTAACCGAATCCACCTATGCCCGTTTCCTTATTTACCGCTCTGGAGAGATTGGGGGGGGGAGGGGTGTAGCAGGGAATAGGTTGGCCGTCATTGGTCAGGGCAGTGGCACTTCCGAGTGCCCCTCAAAGACATTGGTGGGAAATGAAGAAGTTCCGCCAGTCAACAAAAGCGAGAGCTATTGGTTGTGACTTTTATGTGCGTTCTTTCCCAATATCCTATTGGGCAGCAGGTGTGTCCATCTCTAGTCTAGACTAAGGGCTTGCTAGGCTGGTGGCCCAAGGGTCTGCTAATGTCCATTTGCCGCACTTTCCCTTCCCCGCCTTGGTTTCCCCATTTGTCAGATGACCTGGTTGTACGAGGTGACCTCTAAGGCCCTTTCTAGCTTAGGAAACTGCGTCGTGGCTTGGAGTCAAGAGGACCTGGGTTCAAATCCCAGAACTGCGCAGTTTGCTCTACCTCCCTGACCCTAGCTCTCTTCATCTACAAAACGAACACTGCTGAGTCCCAGACCCCTACCCCACCCCCACACTGGCTCTAGGCCTAGTCACTTACCGCACATCACGTGAGACAGTACTGTCATGTGCGCCGTAGATGTCAGTTGCAGTACCAGGCTCAGATTTCAGCCTGGGCACGGGCAAAGGCCCGGAAAGAAGCCGTTCTTCCCTCCAGAGGGGTCTTGGCGTACGGACCAAGACTTGGCTGGTAGCTCGCACAAGCCCCGGGATCCGGGGTCTGGAGCTGGACGGACCTGAGGCCACCGAGGGCCTAAACCCGCTTCCCAGATCGGGAAAATTGGGGACCACAGAAAAGGGGGAGGGGTCAGGAGGATCTGAGCCGGCAAGTGCCTTGTGTCGCGCAGCCTCGGTTTCCGCGTCTGTAAAATGGGGACAGAAGCACCTTCCCTATGGGGTAGTTGTGAGACTCCCAGGAGAGGCTGGAGGGGGCGGCGCTTGCGTTCTCCCAGGGGGCCGCCTTTGGAGGAAGGGCAGTCAAGGTTTCAGAAGCCCCCTCCCGGTACACCCTGCTGTGAGCCCGGATACAACCAAGGGTTGGAAGGGCCCCTTGACAAGAGGCTCACTACCTTCCCAGGGAACCTCTTAGTTCTAATCAAAACGGGACCAGCAGCGAGTGGCCAAGTCACTGTCAAGACCCAGGCGCCGGGTCTTCCTCCCCCTGCCTCTCCCCTGGACCAGGACCTTGGCGGTGAAACCTTTCTAGCCGTTATCTTCCCACCAGGGAGGCATGGGCACCAAAGGGGGTCGGCCCCCCAGGCTCTAACTCACCCTTGTCTCCCTTGCCGTCCTCTTTGTGGACCCCAAGGACTCTGCACCTCAGAATCAGAGGACCTGAACACAACTCCTAGCTCTGCTCTTGCCAGTCATGAGACTTTGGCCAAGTTCTTTCCTGTCTCCTGGCCTCAGTTTCTTTACCTGTAAAGTTGGAGTCCTCTGAGGCCCCTTTTAGATCTGAAACTGCGCCTACGATCCTCACAGTTAACTCTGTTCTCTTGTTCACCAGGACCCAGCTTTCTTATCTCTTGGCTGCCTCTCCAAGACACATTTCTCTGACCCTGGGGGCCAGGAGGAGGGCTGGGCACCCTTCTCTGTTGGCTTCTTCCTCCAGACCTTCTCCTGTCCTGTGTCTTTTCTGCCTTTAAAGTTCACTCAGTCCTTGTGTTTGTCACACATGAGCCTCCAGATTTCTCTCCCTGCTCCCTAATAAGTCCAACACCTGACTCCCCGACTTCAACCCATCTCCTGCCCACCTTCAAACAGTACCCCCTTGGGTCAAGCAGAACAAGCTTAATCTCCACATGATGGCGCTTCACAAATTTGAAGACCGTATAGACCGCTAGAGATAGGGCAGCTAGGTGGTGATTTAGTGGATGATGTACCAGCCCTGGAATCCAGAAGTCCTGAGTTCAAATCCAACCTCACACAATTACTATCTTTCCCTGCTTGCTTCAGTTTCCTCATGTGTAAAATGAATTGGAGAAGGGAATGGCAAACCACTACAGTATCTTTGCTATGAAAACCCCAAATGAGGCCATGAAGGCCTCAGGTTCCTAGGTTTGGAGCTGGACGGACCCCAAGGCCATCTTAGGGTCTAAACCCTACTTCCTAGATCAAGAAAATTGGGTACCATGAAAATGGACTTTGGGGACATGGAGTCAGGAGGACACAGCTCTGGGCAAGCCACCTCATCTCACTCAACCTCCGTTTCCATGTCTGTAAAATGAGAATAAAAGCACTTTCTTTACAAGGTCATTGTGAGAATCAAATGAGATTTTAAAAAACCAAACTGAAAAACAACAGAACATAGACCCCCATGACATAGACCCCTGAAAGAAGAGAAGAATGAAAGGAGCTCCTACAGGACACTTGAATGGTTGCACTGGTATCTTATCAGACACTGTCATGGTATACAGAGAGTGAATGCACTGAGACATCTGCCTCCCCAGGGTTGGGGAAGATGTTTTTGTGATAAAATACCATTTGTGTTGTTACAAAGAGGCTAGCCAGGGAGAAGAAAGAGAAGGAAACAGAAGGGACCTCCACAACTGTCTGGACCAACCTTCCCATTTGACAGATGAGAAGGTAGAGTTCCAGGGAGGGGAGTAACAGGACCTCTGAATTTGTGCAGCACTTCAGTGTTTATAAAGCACTTTCCTTACACCAAATGGGGATAATAGAATGTAAGCTTTTTGAGGGCAGAGGCTGGAGTTATTTTAGAGGGGGCTTGTATCCCTAGCTCCTAGCTTGGCTGAATGGCACACAGCAAGCACTTAACAGATGAATGAAGCTCCCCATTTTACAGATGAGAAAACTGATCTGCCCAGCTGTATACAGACAACAAATATGGCAGGGCCAGGATTAAGTCCTCAAATTCTGATTCTGAGTGCAGAGCTCTTTCCACTTCGTCACCACACAAGTCCAGCTATGTCAGGCAATGAGGTGGTTTTCCTAGGCTTTTAAAACAGAACAGTCCTTTCTCCTCTCCCCTCTTTCTTTCCCCTTCCCTTCTGCTCCCCTCCCTTCCCTTTCCCAAAGTCTTTCTCCTAGCTATATCATATTTGTGAGGGGATCAGAGCAGAGTCAGCAGGAATACAGAAGAAAGATAACAAGCAGATAGCTTGGCAGGCGAATTATTTATAGAATGCTAATGAACCATCACTAGGCTATAGAAAACTGTCTGGGAAGCCCCAAGTGATACACAAGTGTGTCCTGATGGCCAGTTTCCAAGAGTCTGCTGTTCTATAGATGTGTTCAGATGAATGGGGCTGCCCCATGCTCAGTAATGAGCCCCCAGTGAGGAAGCCAGCCAGAGTGATCTGCATGGTCCTGGGGAATAATTTCCAAAGGATGGAAGGTCAGCACTGGATTGCAGCTTATATTATTACCCTTTGGGTAATTAACATTTCACCAACCAAGAGCTCCCACCCAGCTGTGGCTTTACTAGGGTCACTGCCCTCTTCTAAGCTGTTGGGTAATCTAATGCCTCAGGTGCTCTCAAGAATAAAATGACAGCAGTCACCAGTTAATGATGCTCAGGGCCTTTCAACAGAGGAAGACTAAGCATTTTACAAACATCAATTAAGAGGTAGGTGGCAAGCATCCCCAGACACCAGCTGACAACTGGCTGGCAGACTGAAGACTGACAGGCAGGATGTTTTTGTGGATCATAGGATCTCAAAGCTGGAAGGAACCTCCTTCAGTATAACCTTTGTCTGACCGAGAAATCTGTCCCCCTCCCCTACCCCAGCATAGCACTGGCTCCAGGTGGCATCTAGCTGAGGCTTGCTATGTCCTACCTTCTTAGCTCTGCCTCTTCGAGCCACAGGAGCCTAGTCTTTGAGCTGGAAGGGGCTTCAGAGGTCAGTTGGCACAGTATTGGCACTTTGCAGAGGAAGAAACACCCAGGTTAAATGACTTGCCCAGGGTCATGCAATCAGAATGAGTCAGAGGCAGGCCTAGAAACCAGAGCTTCCTGACTCAGGTTGATCTGCCATCTACTTTGATATGCTGTCAGTCTCTCTTGATATAGATGGAGCTGTCTCTACATAGCTACATCTCTATATATCAACTATACACAGATATATGTGGGATTTCAATTATATTTACTTATTTATTGTGTCCCCTCAGTAAATGCCTTCAATGCAGGGACCATTTTCATTTTTGTCCATGTGTTCCTCGGACCTAGCAAAGCAACTTGCCCATAGTTGATGTTTCATAACCATTTACTGAATTCAAGTGATTTAGGTCATTACCTCTAGAGTCAGTTTATTGCCTTTCTGGGCAACTAAAACTAAGAAGGTTTTTCATTATATTCAGCAGAAACTGGCCTCCCTGTCACATCCACTTATTGCTCCTACTTCCTCTTGTTTAATACAATAGACTGGATTTTGGAGGCCATTAGTCCAATGCCTTCATTTTACAGGTGAGATGTGGAGGCCCAAAGGGAAATGTTTCACAAGGTCACACAGAGAGTAAATAGTAGAGATAGGATTCACACTCAGACTCTGACTCCCAGAGCCAGCCTCTTTCTCCCATCCCCACTGCCGTCTAAGACTTAGGTTCTTCCTCTTTAAAATCAGGGTGCTGAAATAGCAAGTGGTGTGTCCTGGATCCTCTGGAGGTTTGTTAGGTCTGGTGAAGCCCAGGACCCCTTCTCAGAATTCTGTTTTTAAAACATTTAAAAAAATAGATAGATGGATAGATAGATAGATAGATAGATAGATAGATAGATAGAAGTACAAAGGAAGCCAATTATGGGAAACTACAATCATTATGATGTTTGGGGCTTTTTAAAGTTCAAAAGCCCAGGTTAAGAACCTCTGGACTAGATTAGCTCTAAAGGCCCTGGCAGCTTTGTATCTGTGATTCTCTGGTTTGGAGACACACACCCACAGTGCAGCACATTCAACTTCCCCCAGGGGCCATCTGGGATTGGGCCAAGTCGTCTGTGGGGCCACCCCTAATCTAAACCCTGTTTGAGAGCCTGGCCTCCAGAAGATTTTCCAACCCTATTTTATAGAGGTTACTTTTCCTAAAAGATTCATCCACTTGAAGAAGTGATAATGCCTGCCCCCTGAAGGACAGGGAAAGAATAGTTCTCATTTGAAAAGATTTTTAAACAGTTTTTAATGTCATTTCTAGCAGTGTGGCATAGAGGAAAGAGTAATGGATGTGGAGTTGGAGTTCAAATTCTACCTCTGCCTCTTCCTAGATGGGAGATTTCAGGAAAGTCTTTTACTCTCCCAAGGCCTCAGATGCTTCATTGATAAAATGAAGGGGTCAAACCTCTAGTATCCCTCTGACTAAATCGGTGATGCTAAGAGTGGAGAGACAGAGGCCAAGGGCTGGAAAGGAGAAGTGCAGGAAGAGGAGAGAGATGGGCTTAGGGCACAGAGATGAGAAATTCTGAGCTCTGCCTCCCTGTGGGTAGTAGGTCTTGCAACAGGGACCTTCTCAGAAGTCTGTGGGACCACAGCTTGAATTGGAAACTGATTATTCACATGGAAGGGGGTAGACACATGGCGATTTCAAGAGGGGAGAAGAGACTGTGGGTCCAGGAGGGATAAAATGCCATAAATCGCTTTCCTAGCAGAGCGTGCATGAAATAGGAATCAATAAGATGCTTCATATCAGGAGAAATGGGTGATCTTACCATGTAAAGATGCCTCCCAGCACTTTAGATTGGAACTTCTTGGTACCATTTCAACCAGTCACATCCTTGTCCAAGTCCTTTCATAAATTAAGGGTAGAGGTTCTGAAGGAAATCTTCCTCTCCTTTCAACATTTTTCAGTATCAACTAATCAATAAGTGTTTAATAAGCACTTACTATATTCCAGCTCTGTGCTAAGTGATGAAGATAGAAAGACAAAGGTGAAACAGAATATAGACCTAAGTAAGTACAAGGCACATTTGGGTGTGTGGGGCAGGATGGCCACTAGGAACTTGGGAAAAGCTTTGTGTGGCAGGTGTCCCTGCCAGTGTAGCATTTGGGCCATTTCCAGAGTTTGAGAGGACCTTGGTCACCATCGGCCCCAGTGTATGGGGACAAGAATCCTCTTTCCAATCTACCTGACAAGGGGTTGTCATCCAGTTTTGGCCCAAAGACCTTTACAGGTGGGGAAACTCATCATTGTATTTATCAAGGATGCCCATCACTCTTTGGGTTCATTGTAATTGGAAGCAAGTGTTTCTTGACATCAAGCTTAAATTTGCTTTTGCATTGAATACATTGCTTTTACAATGAATACATTGTCTCTATTACTGCCCTCATGGGTCAGACAAAATAAATCTCTCATCTTCTATGTCATTAGTCCTTCAGCTACTTGAAGACTGCTGCCCCTTGAATTTTTTCTTCTCTAGGTTAAACACTCCACATTCCCTTCAACTGCTCTATATAGAGCATGATCTCAAGATCCTCTCTCATCATGGTTACCTTCCTCTGAACCCTCTCTAGTGTATCAGTGTCCTTTCAGAAGGATACAACGCCCTACATATCATCTGACCAGGGCAGATCCCTCCCTCCTTCCTTCCATCCATAAGCATTTATTAAACACCTACAACATGCCAAGCACTGGGGATATGAATCCAGAAATGAAAACTGTTCCTTAGGCTGGTTCACTATGTCACTCTTAATGAAGCCCCAATGCATCATCTTTCACTGCTAGCATATATCCCCCTACCCATGTATCTCTTATGAAATTGCTTCCTCCTTATCATACTTCTGGAAGTTGACTTTTTAAGCTTGTTTGTAAGACTTTGCACTTATCATAACATAAATCTAAACTCATGAGATCCTTCATGATCTTCTTGCTTACCAAGATCTTTCTGAATCCTGATCCAGTCAACTTCTACAGGCTAATTATCCCTCCCTCCACTGTGTCTTCTTTAAATTAGATGAATGTCATTTTATTGATAGCAAACAGAACAGATGCCAGGGGCACTTTGCTAGAGTCCTTCAGCGGTGAACTCCATAAACATTACAGTTTTGGTAGAGTTGCAATATTAATTTTGCTCCTATCTTTTTCTTAAACCAGGGTCTTTGTTTTCCTGTGGTCCTTCAGCACCTTTCCCAGTCTCATTACCTTTATAAAGTCCCTCATAAGAGCTCATCAAACATGTCCCTTAGTACTTTCAGTATCTAAGGATATATAATTCATGTGAGCCTAGGAGCTTGAACTCATTAAATCCTTATCTATATACTGAGTCTCTGTCTATAACTGAGTGCCAGCACCCTGTTACTAATTTTTGTTGTGTCCTTTCTAACCCTAAGAAATGACAGCTTTTGAACTTAAAGGGACTCTTTCATCTTGTCCAGCACCTCCATTTTACAGATGAAGGAACTAAGACCCAAAAAGGAGAGTGATTTGCCCAAGGTCTCCAAGATAGTAAATGGCAGAGCTAGGGTTTGAACCTGGATCCTTTGAGTTTAAATTCATTGATCTTTCCCTTGTACCATGTAACTTCTATCATTCTCCTTAGCAGAGAAAACACAAACAGAATTAAGCCGGAGCCTCCATCCTGGCTTTCTTGGAGTCTTTTCCCCAGAAGGACTAAACACCAACCCCACCCACAGAATCCTTTGTTTAGCAGCCTCAACTCCTCAACATCAACTCTCCTGAGCTATTTTTGCCATAGCATTGTGCTGCACCCTTGTATCTCTTCCCCTTAAGCCTGGTTTGACTTCCATCTTCCCACATTTTAAAAATCTCAGTTAGACGGTGAGGTCCCTGTATATCCACTCCAATCTCTTTCATCAATTCCTCCTTTCCTTCCCCATCATTCTCTAGGTCTTTAGATTTCATTAGTGAGATCTTATCTCTTCTAAGATAACTGTATTTCCTGTAGAATTTCAGTCCATAAGATGTTACGTGTTGCTTCCCTGAAACCTTTGAAATGGTCTCTCCTCACATTTAGGATGCAGGTCAGACTATTTCCATCTTCCTTCTTTTCTCTATCATATATTCTAAGTGCAGTGGTAATTTGCCCCTAGAGTTCCCCTCCTGTCCACCCCACACCAGTAAGCTCCTTTCTGACAGTGAGATCAGAATAGAATTTCTTGCCAGTTCTCTTACCTTTTGAAGGGATGACATTGTCCTTAAGGCAAACCAAAAAATTATTCATTTCTATGCTTTAGGCAAAGAGAGAACTCCCCTGAATGGTTACTTAATTAAAATCCCCTTCCTTATGCCTCTGGACCAGCTTTGTGCAGTTTTCCCAACTCATCTATTTCCTCTTTCATTCTGGGTACTCTGTAGTAAAGCCATACAACAACATTGCTTATTTCTACTCATTCTCCACCCTATTCCCTTGGATTTCCTTTTATGAATATATCTGTGTTTTGACTATACAACTCTACATTTCCCCTCCTCTTTTTTTTTTTTGCTTTTTTTTTGTAGGGCTATTGAGGTTAAGTGACTTGCCCAAGGTCACACGGCTAGTTTTTTGTGTTAAGTGTCTGAGGTCAGATTTGAACTCAGGTACTCCTGACTCCAGGGCCGGTGCTCTATTCACTGCGCCACCTAGCCACCCCTCTCTCCTTTTTACCTGCCATGTTTTTTTAAAATAAAGAACATCTTTACTCTGCCATATTTTAGTCATGAATTTCATCCCACCAGCTCTCAATGATACCTGTGAGACAGGAATGTGCTGCCAAATGTTTAACAACTGGCTCTCTGAAAAAATGTGTTTGGGGCACACTTTTATGTTTAATCTGTAGTATTAACATTTTCTCAATTTTAAATCTCCACAGTCAACAGAACAATAAGCCAAACTCTGATTTGTCTCATTTGCAGATCTCTGACATATAAATGCTCACACTGAAAACTTAACAGTCAATTCTATCTGTTTGTTAGGTTCTCAAATCCGTCTTGCTCCTTGACAAACAGAGAAGAAGCATAGGGGCTAGAGTGCTTTATTTGGAGTCTGGGAAGACCTGAATTTGAATCCTGCCTTAGACAATTACCCTGAGCTAGTCGCTTCACCTCTTTCTTAGCCTTAGTCACTTATTCCGTGAAATGGAAATATCCTAGTGCCTTATGAATGATACCTGCTATCCATTGTGGCTACCCTCTCTGTGGTATATGGCTCATATAAAGTTTTCTCCCTCCCCTTTCCTTTTCAGTCTAAAGTCTTCTTGATTCTGTGTACAAAGACTTCAGGTAAATGCATTCTTACCAGACCTTGTTAAGTGTGCTCCATCCCTGGCCAGGAGCCTGTCATCCTTATAGTTTAAACCATGCCTGTTATTCCTTACTTTTGACCAGCCCATCATTGTAGAATAACAGTAATTAATGAAAAAAGATCAGTTAACTTGTCTTCTTTTTTCACTTTAATTTTTTTTTTGGTATGTTTCTTGAGGGGAAGAGTTTAAACTCCATTTGTTCTAATTCTGTGCAACTTTTAGAAAAAATACTGCAGATTCTTTTAATATAGTAAACTTTCATTCTGATTTTAGAGATCTGGGTTATCATTCAAATTTTAGATAATGTTATTCTAAATGGTTTGTGTTTATCCCTAGGTCTCAACCAATAATGACTGCTTTGTGTTTTCCCCAAAAGACCTGGAGCTGTACCAAACAAAGGGTTTCCTTTCCTTCCCTTAAAATGATTCTGTGATCTCTGTCTCTGGCCTGGTCAGGCTCAGGGCAGGGGGAAATTCCTGGGAGCGATTCTGTGGTTACCCTGGAAGCTGTGACTGAGTGACTAGTTGGATCTTCTCCAGCCCAGATTTCAATGACATGGAGAACTCACGTGTCCTTGGTTATGAGTTACCCTGTAATTTACATGAAGTTCTCCGGGCACCTTCTCTCTCCCAGAGCTTGTGAAGGTGGGAACTTCCTTTCTGTGGGACACTGTTCAAAGGAACAGACATCACACACTCCTGACTGGGGCCATGGTTAGGGTGTTCCGGTGTGGCTATAGCAGTAACCCATATAAAAAGAAGGAAGGGGCCAATCTGAGAACTGGAGAAGTGAACAATAGGCCAGGAGTCTTATTAGTCCTCAAAAGAAAACATTTTAAATGAGGTCCACCTTCAGGTGGGAGCAGAGTGCGCCATCTTTTCAGTTGAGAACACCCCTTCCCCCTACACACACCACATTGCACAATGGACAGTTTCACCTTAGGTCTGGGTAGCAACCTTGCAGGCTCCAGGAGAAGAGGCCTAGAGAGAGAACCCAGGGGGTTGATGGTCAGGCCTCATCATGGCCTGTGGGAGGTAAGTGTCACCAGAAGAAGAAAGGGTTTCCTAGTCACCCCCCAAGCCTAGACACTAGGTCCATGACCTGAGGTAAAGCCCTCTTTACTTCATGCTAGTTATAGCTTGGATGGGAGAAATCAGTACTCAGAATGGGGGAGCAAGGCCCCTGAAAAATCCAATCCTGCCCAGGTATCAGGGATGTGAAGGTATAGCCCTGCTCAGAGCTGCCATATTAGGGCTGACCTTGTGTTCTCCTAAGCAGGGCTGATTATTTAGGATACCCTTATAAGCATTTAATAGGCTGTTTAGTAGCTTCTCCTGCCCACAAAACTACATGTGACACATGCATTGCCTCTTCTCAATCATTCTTTTTTTTCTGTGAGTCATCAGGTCCTGGAAAGTTGGTTAATCTGACACCCACAAGGGCCACCTATTAAATGTAAAGCAAGACTGGGGCTGAGGGACATGCAGGCACCAATGGGATGGAGCCCTCCGTGTAAGGACCATGTGGTCCAAGTATCCAAACTGGCACTGAATCTTCCCCTGACGCCTGCTAGCTAAAGGCAGAAATCTGATATCAGTTAGCCAATCAGTCAGTTAATTAGCAAGCATTTATTAAATACCTACTGTAGTCTATGCTAGTCAGTGGGAATTCAGAGACAAAAGGAAACCAGTCTCTGCCCTCATTCTGTGAGACAGATAAACACAGCACACAGGAGGGGTGCTAGCACAGGTTCACTCTTGATCTGGTCAGACAGGAAGACAGCTTCAGAGGGGTTAATAACCTTATTATATTCTAATCAGGTCTTCTCACAAGGTTGCTGATAAGGGGAACACAAACTCCTACAACTCCTAATCACACTTCTCTCAGGGGCCAGCAAGAAGGGGGTAAAGGGGTCAGTGGAGACAGGCACAGCTTGTGCACTCCCCTAAATCCTCTCAAGCCTCAATGGGGTCAGTCAGGGCAAACACAGATTCCTGCAAAGCCTTGATAGGGGTTCAGCCCTAGGGTTCCCTATTCACTGACCAGTGATCACCTACTTTATAGGGCAACAGATAAAGAAAGCATATTGCTAGCAATAGCCTTACAGTCACACCTGTATCTCACAGCACATTTACAGTGGATGTTTACAATTTAAGCACAATTGTTTATATTATTTAGAACATAATGCTGGACAAGCATGGTGGAGAATCATGAGAACTCATCTGATTCTTGGGAACAAGAGATTGTTATGGCTATGGATCTTGGGAAACTTAATTCTAGGAAACAATAATAAAAATCCACTTCACACACACTAAAATCCACCTTATTTACACATTCTTTCTGGAAAGACAACTGGTACATATGTATTTTAACAACATAAAAAATAAAATACAGGATAATTTTGGGAGGGCCCAGAAAAGGCTTCATGTAGAAGGTAGGGCTTGAACAAATAACTGGAAACTTGGAAAAAACCCATCTCTTGGGGAAGAACTGAACAAAGTATGATATAGGAATGCAATGGAATATTAACATATTGTAGGAAATGTGAAATGGGTAGTTTCAGAGAATCTTGGGAAGATCTGTATGAATCAATTAAATTGAGCAGAACCAGGAGAACGCTTTATACTAAAACAATATTATAAATAAAACAGTTTGAAAGACTTGAGAACTCTGATCAATTCACTGATCAATTATGATTCTAGAAGACTGAGAATAATGCATGTTACCAACCTCTTGAGAAAAAGGTGATGGAGAATGTCAGCCAGATCAAACTGGCCTCTGACTTGTGGATGACTGAAGCCAAACAGAGCAGGCTAGAGACAGGAGAGTCACAAGTCAAACAGAAATTTAATTTCAAAGTTTAATCTTAAAGGCTTGCAAGCAAAGAGGGACCTAGAAACATGTGAAGGGCCCCACCTCCCATAAAGGCTGTATGGGGAGAGCCCCATTTGATGAGGCATTTGCCTGAGGCCATAAGCCTTTCATTATAGCTAGACCCAAATCTCTGTTACTGGCCTAGCCCTCCTTCCTTTGTCCAGCAACTTCTCACCCTTGATCCTCCCAAAATATCTATACCCAAATCTGTTACACCCTTGAACTAGCCTAGGCCACTGTTGTCCACAGTCTCCAGGTAGCCTTCAGCAACTTCCCACCCTTAATCACTCATTTACTGGAGTCTGACCTCATTAACTCCTCCTAAAGACCCTCCCCAAACTCCTCCCCTAGACCACTCCTAGATGCTTCCCACAACCTTTCTGTATATAAGACCCCATCTTGCCTCCACATGGTATGAGAGCACCATAGGATTTTCTAGCACAGACTTGCTCTGTGTCTAATACAAGCCTTATCTATACTAGGCTCCTGAAGAGTCTACCCAATATGGCAAACTTTTAATAAACTTTGCTTTTCTTTGGCTGAGAGAAGACTTGAGTCGAATTCATTTGGCAGGATCTGACATGTTGGCATTTTGGGGTCTCATGCACCCCTAATCCTATACCTCATCATTTTTATGGTAACCTCTACAATGGCTGTGCAGTGAGCTGTAGCCCTGACAATGAGGGGGAACAGCCACAATGAGACAAGTGTGATTTGTAGAAGGGTGTCATGACCAAAACTTATCTGAACTTGTCTTGTGCTCATAGAGCCTTGGAAATGCCTGTTCCTGGTGTAGCAGCAACCTCACTGGCATATACAGGGTGGCTGCTAGCACAGGTTCTTAGATCTGCTTTTATAGGAAAGGTAGTTTTTAAAGGGGTTAACAGTCCTACTTTTAATTACATTCACTAGTTCAGGGAAAAAGTCAGCTCCCTGAACTTGGGAGAAAATACAAGTAGAGAAATAAAGACCAACAGACAGGGCTCTGACTGCCTGAATCAACTACACACTTTACATACATCCCTAGATAGAGAGAGTCTTTACATCTGAGCAGGTAGGGGCTTTGAACAAATGGCCACTCAGAATCTCTCAACCAGGGAACCACAAGATCCTTCTCATAGGCCAGCCTCCAAAGTAAAATACCAACTCAGAGTATATATACACTTCTCGGAGCCAGAAGGCATCACAACCCTCAGGACTCATTGCCTAATTAGAAATTACCAAAAGGTGTGAAAGCCGTCCTGCAAACAAGCCTCCCCTGACTAAGCAAGCTTCCCTTAATGGGTTCCAGGTGAGACCTATTAATGGACAGAGAAGATCTTAAATTCAATTAATGTTACACCTGGTCAAAGCAATATAGTACTCATGTGACTTTGCCAGAGGGTGAGATTTTCTAGGAGGGAGCACAAAGGCTTGTGGTCATGTCAAGCTCAGGGCACAGCCTGCTCCCTGGGCCTTTTCTCTGGACGATAGCACCTCTCCTAATATCTTGGCTAGAGTAAGGCAAACATTTTTTGGTTACAGCCAATGAGGGGACTTATTTTGCTTGATTATGCATCTTTGTTATGAGGGTTTTGTTTCTTTTTCAAATGGGGTAGAAGAGTAGGAGGGCAAAAGAAGGGATAGGGGAAAGAGAGAAAGAAGAGGGAGAAGGAGGAGGAAGAAGGAAGAAAGGGAGGGAAAGAAAAGAAAGAAAAGACTAAGTTCATTAAGGGACTTTTTAAAAACTGCAGATAATAAGAGAAAAGACAGAAGGAAGTACCAGCAGGCACTACCGCTTTGAAAGCTACAGGTTGAACTTCTTATATACTTAAAAAGAAAAGCCAGCTGCTCATAGTAGAGAATTAGTTTTAAGTACAGATAGATTTCTCTCCTATGTGGAAATGCCCATTTTCTTTGGTGTTGTATTAAGTTTGGACTTTAAAAAAAGCATGATACTTTACCTGAGTCTTGAAGGAAATTAGAATTCCCAGGTGGACTTCCTCATCCTGGGTGCCCCCTTCTTCCCTTTCCATGTAGCCAAAGCGTAGGTTCATCTCACATTCTTCCTTCCTCATAAAGGCTTCCTCCCACCAACTCCACTAACCAACAGTCTTTCCTTTATTGTAAATTCCTTCAACATTTATTTAAAGTTACCCTCAAGCAAGTCACTTTCTCACTTGCTCATAGTGTCTTATCTATACTTACAGAGTATTTTTAAGAAATGCTTTGTATCTCCTTAGCACTTACTCTGGTGCTTTGTATACAGTAGGTATTTAATAGATGTTGTGGTCATTGCAATGTATATTACCTTAGAATTCTTCTCCAGTATAAGTATATACTGTAAGTCCTGTTCACATACAAGATGGCATTTTCATCTCCCTAATTAGACTGTAATCCCTTCAACAAATTACTTCAATTTACATGGTACTTGATGGTTTAGAAGCACTTTCATTGGCTCAGAGACTTAAACGAGGAAGGGACCTCCAAGGCCATCTAGAGTCCAAACTCTTTATTTACAAGTGAGGAAAATGAAGCTTACAGAGGCAAAGGGGTTTACCCAGGTAGTAAGTTTCATAGCTGGGACTGAAACCAAATTCTCTGATTCCAGCTCACACTCACTTCCCAGTGTCCCAGCCGCTCTCTTCACGGTAAACCGGGGCATTTAAGTGACAAGTTGCATGAGGTAAAGAATGATGGGGGAGTGGAGGGGGACGGGCAGGCAGACAGAGATCTTCTGGTTTATGTCTCAGGGAATGAAATCCCTGCTGTCTTCTGTCTTGGTGAGTCCACACCTGAATTTTTGCCACATTTTAGGAAGGACAAGTTGGAGGGTTTCCAGAGCATAGTAACCCAAATTGTGGAAAGGTGGAAGGAAATTTCAGGGGACAGGACACTCTTTTATGGAAGGGAGATCAGACTTGATTTTGACCCAGAGGTCAGAACCAAGAGCAGTGGATGGATATTGCAAGGAGAAAGATTTAAGCTCTATGTAAGAGCCTAGCATCACTTTCCAAAAGGGACAGACCTGCTTCCTAAAGTGGAAGGCATCCCATCAATTAGCTGGTCAGCTCCCTGGGGACACACAGTAGGCACATGATAAATCCATGCTGGTGGATTGATTTATTGTTCTTGGGGGTGTTCAGGTAGAGGGTTTAAACTAAGTGCCTCTAAGGTTCTTCTGTATCTTGAGTTTGTGATTTTCCTTAGATGGGGCAGTCAACATTGGTTTTCCTTCCCTACTCAAGTGAAGGGGGAAAAAGAGAAATGTGCATTTATAGTTGGCCACAGGGTGCCGCTCTTACCCCACGATGTTTTAAACCATGGGCAAAGCCCACAAGAGGAAGAGGTGGTTGGGACAGAAAGAGTAACTTTCTAGACTGGGAACTGCAAACATCCCAGAGGCCATGGAGTCACAGATTCAGAACTGGCAGGGGCCATGGAGACGATCTAGTCCAACCCACCACTTTACAGAGGTTCAAGCAGGTCACACTGGTACTGACACCAGGTCCATTGTACCACATGGCATTTGTTATCTCAGTTGGCACCCCCATTTTACAGATGAGGAAACCAAGGGAAGTCTTTTTTTAAGGATGAACAGGGGAGGGCTATGCCTTGCAAAGTAACACGACCTGGTACAGAGCTCTCTGATGCCTCTGAAAAGGAAATGTTCCCACACCATCCCTCCATCATCCCTCAGGCTCAGGCAGACACCCTCACCTCCTGCCTAAGTCAGAAGCTCGAGGCCGTCCACGTCAACCCTTTTCTCCCTTACTCTGCACCCCCAAGTCCCGCTTCTTGTACTCTCCTCAGTCATACGAGTTTCAGAGGAAGAAACAGCCCTTCCTGCCAACCCTGCAAACTGCTGTGTTTGTGTCCTTGCTCCCATATTTCTTGCCTCCTTCAGGACCTTGCCCCTTATTCACCCCCTTTCTCCTCTTTTCAGTCTTTCCTGGTCTGTCAGCTCCTTGCTTTGTTGCTTATGAACATCCTCTTGTTGCTTGTGTCCTTTTAAAATAAAACGAAACCAAAAACCCAACCCACTTGGTCCTTTTGTCCCTTTAAGGTCCTGTCTCATATCTCTCGTCCCCTCACTTTTCAGCCCCTTGTGATGTGGCTTCTGATCTGATTGAAATTTCTCTCTCCAAGGCTGATAGCTGATCAATACACATCTACTAAGGACCTGCTGTGTGCCAGGCAAGGGCAGCTAGATGGCTCAGTGGATAGAGTGTGGGCCTGGAACCAGGAATACCTGAGTTAAAATCTGACCTGAGACACTTGCTAGCTGTGTGACCTTGGGCAAGTCACTTAACCTCTGTTTACCTAGGAAGTAGTTAGGTGGTTCAGTGGATAGAGCACTGGCCCTGGTCAGGAAAACCCAAGTTCAAATCTGGCCTTAGACACTTACTACTGTGTGTGTGTGTAAGTCACTTAACCTCTGTTTGTCTTAATCTACTGGAGAAGAAAATGGCAGACCATTCCAGTATCTTTGTCAAGAAGACACCACGGACAGTATGATGAGTCAGACACGACTGAACAACAAATGACCCTGTGCTAAGAGCTGGACAAAGGATAGTTCCTGCTCATAAGCTAACAGGGGATACAACTTGTAAATAATGATGTGCAGATAAGCTATATGAAGGGTAAATAGGAAATAACTAACAGAGGGAAGGCACTAGAATGAAGAGGGGTTGGAAAGGACTTCTGTAGAAGGTGGGATTTTAGCTGGAACTTGCAAAAAGTCAGAGAAGCCAGGGGTGGGAGGTATGGAAGGAGAGCCTTCCAGGCCTGGAGAGCAGCCAGGGAAAGTACCCAGAGTGAGGAGATGGAGGGTCTTGTCCAAAGCACAGCCAGGAGGCCTGGGCACTGGATCAGAGCCGGGGGAATGGAGGGGGGAGCGCACTGAGGTTTCTCTGTTTGCTCCTGGAGGTGACCAGTGCTGTCACACCTCCTGTTGAGGGGAGCTTTTCCCCATTACTCCCTTGGTTTCTCAGAAGTTTTTGTTACCTTTACAGAATGTTCTCTCCTCCTTTGAAGTCTCTGACATCCCCCTCTCCTGGCTTTCCTCCTGCTTATCTGACCACTCGTCCTCAGTCTCCTTTTCTTGAGTTTCATGTGCCTCTCACTCTCCAAGCATGGATCCTTTCTTTCTTAGATCTGATCCATTGTGTTCAATGGCCATCTCTGTTCAGATGACTCCTAAATCTACTATCTAGCCTCAATATTTCTGCTAATCTCAATCATGCACTGCCAGCTGCCTGTGGAATACATTTTCCCTGATATCCCACTGGCATCTCATCTGACATGCCCCAAACAGAACTTGCTATCTTTCCCCCACCCCCAATCCCACCCTTCTTCCAACCTCCATTTTGGTTGAGGGTCCTGCCATCTTTCCAAGTCTTGTCAATTGTACCTCCCCATTATCTCTCATGTTAGTCCCCTTTTCTTCATTCACAACACAGGCCCCTAAGTCACCTCTTGCCTTGGACTGTTGCAGTGCCTTCCCAATTGGACACCCCACTTCCAGTCTCTCCCCTCTCCAGGCCACACTCCAAATAGCTTTTGCTATAATCCTCCTAAGATGCAAGTATGACTTGGTTTTTCTCCTACTCTGAAACCCTGGAGAAAACTCTAGATTTTTAAAAAAGCACAAACTCCTTAGCCTGGCTTTTGGGGCTTACCACAGTCTGGCTACTGCCTGAATTTTCAACCTTTTCTCATGTCACTCTACATTCTGTTGCCTTCTGGTTATCCCTGAATTTGGTGTCTTATCTCCTGCTTCCATGTGTTTGTATAAGCCATTTACCGTACCATTCTTTTTTTGTTGTTGTTTTGGATTTTTTTTTTTTAAATCTCTGGCTCCCTGTCTGAGTCCTTGACTTCCTTCAGAGTTCAGTTTAGATTCAGTTCACTTCCACCATCCTAATATCATCAGTGACCCATGAGAATTGAACTGAATTTGTTAAAAATAACGCTAGTCACAATCCTTCCCGTACACTGAGCTACCTCTCCACAGTCTTCTCTAAATATGCAGGCTTATGATGCTGGACTCTTTTATTTCCCCCAGAGCATCATTTCAAAGACCTTCAATAACCAAAACCAGTAGCTGTGCTTTGAGTTGGGTCTAGGGCCATTATATGCTATGTTATCATTCTATCAGATAATGCCCCCAAATCCAGTCATGAGTTGGGGGTAAGGAGGGGAAAGAGAAATCAGTGTGTTACAATGACTCACACCTCTGTAGACAATGAGACTTAAATTTAGAGCTAAGGGATCACAGAGCACATCTCGTCCACCCACCCCACTTTACAGATGAGTAAACTGAGGCTCAGAGATTGTCAATAATTTATCCAAGGTCATACAGGTAATAAACATCAGAGACTGGATTCACACCCAGGTTTTCTGGCTCCAAATCTTCCCATTCTACCATGCTCCCTGTCTGCTACTAGAGTGCACTGTCTCAGATTCCAATTTCTTTACTGGATCATTCTAACTCTCTCTCCTCCACCCTTTTTATAAAGTAAGAACAATTTTCCTGAAGGTGAATGAAGTGGCTTAGTACAATCTGGGCTGAAAATGATAGCTCTAGCAGGAAGAAGAAAACGATGGAATTTTCAAAGAATATCTCAGCAGACAAATTCAAGCTCAGTTGAACAGGATAATCAGCCTGGCAAGGCAGATTACTGCTTTGGGTGTCAGCATGGCTAGGACTAGATGACCTGCAAAAAGCCTTTCCAATTTTAAGAGTCTGAGACTGTCACAGATCAAAGATTCTGCATAATAGCCATGAACCACAGCATCTGCAGAACTTCAGAACGCTGAAATAGGAGATGGCTCTCCCTCTGCTGCAATGAAGTGACCTGTTCACACCCACTCAGGGGTCCTAGCTTTGACCTTACCCAGACTATGTTCAGTCCTAGGAAAACATAACCCCTAAAAAGAAGGGTCAGTATATATACAAAAATATTTATAGTAGCATTTTCCTGGTGGCAAAGAATTGGAAACTGAGGGGATCCCCATCAATTGGGGAATAGTTGAACAAGTTGTGGCATATGATTGTGATGGGATACTATTGTGCTGTAAGAAATGAGGAGCTTAATGATCTTGGGAAAACCTGGAAAGACTTGCATGAACTGATGCAAAGTGAACTACGCAGAACCAGGAGAACATTGTATACAGTAACAGCAATATTGTAAGATGATCAGCTGTGAATGACTTAACCATTCTCAGCAAAACAATGGTCCAAGACAGCTCTGAAGGACGTAGGATGAAAAATGCCCAGAGAAAGGACTGACGGTACCTGAGTATAGATTGAAGCATACTTAAAAAAAAAACAGCTTTCTTATTTTTCTTGGGTTTTTATTTTGCTGTTTTCTTTTACAACATGACTAATATAGAAATGTGTTTTACATGTATAATCTGTATCAAATTGCTTGTCTTCTCAGTGAGGGGGATGGGGAAGGAAGGAGAATTTGGAAATCAATCTTAAAAACAAATGTCAAAAATTCTTTTTATATGTAATTGGAGGGAAATGAGATACTAAATAAAAATAAAATGGATCTACAAAAGAATAAAAAGAGGGGTCAGGCTTTCCCCCCCTCATTATCTTTGGCTCTTCTTGCCCCATCCCTTGCCCACTACCCCAGCCCTGGGGAAAATAGGTTGCAACTTAGGTATGACATCCAAAAAAAAAAAAAGGGATTGCAGGAGCTTCTAGAGAGGTACACAATGTGCCAGGTTGATCAGACATGGGACATCTATTTATTTCCTCCATACATAATTCATCTTAGGGGAGGTGGGTAGATGGGAACTTACAGAAATTCTGGTTACACATGCTTGCACTTAAGTTTCTGAAGCCCTTACCCCATCACCCATAGAGGCATACTCTAATGGGACCACCCTCCTAAACTCAGATAATAGGAATTAGCATCATGAGATAGACTAATGTCCATTTTGAGTGGATTTTTTTCTAGGATATTATGGACAAAGTACCTGACTCTTCCAAGTTTTCTTTCCCTTTCCTGACTTTTAGCTCTTCTGCTTTCAGCAGGACTCTGTTCTTCCCTCTTCACTGATGAAGAATCATAAGACGTGGCTTGTAGTCCTTCCCAGTTTTGCCACTGACTGACCCAACTCTTGACAAGATTTCTTTATCAAGCTGGTCTCTGCCCTGAGGCAAGTCATGGGCAATTCTTGGGGGTTCAGAGACTTCCATAAAGGGGAGATCCAGTAGAGTATGGAGACAGCTGGATTTGGAGTCAGAGGACCTGGCTTCAGAACTTAGCTGTGCCACTCACTGCCTGTATGGCCTCGAGCAAGTAAGTCCCTTCTGTGATCTGGGCTTCTGAGGGGCTGGATTAGATGGCCTGTAGGATCCTTCCTGGTTCTGAGTCTGTGAATCTGTGTTCTGGTCTTGGCAGGGGTAGGAAGCTCTTTCTCACCAATTTCAGTGTATGGGAGAATCAGGGGAAAAAGCCTCTTCTGGCAGGTAGTCCTGAGCAGAGTGCTGAAGGAAGGCAGGGGTTGCAAGAGCCGGAATTGAAGTGGGAAAGTGTTCCAGTCATGCGGCCAAATAGTGCAAAGCCATGGAGGTGGGAGATAAAGGCTGCAAGGAGAAAGCATTGTGGAACCTGGTTTAGTAGGAATGGAATGTGTACATGTGAGAGGAAGTCACCAGGAAAGGTTCCTTTGAGAAGGCGTCTGTAGTGACTTTTGGTTCTCCCAATGTCGCTGCCTATGGGGAAGGAAGATCATCAAAGGACCAGAGATTTAGAGCTGGCCAGTACATGCTGTGAGGTGTCCCTGACACCATGACGATTCACAAAGCATTTCTTCATAAGTTGTCACTTTAATTTTCATTTTAAGTTAGCCATTACTGGAAGGAAGTGTGGTATAGTAGGGGAGAAATAACTCCTGGAGTTAGAAGACCCGTATTCTCACCTGCACCCAGCTAGTCATTAGCTGGCTGACCTTGAATGGGTCATTTCTGGGCCTCAGTTTCTTCCCGTGTAAAGTGGGGACAAGCATAGTTGCCCTCCCTATCTCACAGAGTCACAAGGATGAGGTAACCCACGTAAAGTGCTCTGTCAACTTTAAGGTGTTTTATATGTGTGCAATAGAAGCAGTAGTAGTACTAGCAAAAAAAGGGTGTTCATTTTAAATAGCTGAATCCCAAACTATTTAAACAAGTGGCAGCAATGAAAAAAGGGTAATGGATATCAGAAAGCAGTCATTGCATACAGAAGCTGACACCACAACAGGGAGGCCAGCAGAGCCCAGAAAATGCTAGGCTCAGACCGCAGACCTCTGATCTGGTCATCACACAGTGGGGCCACCTTCTGATGTGCACCCACCGCATCCTGCCTCTGCATGGCTCTAATTCCCTTCTCTTTGGTTGATCTCTAGCACAGAGGCTTTCTGCGCCTCCTGCCGCTCTTGTGGTGCTCACATTCTTCTTATCTTCCATTAGACTAGGAGCTTCTCAAGGGTAGGGACCAGCTTGTACCTTTCTTTGTATCCCCAGAGTTTGGCACAGGACCTGGCACACAGTAGGTGCTTACTGTATGTTTGCCTACTTCTTGATTGATGCTTGAAGATGAATGAGTGAATGTATAACATTTATTCAGTGCTTTCCCATTTGAAAAATACTTTATAAACATCTTATTTTTATTCTCACAACAGTCCTAGGAAGTAGGTACTATTATTTACCCCACAGATGAGGAAACTGAGGTGGCAGAAGTTAAAATGGCTTGTCCAGGGTTATAGAGAAGTGTCTTACGCTGGATCTGAACTCAGGTATTCCTGACCCCAGGCCCAGAGTATAATACACCCTGGCCACCTTTATCTTATTCTCAAGTTTTATTATTATTGATATGAAGCTGTGATTTCGCTGGTGGAGGGAGTACCTTGAGAGGAGACTCTCTCAACCAGCTGCCCTGTAGCTTAGATAATCTTGGAGAGAGTTGCCCAGGGCCCAGAGAGACTGAGTGGTTTCTCTAGAAGTGTGTGTCAGAGGTCAAACTTGGACTGGGATCTTCCTGGCTTTGGAGCTGGTTCCCTCTCCACTCAACCCCCCTGCCTTGTTATTAATTATTATTCATAATAATACCAGTTTATACCAGTGACAAAACTGGAATGTGAGTGCTAAGTCCTTTGTCAAGAAATGAGTGCTTAGTGGGCCTGCTCAAGTTGAGAAGCAGCTCCTAGAGCTGGGCTGTTAATTGGCCTCACAAGGAGACTCGGCTCTTGTTCACTCTCAGGACCCGCCCCTTAGAACCCAGGCCTTCTCCTGGGCCAGACTTCAGAAACCTGGAAGTCTTTTTCCTATTAAGGCTACTTTGTGGGATTTGTGTTGGGTACAGACTCACGCAGCAGGGCCCACAGAGGCGGAGGGCAGTGGCTGGGGAAGAGCCTGAAATAAAACAGGTATGTGAATGGGTGAGCCGCCCCCCCTCCCCATGGCATTAACACATACTCTGGCTTTCTAGGAAGGGTGGAAGTGCTGGTGAGCAGGCGTTAGCTCAGAGGTGCATGTGGGTGCTGTGCTGGGGATGGAAGAGTGGAATTCTGGTGTTGTAGCTGAGACTTAAATCCTTCCTGACAATTGACATCTCTTCAAGGTCTTAAGGGTAAGGGAAGGGAATGAACATTATGTATTGCCTACTTTGTGCAGCCTACTGTGTGCTAAGAGTTTTACAGATAGCATCTCATCCGGTCCTCACAGCCACCCTGCAAAGTAGAGCCCACTGTTATCTCCATTTTACAGATGGGGAAACTGAGACAGACAGTGTTACGTGATTTGCCCAGGGTCAAATAGTAAGTATCTGAAGCCAGATTTGAATTCAAGTCTTCCTGAATCCTCTATCTGCTGCACCTCCTGGTTGCCTCTAAGATTTGCAAAGTATATTACATGTTCTATGGGTCTCTTTTGATCCTCTCCAGAAACCTCTAAAGCAAATGCTCTTTACTACATCCTGTTTGTAGATGAGGAACCTGTCTTCAATCCTTCCTCCTGCATCCCACCTGAGGATAAGCCACTGTGGGCTCAGCTGGGCTGGTCCTCGGACTGCAGGCACACAAGCTAATAGCCTTTCCCAAAAGCCCTGTTAGCTCTTAAGAACCTGACTGAGCCTGGGTTCCCTTGGCCCAGGCCTGCAGCATCCAGGTTCACTCCACAGTAAGATAAGGCACCAGAGAAGGATCCTGGTGGAGAGCTACACACACAAGCGTGTGCAGACACAACTACGTACATTATATTGTATTTCTCCGTGCCGTTTTAATCTTTTACTATCTTAAATTTCTAATCATAAGTCTAACATGGTAAGCATATAGATACCAGGTGATGCCCTACTTTAGGGCCCAATTACAGATGTCAGGAAGGGATATAAAGAGCAAGCACAATCTTATGAATATTAGCTTCTGCTAAAAAAACAAAACAGCCTTGTTATATCAGAATTTGTGCCCCCTTGTTTGGTTGGGGGCCTAAACTCCTTCCAAGAAACAGAAGTGCAGTATTCATCTATTTATGGCCAGTTCATGAGGCATCCCACCTGCTGCCCAGAGCCCCTGGGAATAGTCCAACCCAGGGCTCTGTGGACAAGGCCTTTGACATCAACACTGACCCTCTGTAGTGGGCTGACTCTTGCAAGTTCTGAGGTCAATGTAGATGAAGACAAATTGGAAGGCCCACCAGGATGGTCCTCAGGAATGGACAAAGAAGTGGGAAACCTGCTGCTGAAGAATGCCTAGCATCCAGAGCTCCAGGAGGCTTTGGATGGGGGTAAAGAATGACTCAACCCCTACATTTGGTGTGAGGCAGCATTGCAGAAAGCTGACCTCAGAGTCGGGAGTATCTTGGAAGACCTGTGTTTAAGTCCTGTGTCTGACGTGTGTCGGCTGTGTGACCCTGGATTTGTCTCTGAGTGCCAGGACCGCCATTTGCAAAGCAAGAGGATCAGGCTGGGTGCTCTCTCCAGTCCTTTCCAGTTTATGGTCCTAACTTGTGGAGTAAGTGCTGGTCCGCACTGGGAGAAACAGCCTCCTGGGGAGCCCCACTTACCGATAGAATCGCAGGTCCAGTGTATGTTATATGTACAATGAATGTATATGACAGAGAGTCACTATGATATACATATAACTAATGAGGACCCAAAGAATACTCTGAATCTGGTGTATCTCCTTTGCAAGTTGGGGGTGCCTCCAGGGGCTCCATCATAGCTCACGTTTCTATGACATGTTAGGGTTGGCAAAGCATATTTCTGACAACTATCCTGTGAATTAACTAGTGCAAGTGTCCTTACCCCCATTTTCTAGATTTGGAGAGAGGAAAGAAGGGCAAGAGAGGTGGAATGATTTATTTAGTCTCATTTACATAACTAGCAAGAGTCGTAGCCAGGACTTCTGACCCCAAGACTTGTATTCTTTCCATGATTCCAAGATGGGGGGATGGATGGATGGATGGATGGATGATGGGTGGATGGATAGATGGATGGGTGAATAGATGACACATGATAGTTGAATGGATAATGAATAGATGAATAAATGAATAATAGATGATGGATGGATGGATGGATGGATGGATAGATGGATGTAATGGATTGTAGAAAGACAGATGGATAGATGGATGAATAATAGCTAAATAAATGATGGATGGCTGATGGCTGGATGAATGGATGATCATTGGCTGGATGGATAACAGATGAATAAAGGATGAATAGATAAATAATAAATGAACAATGGTCAGGTGGATGGTTGGATGAATGAAGGGCGTATGAGTGGATGTTGAGTAGACGAATTAAAAAGCATTAATTAAGCATTGGCTTTGTGCCCAACACTGTGCTAGGTGCTCTTGGGCTCAAGGTTCTGGACTCTGTTCTCAGAGTGTGAGGGGAAGTGGTGCATGCCACCCCACCCCACCCCTGGCTCTCCACCAGGGTGCAGAGAATCCAGAATTCACAGAACAAATCCCTTTAATAAAAAGATTTGTTCTGTAAAACTTGGACTCAGTCAAAAGGCTTGACCTTGAGGCTGCAGGTCCCCACCCCTGCCCTATACCAGTGCAGACTGGCAGCCTGTCTGCAATTTATAATCTTAAGAGACTTGCCTGGGACACTGAGAGATTGTCTGACAACCAGCATATCAGAGGGAGGATTTGAATTCAGCTCTCTCTACTGTTCCAGGCTGTCCCCACCCTTCCTACACACACACACACACACACACACACACACACACACACACACTTACACTTTAATAGAGACAAGAGAAATGTGACAGCAGCCTTCTCTGTGCTGGTTGGTACGTTTTTATTATTCTATCTAAACAAGTTCATACAAAACAAGAGAAGAAGCAAATATAAATCATCTCTGATTTCTACAAGGCTCTGATTATCATGCCCCTGTGGCCTGGGCACTGGAGAAAGGACCCTGAGGAGCCTGGTACCTCTCCCCATGAGCACATTGGTAGGAAGGCCTGATCAGATTAGCTGAGAGTCAGCTGTGAAGACAAGAGCTTGGCCCTGAAGGGATGAAGGGTGGGCCAGTAGGAAGTGGTACCAGGATTGGGGTGGGGGTGGGGAGCAAAGGGGGTGTGTGTATCTGTGTGTGTGTGTGTGTGTGCCCGTGCACACCCACACCCACACCCAACTGGCCTCCCAACGGCTCTTTGTGCTTTATCTACGTAGGAAGGTGAAGGTAAACTGGGCACTGAGGGTGGTGGCTCATGGTTTGTCGGATCAGAGGCGACTTTCTTCAGATGCTAGAAGAGCATGCTGAGGAGTCAGAGGCCTGGGGTTCAAATTCTTCCTCTGGAACTTGGATAAACTCACTCTGGGCCTCTACTTCTTTATCACTAAAATGGGCAGGGGGAGTTAGACGGCAGTGGGATACTGGAAAGAAAGTGGGCTTCTGATCTGCTGTTTACTACCCATGTGACCATGGACAAGTTACTTCCCCATCCATTTCATTCATTTTTCTAAAAAAAAAAAAAACAAAAAACCAATTATTTTTGGAATGTATTTTTATTGATGCCTTTTGGTTGTTGTCATTGTTGTTGGCTTTTTACCTCACCTTCATTTCCCTCCCCCTTCCTCTCAAGCTTTCCCTTTTAACAAATATTTAAAAAATAAAAATTACCCCAAAAGCCCACAGTTGAGTAAAAGCAATACATTAACAATGTATGTGCAGTGCTTCACATTATTAATCCCCTATCTTGGTACTCATTTTCAGCTGAATTCAATAATTATGTATATGTGTAAGGAAATAGAAATAGTGTGGCCCAGAGAGGGCAGGCAGGTGGGCTGTCCTTGGAGTCAGAAAGGCCTAGCCTAGGTCCTGAGACAGCCACGTGAGCCGCATGGCTGAGCCGGGCCAGCCTGTCAGCAGCCAGACGGCAGAGCAGGCCTCCACAGCAGGTGTGGGCCAAGTGTTCAGTCCATAGGTTCTCCTTGGTAGATAATCACAGGTCTGGAGCAACAGAGCTATAGACACGCACGTAGACATATGGATATAGAGTACGTTTGTGTGTATAATATACACAGACTACATGCCTATGTGGGTTCCCTACAGACAGCAGTATGCATGTGTGTGAATACATACACACATGGGTCGGAGCTAGGGGGGTGTGTATGGGAGGGGCAGATGTGGCCCTGTCCTGACTTCTTCCTCTTTATTCTGCTCTCTTTGCCTCCCCAGGGCGCCACACTGCACCCACTAGGCATGCTCTCATTTTCCCTTCCTCCTGGACCATCTCTCTTTGGGGCTCTGCCAGGTCCCTAGCTGAGCTGAGAAACGAAGACCAGCTGCGGAATCTAAACTACTGCCCTCTGGGGATGGTTACCTTTCCCTTTTTCCTAAGGTTTAGGCAAAGACCCACACACATGTAAGCAAGCTTCCATGAGGTTAAAGAATAGGGCCATGGTTTCCAATTGCCCCATGAATCGGCTTCACCCCTTTGGCCAGCCTGACCAGCTGCCACCTCTGCCCTCATGTAATGTGCGTATTAAATGGTCAATCCCCAGGACCTTCCTGGGAGGACCTACTCCCAACCCGAAAGGACAACTCAAGGCCAGGGAAGGCACTGGGCCCCACCCCAAGGCCTCAGAGACCTCGACACTTGGGACCTTCAGGACAAATCTCCATCTTTTCAGGCCATAGCATTTCTAGCTACCCCATCCTCCTACCAACTTACTGTTTGAAGATACAGTCTGCTGTCCCCACTTCAGGGCGACAGAAGTGACCCCTGGGTCCAGGGTCAGGCTTCTTAGCTCACCTCTGAGGATCTGGCTTCTGACTTCAGCTTGACACCTCCCCCACAGCTGTCCCACTTGAATTGGGGAAAGAGATAACTGAGGCTAATGGTCTGGCTGTAAATGAGCAACTGAGGTAGCAAACATCAAAGGCAGTATTAGAATACAGGTCCTCTGATGGAACCATACCAGAGGCTACCATGCTAGGCTATGTCCGTGAAAGTGCCATTCTCCTCTCTTTGGCCCTAGCCCCGTATCACCTCCTTTGAGACCAAGGACTTCCTAACACTCTGGTAAAGCTGGAGACCATAAGAACTGAAGAGCATCAAATTCAAACCCCGCCTCCCCCCCCCCCATTTTACAGATGAAGAAACGGAGGATTTGGAGGGAGGAGAGGGTGGCAAGATTTGCTAATCCAAAGTCCCAGAACACATCAACATCTGAAGCCCCTTAGGACTCTGGTCTCCTGACCTGATGCTTGGCTGATCTAGAACCAGGGCAAGTGGTCACCAGGGCCTCATCTAAGGCCCAAGGCAGGCCTGTGGCCATAGGCTACTAATGGCTTTGAACTAGAAGGGAGATGATGACTCACCTTTCTCCAGGGATGGAGTGGGAGCACGGCCAGTCTAGGCTACAGACTCCTCCACTGGTGAGGAGCCATAGCTCCTTTGCCTTCCTTGGCACCCTTGTTTCATTTTAACATCAGACACACACATGACCACAGCCGTGGACACACACTAGCCTCCAAGGGTGGCAGCACAACACTGGCCCAGCCTGCTCTGGAGAAGATACTGCAGCCTGAGCTCCATTGTTTAAATAGTTTCAGAGATAGGATTGGAACCCAGGGCTGGTGGGATGCTGGGTGCCACAGTGCCTCTCTGCTCCAAGGTCTTAGTTCATTCAGCAAATAAAGAAGGCCCTGCACAAGCTGGGGACACAAATACAAAACCAAAATGGCCCCTGCCCTCAAGAGGCTTCCAGCCTTCCACTTGGCAGGGAAGGGAAGAGTGAGTGAACAAGGGGTCACACCTAATCTCGAGGCTATTTTAGGTAACCAGTGGCAGCCCATCAAACATTGGTCTCATCTGTAAAATGTAAAATCTACCTTGGGATTCTGGATGGAGAGCTGGGAGGGCCAACCTCCTTGTTTCACAGATGAAGCAGCTGAGGCAAACTGAGTCACTGGAGCGGAGCTCCCACGGTCACTGGTGACAGAGGAGGGGGACTCAAACACAAGAACTCAGACACTCAGATCCAGTGCTCTTCTCCCCACCTCATCTGGGTCCTGGACCCCTGGGTAAGACCTGGGGAGCCAGTCTACCCAGAGATTCCTTCTCTGAATCATGTTTTAAAAATGCATTAAAAAAAATCCATAGGACGACAAGGAAAACCAATTATGCTGAAATCTAGTGATCAAAAATACTTAAAAAAAAAAACAAACAAGTTCAGAGACCCCTGAGAGAGAGAAATGTGAGCTTTTACCCCTTACTGCCTTGCCTCCAGTCCCACTGGGAATCTCTTTCCTTGGCTATAAAATGGGAAGTTGGGCTATGGAGAAGGGCCCAAAGTCAGTTCCAGTTTCTAAATCCTGGGATCCTATGATGCCAAAGAGGTGTGCTTTGGGGGCAAGGGCATGAGACTTCAGCCTGGTCCTCACTTTCCAGGCTGAGGCCCCCAGAGGTTCCCACACAGCACTAGGCCCCCTCTCTCCAGGAAGCCCAACAACATCCCTCCTCTCTACTGTGCTATACCAGACAGGTAGAGCCTACCTGCTCCCTCATCTGGTTTTTTGGAAATAATCTTAGTGTATAGAAAGTCCACATTTCTCCTTTTCCATAAACCAAGGACTAGAAATCGGTGACCTTTCCCCTCTCCTCAGAGGCACCTTGTCTGCCCTGCTCTCTGTAATATCTATTTTTAGCCTCCTCTTTCATACCTCCAGTGAAGGGGCCCCTTTCTCTCCCAAGGCAGCCCTCTCCTCTGTCTTTCCAAACATCAAGGCTAAATCTGTAACATGTACCCATTGCTCCTCTGAGGTCGAGCAAGACAATTCTTCCAATTCTGACCTCCCAATCTCCTCCCTCCCCACTAGCCTGCTCTCCTCAAGGTGATACTTCCTCCTTTCTTCCAGATTTCATGGTTTAAGTCTTGCCCTGATTCCTAGCTTGCCCCAAGGGCCGAGAATCACCAGCAACAAGCAGAAAAGGGAGAAAAAGACAAGCACCAAGGCTAGTAGGATTCCTTGGTTCCCATCAAGCTGAGGCACAAAGGTAGGGGCATCCCTCCCCACCCCCAATAAATGTAAACATGGAGCTAATTTCATCCAGCACAGCTGGGGAACTGTCCAGGACCAAGGCCATCATTCAGGAGACCAGCCGAGAGAGACGCCAGAAGGCTGCTGACTGAAGGTAATGGGCCAACTCCCAAGGGTCTGTCCTTTTTTGAGGCAGCCGTTGGGAGTTAGGGGAGGGTGAGAAGTCTTGGGCCACCTGTGGGTCCCCCAGCTTGGTCAGGCACCACACTCATGAAATCACACAGTTCTGCTTGGTGGGACTTAGACTAGTTCTGCCTGTGGGAAGAGAGAAAGACACTAATTAGAATGGGCGCTCCCTGAAGGCAGACTGCTTGAAACTTTTCTTTGTACCCCCAGCACTAAGCACAGTACTGAGCATAGAGTAGCCACTTAATAAATCCTTTTGGATGGATTCAAGAGAACCCCTGTTGTGAATTCTCTTTTCCTTGTCAGGGTTAGGCTTGAGTTAATTCAGCAGAATCCTTCAGGCTTTAAAAAATGTTGTCGATAACCTTTTGTTTGTTACATCTCTTTCATTTGCAAACATATCCCCCCCTTACTTTTCTATCTAGCTGCCTAATACTTATACCAAAGATTTTTAAGATTAAAAAAAATCCCCCCAAACCGCACTTCAGCAAAACGTGTCTAATAGGGTGTGATAGTCCATGCTCATGCCTTTCTGTAAAGAAGTCCCTAGAAGAGTGATTCCCAGGCTTTTTTTTTTAAATTTAAAGACCCCTTTGTACTCTTAAAAATTATTGAGGATATTCTCCCTCAAAAGGCTTTCATTTGGGTTGTGTCTGTATTTATGGTATCAGAAATTTAAAATTATGAAAAGCTTTAACCTTAGGGATGTCCTGAAAGGGTTTTGGGCAGGAGTGGGGAACCTGTGGCTTTAAAGGCACAAGTGACCTTTGAGGTTCCTAAATGTGGCCTTGTGACTGAATCCTAAAGGATTTGTTCTTTAAAATTTGGATTCAGTCAAAAGGCCACATTTAAGGACCTAGAAGGCTATAGGTTCCCCACTACTAGTCTTGGGGAACCCCTCAATTTCCCCAGACTACCTGAGAACTGATGTCATAATGCAAGGGCTCTTAATTTGGGACATTTCAGGGGATTCTGTGAATGTGGATGGTAAAAAAATTACATATTTATTTTCATGACCTTTTAAAACTGAAATTATTTAAAAACATGATTCTGAGAAAAGTACCATCAGCCTCACAGGACTGTGAAAGGGGGTCAGAACGCAACAAAGGGATAGGAATTTGTGCTCTCAAGACTTTTGAATCCCCAACACGACTCGGAAACCCAAGCCATGGCCCACTTGGGGTAAAGAAGGCAGACAATCCCTCCTCAGAGGATTTAGGCCGATCCATATATTGGGGTCTCCTGAGAGAAGCAGGGCCATGCGTCTGCTCCAAAGAGATGGAAAATACATTGCCACCAAGGAAAGCACCCTTCTGACCTTGGGCAGTTTAGACAAGTCCACCCACCCCAAGCCCAACACTTGCCTTCTGCCTGAGGCTGCCAACCCCACTAGACTGAGGCCCTCCAGGAGCTCCATCCTGGGACATCTGCGTCCCCCTCAAACCCTCTACTGTGAAAAAGGCAGCCTGTGACCTCTGTGATAGCATCCTGGGTAATTAGGACCTCGTGTCAGTAATAATTATGAGAAAGAACACCAGGCCTGGAGTCAGAAAGACCCGAGTTCAAATCCAGACTCAGACATTTACTAGCTGTATAACCTGAGGCCTCTGCCTCCTCAGTTTCCTCAACTGTAAAAAGGGGGTAATAATAGTACTGACCTTCCAGGTAATTGTGAGGATCAAATGAGATATTGTAAAGTCCTTAGAACAGTCAAGACTTGAGTTCAAATCCAGTCTTGGACACTTACTAGCTGTGTGACCCGGGACAAGTCACTTATCCTGTCTGCCTCAGTTTCCCCAACTTCAAAATGGTAATGATAGTAACAGCACCTGCCTCTCAGGTTTGTTATAAGGACCAATTCAGATTTTTTAAAAAGTGCTTATCACAGTGCCTAACCCATAATAGACACTTAATACAGGCTCCTTTCCAGCTAACATTTATATTGTGGTTTGCCAAAGGGCTTTCCATGTCATCTCATTTGATGCCCATTGTACATAGGAGGAAGCTTAAGTGATTCATCCAGGGTCCCACAGATAGTGTCATGGCAGGATTCAAACCTGGTGCCATCCAGATCACTCTCCACTGTTCCCCTTGGCCATCTCAAAGATCTGTGGTTTAGTTTCCAGTCTTAGATGGTTGCCTGGGGCACTTGGGCAAGGGTGAGTTGGTGTCAGGGGCAAAACTTGAGAATAGCCGCATGAAAGTGCCAAATGTGGGGACAAGGGAAGCAACAGTCTGGCCACATGCTGCCCTGTGCCTACCATGCCTGAAGTAACATGGGTAGTCTTGGTGGCCCATGCTGGGCTGGAGGGTGTTTGGAGGGGAGTGGCCAGGAGTGAAGGCCACCCCTCTGCAGGCACACAAAGGCCCGCCTGTCCACACAGGGAGGGCTGTCATGCAAGAAATCAGACACAACAACAATCACTGTCATTTTTAAAGCACCTGAAGGTTTGCAGACACTTCACACCTGTTCTAGTGTTAAAGGCCCACAAGCCACGGGGGAGATTGACCAGTTCTGTCTGGACGCAGAAGGTGGAAGGAGCCACAAAGGCAGATTTCAGGCCTACACAAGGTAAAACTTGTAAATGTGTAGAACAGCCCAAGATTGGTGGGTCCGGCATCCTCCTCTTATTGCTTTCTGGGGGATTTTGACACACGGGGTCGGGGCTAGATGAGGTCCAAAGGTCCTAGCAACAGGCTCCTTGGCTCAGCTGGATGTCCAAGATTCCCCCTGTCGACAGGCAGCTGGCCCGTTCCCCCACCCTCTGACCCAGTGGTAGCCAGCCAGGGCAGACGTTGTTCCATCTGGACAGTCTCACTCCCAGGCTTTGTTGGGGGCGGGGGGGGGGGGGGGAGTGTGGAGGACGGAGAGCATGAAATATGTGCTGAACCTTTGCCCAGGTGACACTTCCTCTCCCTTCAGCAAGAGAAGGGTTTCCCAGACCATACCCTCCCCCCTGTAGTGAGTTGTTCCTATCACCTTCCAGCAGCTGTGAACTCAATTAAGAGGATGTCTTCATCTTCCAGGCCATTAGCAAGAAGGATGTTAAAACAGCCTCCTCGCACTGATCCCTGCAATCCTGTGCCCCCTCCCATAAACGGCATCCCTTGGAGCGGGTCTCCTGTGATTTCATCCTACACCATTGTTTCTGGCCCATTAGGCCAGGGAGAGTTCATTCTTTCAGGACTCTGCCATCTGACAACAAAATCCAGATGTTCCTTCTCCTGGGTCTGTCCTCCTTCCCTCCTCTTCCCCTCCCTCCAGATCATTCAGAGAGTCTCCAGGATGGTTCTCAGGCCGGGCCTGGATTCTGTCCCACTGTTCCAGGTGGTTTCAGGGCTCCCATTGAATGGCCCCACCCTGCTCTGTCCCTCAGGCTGGGGATGTTGGCCGGCCTCCAGCTCGGGTAATTGGATCCTGCCTCTATCCAGCCCTGAGGCTGCCGAATAGGACAGGGCCTCCACTTCCTCTCCTCAGTGGCCTGTTTTACTTGCTAGGCCTATTAAGCATTTGCCAAAACCCTCCCCAGAGGCATTTGAGTGATCAAGTAGGCTCCATGGCTTGGGAGGGGGGCCCAGAGAGAGCACAAGCCAGGGCTCCACCTCCCTCCTCCAGGCTGGACGGCCCCAGGTGGGCTTTGCCATTTATCTCAAGCCTTTCTTGTTCAGTCATGTCCCCATTTGGGGTTTTCTTGGCAGAGATGCTGGAGGGGTTGGCCATGTCCTTCCCCAGCTCATTTGACAGATGAGGA
Organism: Pseudocheirus occidentalis; assembly: GCA_028646575.1. NCBI lineage: Eukaryota > Metazoa > Chordata > Mammalia > Diprotodontia > Pseudocheiridae > Pseudocheirus > Pseudocheirus occidentalis. Next base: position 231,190,865 of record CM053597.1, read on the forward strand.
AGCTGAGGCAAGCAGGGTAAAGTGCCTTGCCCAGGGTCACACACCTAGCAAGTGTCTCCAGGCTGTACTTGAACTCAGGGTTCTGTCCACTGTGCCACCAGCTGCCCATTTCAGTTCTAACTTTCTGGTATATTTTGGTCATAACTGCTTGTTCCCTATCCCTCTGAGGACTGGCAGAGAGGCCTTGGGAGGACTTTCAAAGCAGCAGCCCTGGGTTCAGATGCCCCCTATTGTAATGCTCTGGCTCTGGCCATGAGGAGTCATTTCTCACAGTGGCTGTTTTCCACATGACCAGTCCACAGGCTCTCTTCATTTAAACACAACCCTTCCTAGTGTGGCATTCAAGGCCTTTCACAATGTGGCACCACTCCACCTTTCTAGGCTCATCTCCTTCCCAGTATGTGATTCCCCCCCCCCCCCCCCGACTAAAACAGGGCTCTTCACTGTGTCCTGGTTCATGTACTTCATGGCTCCATGATTTACTGCCTGTGTGATCATGGGCAAGTCACTTGGCTTCTCTAGACTCAGTCTCCTCCTTGGTAAAATGGGAAGCTTGAACTAAGGTGATCCCTTAGGCCCTTTCCAGCTCAAAACCCTATAGACCTAAGACTTGGTATCCTCATCTATAAAACGGGGACAGTGTCACAGACTCCCCTCCTTATAGGATGGTTGTTAAAAAATGCTTCTGAAGTCTCAGTCCACTAAAATAAACAATAAGTGCCATGTTGTTTTTGCTATTAGGAACAGCTCATCCTCCAGCCCACCAGCCCCTCACCATTTGAATGTGGACTTCATGGCTCCCTCTGTCTCCAGTTCTCATCCATCTCCCCCAACATTGCTGCTCCTAAATCACCTCAGAGCCTCCCCAGCTGCACTCCGTGCTTTATTCTATTGTGGCCACCCCGGCCTCCCCGGCTTCTCCGTGATTTGGTCTTGCCTCCATGGATTCATGCCAGCCTTGCCCTGTTGCCCCCATCCCCAGCATGCACAAGCACATTTCCCTGATGACGCTTCTCCTCAGGCCCACTTCCTCCATGAAGCCTTTTCTGGACGCCTCAAACTGGCTGCTTTCTTGCCCTAACTGCATTCTACCTTGTATCACAACCTTATTTGTAAACATTATCACACACGTCCATCACACTGGAAGATCTGTGAGGGCAGAGGCAGTCTTATTTTTCATTTCTGTACCCCGAGGGCATGGCAGCAATAAACGTTTCATAGATTTTACTATAAGGTCCCTGAGGGCAGGGTTCTCCTCTCTCTCTGGTTTGTATGTCCCCCAGGGCCTAGCTAAAGCCCTTGTACACAGTAGGTGCCTAATGAATATTTGGTAAATACCTTTCAGAAGATGCTGAGGAATCCTGGGGCTGGGGCTTGGCCACTAGAGGGGAGCAGAGGGGAGCAGATGGTGGTACAAGGTTTAGGTAGGGCCTCAGTGGTATTCTCTGCTCCTGGATCATCCCCAGGGCTGAGCATTGGGCATGAGTGGTCTAGGCCAGTGCCAGGTGTGCCAGTCACCTCTTCTTCAGCCTTCCCAAAGCTGCAGCCGGATCACTGCTTCCTGAAGCTTTGGCTCTCTGAGCCAGGCCAAGTGCCCTTATGTGTACAATGGGAATAACCATGGCCCCTGCCTCCCGGGCCAGGCAATGATCAGATGTGCTGTAAGGAAGGCGCTTGGCAAACCTTGAAGCACCATATGAAGTAACAAGCAAACCTTGTTACTCTTATTATGAGGGTCATTCTTTTTCTCCCATCTCTCTTCTCATCTACCCACAAGTGTCCAGCAAGAAGGGAAAAAGCACCAAACATTTTTGCTGGGATCTTGGACTTGGGCAGAGCTCTGGACTTGGAATGAGGAAGCCCTGAGCCTGTAAATGACAGGAGGGCCTAGAGGGCCTTAGAGACCCCTTCTAGCTCTAGAGCTTTGGTCCTAGGCCCCAACAGCTGTGAGCTTGGGCAGACCTGCGGGGCCAGGGGGTGGGGATCTAATTGTCTGGGACTCAGCTCATCTGTAGAATGAAGGGGGCTGCCTTGATGTCCTCTAAGGGCCCTTCTGCTTCTGAGCCTAAGTCAGTATGTCCATTGTCAGAGCTAGAGTTTGAAGGTTTGGGGCATGCATGCTTCATAGGCTCATTGATTTGGGCCTGGAAGGGGTCCCAGCCACCATTGAGTCCAGCTTCCTGGTTTTTTACTGATACCTGGAGGGTTGGAGGGCAGAGCTAAGACATGTTCTCCCTCCCCCCCAGGTCTTCTGATTTCAGCCCCTCACACCTTCTGTTCTGAGGACATCCTGACATGCCTTGGGGGGGCCTGCACTCAAGGCTCTCTTATCAAGTACAGGCCAGACCTTGGTGAAAGCTGAGATCCCTGTCTTCTTTTTTTTCTGGTTGGGGGCCTGCTTGCCGGAGGTGACCACTTATTTGAATTTCACTGAGGCTCAAGCTTTTAGTCATTCAGCACTGCTCCCCCTCCCATGGGGCCCCAGGGTCCTGGATCCAGAGAGGAAGGGAGGCTCTAGCTCAGAGGTTTCCCTATAAAGTAACATTGTAAGGTATTTAATATGGCAGAGAGAACAAGGTGTCCCTGAGAGACAGGAGGGCAGGAACTATGTCAGACTTGGAGGGAGAAAACAGTGTTAGAGCTAGGAGGGCACTTAAGGTCCAAGCCCTTCTTCATTTTACATATTGGGAAACTGAGGCCAAAGAAGGAAAAAAAAAATTTTTTTGCCCCAAAGCCTCACAGCTATTAGGAGGCAGACTTGGGGCTAGGAAAAGAAAGGTCTTTCCTTCCTTCCATTGAGCCCAATGTTCCGTCTTCCTGTGACTTTTACCCATGAGTCATTTCTTCTCTGAGTCCAAGTCTCCTTATGCATGTAATGAAGCTCATAAGGCCTTCATCTGCCCCCAGCACAGCTGTGGGGGCTAGAGAGGCTGGAAAGCCTTTGCTGGTCCACAGGCTGCCCTTCCTCTCCCTCCAGGATCAGCCTGGGTGTCACCTCCTCCCAGTTTGACGTAGCCACCACTACTGCGTCATTCAAACAGGAGGACTTGAGGTGACCTCCTAAATCCTGAGGGAGCCACCAGAGACACAGGGAAAGGGCAGGCCAGTAGGGGCCGTGGGGTTTCTATGGAGACATCGCCTGGGGAAAGGCTCTGGAGGGGGAGGATGGCTTCCTCTTTTCCAGTATGGGCTCTTTTCCCATCCTCCTTTCCTCCCTTCCCTGCCAGGTGTTCTCCATGGCAACCCTTCTCTGGAAGAGGCACAAGGCAGTGTGGCATCTGGTGGGGTGGGGGGAGGAGCAAACTGGGGGTGAACCAGAGGAGAGGGAGTGGTGCACATGCAGTGGAAAGAGAGGTGGTTTTGGGGTCTGAGGAGTCAGGCTCAAATCCTGACTTAAGCAACTCCATCTCTGGGCCCCAGCTTCCTCCTAGGAAATGAGGGGCTAGACTGTCTGACTTTTAAGGTCCCTTCCCCACTCTGATTTGCTCTCTCTGGGTCTCCCTTCCCCATTCTTTTTAAAATGAGGATTAAGCCTCTACAGTCTTTAAGATCTTTTTAAACTTGAGAAGTAGGAGCTTAAGGAAGTTACAATAAGCCCAAGCTGCTTGCATACCCTGGAAGGGCAGGGGGAGAGATGGTGGTCTGTTCAGAGAGGGGCCTAACAGAAGGGAGCCTTACAGAAGCCCCAGGATTGCTTCATCGGTGGAGTCCCAGGACCTGTGTTTGCCTCTCTGAGGCGCTATGTCCCACATGGGTGACAGAGGGCTGCACCCAAGGACCTGAGGACCCTGCCGGCTCTAGGATGGTGAACCTAGGAGATTCTGACCTACCAGAGGAAAGGTTAAAAAAAAAGTCCTCTTTATTACATCTAGAAAAGGAAAAAAAATCCCTCTCTATGGCTCAGGAAGAAAGATGGTAGGATTTAAGAGCCTGGAGGATGCTGGGAGATCACCTAGTTTAGCCCTTTTTCCTTAAAGAAGAAGAAACTGGGGGTCAGGGAGGGGAAGCCATTTGTATGGAGATACAAAGTTGAGATTTGAACTTGGGTCATCTGAGCCCAAGGCCAGGGCTCCTTATATTAATCCTGAGGAGTATGATCCTCATTTTACGAATAAGGAAACCTTGTCTTAGACAGGTGAATTGCCTTGCCCAGGGCCACTTGGCTGGTAAGAAGCAGAGCCAGGGGCTTTCTGAAGTAGGCCAGGCTTGTGAACAGTGCTCCCTTGTGAGCCTTTCTCCATTTGTGTGAGTCTTTTCCTCCAGTTCCCAGGGGGAGAGTCTATTTCTGTGGCCAGGGAACATAAGCAGCCTGGGTTATTAGCACCATTCTCTCCCCAAAGCCCAGTCTTTTTTTGCTGTACTGCAAACTGTAAGATAAATTAGACACAATCCAGGCCTTCCAGCGGCTCTCACACTGAGACACAGACAAAGTCTTAGAGGGCAGAAAAACAAAAACAAAAATCAAAATCAAAACCACCAAAGGGCAGCCACTAGCCAGACCTGAGAATGGAGCCGATTAACTATTTCCATCAGAAACAAGCCAAAGCCTTCGTCAAATACCAGGCCAGGGCAGGAGAGAGTTGGGCAGGGCAGCCCTTCCCTCCAGCTTATTCCTAGGGGCAGTGATCTAGCCCGGAGCACATCTGCTGGAAATAGCCCTGGATCAGAAACCAGAAAACCATGCATGCTTGTCCTGGTTCCAACCCACCTGAAGAGGAGAGAGACTGTCTCATGTCTGTCCTTGTGTCTTCAGAGCCTAGCCCAGGGCCTGGCACATAGTAGGCACTTAATAAAATTGTTGGTCACTTAATCTTGTGATTTATACAGATGTTCTCTCTGTGCCTCAGTTTCCTTACCTGCAAAATGAGAGCTGTGTACCAACAGGGTTATTGGCATCCCCAGATTGACTGATACAGATTATAAATGTGAACATCATATAGAACTAGAATAGACCTTAAGAGGTCATCTGGCCCAACCCCTCATTTAGAGGTGAGGAGAAGAAGGCCCAGAGAGAACAGTCCAAGGTCACCCAGGGAGCAAGTAGCAGAGCCCACACTCGAACTCAAGTCTCACAATTCCCACGTCGGGTGCCCTGTGAGGAGGTGGGGGTTACAGGGAGCAGCGTTCTGTGCAATGCCAGCCTTGGTTAATGTGCTTCACATGACCTTCCCCCCTTCTGTATTCTTTGTGATAAAGGATGGCTCCCTGGGGAGGGGAGGAGGGAGGTAAAGTAAAAACAAAAGATAGCAATAAAAATAACTTTTGAAAAAACAAACAAACCAAAAGGGGCGGCAAGGTGGTGCAGTGAGTAGAGCACAGGCCCTGAAGTCAGGAGGACCTGAGCTGAAATCCGACCTCAGACACTTTATACTGAATATCCATGTGACCTTGGGCAAGTCACTTAACCCCAAATTGCCCTGCATTCCCCCCTCCAAAAAAAAAAAGCAAACTTCTAAAAAAATGTCTTCTTGTAGGAAGGGCTGTGTGGCATAATTGGTTCTGTGCACTGCCTGGTGGAAGGGCCAGGGAAGGGGAGGTGGGAAACAGGGCCCAGGGTGGGAAGGACCCCTACCTGAGATACTGCCATTGCTGTGGACACCGTTGCTGGGGCTTTGGGTCCCTGGGGCCAGGGCTGGCCTCCTCACCACCACAAACTCCCCTTCAGAGAAGGCCTCATTGGAGAGGGAGCTGGCCATGCCATTGGTGGCATGAGTGCGCTTAAACCTCCAGAGCTTGCTGCCGGAGCGTCTGCCCTCTTGGACGGCTGCAGCCACTCCATTAGTGGCCTCCCTCTTCCCAGGTCGGATGGAAGGCTCCTTGCCCTTGGCCTTTGCTTCTGCTTGTAGGTTTTTCCGGGTTGCCTCCTCCAGGGGTGGAGGGTCCATCATGGGCAGCACCTGGTCCAGTGTGACTAGGTCATGGAGAAAGTTGTCGAGGCGCCGGGCAGACTCGGAGCCTCCACTGTCTCCCTCCTGTGGCTCATCCTTCTCCCCACCTCTGGCCTCTTGCTTCTGACGTGCCCAGCGCATCATCTCCCCAGGAGGTTGGCGGCTGCCTGCCACCAGAGCATACTTTGGGTTGATCAGTTTACGTGCCACTGTGGAGGAGTATTTGAGGCCCGTCAGGCCCAGTTCTCGATACAGATCTACCTCCTCTGAGATGGCATAGAGTTCCCGAAACTCCACATCAAAGGGCTCCACATGCTGCCCTGTCAACACCAGGAGAAGATTTCTGTCCACGTGGGAGGAGCGCCATGTGAAGCTGGAAGGAGAAGTGATGCCGTTTTGGTCCTTTTGGCCTCTATGTGCCTCCTCCGTCCTCCCCAAGCCCCAGGCTCTCCCCACTTCAGTGCCGTGCTCCAAGGACATCAGGGCTGAAAGAGGCCAGTAGCTCCTCCCTCCCACCTGCCCAGCTCAGGCTCAGCCTCACTCACCTATAAGACCCCGTAGCAACTTTGTCACCATCTACCATCAGGAACCGCGAGGACAGGGTTCCTCTGACCTTTCCGACAGGCATATAGAACCCAACACCAGTCACGCAGCGGGTTCGGATGTTCTGATGGGGACAGGAGACAAGGAATCAAGGTCATTTTGACTCATTGGGCCTAGGATGGGTGTTTATATGGGTGAGACCAAAATGGCAAAAGTGGGTTCCCCCTGCACTGCAGGCCCTTGGCCATATGCTGCTCAGATGGTTTGAAACATTCTCCATCCCTGACTCCCATGCTTTTCTCTGACCCTCAGTAGAAGCAAAATGGTCTCTGTGCCCAGCAGACTTATCCCTTCCAGATAGCAGTGAGGCTGGCCCTTATCCTATACTTTGGACACCTAGTGAAGCATCCCTCTGGAAAGGCAGATGGGGACAAAGGCTTGGACCAGACTGTTCACCAAAAGCAGCTTGGTGTTTGGCCTGGAATCATGAGGACTTGGGTTCAAATCCTGCCTCAGATCCTTACTGGCTGAGTTACCTAGGGGAAAATGTTTAACTTCTTTTTTTTTTTAAATTTTCTTTTTAATTTTTGCTTTTTGGAGGGCAATTTGGTTTAAGTGACTTGCCCAAGGTCACAGGCTACTTTTTGTGTTAAGTGTCTGAGGCTGGATTTGAACTCAGGTCCTCCTGACTCCAGGGCCGGTGCTCTATTCACTGTACCACTTAGCTATCCCCGAAATGTTTAACTTCTTAGGGTCTCGTTTTCTTCCTCTGTAAAATGGGAACAATCATATTATCCAGCCTATTGGATTGCTGTGGGAGTCCAATGAGATATCTCTTCTAAAATGCACTGCAAACTTGAAAGGGTGTTATCGTTCAAAGGACCACCCAGGCCTCTGTGTTTTTCCACCATTTTGGTGATGACCGGAGGCTGACAGGCACCAAGAGGAGCTTCACTTGAGAGTGGGCTGGATCAGAACCCAAGCCCCAGGGGCCCTCCTTCCCTCCTCACTCTGTGGGAGAAGGCTGTAGGCTTTGGATGTTACGCCGAGTCTGGGTGGGAAGAAGACATGCCACTCCCTCCCTCGGAGAGTCTGCGCCTTTTCCCACCCTCACCCTTTGGAGGTCTAGGCCATACCCGGATTTGGAAATCATTGAGCTTCAGGGTCCGGCACATCTCTAGAAAGAACTTGACGCCTGCTTCATCCAGAATTATGTACACGGGAACCCGTTTCTTATAGGCAGCATTGACAATGTCCTGGAAGATATCCCCATCTGTGAAAAGGTCCATGACCACCGCAATGACCTGGAAGGTGAGAACAACAGGCTAAGCACAGTGTGCCACACACAGGAGGTACCAAATAAATGCTTATTTACTGACTGATGGCAGTTTCATTGTGCCTAGGGACATGCTCGACTCAGGAAGTAGGGACGACCCAGCATGGGGACGACGCAGCTTGGGCTGGAGCCGAGTGGAGGCTCAAAGGCAGCAGAGCCAGCCCGTAACTAAACAACACTTAGCACTAGAAAGGCGTGCATGAAGAGCAGCTAATAGCTAACATTTAGGGTGTTTCTGAAGGTCTATAAAACACTTTCTGGATATTATCTTTTTTGATATGTTGGAAAGGGCTGAATTTGGACTTGGAAGATGCCTTAAGTTTAAATCTCAAACCTCAATAGCTGTGTGACCATGGGCAAGTCCAAATGGACTTTACCTGTAGAGTCTCAGTTCCCTCACCTGTAAAATGGGGACAACATTGCTTGTAGAACCCACCTCAAATGGCCATTGTGATTGTTAAATGGGACGTGCGCAGAATGTGTGCAAAAACAGAAATCGTAGGACACCTAGGCACACTGCCTCTCTCCCCCAAAGAGGGAGGCCTGGTTCACTATCCGTCTCCTAGAATCCAGACATGGGCACTGACACTGACCAGAGCTCGGTTGCCAGGCAACAGTTTCCCCTTTGTTCTCACTGTGTAGTGTTTCCTTGGTTTTGCTCATTTCCCCCCTGCATCAGTTCATACAAATCTTCCTGAGTCTTTCAAAAGTTCACTTATTTATTTATTCATTCATCCATTCATTTCTTATGGCTCAACAATTCCATTAAATTCAAATACCACAAATTGTTCAGCCCTGCTCCTTCAATGGACACTACTTTAGTGCTTTCCTGCCCCTCAAAATGACTTTTTAAACATCATACATGTTCTGTATTTACTTTTATGTTCCAATGCTACCTCCTCCAAAATTCTCCGAATTACATTGTGCTTACCGTGTTTATATTTCTCTGTCTCCTTCTCTGCATCCGTAAACTTTCAGCCCAGTAGAATGTAAACTCCTTGAGGACAGGTACAGATTCTTTTTTGTCTAATCAATGTCTGGTGATTGACTGACCCAGTGAAGAAATTACGGGGCGAAGAGGTATTCCCACCGATGGAGAGGCAAGGAGTTGGCTCATTTATAGATGTTAGTCTTTGATCTCCCCAAAGCTGTGCTGAGCCCCATCTTTCCCCAATGCATTTCAGAGTCATGGTCCTCATTGGCCTCATTCTTGTGGCTTCCAGGTATCCTACCCCACAACATTCTCAAATCTCAGATCAAACCACTTGGGTCCCAAATCCAGTCTTCTCACTTTGGCATTCAAGGCCCTTTGCAATCAGTCTTATTCATTCCCCCTTCTAGTCCTTTCTTCCAACTGTTCTGCCTCTGCAAACCCTTCACTTCAGCCAGGCTGGTTACTTCAGTGACGTATCCCTCAGGGGTTACCAATTCTCACCTCCAGGCCTTTGCTCATGTTGTTCTCTGGGTCTGACATGCCTTTCTTCCTCCTCTCTATCCACTCACACCCCACATACTCTTCAAGGTCCGACTTCGTTTCTGTCAGTTTCAGAATCTAAAAAGCTCCAGAGCTGGAAGGGACCTCAGAGATCATCTGGTCCAATTGTCTCATTTTACAGGGGAAGAAACTGAGGCATGGAGAGAAGGCCTCACGATAGGAAGCATCAAAGGGACGTCTCTCACTAAGCACTGTCCCTGTTCCCTTCTCTCCCCCTCCTAAGACCCACACATTGCTGAGACTCTACCAGCTGTATCAGCACTAAATTAAACAGTAAAATATTTGTATTAAAAAAATCAATTGCTCTTCTGCTCACGGCAAAGGAGTGATAATTACCCTGTGCTGAGACTCCATGGGTGCCATCTGACATTCAGCCCTGTTGTGGCTGGCCCAAGACAGCCAGCCCTCTCCTTCTGGAGCTGCCCTGGTTCATCCCTGTACAACGAGCAACCACCCAGGACAACCACAGGTTCCACACTCTCTGTATATGCTCTGGGGAGATACAAACGGCTGGGCTGAACACCTTGTCCTAGGCTCAGGATCCCAGGGAGGGATGTCATGGTCACCTTTGTCTCTGCCTGCTCCTCCCTGCTAACCACAGAGGGGCAGCAACCACAACAAGAGGTTAATATGAGCTGGCAGTCCTTGGCAGAAGCCAGTGGCTGATAAGCCCAGTGGGAGGCAGGCCTCTCCACTATGATGCTCCGATGCTTCTGTCGGACACTCCTGTTGCGCTTGTGTGCACATCTGGCTTCCTGCTAGAAAGTCAGGGTGGGGGGAGATGGGAGACTTCCTTCTACCTGCCATCCAAGTTTAATTAAACAGCCCAGCTCCACTAATTTCCTCTCTGGGCTCCTTAATTACCACCAGATACTAAAAATACTGGAAGTTCTCACTCAGCACCAGGAGTGGCTCTCCTTCTACCTTCCCCATGGGCCTGGTGAAGTCACCAAAGGATGTGTCTGTGAGAGTGGCCAGCTGACCATGACCGTGACCATGACCACAGCATCTTCCTCCACCTCCCTCCTGTGACAAAGAATGAAAGCATTTGTGGGGCCAGAGATACAAATCTACTGGTGAACTTACCCAGCCCCTTCATTTGGCAGAGGAGGAAACTGAGGCCCTGAGAGGGCAGGTAGCCTTCCCAAAGCCACACGCAAATTAAGTGAAATACAGGATCTGAACCTAAGCCCTCTAGCACCACATGGACCCACTCTCTTCCCACTACCCCATAAAAATTCCTGAGAGGAGACTCAAAGACTAATGTCAAATGACTTATCCAGGGTCACACGGCTGGTAAACAGGAGCTAAGCTCTCAAGCCTTCACCTTTTTCTCTTTCATCCACCACCATCCTTGAGGCATTGCACTCAGTGAGCAAAATAGCCCAGCAGATAGAACCCTGGGACCTGAGTTCCAATTCTGCCTTAGACACTAGCAGCTGTGTAACCCTGGGCAAGTCACAATCTATCCACCTCAGTTTCTTTGGTTGTAAAACAGCGCCTTCCTCCTAGAGTTGTTGTGAGGATCAAATGCAATCGTATTTGTAAAGGGCTCAGCATGTAAAGGACTCCGCATACAGAAAGCACTTAATAAATGCTCATTCACTCCCTCCTCGTACTAGCTGGGAGCAGAGTTAATGGAAAGGGTGAACTATTTGGGTCTGGAGAATCTGGGTTTAAATCTTGGTGAGGTGTCTTTGGGCAAGTCACTTCATTCACTCCTGCTTGGGGGCCTTAGTTTTCCCCCTCTGTAAAATGAGGGGGCTGGCCCAGCCTCTTGATGTCCCTTCCAGCTCTCAATTTCTTATGGTCTGTGTAACCGTGGGCAAATACTCGACCTCCCTGGACCTCAGTTTCTTCATCTGTAGAACAAGGGACTCAACGTTTCCAGCTCCAGATCTGTGACTTGACCAAGGTCACCACAGGCAGTGAGTGGAATTTGAACCCAGGTTCTCTGACTCTAAGGCCAGTGTACATGCCTCTCCTGGCCACACAACAAGGTGGAATGGGGAGAATCAGGTTTCATAAATCAGCCAATGAGCCAATGAGCATTTATTAAGTTCCTACTGTATTCCAGGCTGGAGGTGGGAATATAAAGACAAAAATGAAACAGCTTCTGCCTTCAGGAAGCTTACATTCTATTGGGGGAGACCACACATCCAAGGAGCATGTGCATAGAAAGTGCCTAATACTTGTTGAAATAAACTGAATTTGAGCCTTGAAAGCCAAGAAGGATTTCATCCTCACTGTCCAGCATCACCACAATATTAGGGCTGCCAGGATGGTACAGTTTCTTCTCATGACATGAATGAAGCCACTTACTATTCATGTCATTGACAGGTTTTCTAACTCTGGCCTCACTTCCCTCAATGCCTCTCCTATGTCCTGCCCAGCTCCATCCTTAAAGCTAAAGACCTTTAAGGGACCATCTTGCCCAGCCCCCTTCATTTTACAGCTCAGAAAAGGGAGTGGACTTAGATGAAGGCCAGGCGCTAACCCAAATCTGCGGCTACCCCAGCTACACTGTGTATGCTAAGAGCAGATAATAAGTAGCCTGGTTTGGTGGGATTAGTGGGAGACAAGGCCAGAAACGTCCTGCAGCAGTGGTAGGGTGGGTTGAGGAAGGAGGGCTGATGGGACTTAGGTAAACAAAGCCTCTAGGACTGGCTCAGTGTCACAGCCCATCCCTCCTTGCCTCCATTGCAGGGGGGTGGGGTGGGGTGACTGCACATCAAGGAGGGTCTTGGGCCCCTAAGACTTCCCTGTTGCCCTCTGGGAATGCTCCCTGGTCACAGGGATGCCACGAAGGGACACTAGCCACAGGTTCCAGAAACACACTCTTTCAGAGAGTCCTATGATACCCCCAAAGAACCATGCTTGAGTATTTACAGTGACAGGGAGTTCACTACCCAAAGTACAGCCTCTTCTGTTACTGGATGGGTCTGATAAGAAAGTTCCTACTTAGAGGAATCCCAAATTGTACCTCCCTATAACCTCACCCCCCCCCCCAGTCGGTTCCTCTCTGGGCCCAAGTCTGCTTTTCTGTAGAGTCTAGCAATCTCTTCCTCTGAATCCCTTAAGGGGTCTTTGAAAGGGGTGTGTGAAGACACTGCCCTTTATGAACTGTGACACGATGGGAAAGAGCCTAGTATCAGGAGTCAGAGGGTCAGGGTTCACATGCCAATGCTGCTACTCTGAGACTTCAACCTCTTGGACTCAGTTTGCTCATCTGCAAAAATGAGAGGATTGAGCCATGTTAGATGTCTCTGAAGTCCCTCCCAGCCTTAGAGTTACAGGCCTATGCTCATGACTCATTAGCTATGTGACCTTTGGCAAGTTCCTGAATCTCTATGACTCTGTTTCCTCTTCTATAAAATAGGGAGGATGAACCAGATCAGAATTTCTTCACCTGGGATCTATGGACTTTAAAAAAACATAGATAGATAGATGGATAGATAAGACAGACAGACAGATAGATAGAAATAACTATCCATATAATTGCTTCCTTTCTAACCCTGTATATTTTATTTTATGCATTTAGAAACATTCTGAGAAGGCTTCCACAGACTTGAGCAGACTGACTTCTGGAGGGGTCAAGGACACACAAAACATTGAGAACCCCTGCCAAGTCTGAGGTTAACTTTTCCCTCTAATAGTCTGTGACCCTATGGATCTAAAAAGTTCAGAGAAAATCCACAAGCAAACATTCATTAACCGCCTACTATTTGCTAGGCATTGTGGGAGGCACAGTTTTAGGGGTGTCTGACTCTTTGTGACCCCTTTTGGGGTCTTCTTGACAGAGATGCTGGAGTAGTTTGCCATTTCCTTCTCCAGCTCATTTTCCGGATGAGGAAACAGAGGCAAACTGGGCTAAGTGACTTGCCCAGGGTCACACAGCTAGTGAGCTTCTGAGGCTGGATTTGAACTCAGAGAGATGAGTCCTCCTGACTCCAGGCCCTGGGCTCCATCCACTGTACCATTAGATGCCCCAGGTGTAAGATACAAAGATTACATTAACACACATTAACTCCTGCCCTTATAATAAACATAGTCGCAGATAAGGACACACAATATATGTACAAGCTAAATCCAAACTAAATTTCATAGGGGTTTGGGGGAGGAAGACAATTGGCAGAAGGAAGACCTTATCTCATCCCACTCACCCCAAGGCACAGAGAGGGGGAGCACTTGTCAAGTCACACAGCTAGTGAACTGTGGTCAGGACTTGAACCCAGCAAGTCTGGAATCAACATGTACCGGAGGAAATACTTTGCCTCACTCTAGCTGTGATGGAAGTTCATTCAAGACTCCAGTATGTGTGAGCAGAGGAAAATTATTACTTGAAAAAGTTATCAAAGAAAGTACCCATATGTACAAAAGTATTTATTGCAGCTCTCTTTGTGGTGGCAAAAAACTGGAAATTTAGGGGATGCCCATCAATTGGGGAATAGCTGACCAAGTTATGGTATATGAACGTAATGGAATACTATTGTACTATAAGAAAATGGGGAGGAGATGGACTTCATATGTACCTTGGAGAGGCTTTTACAAACTGATGCTAAGTGAGAAGAGCAGAACCAGAAAAATTTGCATCACAGACACATCATATGTGTGACGACCAATCATGATAAACTGGACTCTTCTCAGCAACACACAGCTATAAGACAACTCTACAAGTCTCAGGACAGAAGGAGATGTCTACATTCAGAGAAAGATCTAGAAAGACCAGAGTTTAAATGGAGACCGAAGCAATCTACATGCTATCGTTCTTTTTCATGTTTGGTTTTCTTTCTTTTTTTCCCATTGTTCACTCCATTGTTCACAGCCCTTCTATACAACCAGACTAATGTCCAATGGGAAAGTATTTGCAGATCCTATACATGATTGCACACCAACATGGGGGGGAGGGGGAAGGAGGGGAGAAAATTTGAAACTCAAGGGATTGTGGAACTGAATCTTGTAAACTAAAAGTAAATAAACAAGTCAATTAAAAAAAAGCTATCAAGAAACATGAATTCATCCCTTCAAATAGTATCCTGTCAAATGATTTATCTTGGAGAGTGAAAATTCTCTATACTGATAATATTAAATACTATATTGAATGTTGTAGGCCAAGACTTTCAGGGTCCTTGGCCACATTAGCTCCCCAGTTCTACAAAGGTCATTAGGCAGATATATGCAAGGAAAATATAATCTTGTTGGGTGGATGCTCTCATTGGTTTCATGAATATCTAAAGAAAGGACCGAGTTAATTTGCAAGTCTTGATTGTAACACCCAGTTTGTGCCTCTGGACTTGGTCCCAGGATAAAGAGCTTAATGAGTGATTGGCTTTGGGTTGGGGTAGAGAAAGATTGAGACCAAGGGTGGTTCCTTGCATTCTGCTAAGGGTATATAAACCTTGTATCTTCCATGTATCTTTGGCTCTGTATGAAATGGTTCTGCAATAAACAGACTACAGAATACATCCCCATCTCTCTCCCTCTTTCTT
>CM053597.1:231206115-231230264 GCA_028646575.1 Pseudocheirus occidentalis
CTTCCTTCCTTCCTTCCTTCCTTCCTTCCTTCCTCCCTCCCTCCATTTCTCCCTCCCTTTTTCCCATCCTCCTCTGAGGGTCTCTGTCATTTTCAGCCCTACATTTGTGATCATGGTAATCATGGCTCTAAATCTGAAAGAGGTTTCTGAGGCCAATTAACCCACCTCCTCTTAATTTACTGATAAAGAAACAGACACCCAGGGTTATTGGTTAAATGACTGGTCCCCTGGGATTTGATCCCAGGTCCTTTGACTCCAGTTCCGGTGATTCCCTTCTTACTTCGCCACTATCTTAAACCAACTCCTTTTTACAAATGAGGAAACTAAGGTCCAGAGGAAGGGTAGTGTGGGATTTCTCTCCACTGAGGCAGCTATAATTTAGTAGGTACATCTTAGAAGTTAGAGTCTGCAGTTCAGAGATATGAAGCAACTTGCCCAGGGTCCCACAGCAAGTAAGTTTCAGAGGTGGGATCTGAGCTGGGTCTGGCACTCTTGACTTTATAACTCCCTGTTCCTCACTGTCCATTGCACAGAGAGGAAAACTGCAAGAAGCAGGATGCAAGAGCTTCATAGTGGCAGAAGCAGGATGCAAGCAGAGTCCTGAGTTCTGGCTGCCTCTCACTCTCTTCCCCCCATACCTCTTGAATGAATGAATGGGTTGGATGGATCTAACAGGAGGAGACAGCTGAGGGGGGTCAGCTTGTGGTGGATTAAACCCTGAGGCCCGAGTGGCTCTGGGGAGAGGGTGGAGGGAGGGAAGGACATGAGGTCTTCGAGTGCTTACCATGCACAATCAAGCCTGAGCTGGTCTGCTGCGGCCCACGAGCCCACGATAGCTGGGATGGTTAGCAGAGGGCTGGTGGCTCACTTAAAGCCCAGCAGCCCAGGGTGAGGCAGAAGGCCTGGGTACTTAGCCAGGTGCCAAGCTCCAGGAGAGGCCAGACTTGCCTTTCACACTGACTAAGCAGGCGCCTGGCATCTTCGGAGCAGCCAGAAATGAGGGGTGCTGCTGTCCGGATCCTGGCTCACATCCTGAGGGGGAGGGATGCAGTATAGACAGAAGCTGGGGCGGCTGCTGCCTGCTTGAGACTCTTTCAGAGGCAATGGCAGAGATCTCTTTGCCTGTTCCTATGCCCGGGTGGAAAAAGTGGAAAATGTCCACATGACCTTGGGGAAGTCACCCTACCATTCCAGGTTTTAGTTTCCTCATTTATAAAAAAAAAAAGTGTGTGTGGGGAGGTTTGCCTAGCTGTCCTCTGAGGAGCTGCCATCTCCAAGTCTAGAATCCTATCTGCTCTCGCTCTCGCTCTCTCGCTCTGGCAAATCCCCTGTCCAGCCTTCTGCGGGGGTGTGGGGTATGGGTGGGGTTGGGGGAAGAGCATTGGGAGCCCGTGCCAGCCCATTCATTTATCCATCCATTTCTGAGCTAGGAAGTAGAGTGCCAGCTCTGGCCACCAGTCCTAATGGCTGGCATTTACTGACACTGACGCAATGCTCTCCCACTGTCTTGGAGGTCAGACACCTCTGGTACCATCACCCCGATTTTACAGACATGGACGCTCAGCTACCTGCTTATGGTTTCTTCTCTAGTGCCCAAAGCAGGATTCCAACCCAGGCCTCTCCTTGACTTTCACCTCCTCCATGAAACCTTCCTGATTGCCCCTAGACATCACTATGCCCTGCCCTGTCTGCCAGGTTGGCACACTGCAAAGAACACTGCAGGCAAGGGACCTGGGTTTGAATCCTGCCCTTAGGATTTTTACTTTTTCCATCTCTGTGTCCTAATTCAAGACATTAGCCTCCTTGGGCCTCTCCGATTCCTTCTCTTCCCTTAAAAGCAGCCACATTTCATTTTTATACTTCTGTCTCCAGTGTCTGGCATATAGTAGGTGCTTAATAAGAACTTTCTCGCTGAGCAAATGACTGTGTTTTGAGCATTGGGGACAATTTATATAAATTGAGGAGTTGGGGGGCAGCTAGGTGGTACAGTGAGTACTGGCCCTGGAGTCAGGAGGACCTGAGTTCAAATGTGACCTCAGACACTTAACAAAAAAGAAAACTAGCCGTGTGACCTAGGGTAAGTCGCTTAACCCCAACTGTCCTACCTTCCCCCCTCCAAAGAGCAAAAACAAACAAACAAACAAACAAACAAACAAACAAATAAATGTGAGGAGGTGGGGGATGGGGTGCTGAGCTCTGACAAAAGCTAGAGGTTCATTTTGGATGGACTATGAAAGAGAATGGCATCCAGTAAGACTGGAAGGGTAGGTTAGGGACTGGGCATGGACAGACTGAGCAGTGGGTGTGTTACTGATATCTTAGCAGCTCTGTGGAAGATGGATTGGGAGAGAGAGACAGAGAGAGAGAGACACAGAGAGACACAGAGAGGCAGAGACAGAGAGACACAGAGAGAGACAGAGAGAGACAGAGAGAGAGAGGGAGAGAGAGAGGAGAGAGGAAAGAGAAAGACAGAGACAGAGACAGAGACAGAGACAGAGGGAGAGGGAGTGGAGAGAGAGAGAGAGAGAGAGAGAGAGAGAGAGAGAGAGAGAGAGAGAGAGAGAGAATGGGAGAAGAGTGGGCGAGGAGGTAGAGTCCTGTTGTATGTGAAATGCTGATGGGCCAGCCAGGTGGAGCTGTCCACCAGGCAGATGGAAGTCTGCACTGGACTGGGGTTTCAGAGAAAGAGCGATGACGTAGGTAGAGTGGGGAGGTGGTAGCAATGAGGGGTGATAATTGAACTGCTGAGTGCTTATGAGGCTGCCAAGAGAGGAAGGTCTCAGAAGTCTTAGAGCATGCCCGCCCCTGACTAGGGGGTGAAATGATCGTGGACCAGCAAAGGGGAGGAGGGAACTGGGGAGGAATACGGGGATCGGAGGGAGAGTCCAGAAGAGGCAGCACAGGGCAGCATCTAAAGCTGCCAAGGGGTCAAGGAAGACAAGGCTAGGGAAAGGGCCACCATTAGATCAGGCGGTTAGGAAATGGCGGGCACCTTTGGACAGAGCACTTTCAGTTGAGTGGTGAGATCAGAAGGCAGGCGGCAGGGGAAGGAGAAGGGAGTGGGCAGTGCAGAAGCAGAGACTAGCAGCAGACAATGCGTTCTAGGAACGTGGCAGCAAATGCTTGAAGGGATGCCAGGGTCACATGAGGTTGTACGATTATTTTTACCTTTCAAAGGATGGAGAGAAGGGGGTTCATGTGTAGGTGTCAGGGAAGGGGCCAGTAGATAGGGAGGGTGTCTGAGAAAGAAAAGGATCTCAGAGAAAGGAGGGGATGGGATAAAGGTCGCGGCTAGAGAGAGACCCTTCACTCTAAGAGCTGCAGCCTCCTGGGGAGCAGACAGCACAGATCCACCTACTGATGTAACTTAAGTCGGGGAATGAAATGAGGCAGAGGGGAGGTCCGGGCAGGACATGCAGACCTTTGAGGAAGGAGAAGACAGCGGTAGTTTGGCAGAGGGGGCAAGACACACCAGTGTCCTCAATCAACTCATCACCAACCATTTATTAAGCACTTACTGTGTGCCAGACAAAAATGAAACAGTCCCTGCCTGAAAGGAGCTTACATTGTACCAGGGAAACAGCCTGTACATATATAAGTGAATATTGTGGGACAGGGATAAACATCAAACCTGTGCTGGTTTCACTGGTGTAGGGCAGTGGTTCTCAACCTTCTTAATGCCTTGACCCTTTAATAGTCGTATGTAGCTGTGTCTGCATGTGGGCGGACTCGCCTAGAGACGGATAGAGGAAGTTTCTAAGACAATTGGAAATATGTGTTTCTGATGGTCTTAAGCGACCCCTATGAAACGGTCATTCAACCCCAAAGGGGTCATGACCCACAGGTTGAGAACTGCTGGTGTAGGGCATTCTCAGGAGAGGAGATACCCTGTACTGATGCAGGTTGACATCTTCTCTGCAATTTATTATTCCTCAAGCACTGAGATGTGAAATGACTTTTCCAGGTCACGTAGCCAGGATGTACTTGAGGCAGGATCTGGACTGGGGTCTTCCT
Organism: Pseudocheirus occidentalis; assembly: GCA_028646575.1. Lineage (NCBI taxonomy): Eukaryota > Metazoa > Chordata > Mammalia > Diprotodontia > Pseudocheiridae > Pseudocheirus > Pseudocheirus occidentalis. The sequence goes on from CM053597.1 coordinate 231,210,130, forward strand.
ATATAGTATTCTCTCTCTCTCTCTCTCTCTCTCTCTCGCTGTCTCGCTCTCTCTTTCTTTGTCCATTAGGCCTCACTTCTTCAAATACTGTTGTTATTCATGTACATCATGGATTCTCATCTCTGTTTCTCAGGACCTTTACCTTCCTCCATGTGTGTCAGTTATTTGGCAAAACTTTCCATCCAGGTCCAGCCTGGCACAGTATAGTGAGAAGAGCAATGGTTCTAGAATAAAAGGAACTGGGGACAAATCTTGAGTTGATGCTCCTGTTCTGCAAAAGGGTGGGTTGGGTGAGATGGCTTCGGAGGTGCCTACTCCTAGGCAGGATCCATCCAACAGAATGTAAGCTTCTTGGGGACAGAGAATATTTCATTTTGGTCTCTGTATTTCCAGCACAGTGCTTGACAGAGGGGGTCTCATATACAAAGGAATGGCAGGAATTTGGAGCAAAGGATGGTGGTAATTGAGATGGAACTGGCTCCCCTTGTTCCTTTATCTTTTCCCGTCTCATTCGTATACATCAGGGATCAATGATAATCAATGAAAAGGAGGGCCAAGAGCTCTGGCCCTGGTAACCCTTGTCTTCTTGAAGAGAGATTTGGTGGCTGGGCACAAAGCAGTAGCTACTAGGGTTTTCTAATCCTAAGTCAGATGGGGCTTGAGGCAGAAACCCTGCCCTTGGGAAGCAGAAACAAGCGGTGTAATTAGAATGTAGCATCGTGATTCAGAGCTAAAAGGAAACTTATTAAAAATCAGGAAGTGTGACGACATTTCAACCATTTTTCAATCCCAGCTTCAAAGGTCAAATCCCTGCTTTGAGGTAGGAGTCTGATTCCTCCCTCTTCATTTCCTAGAGCTGTGGGAGAATCAACCTGCCAACTCAGCATCTTGTCACCAAGTTCTCATCCATACACACTGTGGAACAGTCATTCATGGAAGTCATTTCTGGAGCATTTTAGCTCTTCTCTCTTCTCTGACCTTCACAACAATAAGCCAGAGAGGTGGTTAGTGTCGAGTGAATGATCTCCCTTTGTATAGGTGAGGGCACAAGCCCAGAGACGCTGAATCATTTTTTCAAGCTTTCCCAGTGGCAAGGCCAGAACTTGAACTCAAATTTTCTGATTCTAAAGTCAAAGAGCTCACTCCACCAGTTGCCCTGTATTATCATCCTAGCTCAGGGGTCAGAGTGTGAGTGAGGGGTTAGGGCGCTGACTTCAGGCTAAGGTCTTTGGGGAGAGGTGAACCTTCCTCAGTGAGCAAAATGGGGCTGCCAGGCTTAGTGTGGAGGGCTGTCGCTCTGTGTGTGTATGTGTCCTTCTGGCCAGATCAGCCTTCTCTCTCCCAGCTCAGCTGACATCTCACAGACCTGGGTGTCCTCCCCTCCTTCTGTCCAGCTCTGGGTGATGGCTGCTCTTGACTCCATTGTTTGCTCTGGGTGGAGCACCTGGGGCCCTCTCTCCAGCACTGACAGGTTCCTGGCTGGATCTGACAGGTAGTCAGGACTCATTGTCTCTCCTGGATACTCAGCGGTTGCATCCCAGGTGCAAGAGAGCCCAGGCCTGTCACAGCTAATTCAGCTCCTGCCAAGGCGGCCAATTGAGTTTCATTTTGCTGCCCCCAGAGTGGCTGACTGGACTCAGACCCTCTCTCCTCTCTCTCCCTTCCCCCTTCCCTCAATTTGACTGCCTGGTTAGATTTCACCAGCTTGGGGCTGGGGTCAGAGGTTCAGGTGCCAGCCTCCCCAGGGGTCCCAGATGTTGGTGGTAGTGGGGGCTGGAAGAACAGCCCTTGTAGGTGCTAGAGCATACAGGACATTATAGCTGGACCTTTGAAAGGCAGCCCAGGGTTCAGTGGCCTAGAAATTGTCCTGGAGGTAGAGTTGGAGAAGCTGGGGTCAAATCCCAGCCTTTCTCCTGAATACCTATGTGACCTTGGGCAGATATTTGACTTCTCTGGGCCTCCGTTTCCTCATCTGTAAAATGAAGAGGTGGGCCTAACTGATTGTTGAGGACTTCTCCACCTGATTCGAGGGCTGTGGCTAGAACCCAGGTTTTCTGCATCTGAACTTAGAGGGAGACTAGCAGTGGATGAGTCTTGGGGGGATTGTAGAGGGGGCAGCAGTCCTTGCCTTAGCTTTTGAGAGCTAGTGGTGGATACTGGGTATCCTCCTTGCCAAGCTGGGGGAGGGTAGTGGCTTCTAGGTGCAGGGGCCTGAGAGGAAGATCCTGACTTCTGCAGGGGGCTGTTGTTGACACTGTCTTTGTGCAAAGGAGAAGACAAGGGAGGCAAGGGGAGAAATGGTCTATGGTGCTTGCCCCAGCTTTGAGTTGGCACTGGCCAGAATTGGGCAGTTCACTCCTTTCTAGGCCTCCGAGGGTCTGTCAGATATGAAGGTGATTATCACTGCCTAGCTGAGTTCATTTTGCTGTAGGGGAGGATCCCAAGGGATCACAGGATTTAGAGTTGGGGGAGCTACCATTTTATAGAAGATTAAGCCGAGGTCTGAGGTCTTCTGAGAAAAGGTGACTTCTCTGACCGTGGCTAGAAGCAGATCATTTGTTCAGGTGGGAACTGAGGGGAGAGGAACAAGGAAGACAGAGGCAGGCTGGGGAGGTGAGTGGGAAGGGAAGCCTCAGGATCAGTCTCAGGTGGGTAGAAGCAATGACCTTCCTGGTGAAGAGGGGGTGGGGTTAACTGCTCCTTTCTTTGCCTTGAGGTCATGTGGGGAGGGGGTGAGAATGGCTCAAGGGGCCTGGCTTCTCTCCCTAGGGCTTGGAGAGCTCAGGCCCTTTTCTCCTCAGGGTCAGCCGGCCTGAGTTGGAACCCTGGCCCTGTAACTGACTTCCTGTGTGGCTCTGGGCATGCCATGGCCTCCTCTGGGCCCCTGGTGCTGAGCTGTTGGGTGTGATCACTGTCGTTTGTGAGACGTCCCCAGCCTTAAAGGCAGGCTGTGTGACCTTGGAGGTCATGACATCCAAGCTCTGCGCTTTACAAAGAAGGAAACAGAGACCCTGCCTGGAGTCAGCTTTCTTCCTCCTCTCTCCAGGCAGTCCTGTATTGTGTCCTGGAGTCTGAAAGGCCTAGGTTCAGATCTGGCTTACTAGCTGGGTGACCCTGGGCACCTCTGCCTCAGTTTCCTCATCTGTGAAATGAGGCTAATAATAGCCCCCACCTCCCAGAGTTGTTGTGAGAATCAAAGAGAAAATATTTGTAAAAACACTTAACAAAATGAGAGAATATTTGTAAACCACTTAGAGAGCAGGGGCTTAATGAGTGCATGCCTGCTTCCTTCTCTTGCTGAGAGGACAGGGTCCTGGGAATCGCTCCCTCTGGGGGGCCTCTGGCTCAGCAGGGCTGATCTCAGAGGGCTGATCAGTGGCACTAATTATCATTAGCACAGAGAGTGGCCCAGCCTGGTGACTGCAGCCCATGAGGAGGTTTGGGGAGGCAAGAGGGTGGTAATTACCGAAGGCTGTTCAGTCTGATTCAGATCTGGCTGATTAGGGCCGGACCCTTGATTGTCATACACCGCTGCTGTCTGCTCATCCTCAGAGGCTTCTGAGGCAGGCTTGTGCCCCTGAAAAACCCGCAGAGAGCCAGTCAGTCGTGGAGATGGGCATCAGCCTTGCTGGGAGGGGAGGTCAGGCCTGGAAGGGCCCCTCTCCACAAGCAGGTAAAATGGGGTGCTTGCCTACCTAATTGAATCCATGGGATCGTGGCTCTGATGTGACTTTAGAGGCCCCTAGGTCAACCCCTTCATTTTACAGGTGGAGAAACTGGATCCAAGGGAGATGAAGCAATTGGCTCAGGAGCAAATCAGGGTCAAAAGAGGGACCAGATTCTCTTCAGTTATGAAGCCCTGTCCTCCCTAGAGAATCCGAGGATTGTGTCCTACATGGGCTGGAAAGGGCCCTTGGGGTGACTTGGTGCCATTCCTTCCTTTTACAGAGGGGTAAGCTGAGGCTCAGGAAGGCAGCATAGTAGAGTGAATAGAATTCTGGATTTGGAGTCGGGAAGACCTGATATTGATTGACCTGAGACCTGGGTGATCTCAGGCATTGCCTCAGTTTCCTTATTTGTAAAATGGAGAGATTGGTCAAGACCTCTAAAGTCCCTCTATGCTTCCCCAATCCCATGACTTGCCCAAGGTCATCTTGTCAGCTCCCCAGTCCCAAGACTCTGCAGGGCTCCAGTCACTTGGCCTCTCTCCCAGAATAGGGGGAACCCAGAATTAGCTTTTGGGGAGTTTATGCTCTAAAAGCATTGGAGGAGTGGCATGGGGGCATAAATAACTGTGGTACCAGGGAAGGTTTTTAAGTATAAAGACTGGTAAGGAACAGGGAGATTCTGGAGGCCAGAAGGGTGGTTTTCAGCTCCAGGAGTGAGCCTCACCTACACAGGGAGGGACCTGGGCTCCCAATCATTTCCCAGTATCTGCTCTCTCCCTGCATCAAACTGTCCCTTGTAACCAAGACAAATCTGAACAAAATCCAGTGTTCAAAGTGACTCCCTCTGATAGTGTTTTCTCTGGACCAAGACTCGGACAACAGCCAAGGCAAAAGTATGAAGGTGGGAAATAGGGTGCTGTACAGTAAACACTTACCATGTGCTTGTTGCGTCAATGTCTTCATAGCAGGGCTTTCAGCAGAGCTTCCTTCCTCTTGCCTTTAGCACTCACATGTGCATTATCTCTGGGAAACTTATCTCTGAGAAAGGAAGATAGAGACTCTACCTTCTTCTAAGCTTATTAGCTCCACCAGAAAACTGGAGCCTCTCTCATATGGGTTCCTGCTGATCAGAGAATTTCAGCTGATCAAAAAAGCATGTATTAGGCACTTATTGTATGTTAGGCTAGGCGCTGGGAGCACAGAGACAAAAATGGCAGCCCCGGTCTGAGTAGTTAGGGAGGGAGGGAGGGCAGTCGTGCTGGGGGATCAGAAAAAGCTTCATATCAAAGGAGGAGCTGAGTTTTGAAGGATTCCAAGGATTCCAGGGGACCAGACATGGAGAAATGAAGTGTTCTGCATAAGGAACAGCAGCCAGGTCAGGCTGGATTGTTGAGTGAATAGAAGGGACCTGGGATTATAGAATGTCAGAGGTGGGAGGTACCTTGCTGAGCATTTAGTAAATGCCCCTCATTTTACATATGTGGAAACCCAGGTCCAGAGAAATCAAGTGCTTTGCCTAAATCGAGTGCCCTGAACTCTGGGTCAAAGGTCATCAGCCATTTAGTGACCTTTCTTGTGTGGTTCCAAGTCCAATCGACATTGAGTTCCCATTTCTCCATAGCCCTTCCCCCACTGCCCTTGGCTCTCAGCCGTCTTTGCCACTTCAGTCCTGAGGTGACAGCTCAGGATCTGCTTGATGATCATTTCCTTTATCATTAGTGATGTGGAGCATTCATTCCTTAACATGGATCAGTTACATTTCTTCTTTTGGGCATCATCTGTTGGTCACTTCTCTCTTGGACAGTGGTTCCTAGGGGCTTCTGAAATGCTTGTTCATGAACACATTTAATTCCCTGAATATCCTGAATACCAATCAGTCATCAGAAGTTACTGATGGGAACATTTCTCCCCTCCCCCATCCCAATCAGCAGTTTTTCTTTTAAAAAATAGTTTGTTCTGAACCTGACAAATGTAGCATAAATAATCCTCTAGATGAAGAACAGAATAAGAGGATTGTATATAAAATCTCAAATTTCTATTATAAATGTCTTGCTTTCAAAAATAATGACGTATCAATAAACATGTTAGTTTTAAAAAATATTTTATTTTTCTCCAATTATGTGTAAAAACAATTTTTGACATTCATTACAAATTTTTTGAGTTTCAAATTCTCTCTTTCTCTCCCTTCCTTCCCCACTTCCTTCGCCCCTGTCATTGACAAGGCAAGCCATTTCATTATAGGTTATACAAAATGTGTGGGTTTTAAAGTTGCCTTGTTTATCTGTGTTTCCCTCTAAATCTTCCCTCCTCTAGTTTTTTTTTTTTAATAAAGGTTTCAAGGGGTTGGCTAGGTGGTGCAGTGAGTAGAGCACCGACCCTGGAGTCAGGAGGACCTGAGTTCAAATTCCGCCTCAGACACTTGACACACTAACTAGCCATGTGACTTTGGGCAAGTTACTTAACCCCAACTGCCCTCCAAAAAGCAAAAAAAAATAAAAAATAAAAAAAAATAAAGGCTTCAATAACCACCCTTTTTGGATATCTCTATCACTCTTCCCTCCCTCCCCAGATTAAAAAACAAAAACAAGACACCAACCTCCCTTGTGACAAATAACCATAGTCAAACAAAACGAATTCAAATATTAACAAATGGTTTCTTCTCCTATTCTGATTACAGTGGCTTTGATTTGTGCCAAAGCTTTTTAATTTTCTATAACTGACACTGTTTCATCTTTTATGATCATTTCTATCCTTTGTTTGGTTATGAATTCTTTCCCTGGACAGAGCTTTCAGATGAAGGAATTGAGATCAGAAAGGAAGTTCATACAGGTTCATACTTCATACAGGAAGTGAGAGGCAAAGCTAGGTCCTGAACCCTGGTTCTTCTTTCCACTCTAAGTAAGAATTTTGAGATGATTGTAACCATCCTGTTCAGATTCTGGTCCTGGAGGAAATAAGACCAAGAACTCACATTTTTATGATGCCTAAAGATTTTAAAAGAGCTTTTCTCACAACTATCCTTGATAGTACCAGCATTATCACTGCCATTTTACAGATGAGGAAACAGGCTCAGAGATAGGAAGAGATTTGCCCAATGTCCGGTGTCTGGCCTGGGACTTGGGGGTAGTTCTTCTGAGTTCCAGCCTGGCCATGGTTTTCTCTACATTTACCAAGGTGCCTTGCCCAGTCTCCTCTCCCTCCTTGTGGCCTCAGGGATTCCTATCTCCACTGATCTGTATTCAGGTCCTTGTTGGTCCTATTCCAGGGAGAGAGTGGCGAAGGCAGGCTGTGCTCAGGGCTGTCCTGTGGAAGGGATGCGATGAAAAGGAGCCTGGATGTAGGCAGAAGCAGGGCTGGGCTGGCTGCTTTCACCTTCCCCAGCCTTCTGTCCAGGTCAACAGAAATAGGGTCTCTGGGTCAGGTGGGGGTGGGGTTGGGGTCCAGGAGGGAGAAGGGGGAGGAGCAGGAATTGATGGATCTCCCCAGTCGTGGGGAGGCCCTATCATCTCCAGGGGCTTCTTGGCAGATGGGATTGGAGGAACATGGCTACCTCAGGCCTGGATGATTGTGACCAGAATTCTGGGTTTTGCATCGTTCCCAGCTGCTGATATAGGTTTCCAGAATCCTCTGATCCCTCCTATGTCAGGATTATAAAGTGCCTCAGAAGGTTGTCTGGTCCAGCCTCCTAGAACCTTAGAATGTCAGAGTTGGTTGTGGGGGGGGGTAGTGGTAGTGGTATAGACCAAGGACCAACCTTTCAAATGGATTAATTGAAGCATAGCAACTCAAATGTCATAGACAGAGCCAGAGCCTGGAGGGACCTCAGCAGCCAGCTGGTCTAACCTCATTTTACAGATGAGAAGACTGAGGCCCAAGAAGACTGGTTTGTGCAGGGTTCTATGGGTAATAAGCTTCAGAGGCAGGATTGGACCACTGGACCACACTGCCTTCAGACAGAAGGAATGTCAGAGGTTACCTGGCCCAACCTATGCTGGGATAGAAATGGGAAAAGTGGCCATAATTGAAGACCACTGGTGATGAAGGACTCTCACAATGCCTCTCATTCTAGTTTTGAGTAGCTCTTATTGTAAGGAAGTTTTTTCCTCCTTAAAGCTGAAATCTGCCTCCCTTCTCCTCCCCACTCTCTCCCCTCCTTGGGGGACAGTCAGAACAAGTTTCACCCCTCTTCTTCATGATAATGGTCCTTCATCATGTCCCTCCTAAATTATTGACTATCTCAGGCACTTCAGGGCCCTGATGCAGTCATCTTTCTATGGAAGGGTCGGCAGTCTCTTTCCTGGGGGAAGTTCAGTCCCCACGAAGGTTGTCTTGGGTCTCAGTTTCCTCATCAATAACTATAATGACGACAATAGCTAACATTTACAACGCCTTGATGCGCACAGGGCACTACAGGTATTTTCCTTTTATCTGTACAACAAGGGCAGGTTGGATCAGATGGAACTGGGAGTTCCTTCCAACTCTGATTCAAATGAAGTTCCATTCAACATTTACACAACCCACCATCTCCCATCTCCCAGCCCTTGCACAGATTAGCTTCTGTGCCTGCCACCTGTTGTGCAATCCCTCCTCACCTCTGACTCTTAGACTGCTTAGCTCAGTTCCCTCATGGCTTCCTATGGGACTTTCCTGAGTTCCCCAAAAGCTAGCTCCCTCACTGCTAAATTATTTTATGTTTACATGGTATATATTTTGTAGCTATGCATATGTTGTTCCTTCTACCTTTCTCGCCTCTCTCCCTCCCTCCGTTAAATAAAAGCTCCATGAGGGCAGATATTGTCATTTGATGCCTTTGCATCACTAGCATGGTGCCCAGGACTCAGCAGGAGCAGAGAACATATTTGTCCCTTGATTTGCTCTTCTACAACATGGAGGAACCTTTACTGGGCATTGACTTGGATGCAATGATCCTGACTTCCAGGTTTAGGGCCTTTGTCTTAATAATAAGAGTGTGGACAGAGGGCCAGGGTTCAGACTGGGGCCTTGGGTGGGTCCTGCCCCTCAGTCCCTCAGTGGCCCCATGCCTTTCCACGTTGCCCCCTTGACTTCCACTGGAAGTGCTCTCCCCCTGTGGCCTCTCCTGGTTGACTAGTTCCTAAGGAGGATGCCCAGGCCCTCCATGTCCTGATCCTCTCCAGGCCCTGCCTTGGATTCTTTTGACTCTCACCACCGCCTCCCTCCCCCCTCCCCCCACCTTGTGGCTTTTCTTGGTATGTTGGAATGTGAGCTTCTTGAGGTCAGGGACCATCTTTCTTCCTGCTTGTGTTCATAATCCCAGAGTTAAGCATGATCCCTGGCACACGATAAGAGTCTAAGAAATGCTTGGTGAGTTGCTTGTGCAAGGAGAGAGCTGGACTGGGACCTCTGAGGTTCCTTCTAACTGTGTGACCTTGGTCAAGTCACATGCTGTCTCTAGGCCTGTTTCCTCCTCTGTAAAATGAAGAAGTTAGATTAGGGGGCTTCTTCCTTTTAGCTCAGAACCTAGACTCCCATGTGACCTTGGGCAAGTCTTTTCCCTGGGCCTCAGTTTCCTCCTCAGTAAACATGTGGGATCTCATTCAGCTCCAGATTTCAGATCCTGTATAGCACTTTAAATTTTGCAAAGTGATTTCTATTCATGATCTAATTTGATCCCTACAACCACCTGCAAAGTTGGCAAAATGGGTGGCATTATTGTCCCCATTTCATATAAGGGAACCCAGAGGTCTTTTGCTTCCAGTCCCCACCAACCTCGTGTTGGGGTTATGGCCCATCCTCTCCATCAGGTTGGTGACAAGGGGGAAGGAGGAGAGCCTGGACCCCTCCCCCAGGCTGTGTGGGCTGCCATAATTGATTTCCCTCCCTTCTGGGAAATGGGATATAAAGACATCTCTGCTTCCCGCTCTCCTTCCCCATGAAGTACTGAGGCTCACTCCGGTGATGTCTTCAACTCCGCAGAGACTGGAATGAATTAAAGATGTAATTAAATTAGGAATAATTCATTATTTCCACAGAACAACGACTCCTCCTGCTTCCAGGTGGGGTGTCAGAGGGGGAGCTTGAGCCCTTCCCAAGCATCTTAGGAGACTCCAAGGAGAGAGGCAGGTTGAGGGTACAGGGGAGGTGGGGCTCTCCAGCTCCCTTTGAATCCCAAAGGACTCTTCTGTTCTTTCCTCATAGGTCTGATGGCTGAAGGGAAGGTGCAGCACCCATGGAAGGGCCCCCTTTTAACTCCTTGGGTGACTGGTGAGGTCACTCCTGCCTGACCTGTTTCTTCACCAGTAAAATGGAAACACTTGTCCCTTTCACATGCCATATTTTGGGATCCCTCCCAGCTCGGATGGTCTACATTCCAAGGTTTATCCCAACCCTGACTTTCTTAGGTTCTGTGTTCTAAGGTTTCTACCAGCTCTGATGTTCTAGCCAGGTGCCTCTGGGCTTTCCCTGTTCCGAAATGCTAGGACTCTGTTAACCAGCCACATGGGTGCCCCTCTCTGAGATACAATGCCCAGGACTCCTCAGGAGTTTTCCTGGGGTACAGAGTTTCAGAAGAGAGTGAAAGGGAATTTCTTCAGACTAAGAGACCCAGTAGGAGACTGTAGTTGCTTAGCAACACAAGGGTCCCTCCCCCAATTCTGCCTGTCCTCTCAGGACGTCAGGGCTGGGGTATGATGTAAGTGAGGGGAGGCTGGATATTCCTTGCAGTCTGTTAGGTCATCCTCCCCTTCTCCAAGGGGAACCAGGGACCCCAGTGCAGAGGAAGGAAATCACTTTCCTTTGGGTATTTATTAAACATCCCTTAAAGACACTGGGCACCTCCCAGTATAGCCCTGTGCTTGGGACTGAAGTCAGGCCCCTCTCCCTCAAAAGTACAGACCCAATTTGGTGTACCTAAGGAATGGGGTTGACCCCTTGGGGAGCTCTCGCTCAGCCTTTTGGGGGAGGCCAGGCTGACACACATGAGCAGCGGCCTAACAATCCAAAAGCCATTGGGGGAGCCGGTGATTGAATGCTCATTGTGTGGCCCAGACAGCCAGGGGACTTGAGAAGAGGGAGTCAATCACGGTGCTGCAGCATTGGGGTAGGAGCGCGGTGAGAAGGCTTGGGGATCTAGGTCCAGCATCCTCTCGGGCTTGTTCGAGGTCCCCTGTCCAGGCTCTTCTCCTGCTTTCTTCGGTTTTCTTAGAGATATTCCACATTGTGATCAACAAAGGCAGCTGTTCAACTGGACTGAGCGCCATTCTGCAGCACCTTCTTCGTGCTCTGTGCCCAGAGAGTGCCTGCTGCCCCCCTGCCTCCCTCCTCAGGGCTTCCGGCGTTGGGAGGCTGGGGTTGCAGGGCTTCCACTCTGGGGATCCTCGCCCTTGTCGCATCCTGCCAGGACTCCGGGCGTGTGTGTGTCCGCTCTCGTGTTCTGGGAGTGCTATTGGTTTAAGTGGGACACTTGGGTTCTATTGCTGCCTTCCATTATTTACAAAAACATTAATTATTGGCTTTGTACAAAGCATTGACTCTATTACTGTCATCCAGTGTGACCTTGGACCTGTCATTTCTCCCAACCTGTTTCCTAATCTGTAATATAACTATGAGGCAGTCCGTATTAGTATTCCCAGCTCCAGCTGTGTACGATGTTCTAGCCCCTCCCAGCTTTGACATCCTCTGTTCCATGTTGCATATTCTAAGATCCTTCTCCGCTCTGCCCTGTGAGTCTGGTTTAGCTCCCAGGAGGGGCACAGCCAGGAGTAGTTGTGGTCGGTCCTGGGGCCGTCCAGGCTCCCAGTTACCCTGTATAGGGAAGTGTGCAGTGGCACAGCTCTGTTCATAGTTGACACTCACTAAATCTTTGTTGTATTTGTGAAGAACACTTGGCCAAAGGATCAGAGGATCAGTCACTTAGGCGCTCCATAAGCTTAGGCCAGTCTTTCATAGTGGAGAGCCGGGCTCACTCAGTGCTCTCCAAGGTCCTGTGGGACTGTGGATGGGCCACAGACTCTTCCCACATGCATGCTTTGCCTTTGGCAGAGCTGATGGCTGGTTGGCCGGGGAACCTGAAGCCACCATTTGCTTTGTGCCAGTGTATGTGTGGGCCCCCAAAGTGTGAGGCCTGAGTAGGAGTGGGGGATTGGTGCCTGGGGCTTCTGTGTGCCAGGGGGATGTTGAGGACAGGAGGGAGAAAAGGCACTAAGGAACTGTTGGACCAGAACAGACAAACCTTTCAGCCTGTATATTTAGCTCATCTAGGCATATAAACAGAAACCTGGAACTGCTTCAGCTGCTCCCCCCAGAAGAGTGAGTCATCCCACTCTGGAGCTAAAGTTAGGTTCAAATCGCACATTTGCATTCTCTCTGTTTCTCTCTCTCTCTCTCTCTCTCTCTCTCTCTCTCTCTCTCCCTCTCTCTCTCTTTCTCTCTCTCTCTCTCTGTTACACTCTCTCTCTGTTTCTCTCTCTCTCTCCCCCTCTCCCTCTCTCTCTCTGTTTCTCTCTCTGTCTCTCTCTTCCTCCTTCTCTCCCCCTCCCTCCTACCCCTCCTCTCCCTCTCTGTCTTCTTCTGTCTCCTTTCTCACTTCCTCTGTCTCCTCCCTTTCTTCTCTCTCCATCTCTACCTTTTTTCTCTCTCCCTGTCCCTCTCTTTTCTTCCTTTACCTCTCCCATCCCATCTTCTTCCCAACTCTCCCGCCTTCGTTATTCAAACCTTTCCTTCAGCCATCATGAACTTCTTGCCTTTTGCAGACCTCCTTCCCTCTCCCCCTCTCTCCAGTGGGTGTTTACACACACACACACACACACACACACACACACACACACACACACAAAACTCTTCCTTCTCTCCTGGCTGCTCCCCCTCCTCCCCCGCCCCCTAAGGCCTGGGAACTGTCCAGCTCCTTCCCTGGAAGCAGAGATGTACCACCAGCCTTGGCTTTGGCTACATCTGTGTGTGTCTGCTCCCCTATTGGGCACCAGGTGTTGCAGGCTGCCCTGGCCTGGCTGTGATGACTTCCTAAGGACCCTCAACCCCAGGCTGGGGACTGGAGTGGGCTGGGTCCCTGGCGGTTGGGAACAGCCCAGTAACAGCTCAATAGAAGAGACTGATTATAGGATCAAACCTGAAGATGAAGGATCTGTAAAACCCTGCTTGGGCTACAGAGCCTGGTGTGATGACCCTGGAGCAGTGAGATGCTCTGGCCTCTGAAAAACTTGTCAATTTAATGCAAATGATTCATTTTGTACCTACTGTGTGCTGAAACCTGTCCTAAGAGTCACAGGACTCTCTCTCTCTCTCTCTCTCTCTCTCTCTCTGTCTCTCTGTCTCTCTCTCTCTGTCTCTCTCCCTCTCCCTCCCTCCCTCTCTCTCTCTCTCTCTCTCTCTCTCTCTCTCTCTCTCTCCTCTCTCCCTCTACCATGCCTTAGTTCAAGCCCTCATTACCTCTATATTATTCCAGTAGCAAAAACCCTGCTTCCAATCTTTCCTTCCTCAGTACATCTGTTGCTAAATTGAGATTCCTAAAGCACAGGTCTGATCAATTAACTCCTCTACTCAAAAGCCTTTGGTGACTCCCAGTTGCCTCTGGTATAAGCTACAACCTCATCTTCATGGTATTTAAAGCCCAAGTGCTCGAGTTACTTTGGTTACTTCTCAAGTTACTTCTTCCCTGCCCTCTCTCTAACAGCCACAGTGGCCTGGACCTTACTTTCTGTACCCAGCATTCTATCTCCATGTGCCCTGGGCCTTCATCTCCACCTCTGGAGTCCCTGGCTCAAATGATGCCTCAGAACCAAGTCACATTTTCTGTCCTCTCCCTTCTCCTCTGCCTCCCTCTCCCAGCTTAGTGTCTTCCAGACATCATTTTATGTTCCTAGGTTTTGCTTCTCTGTGGATGGCTTGTGTGCCCTCAACAGAATATCAAAGCCTCATTCTTTGTCTTTTTATCCCTAGAGGCTAGAATGGTGCTGGGTTTTTAGGAGGCACTGAGTATTTGTTGAATTGAATTGAAGTGAATTGTGGTCCTTGGACCACAGACACACAAAGTGTCCCTGGGTCCATCCCAGAAGCATTTGCAGCTTGCTGGAGGTGGCCCAGAACTTTCCCTATACTCTTTTTGCCTTTGAGAAGCCAGGGTCATACCCACATCACAATGAAGCCTCTGAAACAAACTTTAGCTGAACTTTCCCATCTGTAAAATGGGAATGATTATATTTTCATAATTTACCCCACAGAAACTCCATAAGGATCAAGCAAGATAATGGATGTGAAGCACTTTATATACTTTAAATGACTATGGAAATATCTGTTCTTATGATCAATTATTAAAAATGATGATTGATGTGCTTAGTCTTGGATTTCACCAGTGCTCTTAAGGTTGCTGGGGACTGTCCTTTTTGTGCACAGGGTCTCATTACCACAAGGACCCTCCCTGGGAGGAGACCCATTCTCTCCTCTTTGCTCCAGCTAGAAAGAAGCCTTAGCTGGCCATTCCTTGATCTGAGGGAATGGGTGTTCCAGAGATGTTAATCCCATGATGCCTTCATATCATTTGGGCCTCCATTCTTGACTGCCTCAGCTATTCAGGGCTCCCAAGTTTGGTGGCTGCCATCATTGTTTGAGAGCCATAGAACTTGGGTGCTACCCAGGTCATTTCTTGTCTTGTTGCTAAGAAAAGCTTGACAAGTGGGTGGTCACTGAGCTTAGTGGGCCTTTCCCAACCTGAGGTGAAATGGAGGAGCCCCAGCATTGTCCGCCTGGCAATTTGCTTGGGGAAATTATCTCAGATGGAAAATGGGGGTAATGAACCTTCCTATGCTACTTATCTTTCAGGGTCGTCAGGAGAGAGCTTTGAAAGCATCAAAGTACTCTAGGAGCATTAAGTTATTACTGTATCACTGTATTCCTCTTATTATTAATGATATAATGATATAAATAATACAGCAATCTACCAACCTGCCATCATTTCTTATCATGTCCCAGGCCCTGGCCCTACCCTCCTGAATGTTCATTCTAAGAACTGAATCAGCCCTTACTGAGTGCCTGCAATGTACCACTGGCCAGGCACTGGGGACACACAGAAAAAATAAGGATTATGAATAATAGCTGCCATTTCACCAGAACTTGGTGTTGGCCAAGCACTTTACATGTATTTGAGCTTTACGACAACCAAGGGAAGGAGGTGCTATCATCATGCCCATTTTGCAGAAGAGAAAATGGAGTCTCAATGAAAACAAGTGACTTGTTCCTGGTCGCACAACCAGTGTAAGCAGTGGGACACTGGGCCTGTGCCTGTGGCCTCCAATGTGCAGGGCTCATGACCCACCTCTCTATCTGAAGATGGTTCCTCTCACTGATGTCCCATTACTTCCGTTCTCTGGCATGCTCACCCTCAGTGTATGTCTTCGACTGTACTGAAAGGAAGTGGCACGTGATGAATGGGACCCAAGGCTTGTCCTCAGGGAGTCCTGGGTCCAAATCTCATATTTGACACTCATCACTATAAACCAGGGTCAAGCCATTTCCCTCAGTTTCTTAATCTGTAAAATAGGCATTTAATAATCACTGCTATCTACCTCACAGGGTTGAAAGGGAATAGGGATGGGACCTGGGATTTCATTGGCAAAGGGATTCCTTTTACTATGCATGTTGGCACCTTCATAGTCTTAGAGACCTATCTAGAGCAACCTGGCCAGGTGGAGCTGCAGGTAAAGGAGGCCTGGCTCAGAACTCCTTGAACAGGAGGGAGCCTCGAGCAGTCTTGGCTCCAAAGTCAGCTCTCTGTCCACCAGTCCATGATGCCCATCACACAGGGTAGTCTTTAAGATGCTGATGGATATTAAATACTTAGCAAACCTTGAAGGAGAATGATTATATTCTCTATACATTTCATAAGGCCCCTTCTAGCTCTGACATTCCTGTTCTAAGGCCCTCCCATGTCCCTCCCAGCTTGGATATTCCCTGTTCTAAGGGCCCTCCCTACTCTGATATTCTGTGTTCTAAGGACCTCTGAACTCCAATATTCTCTCTTCTGAGGTCATTCCCAGTCCCAGTGGCTTAAGATACTCTGTAGAATATAAATTCTATGTTCTAAGTCCTTTCCAAGTTCCAATATTCTATGTTCTAGGTCCTTTCCAAGTTCTGATATTCTATGTTCTAAGCACACTCCCTCCTTGGGCGATGATATAAACATTTTTAGGTGCTGTCTTACTCCTTCTCTCCCTTTCTTCCTCTGGAAGTTTTTCATTTTCAAAGAAAGTCAAGTTGGAAACTCAAGGGATTTACTCATCTGGACAGGAGTAATTTCAGGCACTAACTGGAGCCTGGTAGGGAGGGCCTGAGAGTCCCTGAAGTGACCCTGTCTAGTCAGCCTCCTCTCCTGCCCATGTCTGAGGCTGCCCCTGCAATTGCTAGGACTTAGCCTGAAGCCCCCAGCTCTGGACAGGAGACTGGACAGGAGGCCAAGGGAGATAGGGAGGTATTTTGGATGAGAAGAGGGAAAGATAAGTTGGAGTCAGGAAGGGGATGATGGATTAGACTCCCAGACTGCTGGTCAAACTTGGGCTCTTTTTCTGCTGGCTAGCTGCTTCTCCCCTCTCTCCCCAGGATGTGTGTGACTTGAGGACAATACAGGTAATTGCCCTTTCTTGGAGGTGATAATAGAAACCATTGAAGTTTGTTTCCAGGAGGGAGCTGGAAATTGGGGTCTCTTCTAAGCCAGAATGGAGTCTGGGCTTTTGTCAGCTGAGAGGCCAGCCCAGGTAATGAAAGGGACAGAGCCTTGGGCTTTATTATTCCTTGTTAGAGCCCCTGGAGTAGCCAGGGCCCTATGGAGAGGAATGGGGAAGGAGGAAGGGAGAGGGTCAGAGGGCGGCCAGCTAGGCTCCAGCAAACAGCTCTCAGTCCTTACTTCTTCCTTTTACAGGTCAGCTCCCTCAGACCCCCATCTTACATGTTCTGTGCCCTTCATCTTTCCTTTCCTTCCTTACCAATCCCTTATCCCCCCTCCTCATCTTCTTCTTTAGACACATGTGGGTTCAAGAGTTCAGAGGCTAAGTGTCATACTGATAGTAAGTGTTAGAGGTAGAATCCAACCCAGGTCCTCTTAACTCCAGAACTACAGAGCTGGTGTTCTTTCCACCCAACCAGGCTTCCATTCCCTTCACTCCACTCCCACTAGCAGGTTATTGCAGTGATCTCAGTGGGAAGTGATGAGGACCCATCCCTGAATGGTGCCAATTTGAGAGCAGAGAAGGGACCATCTAAGACATAAAGATGGAAGCTGTTGTCCTTAAGAGCTTGGATTTGGGGGGTGAGCATGGGGAGTCCAGGATGACTCCTAGGTTGGCAGCTTGAGGGGCTAGGAGGATGAGGATGCCCTCTCCAGTACTGGGGGTAGGAAGGGGGAAGGTTTGGGGGAAAGACGATGAGTTTCCTTTTGGATATGTTGAGCTGAAGGTGTCTACTGGATATCCAGTCCAAGATCCAATCCCTTTATCCTTCTTAGAAGGATGTTCCAAGTGTTCCATCAGGCTTTCATTTTTACCCTTTCTATCTAACCCAATTTCAACTCTGTGTATCCCTCAGTCTTACTGGGGTATCCTGCAGCATTATAACATAGTTCAGTTGAAAAGTATTTTTTATTTCCACTTATGTGACCTTGACCAAGTTGTTTGACCTATCTGGGCCTCAGTTTCCTTGTCTGTAACATGAAGGGGTTGGACCTTCCAGTGTAGGACCCCACAAGGTCCATTCATCCATCCTTCAGTCTCCACTGTCTTCAGTCACCCAGACAAATAAAACCCAGTCCTACCCTCTGGGCTCAGTCGGGCTCTTCTTCCAAACCAATCCTATCCCTTCTCTCCATCTCCTTCCCCTCTTTCCTCTCCTCATTGATATTCATGCATGAATGAGTTCAATTTATTTTCCCTTCTTCTCCCTGAGGGGGCTTGTTTGTAAATTGCAAGGATCTGAAATCATCTAATTCTCAGGTTTGTCATTTAGTTTGGGATAGGCTGTCCCAGCCTCCTCCCCGACTCTGGCCTGAGGGAAGGAGAGAGAAGGAAGGATAGGTGGGTTTGTTCTGAGAAAAGCTTGAGATGGAGGTTGGGTGGGGAGTGAGACTGAGGAAGGAGGCAGGTTGGAGCTCCTGGACCCTGAGCAAAGTGAGCCAAAGGGTCCTGAGTTTGAGGCTGCTGGGTCTCCATGGAGTGTTTTGGGTTCTGCTCAGCCAGGCTGTCCCAGAAGCTAATGCTTTTTGCACTAAGCCACTCCTAGGGATTGGATATGTAGGGATCCTGTTTCAAAAAAGATGAGGGGCATGGTGGGGGGGGGTCTGACACACTCTTCACTGAACTTCCCCTTTTACTCTCCCTGCTGGTCTCCATGGGCTTGGAGCCAACCATTTTCCATCCCAGGGCCTCCTGGTCCCTCCCAGGAGGAAGGTAAACAGACTGAGTGCACAGCTCCTTCTCAACTCTGGAGCTGGACGCATTTCAGAGGCCGCTGAGTCCCCTCATTTCACAGGCCCAGAGAGCAGAAGACCTTGCTCATTATAGTCAACTAGAGAGTAAGTGGCAGTCAGGATTTGAACCCAGATCCCTTCACTTGACTTCAAATTCTGTTCTTTCTTCTATCACACCTCTCCTGGGTCTCGATGTCAGAGGCATCTTTAAAGAAAGAGATGAGATCTGTGGAATCTCTGTGTCTGATAGAATTAATCTCATTTTTGAGGTGATGGAAAAAATGTTGCATGATATTTCTGTTTGCTTCCTTCAACTCCATCTGGGTAGAAGGAGGCAAGGTACCTCCCACAGGAATATGAGGAGAGCCTCCCAAGCCCCAGGTGCCACCTTAGGAGGCTTTCTGATCCATGGAGGCATTGGAAGAATTATCCAAGGAGCTCTAAGGTGGGAAGCCCCCTGGCTTGGTTTGGAGGGGCCCTGGAAGGAAAGAGTCATTCTCCTTTGGGGCCAGGAGTCATCCAGTCGAGCCCTGCGTGGAACGTAATGGGTCTGGCCCGGCCTGGGGGGAGTTACCTGGTCTGGGACCGGAGGCATCACAGTCCTAGCTCATGTTTCTGCCGCACATTTCTTTGCTTAACTCTGTCAGGTGGTTGGTGTAAGAATGTTCATTCCTGATGAGCATGATTGAGACTCAGGCTGAATGACAATGAGTGTGTGTAATTACACAGCTAGTTAGTATTAGAGTTGAGATTTGAACTGAGCTCCTCCTGAGTCCATATCCAGAACTCCCTCCACCAGGCCAGACTGCCCTTAAAGTGTTTGTCCTTTTAAAACTGGTCAATTTTTCCCCATTGGAAGTAAATCTAATAGAAATTAGTCTTGTTTGTGGACAAAGGAGTGGGGGAAAGAAAGAAAGCACCTAAGCTGAACACCAGCTTAGGGGTCATTTCAACCTTCCTCTTTACTCTACAGATGAGTAAATTCAGACCTACAGGGACCTCACCCAGAGTCCAGCCAGGTGCAGGACTTAAGCTAAGGTTCTGAAATTTAAAGTCAGTATGAGCAGAAGGGATGAGGAAACTGGAGCTTGCGGTCGGTGGATCTCTGGAGTCCAAGCAAAGCAAAGTCAGGGGCAAGGACCAACCAGAGAACTTAGGGAGGGGCACTTGAAGTAGGATTCAGAGATCAGGGTGGATAGAAAGTAGTCAAGCAAAAAACTCCAGGACCAGAACAAAAGGTACCTCGGACAGCTCCAAGGTGGGGTGGGAGTGGAGTAGTGGGGTCCAAATAGCTGTCTGTGGGTCACAGATTGTTGTTTGTCCTTCGTGCTCCAAGACGACCATGATGTCAGGAAGGTGATGCCATGACATGCAAGTGAATTGGATTTAAGCGAGGCAGGGCTCTGCAAAGTCACCAGTCTCACTATTTCCTCTGGAGCCATCTGGGTCCAGTGGCAAGATATAGATCAGGATGATTGGAGATGGCCCTGCATGCAATGGGAGACTAGCCTTGTCTGTGGGTCATCAAGGCTTGAATCCCAGGGAGGGCTGGAGAGCCCTTATAAGGCCTAATGAATATGTGAAGTTAATAAGTGATCACGAAGCACTCCATAAATATCAGGCTGAATATAAACAGCAATAATGAAGAACGAAGCAGGTAGGAGTGGGGGAGTGTTACTGCTAGCAGAGACCAGGAAGAACCTGGTCAGTCCCCTCCCCCTCAGCTTGACACTGGCCATGCTGCTCCACCTTCCCTCCTGTCCCCTCTCCTGTTCCCTCCCATCCCCTTTCTTGGCTTACAGAACCTCCCCCTTTCACTCTAGATACCAGTGCTAGAAAGGTAGTTATTTATCCAGGAAAGGAAAAGGAGAGGCTGCCACAGGGGATGGGGCCAGGGTAGGAGTGAAGACTGTTTCATCATGGCATGTGAGAGACTTAAGTTAGACCCAAGGCAGGACAGACTTCCTTCCTTCCTTCCTTCCTTCCTTCCTTCCTTCCTTCCTTCCTTCCTTCCTTCCTTCCTT
>CM053597.1:231230764-231255719 GCA_028646575.1 Pseudocheirus occidentalis
AAATATAGTCTCTACCTCCTTCCCTATTCTCCCCCCTCAGTTGTGCGCCCCCCCCCAGGAGACAGCGTTTTCTAACTCTGACTCTATAGAGTCCCCGGCTCCAGCCTGAACAGAACAAGCTTCTTGGTCATCTCCGTCCTCCTCGTCCTCAGAGCCAACTGCCAGGCTGCTATGGATCGGAGACAGCCCCCTGGCTTGTGCCTGCAGTTTCTCGGCCCCTGGAGACTCAGCTGATCTTGATTTTTTGGGGGGGGTGGGCATGGGTGTGTGAGGACTGGGGGTGAGGGGCATCCTCCCTCCTTTTTCTGGTTGGGAATTTTTTGGGGGGATATTTTCTCCCCCTACTCCACTCTGACCTGGACCTCTCAAAAGCTTTCTCTTCCATGAGAAGGTAGGTGTGTATTGGGGGAGGGGGGCTGATAGGATTGGCACATACCTGACTCTAGTAATTCGCTGGTGGTCTGGAGGTTGTTCTTTTGAGAAGAGACCTCCAGAGGCCCTCTCCCCCCCTCTTGGTCCCATCCCCTCCTTCCTTCCCATCCCAGTCCAGCACCTGCTCCCCTGAGGGAGGTGTTGGGAAGCAGGCAATGGGAAACTTTGATTCCCCCCTCCATCCCAGCGGTGATGAAAGTTCTTTCAGTGGTAATGCCGGCCGGTGTGTGCAGCTGGGCTGCCTGCTCCATTCAACAAGTCAGGTTGGAGGTGCTGGGGTAGCAGGCGGCGGTGGCTTCCCCCTCCCCAGCAGCTTTGCGGTCCTGGCTCCCAGCTCCTGGCTTCCTCTGCTGGTCCTCCTGCGATCAGGGCTCTGTGACGCTGGCTGGAAAGCTGAGGGACTCTGGTGAGGATTGGCAGGCTGAGTCGGGGATCCCAGGGACTGAGTAAGGTTGGGTGTTAGAAAAACCAAGGGGAAGCTGTTGGGAGGGATGAGGGGAGAGATGAGCCCTGGAGCTACTCAACTTTGGTTAGGGCAGTGAAGGGTTAAAGCTCCCCCCCCCCCCACTTAAGTCTGTGCCTTCTCTTTGCTAGAAGACACCAAGGCCCGTCAGCTGGATGGGGCAAAAAATAACCAATGCTCTGTTTGGGGCACAAAATCAAGTCTCTGGGTCTCGTTATATAATCACTGTTTATGATGATTGGCTCCTAATTGTTCACAGCGACGGCTGCTGTGTGTGTCCTCGATTGCTGTTTGGTGATGGGGGATACTGGGGGTGGGGGCGTGGAATGTATCTAGGATGGCCGTGTGAAAATCTCTTTTTATGGGCAAAATGATTTGATTATGTGGGACCTCCTGCCCTGACTGGGAGACCTGAGGGCCAGGTCAGTGGGTTAGGAGAGAGCTCACTGCCCCCTGCCTTCTCCCCTTCTCCCCTCCCTCCTCTCCAATAGCCCCCAGGGAGTTGTGGGGGTGGGAGCAGGTCAGGGCAGTGGTAGGCAGGCTCTGGGCACACCAAAGCAATTCTGTGCTCTGTACTCCTGAGACACCTAGGGAATTGAGGATGAACGGCACATGGGGACATTGATGGGGGCTGTTTCAAGGAAGAGGGATGACTTTGTAGGTGTGTGTGTGTGTGTGTGTGTGTGTGTGTGTGTGTGTGTGTGTGCTGCTCTCCACAGTCCAGTGTTCTGCTTAAGATGAGGCAATCCTCCACCCAGCATTGGAAGGGACCTCAGAGGTTCTCTGGTCTGACCTTCTCATTTTACAAATGAGGAAACTGAGGGCTGGGTGGTGAAGCCACCTGCCAAGGTCACACACCGAATTGCAGATCTACAGCTGCAAGGGACTTCAGAGGCCATTTAGCTCCATCTTCTTAATAGAGGAACAAAGTGAAGGCCAGAGAATGTTGTGACCTGCACAACATCAGAGCTGGGATTGGAACTGGGGTTCTTGGGCTCCAGATTCAGTGTTGGTGGTGGTTTTGTCGCAGGGATGGTGGAGGGATAAACTTGAGGGATCAGAGAGGAGCTGGTTTCCAACTTAGGAAAGCTGGCTTCCTACTTTTGTTCTCTTTAGGCACTCCCCCAATGTCTATCTCCAAACCTCCAAGATGCTTCTTTTGCTTAATCCTGGCCTCCTGCACACTCCTCCTGAAGAGATCGCCAAACACACTCCCCAAGCCCTGCCATCTCTTACAGGGACAGATCTAATGTAGTCTGGTCGCTTTCAAAATTATCCTTTTTGGAAAAATCAAAAAGGTGCCAGATTTGATTAGGAAGAGGAGTGTGTGTGTGTGTGTGTGTGTGTGTGTGTGTGTGTGTGTTTTGAATACCTCCAGTCCTTTCTCACCTACCTCCACCTCCTCAGCTGGCCATCATCTCAGGAGGAATCCTGATGGAAGACGTAGTTCTGTCGTCGGACTGAAAGGTGTTTAAAAAAATGCCACTGTTTCTCAGGCCTTAGATCAAAGCTACATGCTTGTGACCTGGCGAATGAGGGGACTTAGAGGCTGAGGAAGAATTTGAGGCGTGTGTGTGTGTGTGTGTGTGTGTGTGTGTGAGAGAGAGAGAGAGAGAGAGAGAGAGAGAGAGAGAGAGAGAGGAGGAACATACACAGAAGGAGAAATAAAGACACAACGTTATCTTCTGTGAATGGCCCCAGCACCCTTCCAGAATTAGATCTGGGGCAGGGGTCCCCAGGAGAAGGCAGATTTCCTTGATGCTTAGCTCTCTGATCCTGCACACACTGATTAGGTACCTACTGAATGTAGAACCCGGAGCTCAGGGCTTAGATAAAACGGACTCCCTGTGTTCCAGGGGTTTATAGCCCAGTCAACCCTAGGCCTCTGTACCTCTCAGAGGCTCAAAGGGTCCTGAGAGGCCATGTAGTCCAAGTCCCTTGTTTTACAAATGAGGAAAATGAGGCCCTGAGAAGTTAAGTGACTTGCCCAGGGTCACATAGCTAGGAAGAGATAGGACAGGATTTGACTCCAAAGCCAACATTGTTTCCACTGAACCACAAGGCCTTTACTACCATCGTATCTCCCCTCCCTTGGCCGGGCCTGGGGAGGATTTTGTACAGCTCTTGTCCAGGCCTCAGCCCAACATCACCCTGACCTACCATAGGCTAAGTCTGTTGTCCTTGCCCACCTCCCAGAATTCCTCACTGCAGTCCCAGGGTCTCTGGCATGTTGGCTGGGAAGGTTCTCCTTAAAATCTCCCCTAAAGTTCTTCCACCTATAAAGGAGCCTTAGCCGGTCCTGAGTCTTGATGCCTTCCCTCTGGCTCATCTTGTCTGTGTCTTGCTCGTACCTAGTTGGTGGCACGCTGTCTTCACCCATTTGGCAGTGAACTCCCGAAGGCAGGGGCTTCTGTGTCCCTCTTTGAATCCTCAGCACTTCAGACTCTCAGGTTGTAGGTGATACAGGTTGAACACAGGGCTTCAGTCTCCATGACCAACGTTTTTCCCACTTCACCTACTCTCTTGTTCTGAGGTTCTTCTTCCCTCCTTCCCTCGAATGAATGACAAAGCATTCATTTAGTGGGCCTGGGGTCGAAGCATTCAGCTCCTTCCTTTCCTCTTAGCCCCCTCCTCTTCCTGGAAGCCCCTCACTCCCTGATCAGAAACCCCCCTCCTTTCCTAAGATCCTTCCCTTCCCTTTTCCCCCAGAGCTCTTCTCAACCTCAGCTACTCTTAAAGCCCTGCCAATACTGGGCTTTGTTCTGGGGCCTCCTGGACCAAGCGCAGAAACTGCCTTTAGATGTGGTCTACAGCCCCTGATAGGGAGGTTCTCCCCGCCCACAGACACACACACATCTTTAGCACTGGCTCCTTTCCAGGTGTGTGGTGTGTGTGTGTGTGTGTGTGTGTGGCCATTGAGGGTAAGAGACCTGGCAAAGGGAGAATGGGAGGGAGCTAGTCTGGCTGGGGGGCTATTCTGGGCATGATTTGGGGAGAATTCTTGAACCCGGGGTCATGAGTCTGTCACCCATGTCTGTGGGACTCTAGTGGCCTAGGCAGGCCTAGCCCTGGCCTGCCCTTTGAAGGGTAGAGGGGAACCCTGGGAGGAGACCTGATATTCCCTATGATGGGGAGAAAGTAATGAACCTTCCAGGCTGCCCATAGTCTAGAGGAGGGGGACATGCCCAGGCTGAACCTCTCCAGAGGCATGTTCACTCTTCTGTCTTTTCCCTTCTATTCCCTGTCTTCCTCTTTAACCCCTTTGGATGTTTGGACCAGAAAGAGCTAATGGGAAGTGAGGAGCCTGGCCTGCCTCCTTCCCACCAAGGCTGGACCCGCCTACATCTTCCTTTGTGGCACCCACGTGTCCTTCCACTCTGTACGCCAGTCCCATGTAATTAGCCCTGGTGGAAAATTGATTTCCATTTGACTTTCCAGTCATGTTCTGGCCTTTCCCCCACCAATGTTTCCTGTGGGGATAGAGCTGACTTTGATTCCACAGGACCCTGGTAGGCCCTATCTACTCTTGGAAAGCTTTCTATGGATTGTTCAAGCCAAGGGTGGTCTGTGGGCAGTCAAGAGAGGCCCCCATGCTCCTTGGCTTCTAGTGGTCTCCTGGGCCATGGATGGTAAGGGCAGTACGTTCTGCCACTTTCTCTTGGGAGTAGGGGCATTGGCCCTGCCCCTGCCACTTTCAGGCTTTGGCATTTTGATTTTACAGTTAGGAGCTCTTCCTACTTTCTGCTGCTAGAGGGGAGGGATAGAGCCTGGAATGGGGAACAGAGTTGATAGCCTGCTCATCCTTTGCTGGGTCCCTCCTCCCCCTCAGCATAAGTTAACTTGCTCATTAACACTCTTAAGATGTGCTTTCTTAATGGGTGAGAAGGGGCCTGGAGGAAGTAGGGGTTTTATCTTGGAATAATAATCACACATTTATCTAGAGATTTTAAAATTTGCAAAGCACTTCACAAATACTGCATTTTCCCTAGAGAAGGGAAGATGTCAGGGGAAGTGAGGGTTTCCTCAAAGGCCTAAAGGTTTATCCTGTGGAATGAGCTCTGGGCTGGGAGTGAGGACTTGGGTCCATTCCAGGTCTGCAACCAACTGGCTGTGTGATCTTGACCAAGTCCTTTCCCTTTTCTGAGCCCTGTGGTTCTCAGAGAGAAGGTGAAGAAGTCCTTCCCCATATCAGAGTAGAAAAGCCCCTGGGCTTGGGATCAAGGCCCTGACTGTCCCATGGCCAGTTTCTTCACCCCATTAGACTCAGTTTCCTCCTCTGTAAAAGGAGAGGGTTAGACCAGCTGTGCTCCTAAGGCCCTTCCCTTTTCTAGGCCTTAGTTTCCCCCACTGTAAAAGGAATGGCCTCAGGGCTCTCTTCTAACTCTGAGTTCTAGGGTTCTGTGATACTGGGACTTAGTCTTCTCTCACCCAGGGATGCTTGGGAAATGTGAGTGGGTTATATGAAAACATATAGTCCTTGTCTCATGCCTTGTAGCCTGTGTTCCAAGACAGTAATTCCTAATCCCAGCTATGTTTCATCTGGTGGCTGAGCTTGGCCTTAGCTTAGATCTACCAAAAGTAGAACGAATTCTCTTGGAATATAATGGATCTGTCTTCCCTGAAGATCTAGGCTTCCATATAACTATGGGTTTAGACTAGATGCTCACTGGGGTCTTAGCCCTGACATTCTCTGTTCTAAGACTGTTCTCAGCTCTGATGTACTGCTTGGAGGTGAGGGTCAGGCTCCATGCTGTTTGAGCTCCATCTTTCTGGGTGTCTTAGAGCTTAGAACGGGTTATCAGGACTGGTTGGGGCCTGAGAACAGGGGATGTCAGAGCTGGGTGGCAGCTTAGAATGGGATGTTGATTGGGCAGAGTGAGGACTCTCAGCTGCGACTTGGGAGATTTGGGCCCAGTTTGCTGTGTGACCTTGGCCAAGTCAGTTCCCTTTCTAGGCCTCAAGTTTCCTCTTCTATAAAGTAGAAAGGTTGGACTCAGCACCCTCTGAGGTCCCTCTTGGCTCTAATGCTTTGTGATGATCCAGGCAGGAAGGCCCTCCCTGAATGCTGATTGCCACAGCCAAGACTGTGCTCCTGGCACTGGTCCTTACATGTGTTTGCACCCCCATCAGGGATGTGTGTACATACACATACGTGCACATGACAGACATGCCCTGTGTTATGTGTGACCCAGCAGCTATAAGGTCCATGCCCACACAACCACACAAGTCCCATGAACACACAGATGAATGAAAACCCATGGCCAGATGCTCCCAGTTCCTACATGTATGTATAAGTACCTTTGCATACAGGTAGACCCTCCCCTGCGTGTGGGTCCAAGGAGCTTCACTCCTTCACAGACACAAGACAGAAGTAGGCTGCGAAAACTGCATCCACACAAGGCCTGTGCAGTCAGGCCCATGGAGGCCCAGGGCATGATGCCCAGGTCCTCATTGGGCTTCCCTAGTGCTCATCCAGGTGTATCCTCCTTGGCCTCCCCCCAGAGGTGTGCCACCTCTGAGAGGTCTGCCTCAAAGCCCTGGGGACACTGGCATAGTGTGCCCCTTCCTGCTTCCCCTCCTTCTCCCTCCTCTGCTCTAGGCAGAAGCAGCAACAAGCTTCTGACATGGAAGGTTTACATTAATAGGGAGAGAAAGTGCATCGTCTCTGCATGGGCTGGCGGGGAACAGGAGCTAAGGGCAGGCAGGCCTTATCAGGGACACCGCCAAACAGGGGGCCTGGCCTGGCCAGGTACACCAAGGCACTGCCAAGCAGGAGGGCAGGAGAAGAGGCTGAGCTAAGCTAGGGCTGATATGCTTCACTGTCCTGGCATAGACCATGAAGGGGAATAAACCCGGGGCATTCAGAGCTTCCTGGGGCTGGAAGCTGGTCAGAGATGAAGCCTGAAGGCAGAACTAGGAGGGGCAGAGAGGAAGAGCCAGTGGATTGGATTCTAAAGCCCATGTGTCATATAGGTCTCCATATGGGTCTGGGAATGCCCTAGCTGGCCTGAGCGAAGCTTAGGTCCCCCAGGGCCCTGTTCTCCAGGTCTGTGGGTGATCATTTTGGGGGAAGGGAGATGCCTTCATGGTTATGGTTCTCTTGGATCTAGAGAAAGGGTGGTGTGTGTGTGTGTGTGTGTGTGTATAGAGCTAAATATTGGGGTGTTACTGGCTGTGTGTCTGGGATAAAGAGAGGGGTGAGGAGCCAGGGGGCCTCCTGAGTGGGCCTGGTAAGGCAGGGGGTGTATGCAGGGGGCCTGAGTGGGGCAGGGTTGGTGAATGTGGGTGTGAGGAATGGGCGGGCAGATGGGGGAAGGCAGTGTGTTTGTAGGGGAGGAAGTGTGCAGACTTTCTTCTGTCTCATTCTTGGGTTAGAATTGACCAATCAGTAGAGAGCATTGGAATCAGGAAGACCTGAGTTCAAATCTTGCCTCTGATACTTGGTCGTGTTACCCTGGGCCAGTCAATTCTCCCAGTTTCAGCTTCTTCATCTGAAAAGTGGGGCTGATGAGCTCCTCCTCGTTGTTTGTAGTGAGGCCTGAATGAGATGGTGACTGTGAAATGTCCCATAAACCCTGCCGTCCTGTGTAACTGCTGCTTATGCAGTGGAGGCTCCTTGAGGGCATGCCCCTCTCCATCTGCCCTGTGAGAGGGTTCCTCTCTCCCTTCCATACCCAGTTCTAGCCCAGAACACAGCCTGGCACCTGGGATTTCACTGATACAGGGGATTCCCACTGTGGATTAGCACCTCTTCTACATTAGCTTCTCAGAGAGTTGCCAACAACATGAAGAGGGCAGGTGACTTGTCCAGGGTCACATGGCCAGTGCCCATCAGAGATAAGATTTGAAGCCAGGTCTTTATGACTCTTAGGCTGACTGTCCAGAGTGTAGAGCCTGGCACCTGGTAGGTGGTTAATTAATGTTTATTATTTGTTTGATTGATACTGAGCCAGAATAAAGAATCTGGATTGGGGGGGAAGAGGCAGAACCTGAGGTGCTAGCATCATGTTGCATTTCTATTTTTGCCCCATCCTGACATTTTCCCACTAAGGCATCATGAGGATGGGTCCATAGTATCATTGACCTGGAGCATAGAAGGGACCTTGCTGGCTGTCCAATTCCACCTTTAACTGAGGAGGAAACTGAGTCCCAGAAAAGCAAAAAGACTTGCCCAAGGCCACTCAGGCAGTGAGTGACTGGGAAGGGATTCAAACCCAGGTTCTTTGACTCCAAACTCCAAACTTTTCCCACTGTCTTCCCCAAAGGGCCTGCATTCCCATTTCTGCTTCCTCTGACCTCTCTGGGCCTCAGTTGTCTCATCTCTGAAGTGGGGGATTGATCCCTGTCCACCACAGGGCTGTTGTGAGGAAAACCTTTGCAAACCTTAAAGAGCTGGAAGAGTTACCTGTGGCTCCTGTGACCAAGAAAGCCCACCTTCCCCTTCTCTTTTCACCCAGGCAGGTAGACAGGAAGATTCAGGACTGTGTGTGCAGGCGATGACCTTGGCCAACTCATTTTTCTTCTCCAGGCCTGAGTTTTCTCGTGTATAAAGTGTGTGTGTGTGTGTGTGTGTGTGTGTGTGTGTGTGTTTAGTTGGCCAGGGTCATCTCCAAGGCCAATTCAGTGCTAAATGCCTGCAGGCACAGCCAGCCCAGTCCTCCACAGTTGGTTGTTGGACCCAGTAGGGACCCAGGTTGCTTAGCCCTGGGAGCCAGGAGGCCAGTGGTAGTGGACTGCCCACTCATGGGAAATGAGGAGGGCTATCTGGCTGAGGCACAGCTGCATCCTCCCCTTCCCCAAGAGGGACTATGTGGTTCCGCCCCCCCTAGAGCTGCTCCTTCAAACCATAGGCCCCTAGAAGGACAGGCCCTTGGGAGAAGAACAGATGGTTGGGAAAGAGGGCAGGAGGATAAGCACTGGAGGAATGGGGTAGGCACTTCCCTTAAGGACAGATGAGTACGTGCACATTACAGCTTCCAAGCCTTCCCTAACCTAACAGTGCTTCTATAGGCTAACATCCTATGATCTAATGGTCCTTCCAGTTCCATGATTCTTATGTTCTAGGAGCACTCCCAGCCCTGACATTGCCTGTTATAAGGGCCCTTCCAGCCCTGATGTTCCTTGTACTAAGGACTTCCTGTGTTCCCAAGGGCCCTCCCAACTCTGACATCCCCTGTTCTGAGGGTCCTCCTAGAGCTTACATTCTGTGGTTCTTGAATTCTTCACTAGGGGTTTGACTAATAGTTCAGCCTGGGCTTCCAGGTGGTGGTTGCCTAGGCAGTCTGTTCCTTGGTCCTCTGAAGGGACTACTGTAGCAGAAAATGTCCTTCTCATATGTTTCCCTCTCTGGTTCTCTTCCAGGGCTCCCTGTTCAGTGCTGACATGGCGGAGTGTGTTCTGCCTGCTCCTGCCTGGAATCCCAGCCCCCTGCCCCCTGTGTCTTCAGCCCCGGATCTTGCCTCCGAGTCTGGAGTCACAGAGCAGCAACCCCAACCACGGACACCACCCTCCTCACCAGTCCAGGAGCCTGGCACCAGCACTGACCCGGATATCCCTCACCCAGACCTGGCCCCCGTGGTCTTTTTTTGTCTCCGGCAAACCACCAGCCCTCGAAACTGGTGCATCAAGATGGTGTGCAATCCATATCCTTTGAGCCTCTTTCTCTCTTGGCCACTGATCCATCAACCTGCCCTGCACTTCTTCCAAACAGGTAGGGGCTGGTCTCTCTTGTGGTCTGGTCTCCTGGCTTTTGTCTTCTTGTTTGGTGCCGCAACAGCGAAGAAACCAGGATGGTACAATGAAAGGAAGCAGTAGAGCAGATGGGAGAGAGTGAGAGTCTGGAGCAGGGTGGGGGCAGCTGGAGAGAAGAGGCAGGGACAGAGGGGATAGAGGTTTTGGAACCTGGAATGGTACAGTGTGGCTATTGAGGTCATAAGATGGGGAAGGATCATAGAGGAGTCAGAGATGATGCCAAAGTCATAAGCCTGGGAACTTGAGAGGTTGATGGTACCACGAAGAGGCATCAAAGTAGTTGGGGAAGAGGTCTGTGGAGGGCTGAGTTTGAGGGGGTTGCAGTCCATCAGGTGTGATGTGAGATGTCCACACTGAGGTGGTCATTGAAGTCTCCAAAGGCAATCAGAGGTGACTCCAAGGTTGAGAGTCTGGGAAACTGGGAAGACTGAGGGACCTTCTATGGAAAAATTGAGTTTGGGAAAGAGAGCTAGGAGGAAAAAGATGAGTTTGGTTTTGGATGGATTGAGTTTGAGATGCTAATGGGACCCTGAGGGTGAAATGATTAGCTTAAAAATGCTGATTCTGTGATTTTATGATTCCATGATTTGTGATTCCATTGATTGTGCAATTCCATTGCTTCCATGATTTTTTGATTTTGTGATTTTAAAATTCTATTGACTTGATGATTTTCAGATTCTATTGATTCTAAGATTTAATGATTTTTAAAATTCTCTCAGTTTGATGATTTTTGATTCTCTTGATTCCCTGATGCTGTTAATTCAGTTATTTCATGATGTACTGATTTGGGGATTGTTCAGATTGACTTTTTGGTAGGACCCAGGCTTCTAGGTGCTACATTTTCCTGCCAATGTGGATATTGGAGAGTTGACTTCAATGATCTCTTTGAGACCTACCAAGAATATAGGAATCTGCTCACAGATGGGGTAGAGCCCGATTTGGCCCCATTTCAATTCCATCACAAGACCTTAATCTTAATTAATGGGCCTCAGTTTCTTATCTGTAAAATGAGGCAGTGGGTCTAGATGGCCTCTGGATCTCTCCTGCTGCAGATACAGGAGTTCATGAACCTAAGGAGTTGTGAGAGTCTCTTGGAGGACCCTAGGCAAGTATAAGTTGATCCCCATGGGTGCACATCCACAAATACATATGTGTGGATGTGGGCACTCAATGTATTCTGCATTCATTCAGCAGACATTTGTAAGTGCTTATTATACACAAAAGATGGTGCTTGGCCCTAGCACTATACAATCTCTGCCCTCCAGGAGCTTACTGTCTGGGTGAGGGAGGAGAGGGGAGGCCATAAAGCAGATTAAATAGAGAAATATAGTACAAGGTAAAGATCCAGACAATGGCCTGAGAAGAATTTGGGCAGGGGTGCTGACGAGATGAGTGAAGGAAAGCACTCCTTACCTCAGAGCATTTTTATCTTCGACCATTATAACTGCACATTGACTGTAAAGTCCATGAGGGCAGGCACTGAATCAAGGAACTCCTGCCCTTGGGGAGATCGAGGTCTAGTAGGGGCACCTTGGAACAAGAAATGTGGGCCCCGGGGAAAACTGTCCAGGGAATCGCTGCTTCATGAAGATCCCCTATGTATGAGACCTGTTATGCCTCCCACTATCATGTTTACAAAGCTCTTTCCTCACAACAATTCA
The DNA here is from genome assembly GCA_028646575.1 of Pseudocheirus occidentalis. Classification (NCBI taxonomy): domain Eukaryota; kingdom Metazoa; phylum Chordata; class Mammalia; order Diprotodontia; family Pseudocheiridae; genus Pseudocheirus; species Pseudocheirus occidentalis. Next base: position 231,242,072 of record CM053597.1, read on the forward strand.
TTCAAGCATGTAAACCATGAAATGGTCCATAGTAATCAAGAGTCAGACAGAGTATTTGAACCCAGGTCTCCTGACACAGATTTCAGTGATTTTTCTACCTGATTGTTCTGCCGTGTGGGATTCTCATCTTGATACTAGTGCCTTTGAAATATTGGACTGGAAGGAGCCTTAGGACAGGGGATGTTAGGGCTGGGAGGAGCCTTAGAACAGGGGATGTCAGGGTTGGAAGGGGCCTTAGAACAGGGAATGACAAGGCTGGGAGGGGCCTTAGAACAGGGGATGTCCTTTCTTCTGGCTTGCCACCATGGCACAAGATCAGGGTGAAAAGCAAAAACCCATTTGGGAGCTGAGCCTCTGAAAGCTTTGCTTCAGCATCTGTGTTGGGGAGAATGGGGACCAGCGGCCCCAGTGGCCAGGGTGTTGGAGCAGCTCCCTCACCAAGCCCCAGTATTCTTCAGAGCTCGCTGTACCATCAGAGGTTTTGGAATCTGGAGGAAAGAAGACGACAGTTTACTCTACAATCCGCGGAGCCAGAGCTGAAGAGATTCTGGACAAGCGGCTGAAGGTGGAGAATACCAAGTCAGGAAATAGAACTTCTCAAACAACCTTGGCTTTGGGCTCCAAGAACAGATTGATCTGGGGATTAAATACAGCCCAAGCACCAACATCTATGGCTTGGACAGCTGCGTGGTGCTGGAAGGCCCAGATTCAGCATCACAGGGAAGCCCTGTAGGACAAGCAGCATCCGGGCCAAACCTAGACTTGGCAAGGAGGACCACATTAGGACCAGCAGGAGTATGATGGCATCATCCTTCCTGGCAAATAAAGTCCTGTTTTCTATTAAAAGGTCAATAAAATGGTCACTAAAGTGTAAAAATACCTCACAAAACTCCCCAAAGAAATGTCAGGGCTGGGAGGTGCATCAGAACAGGGGATGTCAGGGCTGGGAGGGGCCTCAAAATAAAGAATGGTGGATTAAATCATCATCTCCAACCAAAATTCTTCCTCAGTTTCTGGACTGTAGCCCTCTAGTCTTGCACACCTGTTGTTCAAGTATTTCTTTCTCTTCTCAGAGATTTGTTTGTCCAATGACTAATTCCTTGGACCTCAGGGCAGAGTCCTGTAACTGGAGAGTTGCTCATCAGTTGTATACATGAAGTGTTTGAAGTCCTTGGGTAGGATGACCCTTGTAGTCATTCCAGGTGTGACAGTCTTTGAATTTCAGGTGCTATTGGGGCAGATTTTAGGATACTAGAGGGCTTTCCTCCTTCAGGGACATCTATTTTGGGTATGGGTAGGGTTTTGAGGTCTCTAGGTTCTCTTGGTCTTTTAGGCTTCTGGGTCCTGAGCAGTGCCTGGAATCTCTGGGAATTCTGAATTAGTCCCACCTGGGTTCCTTAAGCTGGGAGGAGAAAGAGAGGGAGAGAAGGAGAGAGAGAGAGAGAGAGAGAGAGAGAGAGACAGAGACAGAGAGAGACAGAGAGAGAGAGACAGAGAGAGAGAGAAAGACAGAGAGAGAGAGAAAGACAGAGAGAAAGAGAGAAAGACAGAGAGACAGAAAGACAGAAAGATAGAGAGACAGACACAGAGAGACAGAGAAACACACACAGAGAGAGAGAGAGAGAGAGAGAGAGAGAGAGAGAGAGAAGCAAGGCAGAAACTAGGGTGACCAGCAGAGAGGCAGAGGATGAGGACGAGGTACACTGGAGGGGAGCGCAGTTGCAGAGGAAGGAGGAGGGAGCAGAGTCCAGGGAGGAAGCCTGGCAAACAGAATTTTCCCTTGAGTTCTCCCCAAGGGAAGCCAGATGCTAGCAAGGAGCAGCAGCAGGACATATGTAGGTCTGGAGCTGATATCAAGGGACAGTGTTTCTTTGATCAGGTGCCTGCAAACCACAGGGACTGGGCCATGGCCAGGAACCAGAGGGCTCCTGTCTTCTCTTGCTCATCTTCAGTTAGTTTGTCTCCTGGTCTCTCTGTCTCCATTTCTCTTCTTGATCCATCTCTGTTTGTCTCTCTCTCCCTTTCCATCCATCTCCCTGTGCTTCTGCCTTCTCTCCTAACTTCTGTCTCCCTTCTCCATGTCCCTGTCATCTTCCCATCTGTCTCTTTCTCTTGGTTTCCCTCCTTTTCTTTCTCACTGTCTGTTTTTCTCTCTTTGCCTCTGTGTACCCTCTATTTCTCATCCTTTTTCTGTGTCTCTCCTTCCCTCCCTCACCTTCTGTCTCTGTCACTTCCTCTCTTTCTCTCCATGTGCACCTTCCCTCCTCACACCTCCATCTGTCTCTTTCCTTTAATAGTTATTTCCCTCCCTTTCCATTTGTTTGCTTGTTTGTGTTTCCCTATTATTCTCCACTTCTCCCATTGTCTCCATCGCTCATCATGGCAGACTCTGTTTCTCTTTTTCTTTCTGAATCTGGAACCCCATCTAGGTTGCAGGCTGTACTCAGTATCAGATTTTCCATGTCCAGAAGACTTCCTAGGGCTTGAGGCCAAGTAGAGAGATTATGGAAGAACTCATACCAGCTAGTAGAGGACAAATGTCAGCAGTGGGGCAAAGAATCCACTTGTTAGATTTTTGGGAGAAGGAGGTTTGGGTGAGATGATGGTGGTGGAGAACATGGCACAATGGCTGAATCTGTGGACTCTGCTTTGTGGCCTGGCCTGTGGATGGCCAAAAGCATTCCAGCTGGCCCTAGTCATCAGAGGCAAGAATTGTGGGCCATTCGCTTCCCTGACTTCTTGGCAAATACAAGACTGGAGATACCCCAAGTTTGAAGGGGTCCCTGGGTCAGGGCTGTGGAAAGGGTGTGAACTGGGAGGATGTCACTAAATAGTGACCTGAGGACCCCAGAACACAAGCCTGGGTATGGAGCACCCAGGTATGGAGCCTTTGAGTTGAAGGGTCAAGAGAGATTCTGAGCCCTTAATTCAGTTCAACAGTTGACGTAGTGAAGTAGACCTTAGAGGTCTCAAAGAAGAGTCTGAATGACCCCAGAATTCTGGAATCTCAGAGTTGTCAGCTGCCATGTAGTCCAATCTGTAGCTTAATGGGAATCCCCGGCACGGTCTCCCCAACATTTGCTCAGCTTCTACTTGAAGCCCTCCAGTGAGGAGGAATCCACTATCTCTGGTAGCGGCCACTCCCCCTTTGGGACCATGCTCACTGTTTAGAAACTTTACTTTGCGCCAAGTCTCATTCTGCTTCTCCACCATTTCCCCCACAGCTCCTGGCTCTGCCTTCTGGTTCTTTTCCCACTTGGCAGCCTTTTTAGATTCTTGAAGATGGCCCTCATGTCTCTCCTGAGTCTTCTCTTCCCCAGTTCCTTCAATTGATAATTCCATGGCATGATTTCACTGGTTGGATTCCTCTGGATACCCTGCAGCTCATCAATGCCCTTCCTAAAATGTGGAACCCAGGTGGGGATGTCATAAGAGAGGATTTATGCTCAGGTATAGGTTAGACTAGATGCTTTTCTAATCAAGCATTTGTTAAGTGCTTATTTTGTCCCAGTCAGTGTGAAGGGCAGGGGACACAAAAAGAAAGCAAAAACAGTCCCTTGCCCTTAAGGAGCTTATATTGTAATGGGGGAGAAAATGCATGACCTTCCAGCTTGGAGATTCTGTGTTTCTGTAACCAGATGTTTTATTATGTACTTTCTATGTGTTCAGTTGAAGTATAATGTATTTTATTCCACCCCTTTATTTGAAATCTATGTGAATTTTCACGTGTGTTTTTGCGAACAACAGACTGTCGGATTCTGTTGTCTAATTTATTTTGCTATCCTCTTCCATTTTCTGGGTGAGTTCACCCCATTTACACTCACAGTTTTAATAATTTATTTGTATATTTATGCCCATCTTATTCTCTTATGCTTTTTCCTCTTTCCTTCCCATCTCGGTCTTTAAAAAGAAAATGGTGGTGAGAGAGGAGTGTGGTCAGCACAAATACTCTCTGTTTGATGCAGTATACTTCTGCCCTCCTCCCTTTCTAAGTATCTGCTATGTACAGAGCCCTTCGATCTGCATAAGTCATGCAAAGAGAATGACAAAGATCTTGCTCTCCCCAAGAATACATTAAAATGGTGGAGGGAACAAAAGAAACCATGATGCCATGGAGAGTGCAGGAAGGGCAGAGGAGAGGGTCAGGACAAGGTCTAAGAGAAAGGGGAAAGAGAGTGACCTATTTCTCTGGGCCTCACAGAAGTAAGGAGATCATCTGACTCCCAACTTCCTTCCTGTAGATCCACAACAACAATGGTCTCTTCAGTTCAACTCAATAATTGCTGAGGAATTGCCCCCCAAGGTACCAAGTTCAGTCGGGGATTTCTTGGTGTTTAGGTCTTCGATGCCAATGATGCAGAGAATTACCTATGAAGAAACTCCCTTTGTCAATGTGGACCAGCACTTCCTCTGTAGCTTACAGCACTACAGGGGTGCCTGGAGTTCTGGAAAGTGATGTGATTTGTCTAGGGTCACACAACTTACATGTGGCAGAGGCAAGTTCTCTATCCATTGTCATGCTGGAGAGGCAAAAAGGAAAAATAAAACTATTCCTGCCCTCAGGGAGCTTATAGTCTACAAGGCAGATGTGACATACACACATAAAAGTAAATAGAAATGTTTCCTTTCTCTTCAGGTGCCTGGCATACTAGTCTCCTTCACAGCAGATTCAAGTGATTGATGGAGGTGCATGGGACCATGGGTGCAGGGCTGGGGATCAGGACCTGAGGCTTGGAGGAGAGAAGATAAAGATTCCAGGGCCAGAAGTGGGGCAAGAGCAAGTCTGGGGGATGGATTGTGTGATATAGAGAGTGTTGAGCTGGAAGAAGCCTAGCTGGGTGTCATGCAGAGTATGGGAAGAGAATTCAAGCTCAGCTGAGGGATGGATGAGTAGGCTGGAGTGAGGTGGGGAAGAGCCTTCAAGGACAGGCCAGGGAGCCCCAGGGTTCTCACGATGTCTGGTCCCACCTGTCAGGAAGGAAAGCTGCCTTGCTAAACTTAGCTATGTCGTCAGGGAGAGAGTGCAGAAGTCAGTAGAAATGGACTGGAATCCTGGTCTGCCACTGACCAACTGGGTGACCTTGGGCAAGTCACTTTCTGTCTCTCAGACTCGGTTTTCTCTTCTGTAAAATGAGGTCATTGGACTAAATGATGTGTAAAGTTCCTTTCAGCTTCGACTTGCTGTGTTCTAAGACCCCTTTTAAGTCTGACATTCCCAGTTCTGGTCTTTCAGGTTCTAAGGTTCCTTCCCAGCTCAGACCTTCCAGTTTTTAAAGTCCCTCCTAGTTCTGACATTTTTAGACTTACCTTCCTTGTTCTGAGATCCATCTCAGCTCTGACATTCTCTGTTCCCTCTGCTCTGACTCAGGCTTCAGCTCTCCCTCATTCCCCTTCCCCCCCCCCCCACATCCTTCCAGTGACAGGACTTTGTTCTTTGAGTCATCTTCCTGATTCATGGCCCAGAACTGCCAGAGTGGGGTGTCTGCAAAGGCTTCCCCCAATGTCCAACCCCTCCTCCTCCTCCGGGGTGAGTGCGTTCAAGCAGCCCAGGAACACGTCTGGTCTAGACTTGAGGTTTTGCTCCAGGAAGCAGCCAGTCATGCAGGAGAGCATCCAACCTCACCCCAACCACAGATGGTAGGAGAAGGCGACTCCTCCAAGATTGGATGGGTGCGTCCCTGAGGGGACAACATGGCCTGGTGCTGGGTGCCTGAGAGCTGGGCTCATGTTCTGCTCTGGCACCCACTTTTTGAGTGACCTTGGACAAGTCATGTCCCCTATCAAGGTCTTTATAATGAGAGGGGTTGGAGAACATTTTGACTCTGATGTTCTGAGTTCTAATGTCCCTTGGATTTCTAACCATTTATGTTTTAAGGTTACTCTCAGCTTTTTCATTCACTATTTTAAAGACCCTCCAGCTCTAACATTCCATGTTCTAGGGCCTCTCCCGGGTCTGATATCATTTGTTCTAAGGCTCCTCCTAACTCTCACATTCTCTGTTCCAAGGGCCCTCTCAATTCTGACTTGAACTCTATGAGTAAAAGCTTATAACTACGGCAAACAAGGGGTTCATCCCTTGAGAAAACCCCCAGAGAGCCAAAATGTCTTGGGATCACAGACTTGGTGCTAGAGGGCCCTCAGAAACCACGGAGGCCAAGTTCCACCTCTTGCATCAGAGAGGCCACATGAGGTGGTTAAATGCCTCCCGTACTTTGTGCAATCAGGTTTTGAACCTCCCTCTCTCCCTCCAATTCTAGCACATTTGCCCAGCATGTTGTTTCCGTCCAGAGAAGTTGCAAGGAACTGGGCAGGGAGATTTGTTTTGTTTCTCAACCTGTTTTCTCCCTGCTCTATGCCTATGAATCATAGGGCCCCACAATTTCTAAAGACTCAGAAGGGTGAGGGCTCCACAGGGCAGTGGGGAGAAGGGTGGTAGGTGAAAAGCTACTCTGGCATATCCACAGTGTGGGTTGGAACCTGCCCCCGCCCCAGTGGCTTCCCCGAGGGTGCCCATGGAGGGATGATCATCGGTGGACCATGCCAGGCTCCAGGTTCTTATTTAACGTACGGACTTGCCTGTGATCACACTAAGGGACAGAGGCCTCTGACTCCAAAGCCACCACCAAGTTGAAATCCACTCAAGTTCCCTTATCCTCCACCCCTGTCTCTCCCTGCTCCCTCTTCTCTTTGTCTCCCTCTTATCCTTCTCATCAGTTAAGTGCTTACTCTGCATCTAGGCACCATGCTAAGATGATGCAAAGAAAAAGGGAAGATGCTCTGCCCTCAAGGAGCTTCCACTCTTTCCCTTCCCTCTCTCTCTCCTTCTTCCCTCCCCTTTAATCTAACTCTCAGTCTCTCCCTATTTGCTTTTCTCTTCTTCCCTCTCCCTTTCCTTTTCTCTCAGTCAACAACTACTTATTATTAGTAGTAGCAAGAGTCAGGAAGAACTGAATTCAAATCTGGCCTCAGAAATGTCCTAGCTGTGTGATCCTGGGTAAGTCACTTAACTCTGCTTGCCTCAGTTTCCTCATCTGTAAAATGAACTGGAGAAGGAAACGGCAAACCCCTCCTGTGTCTCTGCCAGGAAAACCCCAAATGGGGTCATGAAGAGTACGAACCACAACAAAATGTTTGTAAAAGGCTTTACAAGCATTATCTTGTTGCATCCCCTCAACCTCTCTGGGAAGGAGGTGTTTTTATTGTCCCCATTTTACAGTTGAAACTAAAGCAGACAGAGGTTGGGTGACTGGTCCAGGATCACACAGCTAGAAAGTTCCTGAGGCTGGATTTGAACTCAGGAATTCCAGGTCCATCCCTGCGCACGGTGGTACCCCCTAGCTGCCGCATTGAGCATTTGTAGGCATTATTCATTGCGCTTCACAGATATTGTGGGTTGTTTTTTGTTTTCGTTTTTGTTTTTTACATATTGAAAGTTTGTGGCAACCCTGCATGGGACAAGTCTATTGGCACCATTTTTTCCAACAGCGTGTGCTGATGTCATGTCTCTGTGTCACATTTTGGTAATTCTTGCAATATTTCAAATTTTCTTTTACATGTCTTATACACACACAAAGAAACATATGTGATGTGTCTGTGATTTGTGATCTGTGATCTTTGATATTGCTATTATAATTTTAGGGTTTCATGAACCACTCTCATGTAAGATGATGCAATTAATTAATGAATGGTGTGTGTGTTCTTCCTGCTCCACCAACCGTGCCCACTTCCTGTCTCTCTCCCTCTCTTTGGGCTGCCCTATTCCCTGCAATACAACCATATTGAGGAATATTGCATAAACCTATTGAAAAAGCAATGGCAAGGTTTGAGAGGATTGACTCTAATTTTAAAAGAAATTATACTCGGGATAAAATACTATCAGACAGCATCGTGTGCTACAGAGAAATCTTTCATGAAAGGAAGAGTCAGTTGATGGGGCAAACTTCATTGTTGTCCTAGTTTAAGAAATTGCCACAGCCAATCTAGCCTTCAGCAGCCACCACCCTGAGCAGCACAGCCATCACCATAGAGGCAAGACCCTCCACCCCAAAAAGATTGGGACTCTCCGAAGGTTCCAGTGATGCTTATCATTTTTAGCAATAAAGTATTCTTTAATTAAGGCATGTAATTTTTTAAAGACATAATACCATCATATACTTAGTAGAGTATGATGTAAACGTAACTTTTATTTGCACTGGAAAACAAAACAATTTATGTGACTCGTTTTATTGTGAGATTGGCTTTATTGTGGTGGTTTAGAGCCGGATGTGCAGCATCTCTGAGGCTCTAGGAATTGTGCTAAGGGTTGGTGAAATAAAGAGGCACCAACTAGTCTCTGTCTTCAAGGAGCTTACAGTCTCTTTCTCTCCTCTTCCCCTCTCCTATTTTCTCTCTCCTTCCTTCTCCCACCACTTCTTTCTCTCCTTTTCCCTTTCCATTTCTCTTAATAATAAATATAGTATTATTATAACATAATTCTAATACAATATAATAATAATAATAATACTGATAGTAATAACTCTTCTCTACTCCTACTGGACCTATCTCTTCATCCCTCCTTGGGATGATCTCTTTAATGCTAGCTTTGGCCTAAACACCTCCTTGGCAAGAGATCACAGAGACAGCATCATTTGGGCAAGCTGAGGAATGCACCAAAGGTGCCCCGTACATGCACAAATCTATTGCTGGTGCTGGCCACAGCTGACCCAAGAGGCAGAAACAGTTAGGTCCCTCCTGGTTGCCCTCCTGCAGATTCTTTCCGGCTCATAATGGCCCTCCTCAAAAGCTTACCTAAGAGACTTCTGTGCCAGAAACAAAAGTGTCTCATCCTTTCAGGTGGAGTTTGGGTCCCTGGAGTGACAAGGCCCTCCTTGTTCCAGTCCTGGTTAATCCCCATGGATTTTCTACCTCTCCAATGTAAAACAGGGTGATTGGGGCCTCTTTTCTGGATGGGACTTCAGAGGTCATCTGGCTTTACAGATGAGGAAGCTGAGACCTAAGCTCACACAGATGGCAGGTATTTGAAGGAAAATCCTCGGGTCCAAGTCAGGCGCCCCTCCCCTGCAGGTGTGATCTCACACAGCTCCATTCCTTTGAATGTGTTTCCTCATCTGTAATTTGGGAATCAGCTATACACACAATTTATTTTGCTTGATTTTGAATGAAAATCCCTGGCAAAGCACCACCTATGCTTGGATGCAAAGATGTACAAGACCCAGTCCCTGCCCTCAAGGAGCTTACACTCAAGTAAAGGGAATAAGAATCAAGCTCACAGACTTTAAGATTGGAAGAGCCCCCAGCAGTCTTCTTGTCCAATCCATGTAGGAAAGCAGTGCTTCCTCCAATGTCCCCAGAGTCTACTTGAAGATCTCCAAGGAGGAGGAACTGCCTGCTCCTCCGCAGCTCAGGGTGTCCTGGGGTGGCAGGATTGGCGGGGGCTGGGGGGTGGTGGTGGTGGTATGGTCCCTTCTCTCCACATTACAATCTTCAATGAGCGCTGCCCCTGGAGTCAGAGAATTTGGGTTCAAATTTTCTGCTTCCTCCCTTGTTGGCCTTGGAAACCCTAGGCCTCAGTTTTCTCATCTGGAAAATGAGAAGATGAGACCAGATGGTCTCTCTGGTTCTAGCTTCAAGTCTGAGATCCCATGGGGCAGCTAGGTGGCGTAGTGAATAGAGCACCAGCCCTGTAGTCAGGAGTACCTGAGTTCAAATCTGGCCTCAGACACTTAACACACAAAAAAACTAGCTGTATGACCTTGGGCAAGTCACTTAATCCCAACTGCCCTCCAAAAAAAAAAAAAGTCTGAGATCCCAGTAGTTCCATGTCCCAGGCCTCATTGTCCTCTAAGTGAGGGAGGTGAGACTAGAAGCCTCCTAAGCATCTTTCCAGTTCTGATACTTTGTGGCCCTCTGACCCCCTCACTGAGTCTGGAGGCAGAGGGTCTCTGTCTCTTTCTAGAGCTCAGTTCCCTCATTGGTAAGATGAGGGATAAGATGCTGGCCCTGTACGTCCCTTGTGGGTTCTTTGGTTCTGTGCTATTAGGACCCAGAAGATGATTGAACAAAGCCATCTCTGGGGATGCACCCGCTAGGGAAGCCTGCGGTATTCTAACATGTGTGTGCAGTGCCCTGAGTGGGAGGAGGGCCTTTAAGGACAGGCTGTGCTGGACTCAGTTAGATGCCCCTTTGTAATCAGCAAAGAGAGGGAGGCAGTGGATAGAGGACATGGCCTGCATCTTCCTGAGTTCAAATCCAGCCTCAGATAGTCACTACCTGGGTGACCCTGAGCAAATCACTTTACCCCACCTGCCTCAGTTTCCTCATCTGTAAAATGAACTGGAGAAAGAAACAGCAAACCCCTCCAGTGTCTTTGCCAAGAGGTCGACCATGACTGAGGAACAATTGAATAACACCAGTCTGTAAAGAGAGGGAAGGGGATGAATGCCAAAGGATGATTGTCATAAAGAGGGGTATGGGCCAAGTCCTGTCTGGAGCTCAGAGGGTAGAGAAGCCTCAGCAGCAGGTAGGAGAATCAGAGCAGGCTCCTTGGAGGAGGCACGGTGACAGATGGGTGAGGTTTCAGCAACTGGAGATTCAAGGGAAGAGTTCTTGGAGTAGGGGATGGAGTGAGGAGAGACAGAGGGCCCAGTGCCTGGTACGTAGTAGGTGCTTAATAAGCCTATTGATCAACTTGTCACCCAGAGTGTGTGTGGTGAACAGTGAGTGGTACAAGTTGATTGTGGTGTAGAAAAGGGGGTGACAAGTAGCCTCAGAGTGAGGGTAGAGCCACAAAGAAGTGGGGTCTGAGTTTGAAGGAGCAGAAAGGTCTGAGTGGACTGTCAGCAATGTGATGTGGCTGCCCAAAAAAAAAACCCTTGTGATCTTAGGCTTCATGAAAAAAGGAAGGGCTAGTCATGCATTCATTCATTCACATGTGCATTCACATGTACTGTTCAGTGCTTGGCGCTGGGGATCCAGAGGGAAATACAATGGTTGCTGACTTCAAGGAGCTTACATTCTCTTATGGGAAGTGATGTAGGCCCAGAGAAATAAAGTAAAAACCCAATTCATGCAGAGTAAATGGAGAGGCATTTCGGGGAGTGGGCAGCCATGAACAGTGGTGCTGGGAGGTCAGGACTTTCATGGACTGAGGCCCCTCAGAGCACAGAAAGTGAAGAGGTGTGGGGCCTAGCTGGGAGGCTACTTTGACCACAGCCATGGCGTTCAGTGAGTGCCCCTGTCCTTGTACTTGAGGACCCAGAGTGGTCATCAGGATTGTTGTGGGGGGATTCTCAGCCAGCTCCCGGGAGGGCTGTGTAGACTCTGAGGTTCCTTCCGATCTTGTGACTCTCTAGAAGGCCTTGAGTGGCAGCCCCAAGATCTTGGGTTGTATTTGGTAGGAGATAGAATGTCAGGTCTTGGGAAGACCAAAGGAGACACTAAATGGGAAGAGGGGTGGATGTGTTTTTTCAAGTGAAATTCATTGCAGGGCACTTTAAGGCCCCTCCCCATCTCTCCTCCTCCTTCTCCAGCTTTCTGCTTTAGGACAGATGTATTCAGGATGACTGAGCCCACAGTTCAGGCACTGAGACCAGGCCCACTTGGGCATGGTCCAAAGGCATGGGACTGCATCCCTCCCCTGGTCCATTTTTTTCCAATCCTGCCTTTCCAGGGCTCCATCTGAGGCCAGCTCCCATGCCGTCCCCCTTCCTGCCAGTTAATCCCAGGGCAGGGTTGGTGTCTCTCGGCTCTAGCCCCACAAAGGAGTTAGTGAAGCCCTGGCTGAGGGAGCCCAGTGACGAGGCCTGTGGAACTGGGCACCCCCCCCAGGACCGCCCAGTCATGTTGGAATACCAGATGGCTGGTAGGCCCACAGGCAGCCTGGTTCCCCAGCCCTCCAAGGCTCCGAATGATATCTGGTGGGAACCAACCCATGTTGGGAAGCTCAATGGGTCCCATCTCTGGGCTCAGAGTCTGGGGGTGGCAGGAGGGTGATTCATAACAGGCAAAGAAAGAGAACTCTCTACCAGGGACAGCTGCCTAATGATGGCGTGAGCCACCTTGGCAGGCAGTGAGCCACTCGCCACTGGACAGGCCTAGAGACAGCCTGGGAGAGGCTTCATACACCCAATGACTGTGTGTGTGTGTGTGTGTGTGTGTGTGTGTGTGTGTGTGTGTGTGTGTGAATGTGTGTGAATGTGTGTGTGTATGTGACTATGTCTGTGTGAGAGTGTATTTGTGTATGTGTGTAATGGACTAGGTGGTGTCTGAAGTTCCTTCTCTCTGTGATTCCAAGGTTCTGAGTGTCTGAGATCCGGAGGCTGAGTCTGACAATGTAGGAGACTCAAGATTAAGATGGAAAGAACCCTTAACTTGGGGTGCTAAAGACCTTGGTTCAGAGCCAGTTCAGAACTGATTGGCTGCATTTCTCTGAACCTCAGTTTTCTAGGGGTCATAGATCTGTACTCAAGAGGCCTCAGAGGTCATTGAGTCCAGGTCAGAAAGAGATCAGGTGACTTACCCAGGGTCATATAGTTATAGACCCACTGAGGGCAGGGCCTGTTTTTTGCCTCTTTTTCTATCCTCAGCACTTAATATGATGCCTGGCCCATAGTAGTTGGTGCATCAATGCTTATTGAATTGAATTCAAACCAGGATTTCAGGCCGGGTCTCCTGACTCAAAATTCTTCATCTGTAAAAGGAGGGGGGAATGGGGAGCATAGTTAAACTGGCTTCCTGCTGGATTGTTTGGAGGAAAATGCTCTTGTAAACCTCAACTCTTTCTGTGCTGTGCATGAATGAGAATTGTTACTGGGTGATGTAAAGCCAAGCACAAGCAGATGCCCAAAAGAATGCGACTGTGAACAGCTTTTAAGATTTGGATTTCACAGTAATAGTGAACACTCTGTTTATTCCATTACAAATCAAGATTCAGTACAATATTCACAATATAATATTCTCAATATTACATCTCATTACAGAAAGTCACACTACTTAGAACAAGGAACAAAAGAAGAATCACCTGGTTTCCCTAAGGGGGAAACCCTTCTCACTTAAAGATTCAATCAACAATTCACAATATACCGATCTTCCACTCATGGGGCAACCATTAACTTAATCTGTCACTCATCTAGCAGTCAGTCACTAAGCTAGATTCCCAATTACTAAATATCCTTAGTCCCTAATACAGTCCCTAGAAAACCATACAAACTTTCCACCCCTTGATCTTGACTCTGGGAGGTCTCTCTGATTCTCTGGATCCCCTTCCATGGTCCCAACTCCCTCCTGAATCTGCCAAACAATCACCTGGATTCAGAAGCAGACAGTTGCCAGGTTCTCATCCAGTCCTCATGAGTAGACAGCTCCCAGGTGCTTGTCCAGTCCTCAGGGCAATCCCTGGCAGACACTGAAGTTCACAGGGTTTAGCACATCTCAAACCCTTCACCACTCCTCTTGCCTGGAACTCAAGGATCAGTCAGGCCATGAATAAACAAAGTCTTATCCTGTTCAGTCAGCTTCCAGATACTGGGAGAGGAACTCTCACTCTCTCTCTCACTCTCTCTCTCACTCTCTCTCACACTCTCTCTCTCTCTCACACTCTCTCTCTCTCTCTCTCTCTCTCTCTCTCTCTCTCTCTCTCTCTCTCTCTCTC
>CM053597.1:231256219-231271270 GCA_028646575.1 Pseudocheirus occidentalis
CTGTCTCTAGGATTCTTCTTTATATACAGCACTGGCCTCCTGTCTCAGCCAATAGCCTTCTTCCAAGTCAACAGGGGAGTTCATACCTTCTCAACAATGGACAGAGTTCACACCTTCCATACTTAGCCCTAAGTTACTAAGTGCTAAGTATCTGCTAAACTGATTACTATTACAGGTGAGAGGCTGAGATTTTTGAATTCTAAACATCCTCAGTTAGAGCTGAGACCTATTAAAGCAGGGTCCTTGTCCTGGGGCTCCTCAGCTTGTTTTTTTAAAAATATTTTAATAACCATTAAAAATAGAGTTGGTTTCCTTTACAATGTTATTTATTTTAGGCATTTAAAAACTGCAGTCTAGGTGGGGTGCCCATGGGCTTGGGCAGCCTGACTGCCAGAGGCTCCAGGACACACAGATGGCCTGTATTGATGAGAAAGCCCTCAGTGGGGAAGGGGCCTGTCCAGTATCAGTGACTCCTAGGGCTGGGGAGAAGCGGTAGCTCTGGGATTAGCTCCTGGACCCTCTGATGCCACACGTGGGCACCATAAGCAGCTCAGGTTCCCAGGACTAGGCTTCTGAGATCTGGTGATTTGGAGACACTGGTTTGGCGAAGTTACTTATCAGTTAATACACATTGATTAAGTGCTTACTATGTGCCAAGCACTATTAAGGTCTGGGGATACAGAAAGAAACAAAAGCCAGTCTGAAAAAAGGTTGCAGTCTAATGGGGAGCTAGTGCCTGCCTCTGCCCCCGTATTCAGTGGCTGTGGCATCATGTCCCATCCCCATTCTTGGCTTGTGAAGACATAAGGAGCAAGAAGCACAAGGCAGGCCACACCACGACCATGGGAAGTGGGTAGGAGTGTCCTTGGAATCAGGAAGATCTGAGTTTGAATACTGACTCCGACCCTTAATGGCTGCGCTTCTGTTTAGTGGCTTAGCTGTGTCAAACTTTTCATGATCCCTTTTGGGGTTTTCTTGGCAAAGATCCTGGAGCACTTGGCCATTTCCTTCTCCAGCTCATTTTACAGATAAGGAAACAGGGTGAAGTGAGGCTGGATTTGAACTCAGGTCCTCCTGACTATCAACTGCACTACCTAGCAGCCTGGTGACTGTGTGACCCTGGCCAAATGACTTTACCTTTCTGGGACTCAGTTACCTCCTCTATAAAATCATAGGGTGGTAGGAGAGGATCTAGCCCTCTCACCAATGAGGTCATTGGCTCTGAGCAAGTCACTTCAGCTTCATGAGTTTAGATTCCTCTAGGGAGAAAAGGTCAAAAGAGTCTCTTTCAAGCAGTTCCACCCCTGAACAGGGGCTAAGGAGCAGGTGAGCACCAGGACCACAGAATAGGATCACAGAATGTCAGAGCTGGGAGAAGCCTTAGAACAGGGAAGGTCAGAGCTGAGAGGGACCTTATGTAAAGGGAATCTGAAGATCTTTCCTGCCCCTTGGCTCCTTGATAGGCTTAAGTGAATCTGAGAACCTTCCTTGATTTGAAAATATATTCTGCCCTCTAATAGGATGAATGTGGTCACATGGAGCCTGTGGTTTGTTTTTCAGGAATGTGGGAGGTTTGTTTCTCAGGAAAGCCCACACCTTGTTACTTTGTGATTGGGCAGTGGGTCAAGAGGGCTGTGATATTCTCTGACCCAGGAGAAGCCTATATACACACGCTGATGTGAGGTTTGGCTTTGGGGATCACTTTGGGAAGAGTTGTGTGATTTGGCCAGAGGAGACTCTGGAAAGCCATTGAACCCCCTGGCTTTGAAAAACCCAGATGCTGGTGCTTCCCTCTCTGGTAACTGACTAGGTATGGATGTAATGGTCAGACAGCTGGAATCCCATCTGCTGAATTATGTTATTTTCTGTTGTAACTTCTGTTTGTATTCTCTGAAGTTCAGGGTGCTGACTTTTTCCCCTGAACTAGGTGATTGATTAAAGTAAGAATGTTAGCCCATTTTGAGTTGCTTTCCTTTAGAAGAGCAGATCTAAGAACCTGTGCTAGCAGCTGCCCTGGGTATGCTGGGGTGCTTGCTGCTACACTTTAGAACAAGGAAGGTCAGAGCTGGGAGGAAGCTTAGAACTCATCTAGCGCCTCCCTCATTGTTCAGAGATGGAAATGGGCCAGAGGGAGGATGCTGTGTCTCAGGCCAGGCACAATTCCATGTAGACCTGACCCTGGGACTTGGCTGGTCCTGGCGGTTCTCGAAGCCCCTTGCAAATATCAGCTGCCACTTTTGGGCTTAGGATGTGACCCTTTCCAGAGATGTCACTTCTATTTTCATAAAGCCGAGTCTTCCCAACTGAAAGAAATTCAGAACTAAGAGTGGCCTTCCTGGCACTCTGCCACTGGTCTAGGAGGCCTTTTTAATGCCCTTCCAGGAAGGATGGCCCCCTCCCCTCCCCAAAGCTGCAGTTCCCAGCAGCCTAGGGGAGGGGCTTTCGG
The DNA here is from genome assembly GCA_028646575.1 of Pseudocheirus occidentalis. Taxonomy (NCBI): domain Eukaryota; kingdom Metazoa; phylum Chordata; class Mammalia; order Diprotodontia; family Pseudocheiridae; genus Pseudocheirus; species Pseudocheirus occidentalis. The sequence continues at coordinate 231,258,666 of CM053597.1, forward strand.
GGTGAGCCTGAGCTCCAGACTCCCTGGCATTCTTCACTCCCAGAATTCTTAAGTGTTAATAACCTCAGTAGTGCTGTAGGCCAGCTGACCAGAAGCTGGGGGATAGTGTTGGAACAGGGCAGAAAGACCAGAAGATTTACAATCACAAGACTTGATTTGGGATCCTGTCTCTGCTGGTTACTAGCTTGGCTTACCTTAGGATAAGTCCCATCCATCCCCTCTCTGGACCTCAGTTTCCCCATCTGTAAAATAGGTGTAGACTAGATGCCTTCTGAGTTCTCTTCCAATTTGAAACCTCGTGATTCTAGGGTTTCTGTAGCACTGATCTAGGGAATGATGATCTAGGGAACCTCTGGCTAGGCAGTCAGGGGGCCAGGAATGAGGGGAGCTGTGGATGGTTCTGGGCAGCACTGATGACCTGTTGGGTGTGGCTTCTAGTTTACAAGCTCAGAATTGTGCACTGAGGGCCGGGTGACAGGAAGGTTTTCTCATTCTTCTCTATGAATCCCTGAATAAGAATGTCTTTTTTTTTGAGAGAGAGGTAGGGGACCATGGGTTTGGAATGCTGTATCAGACATGATCAATTTGTTGGTGGTTTTTTTATTGACTTGTTTGTTTACTTTTAGTTTACAAGATTTAGTTCCAGAATCACTTGAGTTTCAGGTTTTTCTCCCCTTCCTCCCTACCCCCCCCCCCCCATGGTGGCATACAATCATGTATAGGATCTGCAAACGCTTTCACATTGTACGATAGTCTGGTTGTATAAGATGTTTTTTTCTTTGGAAGAAGGGAGGGCTCATTCTGGGGATTGGGTTGGACACCAGAAAGGGAGGTCTATCCAGGAATAACCTGGATGTAAAAGTGACAGACAACAATAAAGCTTTAGGACCAAGGCTAGGGATGGGCTATGTACCACTGGGACTTCCCTCATTGCTAGTTTCCCTTAGGAGCTCACCTTAACAGTCCCTTTCTGAGGCTAGGTGTGATGTCTGTTGGCTTCACCTCTTAGAGCACCATGTATCTGGCCTCCTTTGTAGGAAGGAGGACAGTGCCTGGCTTGCCCTCAGTCCATCCCTTTCAATCTCCATGGGGAGCTTCTGAGGTCCAGAGAGCCAGGGTTTGGTGACCAAGGCTTCCTCCCTGTCCTTCCATCCCCTTCTTGATTTTAGAGACTTGTTCCTGTACCCAGACTTCTTCTTTCTGGCCCGAGGAGGCCCTGCCTTAGAATTACAGCGCGTAAGAGCTGGAAGGAACCTTGGAGGCCTCCCATGAGGATCTGAATGGGGATCCTCTCAACAGCCTCCCTGACAAATGGGACTCCAACTTCCTTTTCTGCCTGGTCATTCAAACAATCAGCAAACAGTTGTTAAGCCCCTCCTATGTGCCAGACTCTGTGTCGGGAGTGCAAGAACCACGAAAGAAATAATCCCTTCTCCCAGAGAGCAGATATCCTAACAACCAGTGGGACAACCATGTCAAACATACAGAATAAACAGAAGGTGAATCAGTGCCAACATATAGACGGTAGCTTGAGAAGGAGGGTACCAGCAACCAGGGAATCAGGGGAGAATTTCTGCCTGAACTGCATCTTTTTCAAGACAGAGACGGACCAGAGAGATCATTGAGTCTTGCCTTCCCATTTCACAGAGGAGGAAGCTGAGACCTGGAGACAAGAAATGGCAGCAAGTAATCAGAAGGCCTAAGATCCAGTCCAAGGCTTGGCTTCTTTTCAGTTCACCATCTTCTCTTTCAGTAGAGATTTGAGGAATGCTGTCCTCCCCCAGGAAACCTGTGTCTGAAGGAAAGGGACATTCTATTTTTTTGGAGAGGTAGGGGACAGAATGCTGTATACTGTATTGGCAATGGTTGATTTATCAGTATGTTTTAATTAATTCTCTTTTCCCCTTTGACATAAGGGAAGGTTTACTGTAAGGGTTGTAGAGAGAATTAAGCAGATGTTTCAGGGCAAGGAGCAGCTGACAGCTGGGGAGATGTGATTGTACTGGTACCATGAATACCCAGGTCAGAAGAATTCAGAGAACCAAGTCAAAGCAGATGGAGTGGGTGTGGTCCAGACCCCTAGGACCCAGAGGGGGCAGGAGTGGAGACCAGGGGTGCCGTGGGCCGGCCTTTGGGATTCACGCCAGGGCTAGTCAGTAAGAGAATGGAGGCCAGGACAGGATGAGACACTGGACACCAAGCCAGCACCCGCTTCTGTGGTTCTGCATCATTCTTTTTCCTTTGGGACCACGTTTATTATTGAAAAGTTATCAACTTCCTTTTTCAGTTGTTTTGGGGTTCTTGTTCTTTTCATTTACATTGTTGCTGTCAGGATGTCCTTTGTTTTCCCAGTTCTGCTTGCCTTACTTTGCATGGGTTGAGATCAGTCTCTTCAGGCTTTTGTATATCTCACAGTCCTTGGTTCTGACAACCCAAGTAATATTCCATTGCATTCATGCCACACACTTTTTAACCATTCCGTAGTCGTTGAGAATTTTCTTTGTTTCCAGTCCTTTGCTGTTGCAAAAAGTACCACTATAAATATTTTAATGTACATGGGGCCTAGATCTTGTCAATGACTTCGTAGGGGTATGTTTTGCATCATTTTAAAAGTTCCTCCCAGCCCTGACATCTGTTCTAAGGCCCTCCCAGCTCTGACATCTCCTGTTCTAAGCTCCCTCCCAGCCCTGACATCTCCTGTTCTAAGGCCCTCCCAGCCCTGACGTCCCCTGTTCTCAGGCCCATTCCAGTCCATAACCTTGTCTCTCAAGTCCTTACTCAGGGCCTCTTCCCTCTTACTTTTGACACACTATTAACAGATTTTACATTGTAAGTGCACTGGGCTCATCTTAGATCAGAAGGAAGGAGCTGTCAGGAGCAGGCACAGTGTTAGCACTGAGACATATGCAGTAGGAGACAATACCTATAAAAAAGTTGGCACAAAACACTAAAGACAGCCTCTGGGGCCACTTCATGTCCTATGTCTAGTTTTTCCCCTTAATCCAGTTCTGCCTTCAAGCCCTGGAGCCCTGAGGGCTTAGCCTTGGGAGGGACCCCAGGAAACTTGGCTAACTTTCCCACTGACTGCATAAGAGACTGAGGCCCAGACATAGGAAGTGATGCACCCCAGGTGTGGCAGGACTAGAACCCAGGTCTCTTGCCTCGACCTCCTAACGTTGACCTCTCTGTTACGTAGTAGAGGTAGGTTAGGTGATGATATGGTTGGGGGTCTTTGGTTTTCCCTTTTGCCATCAGCAAGGTGAGGGTCTCACTTCTGGGGAGGCTGAATACAGCCTGCCTGGGGTTGTTCATAAAGAGGACAAGCCTCAGTTATCTGGACAAGAGCCCTGTCCACCTCTGTGTCCCTGCACCTGCTGGCAGCTAGTGGCTGTGACCTACACCCCAGACCTGTCTGTGGAGTGCAAACCAGTCTGTGCATTATCTGAGGTGGGAAAGCTAATCTGCTAAAACAGTCAAGGAGTGGATCATCTACATCCGAGGGGGTATAGAGGCAGAGCAGTGTGGAAAGAGCCTCATCCTGGGAGGCAGCACTTTTGGCTGGACGCAGCCACTGTGCTTGCTGGACGCAGCCACTGTGCTTGCTGGGTGACCTTGGCCAGCTCACTTCCATCCTGCCTCAGTCTCCCCTCTGTAAAACAGTGTTTGGGCTCGGTAGCATCAAGAACCCTCCCGACTCTGATGTTCTTTATTTGAAGCCTTCTCCCAAGTCTGACATCCCCTGTTCTAAGCTCCCTCCCAGCTCTCACATTCCATGCTCTAAGGCTCAGACATTCTCAGATTGGGACAGAAGAAGGAAACAAGAGGTTTCTTGTTGACCTCATTTCTGCCTCCACCATTCCTCTTCTTATGGACTCACAGATGTTTGAGTTTGCAGGGCTCTAGGACATCCCCTAACATAAACCCCTCATTTTATAGATGGGAAGACTGAGGCCATGGGAGGAGTAATGCTGTGCCCACCACCATATGTACAGTGTGGGGTTGAACAGGCTCAGAATTGGGCTTTTGGCCAGGCTAGCACATGGGCATCTTGAGCAGCTCCTGGGAGGCCCACTGTCCTCAGAGGGCACATCCTTGGCCATTGTCAAGCTGAGCGATTATGTAGCAGAGATGCTCAGAAGCCCCAGGGTGAGGCTGACACAAGCTGCCAAGGTCAGGAAAGACCAGGGTGAGATGCCAGGGGGTCTAGGAGGAAAGGGGCTACTGCCAGGGAAGTGTTTGTGGGGAAAGAGGCAGCTGCTGCCTGGTGGGAACTGGGGGAGGCCCAAGTTCACAACTCTCCCCTCCTCTCCCCTTCCTGCAAAAGTCACTGACTCCTGCCTCTGCCTTCGAGAATCTTTATTGCTGACCTATCCCAGACCATCCAGTGAAGTTCTCCATTTTTCTTTTTGCTTTTTTTTTGGAGGGGTGGTTGGGGTTAAGTGACTTGCCCAAGGTCACATGGCTAGTCAGTGTTAAGTGTCTGAGGTGAGGTCCTCCTGACTCCAGGACTGGTGCTCTATTCACTACACCACCTGGCCACCCCAAGGTCTCCCTTTTTTTAAAAGATTTCAGACACCTTCTTGGAGACTCCGATGGTGGGACCAGCATCACAGTGTGTGTGTGTGTGTGTGTGTGTGTGTGTGTGTGTATGTGTGTGTGTGTGTGTGTGTGTGTGTGTGTGTGTGTAGTGGTGAGGGAGGGGTCTGGTTACAGAAAGACGACTCCCCCTACTCACTGATTACAGAAATTTGGAATGGGCCAGCCTAAGAGGTAGTGAGTAAGTGCCTTGTCATTAGAGGGATCCAAGCAGTGACTGGATAAGTGAGTTAAAAGGGGCCTCAGTGGCCGCCTGCCTCAGATCATGCCCTTATTAAAGGGCATGCCCTGATAATTTCCTGCCCCCCAACCCTTCCCTGAAGATCAAGAGTATTATATTCACTTCTGGGCACCATGTTTGAGGAAGGACACCCAAGAGAACGTCCAGAGTTGGGCAACTGAGTGCACAAAATCTCAGCCTCTCAGTTTTTCTCATCTGTAAAATGGAGACAATGTTCCTTGTCCTACTTTCCTCTGTCATAAGAGCAGAGCTTTAGAGCAGCAAGGAACCTAAAGAGATCACGGTATCAAGAAAGCCATCTGGGTCACCTTGGGTGGCTGGGTGGTGCAGTGGTTCCAGTGATGGACTTGGAGTCAGGAAGCCCTGAATTCAAATTCTGCATCAGGCATTTACTAGCTGCGTGGCCCTGGGTAAGCCTCTTAACCTCTTTCTCAGCCTCTCTTTCCTCATTTGCAAAATGGCCTAATAATAACAGTCACCTCACAGGGTCAGATGAGATCACATGTAATCTGCTTGGCAATCTCAAAGGGCTGGATACAAAATGCATTTGACAGTGAAAGAAACTGAGGCCATAGAGCTGAAGCCACATGTTGGAGGACATGCAGGGCCCCACCTTGCCTGACGGTGAGCAGGCTGATAATGGGGCTGACATGGGTCTATCCTAAGGACTTGGGGCTAGGGGTGGTACAATGAGCTGGGGAGGATCTCCTCCATAAGAAGGCCCTGGGAAGAGCTGGAGGAATGGCAGGAAGGAGGCTCTGCCCGGCCTAGGGAGGACCCTGCCCAGCCTCAGCAGCATCTGCTCAGACAGAGGCCTTTCATTCTGGGCTCTTTTCCATCCAAGAGGCTGCAGGGCCTTCATGGGGGCTGAGCAGTCTTCGTCTCCCATCGGGATGGACACCTGCTCATGATTCCCATTATTTCCCCAGCCTCCAGGCCTGGGATAAGGCCCTATTGCTCTCATCCCCTCTCCCTCTGGGAATCACTGAGATTCTTTAAAGGAACAGAACTGTCCTAAATCCAAGGATCAGCGAAGGGGTGGCTGACATTTGCTCTTCTCTCCTAGCTCCATAGAGGGCAGAGGAAGGAGACATTGAATTTGGGAAATGAATGGAGTTCCAAGAGGATTCTAGAGGTCCCCCACAGAGCCCCAGGGGTCCTCACAGTCTTTCAGGTCTAAAAGGATAGCATTAGAATAGATCCTAGAATCAGAAAAAGTTGGACCTTGGAGGACCTGGAGAATGTGAGACCTAGGAAGGGACCCAAGAGCAGGGAACCTCAGAGCTGGGAGAACCCTTCAAGAGCTAAGAACATGGGGTGTCAGAGCTGGAAAGACCCTTCAAGCTTAATACTAGTTAACATTTATGCAGCATCTTCACAGGTAGAGAGTGCAGATTTTATTTTCTCCATTTTACAGATGGGGAAACTGATGCTCCGAGATGGGAGGTAACTTGTCCAAGGTCATATGGGGCCCAAGCTCTTTCCCTTGCTCTACACTGCCTTTCTAATGATTCTTTTGCTTGTCTCAAGCTGAAGAGGAGACATAAAATGTTAGAGCTACAAGGGGCGTAGAGGTTATTGGGTGAATCCCTCATTTTAAGGAGGGGATCTTGAAGCCCAGAGGGGAAAAGGGTATGCAGCCTGTGAATGGTAAAGAACCTGAGATTCTTGTTTGTTTTTTTATCATCTTATATATTAGTGATTGTGGTGAGACAGAAGATCATAGAATTGGGAGTCATTTACCACCATATCTAAAGTCATGCCATCTTCTTAGTGCTCAGTTTCCCTGTCTGTTCAATAAGGGGCAGGACTCCATGGCCTCTGGGCTCCCTCTCAGCTCTGCCGAAGACTCTGTCATCCTGTGAGCTCCTATGAGGCTCTACTGTGAATCCACCCTTCTGGTCCCATCCTCTGGTCAGGCTCTTGGGGATCTGGGACTGGGATCCCCACAGTCTTCTCTTTCTGACAACAACCTCAGAATGCTCTTGCATTCTTCATCAAATACTCACCATCCATCTAATATGCTTGCTTCTCTCCTGGCCTAGACTGTTCTATTATTGAGTCAACTTAAGTCCTTTGTGTGAGGACCTTGGTGATGTCCAGAAATATTCTGCCCCTTAAGTCCATCATCCCTTTCTCAAGATGTGGGTGGCATTCTTCATCACTGAAAGGGTTGTTGGTCATCACGTTCATCAAACTTCTTAGGTCTTTCAAAGCTGTTTGTCTTTACGTTATTATAGAATTTATTTTCCTAGTTCTACTCATTTCACTCTGCGTCAGTTCATAGAAGCTTTCTTAGGTTTCTCTGAAGCCCTGCACTTCTTCATGTCAGTTTATGTCCTAATACAATTATCTTAATAATTTGTTAGCCCCCTTGGTTTCCATGAAAACTGCTGCTATAAACACTGCAGTACATGGGACCACTTCCCTGGGAGGAGGGACCGAGTCATGATATCCCTGGGTCAGAGGAGGTGCACATGGTGGTGATTTTTTCAAAGCCCGCTCCAAATGACTCTCCAGAATGCCTGGCTTCACTGGCTCTGCCCGCAGCTCTTCAGCCTGCCTGTCATCCAACATCTCCCGTTCATTTGTGGGCATTTGGGGCACTGAGAAGAGTGAAGAGTGAGAGCAGGAAAGGCGGGCTGGGCTTAGATGGTGCAGGGATTGGCTGGCTTTCGTTTTCCCCATTACCTAGTGCAGGCTCTGGTACACAGTGGGCACTTAATGGATGTCGATTGACTGGCCTTGAATACCAGGAAAAGGGAACATGGGCTTCTCCAAGTAGGCAGTAAGGAGACCGTGGGTGTGGGGGAGTGGGACCAGGGGCTTAGAAGAGCAAAATTATGCAAAGGATGGGGAGCCTGGCAGCAGCAAGAGGGACAGACTGAAGTGGGGACAGGGAGGCGGGAGGCCAGACAGGGGGTGGTGAGATGCTGGAGCAGAGAGGGGCAGTGGGAATAGAGAGGAGGGCTGGAGGAGAGAGATGGCTCTGAAACAGGCAATGTATGAATGTTTTGAGGGTCCCACCAGGTGCTAGCTGGAACAGGAAGGGTAGGAAGGGCCGGGAGGGCAGGATGCCTGGGGCATTGGGCGGAGGTAAGGAGCTGGCCCTTGCTTGTCTACTGATTCATGGAAAAACTTTTAGAGGTTTAATACTCAAAGAGGCCTCCAAAGCCAATCCCCTTACTTTATAGGCCAGGAAACTGAGGCTTAGGGACTTTTAAGTGCCTTGTTCAAGGATATATAGTTAGTAAGTAGCAGAGACAGGATTTGGACACAGGTCCTTATACTCCAAAGGCTCTTTCCACTGTACCCTGTACTAGCCCATTCCCCCCCCCCCTCATTTTAAAAATAAATTGAAACCGAGGGAGGGGAAATGACCTAACCAAAGTTCTCTAGCAAGTTAATGGTCAAGCCATGGCTAGATCTTGGCTTCCTGCTTCATGGTCCAGGGCCTCTCCCAGGTGACCCCCACAGAATGGTCTGAGGGGGTGGCCAGGAGAATGTTACTAGGATGAAACATCTGGGACTTTGTCTCAGGATGATAGATTCTCAAGCACAGGGACATTCTGTTCTAAGGCCCTTCCCAGCTCTGATGTTCTAGGTTCTAAGGCCCCTCCCAGCTCTGAGATTCCCTGTTCTAAAGCCCCTCCCAGCTGTTACTTTCCCTCTTCTAAAGCCCCTTTTGGCTGTGACATCCCCTGTTTCAAGGCCCCTCTCTGCCCTAATATTCTGTGACTGGCCATGAGGCATCAGCATTTGCCTGGCAGTAATAATGAGAAGAGGAGGAAGATGCCAGATTGCATGCTTAGCCATCACCCTTTGCCCACGGCCCATTCTTGGTGAGCCTCACCCTTGCCCAGCTCTTTCCTGCTCTCTGGACCTGGTAGCCCAAAGTCTCTTGGCCCGCTCCTTGGTCTGTGCTGCTCAGCCCCAGCCCTAGGAGCCTTAGGGCCCTGTGTGAGTGCCCTCCTGCCCCCCTCAGATATGTGGACTTGGCAGCCCTGAGGAGCCCTGTTCAGAGTTCCTGGCCGACTCACCTAGGAGTGTGCAGTGGGCACTTACTTCCTGGTAGTAAGACCCATCCACAGACTGAGGCACAGTTAGGACCACAGTCCTTAAGATTTGTCATACCTTATCCAGTCCAGCTCTCCCATTTTTGAGATGAGGAAAGTAAAGCCCACAGAGTGACCTCAAGGTCATATAGTAAGGAGCAGAGCCAGGATTTGAACCCAGATCCTTTGGCTTCAAATCCTGTGCTCTTTCTACCCTGCCACAGTAGCCACAGGGCATCAGTCTGTGCCCCATCCCCAGTCACCCATCAGAGCTTGGCTCCTGTTCCCAGGCTGTCCTGCCTTTGCTGAGCAAGCAGGCCCAGGACACAGCAGATGGCTGGGAAGTGGTCCGACTTCCTCCATCTGGGAGGGAGCTTGTTTTTCTTTTAAGTAAAAGTCAGAGTTGGGGTGGGCTTTTGAAAGACACTTGGGGTGGTGGGTGTAGTAGCAGGGAGGGAGGATGGAGATGGCCCAGCAGGCCTCCTTCTGACTGGGGAGCTGAGCAGCCCTGAGGAGCCAGGACAGAGGAAAAGAGTTCATCTGGGCCACCTCAGACCTAGCAGGGTGAGATCTAAGGATTTTGGGTGTAGCTGGAGGAGCCCTGGCTTAGGAGATGCAGGGGGCCAAGTTCTGGTTGGGTGACCACCCCCTCTGGGCCTCAGTTTCCTTACCTGTCAAATTTGAGGGTTGGACTAGATGATCTCTAAGTCCTCTCCTAGCTCTGACATTCCCTGTTCTGAGGCCCCTCCCAGCTCTGACATCCCCTGTTCTGAGACCCTTCCCAACTCCAGCATTTGCTTCCGAGGCTTGATTTCCACTTGAGGTCTCTGCACAGACCCTGGATTCCCATTGATTGGTGCTCATAGGAGGCAGCTTTGGTGGAGAGTTCTGGCCTCTGGCCCATCCTGGACTAGTTAAATCACTCATCAGTGTTCCAGGTCCTTCTTCAAGATTGTTTCAGAGAAGTTGCCATTGGTAGAGGGAGCTCCCTGCCTCAGGGAGATCAGATGCCCAGTCCCCATCTCCTTATGTCTCCAGTATTCATTAAACACCTACTGCATGCCAAGCACATTGGCAGGTAAGGTTTGCAAAGCAGCCATCCATTGTGTCTTTGGAGACAGTCACAGAGGGGGGCATGATGCAAGCATCACCCTCCCCACTTAGCAGAGAAGAGTGAACTGGGGCCACCAGAGAGGAATTACCTTGTTCTGGTCACAAGCTAGTGAGTGTCAGTGGAGGATTCAAGCCATCCTTTCCTGACTTTCTGTCCGGCCCTCTTCCCTTGAGGCCAGGCTGCCTCCATGTTCTATTGAACAGTTCTGGGGTGGACTTGGTGACCTCTGAGGCCCCTTCCTCCTCGGACATTTTGTGAGTTGGTCATGTGGCTCTTGAGGAAGGCCTTGAAGGTTGTCTTCAGGTTTTGCCCTGGTGCTTTTAATACTGATCTTTCTCCCTAGTCCTTTCTGCCTTTCCTCTTCTCTCCTTCCCTCTCCCCTCCCTCTTCCCTTACCCCTCCTGTCCTTTCCCTTCCCTTCCTTTCCTCTCTCCTTACTTCCCTTCTTTCTCCTTTCCCCTCCATCTCTGTTTCCCTTCCTCCTCCTTCCTTGTCTCCCTGCCCCAGAAGGGCTGAGGGTCAGGGTTTGAGTCAGAACCAGTGCTGTCATGGCAACAAAGCTGGACACTCACTCCCTGGAGAGTGAAAGCCTCAGAGCCCCATGAGGACTGACCTCCCCACCACACATCACCCATTCTCAGGCCCCAGTCACATTCTGTAGGAGTACAGAGGGTTTAACTATCATGGAGGGGAGGAGGGTGGATAATGTCCTTCAATGCTCCCAGCCCAGATCCTGGGTGGGTCCCCTTAGTTCTGCAGAGGATGCCTGGAAGGTGGATTTACAACCTGCAAAATGGGGGAGTATGCTCAAGAGATAGGAGATTCTTGGCCTTCGAGAAGTCAATGAATAGGGAGGGATCCATCAAACTGAAGCCTAGTACTGTGCCCAGGTCAGATCATAGAATTCAGAGCTGGGAGTGAACTAACCTTCCTCTAGTCTCATCTTCATATTTTACAAGGGAGGAAACTGAGTCTCAGAGAGAAGTGACTTGTGTCAGTAGAAGAAAAATTATTTAAACCCAGTTCTCCTGATTCCAAATCTATAGTTCTTTGGTCTACCTTTTCTGCTTGGGTACATAAGCCTGCCCTGACTCTTTCTCTTGGTCCCAGAACCAGTCATACCAATATAAGGGTCACCAATGGGAGGAGCCAGTAGCATCCTTGTCTTACCTTCGAGACAAAACCTATTGGGATATCTTTTGTAGCATTTTTTAGAACCATTATTTACCTTTCAATGGGTAAACTATAGTCAGGTCCCTTCCCCTCTCTAGGACTCAGTTTCTCCTTTGCAAAATGAATGGATTGGACAAGATGGTCTTGAAGTCCCTTCCAGCCTGGACATTCCATGTTTTTTCTTTCTAATTCAATTTTATTTTATTTTCAGATCCTCATTCTCTCCCACCCACTCCTGCCTCACCTCCCACTCCCAACATTGAGAAAGCAAGAAAAACAAAACCTCTCTTTCAAACACATATAGTCAAGCAAAACAAATAAATTCCTACATTGGCTATGTTGGGAAAATATGCTTCAACCTTCATTGTGTGTCCACCACTTTTCTGTCAGGAGGTGCATAGCCTGTTTCATTGTGAGTATTCTGGAATTATGTTTGGTTGGATGTTTCATGTTCTAAGGTCTCCCTTCTGCCTGGTTTTGAGATTCCATGTTCTAAGTTCCAGTTTGAATATTCCATGTTCTAAGGTCCTCACCCAGTTTGGATATTCTGTATTCTAAGTTCCCTCCCAGTTCTGATATTCAACATATTAAGGTCCTTCCCAGCTCAAACATTCCCTGGGTTTTTTTTTTATTAAAGCTTTTAAAAATTATCCTTTAAAATTATTTTTCTTTCTTCTGTCTCCCTCCTTCTCTATGGGAAAAAAAGAAAAATTAAATCCTTGTAACAAATATACCTAGTCAAGCAAAACAAACTCCTCATTGCCTGGGTCCCTGAGTGTGAGACTCCTCCTGCCCCCTGAGTCTCCAGCCTCTCTGTCAGGAGGTGGGCAGCAGCTGCATTAGAGTCATGACCATCCCATGAGCTGCCTTCTGATCACCCATATATGAGGCTGATTTTCTGAATCCAGCTCCAAGGTCTTGTTTATTCCTATTATATTTCACCTAGTTAGATTTGAACCAAAGTCTAGGATTGTTTGGATCCTTCCTCTTTTATCCAGCCTGATCTGTGATTCTCTTAGCTCTGTGCCCCCAGTGAGGGACAATCCAACACAGTGGACAGAATTAGGAAGACCTGGCTTCAAGTCCTGTTTCTGACACCTACTGGTCATAGGACCTCAGACAAGGAATTTCAACTCTCGGTGGCCCCAGGACACTTTCCAAGATTTTGAATCAAAGAGAAGGGGCCAACCTGCAACATGGAAGGTTTTTTCTTACCACAAATGAAATTAGTGGTCCAGACCAAAGGAAGATGCTGCTTATGGCTTTATCCAAGTCAGTCAATCAGTAAACACTTATTAAGCACCAACTATGTGTCTAGACATTGTACTAAGTGCTGAGGAAGCAGAGGCAAATGACAGTCTTTGCCCTTGAGGGACTTCCAATCAAATGGGGGAGGGGCAGCTAGGTGGCGCAGTGAATAGAGCAC
>CM053597.1:231271770-231358015 GCA_028646575.1 Pseudocheirus occidentalis
AAGGAGAGTGTTTCAGCCTTGGTGACAGCCAGAGAAAATGGTTGGAGCTGAGATGGAGTGTCTTGTTTGTGAGCCACAGTACCTGTGTGGGAGTGAAGGTGTCAGATGAGGGGAGTGATCCAAGGCTGAGGCTGGGGGATATGATAAGGGATTAGGGATTCCAGAAAGGACAGTGTACAGCTGGAGTCACTGATTACAATTAGTGGTAAAAAATGGTCAACACCACAAGGGTGAGCAAGATGCCTCGGTTGCCCCTTTGGGGACATTCTTCCATATTGACATCCTTGGAATCCATCCTCCTGACTATACTGTTATCTGGTCCACATCTTTTATTTTGTTCACAAGAATAGATGAGGGTCTTTATCAAATGCTTTGCTTAAAGCTTGGCAGATAAAATCTACAACATTCCCCGATTTATCTGTTTAGTGACCCTTCCAAAAGAAGTGAGATGAGTCAGGTCTGACCTGCTCTTGCTGAAGGCCTGCTGGGTCTTTGTGATTGTCACTCCCTTCCTCAGTGTTCACTGACTGCTCTGTTAGGGACACGTCCTAGAATTCTGCCTGGAATCCAGCTTGTTGGCAGATTTCAATCTCTTTCATTTGGTGAAAACCAGGACAACATTTATCTTTTTACGGTCCTGTAGGAATTCTCCCATCCATTTTTTCACACACACACACACCCTTCCCCCTATCTTTCCAAGATTGCTGACTGGCTAAACACTCATACCTTTCGAAGCCTGAGGACGGAGCTCAGAGAAACCAGGTGACTTGTATTCATCAAGGGCTTCTGATGTTCCCTTCCATCTCCTTACTCATCTTGGGTTTCAGTTCTCATTGGTCATTTTTGTCCCACTTCTCCAGCTCAGAGAGGATTCAACTTGGCCAAGAAAACCAAAGTGAAAGGAGAGAGGTCATGCAGAGGGTAAAGTGTGTGGTCAGGCAGCAATTAGGCTAGGAAGAAGGAGAGAGGAAAGGACAGGTTATTTCTCCCCAACTATTCTCTCTCAAAGTGGACAAAGTGGGGGTGGTATCTGATGGAGGAGAGCTGAATGGAGGACCTCACCCTGGAGAGGGTTGAATCAATCAATAAACAAACATGTATTAAGTGCCCATTATGTACCAAAGCCCCGAGCAAGACAGAGAAGGGTCAGTTGGGGTCCAACTAGCAAACCAACAGGTATGTGCTAAGGAGTTTTGCACTCACAGCTCTGATGTTCCATGCCTGAAGGTCCTTCTGGCCTCTAAATTACTCTGAGGCTGCCCCTCTGAAGATCCTTCAGATGTAGGTAATTTAAATCCTGTAGAGCAGTGGTTCTCAGCCTGTGGGTTATGTTCAATTTAAATACATCCTGCATATCAGATATTTCCATTATGATTCATAACAGTAGCAAAATTACAGCTATGAAGTAGTAATGAAAATAATTTTATGATTGGGGGTCACCACACCATGAGGAACTATATTAAAGGATTGTGACATTAGGAAGGTTGAGAACCACTGCCGGATAGCTTAGTGGTGAAAGAGTGACAGATTGAAGCTACGGTGAACGCACGTGCTCCAGGGTCCCCTATTGCATCTGAATTCTCCTGTCTGCTCCTGAGGCCTTCCCAACTGTTTGCTACTGATAATGTATTTTAATTTCTATCTCTGTGTTTGTATTTCATAAGGACATATCACTTTAGATCCGACATGGAACTGGGGAGGTTTAGCCGGGAGAAGATACAAGTCAGTGGGGATTGTGGAAGGGCTGTGTTATCACGGAAGTGGGAACAGACTTGTTCTTGGCCCCAAAGGGAAGAAGCAGGAGCAGTCAGAGGTAGTCACAAACCATTCAGACAGAAGTATTTATGAAACACCTCCTATGTACCAAGCACTCTGCTGGGTGGTGGTTGTTTGTCCTTTGTTCTTGAAGAGGACCACAATGTCAGGGAGGTGATGCCATGACATGCGAGAGAATTGGATTTAAGTGAGGGACAACTGTGCAAAGTTGTGAGAGAAGTACAGAGCCAGCTGGTCCCATAGAAGTGTATGAAAGGCCTGCACAAATAGAAATGGTGATAACTGCTAAGTGTCCTCTTTGTTCACTGCTGTTTCAGAGATTAGGCTAGGCTTGATGGGAAGAACTTGCTAACAAAACAGAAGACAAATGCATTGCTTCAGGAGACAGTGAGCTCCCCACCACTGGAGGTCTGCAAGCAAAGACTGGATGAGCCCCTGTCAGTATGCTGTCTAGGGGATTCTTAGGCAGGGGTGGGATGAGATGATGGCTTCTGAAGCCCCTTCCAGCTGACACCTGGAGTCTTTGAGTCCAGAGGTGGGGTTGGCTGCTCTGATCCTTTCCTGGAGGAGGTGGAAAGGAAGTCAGGCCTTCCTATGAAGAACAGGGAGGCATCAGAGCGTGATACGGCTGGTTGTCATGCCCATATGCCCAGCTCCATGCACGGCTTGTTGAGGGCTGATTTGCCCTCCACAATCTGTCTCTCACTGACTTCTCCACCCCCATGCTCCATCCCTCATCTTCATGTACTTTCCCATCCAGTTGCTCCCCCAGCCCTTCTCTGAACTCCGTAGGCAATCTCTTGCCTCCATGCATTTGCCATGCCCAGAACACATGCCTTCCTCCTCTCTTGCTTTCAGCATTTTTATGTCCCTTCAAGGTTCATCCCTTCCCTGAAGCTTTCTTACCCTCCAGCTGAAAGAGCTCTCTCTAACCCACCTGAAATGTCCCTTTGTGCTCTGCCAAGATTTGACCTTTTGCCTTCACCTTGGGTCTTAAGCATCATGAGATTAAAGCTTTAGAGTCGGAGAGGACCCGAGACCCCATGTGGCCGAACTCCCCACATTCTAAAGGGGAGGAATCTATGCCTAGATAGGTCAGATAAGCAAGATCCTGGCTTTCTTGGCTGCATTTATATTTCCAGTGTTTAACACAGTGCCTGGCTCTTCATAAATACATTATCTGTCTGTCTGTCTATATCTGTCTATATTCTGTATCTCTCTAATATCTCTAACATCTATCTACCAATCACCTATTTACCCACCTATCACCTATCCATCCATCCATCATCCTTCCATCTGCCATCTATCTATCCATCTGTTTATCTGTCAATCACCTATCATCCATCCAGCCAGCCATAATCCATTTATCAATGGTCATCTCTCATCTATCTGTCTATCCATCTATCAGTCACCCATCTGTCTACCCTTCTATACATCTATGTATCATCTATACATCTATCTATTCAGCTACTACCTACCTCTCTCTCTCTATAGTTGAAAGATACCTCAGAGATCACTTAGTTTAGCCTCTTCACAAGAGGAGGAAACTCTGGCCTACACAGGTTGAGTGTCTTGCCTAAAACCCTAAGGGTAGTAAGTGATAGCAGCAGGATTTTAACCCAGGTACTCTGACTCCAAAGCCAGTGTCCTTGCCACTACTTGTCCTCTGCTTCTCCGCCTTGGCAATTTCTGCATGTGCTATGCGCTCTCCTTTATCATGAGATCCTACTGGGTCCCATCTGTCTTTGTAATATGGAACCCATGGCCTGGACAAACCTTGATCTCAAGGACACCTGATTGTGCTGGCCAATGAAAAGAGCAGCCTATCTATACCACAGTCAGTGGTTTTCAAGAGTTTTTGTGGATGAAAGATCTATCTTCCAAATTCAGCCTAAGAACAACAAGCTTCTAGGCTGGTTGTCCAAGGCCAGATGTGAAAGTCATCCTTGGGTCTGTAAGAGGAGCCTTTCTAGATTGGTGAGACTGGCCAGGACATTTTCACCACCGTGTAGCTTCAGGAGAACTTTGGCAAAGAATGTGCACACAGTCAGTAGCTAATAAATGTGTGCTGATTGGAACAGAGCATCCCACTGAGGGCTTAGGCAGTCATGGTCCCTTCCCAGTCACCTGGATGTGTACAAAAGACAAACCAGATGATGCTTTGCTCCACAAATAGGATTGCTCTCTGATAGAGCTCCTGGAGGGTGAGGATGGATTCACTTTTTTCTTTATCTCCACCTCCTCCAACTTAATGTATGTTTAGTGATCGACTGTGGGTTGGGGATATTTAAAATAGGATTTTGATGAGAGAAAATTGACTTTACCTTGAGCTGGTCATAGCTATTACTATAAATCAAGGCACACTGTATGGAGTCAACCTCTGGTTCTGCCCCGGGGCCTCATCACTTCCTCTAGGGAAACCAAACAGGTTCCAAATCTTTCCATTTCTACCTTCCACAACACTGGTGGCATTTCACCCTTTCTCTCTACACTACTGAGACACCATCTTGGTTCAAGCTCTCCTCAGCAGCCTTCTGATGGGTCTCCCTGCCTCAAGACTGTTCCCACCCCAATCCATCTTCTTGGTGCCTCTGGGATCAGATACAAATGGCTCTGCTTAGCATTTAAAGCTTGGCAGGCCAGCTGGAGCCCATCGTTCCAGGGCCAATTATGCTTTACTCCCCCTCACCAACTCTCTCCTCCAGATAAACTGACCCTACTTGCTGTTCTTCAGAAACAGCTTTCCATTTCCTAAGGTCCTTGAAGAACTTTTTTCCTTTTATTTTTTGCCCTTGTGTCTCCCACGGTTGAGCCCATACTGGCCACGCAGGTGCTTAATAAATGTTTGTTAGATTGGATTGGATTGATTGTGACTCTTCTAGGGATGAATTCTTCCTCAGCCTGTTCCCCTCCCTTCTCTCTTTCTTCTCTCCCTCCTCTCTTCTCTACCCTTCTTCCTCCATCTCTCCTTCCCTCTTCTTTTTTCTCTCTCTCTGTCTCTGTCTGTCTGTCTGTCTCTCTCTGTCTGTCTCTCTCCCCCCTTCCCCTCTTCTCCCTTCCCTCCTCCTCCCCCCTCGGACAGTTTCCTGCTCTTGTTGGTCGACAAACTCCTACATTTGCTTCCCTTAGAGAAAAATCAATAAGTCGTTTTAATCAGCCCCAAAATGTTTTTTCTTTTCTCTGTTCCTGGCTTTCCCTGAGGTGCCTTCCTCCTCACACACTTCTCTGCCTGCTTCCAGCCTCTGGCCAGTCTCCAGATCAGTATCACATGCCACTGCCCAACAAGGAAAGAGGGCTCACTTCAACCCCCCACAGAGCTTACCTTCTCCAGTCTCCCTCCCTCTCTCCTTCTGTCCTTGCCCCACAGAGCCAGGAGGCATGATGTGGTATCTTCTGGCCAGAGACAATTAGTCAGTTAACAAGCATTTGTTAAGCACTTACTGTATGTCAGAGAAGGTTCCACCCACTCCAGTTGGCTCAGGGTAGTGCAAGAAAAGGGGAGGAAGAAGTCCATTTCACCCATGCCCCATATCAGCTCTGCTTGGCTGAGGTTGGCTTCTAGTCCTGGCTCATCACTTGATGGCCTCTCTGTGCCTCAGTTTCCTCATCAGCAAACTAAGGGAAATACAATAGAGCAGTGGTGTCAAACTCATATAAAAAACTAGGGGCCACTAAGCTGTACATAGTTCCTTAGCATTGTGTTTTCTTGTATTTTTATTTATTCTGCTAAATTTTCATCTGGTTCAGGGAGTATTGGGGCCACATGCTGGAATGCTCAGGGTGCTAAAGGACCCCACTCCCACTGCCTGCTCTCCCTCCCCCAGCTCTATTGCATATAGGGTGACACTGCTCTGACAGCCAGCCCCAGCAGCATCCTTAGGCAATGGAAGAAGAGCAAGGGAAGGAATGAGAAGGGCATTATTCTGCCAGGGAACAAAGGGGCCGAGCTCGGGTTTCTTTTTCTCCAGGGCACACCACGGAGAAGGCAGGAGGCTGGAGGGAGCCTCTCCCCCCCCCCCCAGCATCCTCTTCCCATCTCTACAGGATATAATTAAGCCCAGAATAGAGCATGGTGAGGTGGGTGGAGGGGGGTGGAGAGAGGAGACAGGTGGGGGAGGAAGCCTGGGAGAGCGCTAGCTCAACTGGAGAAGCGTTTATTAGATGCCTACTAGGTACTGTGCTGGGCACTGGGCATTCAGAGACAAAAACCTTATAGTCCTGACCCCAGGGAGCTTCTGTTCTATGGTGGGGTGTGACTTATGACATGGGCACTGATAAGTGGGATGCAGGATGGCCTGCGATGGGTTGGGGTGGGTGTGTGGAGTCAGGAAGAGTTCCTGGAGGAGGTGGCACCCAGGACGACGGGCCTTGGAGGAAGGTGTAGTGAGAATGTTGCCAGAATGGCAGAGTCAGGAGATTGTCTCCTGGGATCCAGGAATAGGAAGCCAATCTGGCTGGCATAGGCAGTATGTTAGTGGGTCAGTCAATCAGAGCATAGGGGGAAGGGGAAGGGAGCTGGCTATGGGCCGGGCACTGGGCTGATGGACTTCACCACAACCCTGTGAGGGAGGTGTTGTTATTACCCCCATTCAACCGTTGAAGAAACTGAGGCAGACAGGTACAAATGACTTGCCCAGGGTGATATAGCTAGTAAGTGTCTGAGGTGGGATTTAAACTCAGATCTTCCTGATTCCAGACCCAGGGCTCGAACAATTATTGAGCACTTATTGCTTGCTGGCACTGTGCTGGGTGGTGTGTGACAAGTCCTAGGATGCTACATTTAGGGCTGGAGGAGATCTTAGAGGCCATCAAGTCCAACTCCTTTACTTTACAGATGATGAAACTGAGGCACATAGAAGTTAAGTGACTTGTCCAGGGTCACACATATTTCAGAAGTATATGAAGCAGGATTTGAATCTAATACTAACTCCAAGTCCTGTGCCCTATCCTTTTAGCCATACAGACTTCAAGGTAGGAGAGAGCTATATATGTATATAGGGTGGGCACAAAATAAGTTCGTTTTTAGAGAGAGTGCTAGCATTTGTTGGGGAGGGGGAATCCGAAAAGAGAGTAACCTGAAATAAAACTGGAATGGGGCCACAGATATGGCAGCAGAGGTGACCTTGGAGGTGGTCCGTTTCTCCCCTTCCTTTTACAAAGAAGTTAAGTGACTTGTCCAAGGCCACACAGGTAGTAAACATCTGGACAAGATTTGAACCTATACCCTAAGGTGCCTCAGAAGAACCTGGAGCTTGTAGAAGATGTAAATACTAGGCAGAGGATTAGTCGATGTCTTGAGCATCGACTCCTTGCCAGGCACTGTGCTGGGCACTGGGGAGAAAGGCAAATCCTGCTCCTGCCCTCCAGAAGCTTACAGTCTAACGGGGGCCACGGCGAGCAGCGATGCACACACATGAGATCCACGTGGTGTAAATTGGCGGTGATTTCAGAAGGGAGGGATTCCAGTGAGGAGACCCAGAAGGAGGCAGAGAGGAGGGGGTGCAGGGACAGACGGGGGTGCCATGAGGTGCACATGGTGTACGAGAGGCTGGGACCGCGGGGCCGTATGCATGACCGTGTGCAAGTCAGCACCTGCAAAGGTTGGGAGGGACCAGGTTAGGGAAGGTTTGAGATGATCCTGGAGGCAACAGGGGGTCGCTGCAGTTTACTGAGTAGGGGGAATGATGCGGTCAGATCTGTGCGACTCATATAAGGGAAGTGTCCCAGTGAGAGCTTCCCAAGGTGGAATGGGTGACCTCTTGAGGCAGAGCATTCCTCATTACTGAAGGTCTTCCCCTTGTGGGAGATGCTGTGGGTGAGATTCCTGCCCGAGTCTGGGTCCCAGAAGATGACCTCTGACCCTGTGACAGGAGAGGCCTGGTCCCTGCCTGCCAGAGCCTGTGGTTTGGGTTTCTTGGTTCCTAGCTTCTCTTTCTCTCTGGCCTTCTTCTTTGTTGGTCTGTCCCTGGCCCTTTCGTCTCCGGCTTCTCTCCTCCTGCCTCCAGCAGGGAGAGGGATGCTGAGAGGGTCCTCTTCAGTCCCTTGGAGTGAGTGGAGGAAATCCAGATGAGTCTATACAAGGAGGTCAGGATGTCACTGAGCTGGCAGTGTGGCTGATTGGGGATGTATGTATGTGTGTAAGCACACGTGCACATACCAGGGGAGGCGTGAACAGGACTGGCCCAAATTTAGAGGGTGGACAAAATGTTCCTCTGACATGGAGGCTGGAATTCTGAGAAGAAGAGTGGGCTGTGATGGTGGATCTGGGCATGGGGAACCCCAATCCATTCATCAATCAGCAGGCATTTATTAAATGTCATTCATTAGGACAGGCATTAGGCTCAGCAGTACCTGTGCTAAACATGTAGGGATACAGAAAGGCAAGAGATGGCATTGACTCAAGGAGCTCCCAATTTAATGGGGAGACCATGAACAGATAACCAGGAAGATGGGGCACAATCGACAGAGGGAAGGCCTGAAGGCCTGCGTGAACATTGGATGCGCTCTCATAACCTGGCTCTGGCTCAGTCAGCTGTACTTGTTCCAGGAGATGAGGCTCTCCTCCAGAAAGCCCTGGGTTCAGATCCTGCCCCTGACATACTGGCTTTGGGATCCCAGACTGTACCAGGTGAGGGCTTGGGCCAGAGGCCTGAGCCACCAGATCCAAAGCTCTGCCCAAGGGCTTCCTGAGCCTTTGCTAGGCCCTGTTCCTAGGAGGCTGTCCCACCCTGCCTGCTGTAAACGCCCCCGTCCCACAGACCTTAGGCTTGGTGTTTTCCTTTGAGCTGGCAGCTTCTGTTCCTTCCCTTCCTCCTCTGCCATGCCTGCTGTCTCTGCTGGGGACCAAAGCCCCAGGGGCATCTGGGGAGGATGGCTGGGACAAATCTCTGTTCTCTAAGGAGAGAGATGCCCAGAGCAGGCCAGGCTGTCACATAAGGAGCCCTTGCCTTTCTTGGGGTGGGAACTAGCATCCTCCATCTCTTACTGGAGAGTGCAGGGGAGAAACCCAAGGAGTCATGAGGTGGGCCCTGGTACCAGCCTCATCCCCATGGTCTTTTGCCTGGTTCCTCAACTTCCAAGGCCTTGTCATGGCCTTGGGCAGTCCACCTTAGCTTCCTCATCCATAAAATGGGAGTATCATCCCTGGGGACTTCTCAGGGCTCAGATGAGATCATGGAGAGGAAGGTGTTTTACAAACCTAAGGCCCCTAAACCAGGCCTCCCCAGTCCTAAGAAAAGGCCTTCCTTCAACCACATATCTCCGTCCAGTCACCATCCTCTCTCTCTCTTCCCATTCACAGAGAGTCTTGATTGTGCTGAGTCTGAGACGGAGGCTGTGTTCGCTCTGTGGAGAGACAGACAGGCAGACAGGCAGACAGACAGATGGGTGGATGGATGGATGGATGTGGATGGACGGATAGACAGATACAGATATCTATCTATATCTGTATCTATATCATACAGGTATTTTCTTATCCCACTTCTGGCACATCCTGAATGTGTGACTTTGGACAAGTCTATTAACCTCTCACTACTACAGAGAACCTTCCAAGATTGCAGATTGCAGAAATGGTGCTGACCTGTTTGGGTGGAGGGAGTTTCTTCATCTAGGCTTTCTTAGTATTAATGAAGTCAGAGGTCACATCAGACTTTCCATGGCCCCATTTGGGGTTTTCTTGTCAGAGATATTGGAATTATTTGTCTCTCTTCATAATATACACTAGCCAGCCAGCCCCCTCCCCACCCCCTTTTAAAAATTAATTAATTTATTTTTAGTTTTCAACATCCACTTTCATAAGATTTTTGAGCTCTAATTTTTCTTCTAGGTCATCTTATAGTTGAGGAAACTGAGGCAAACAGGGCTAAGTGACTTGCCCAGGGTCACGGAGCTAAGAAGTGTCTAAAGCTGGATTTGAACTCAGGTTTTCCCAACTCCAGACCTGGAACACTAATAAACCTTTATACCTTCTACCCTTTATGTATACTAATATACACCCCCAAATGTAATCTGACTCCTGTCCTCTAGGTGTGCCAGTATACCCCCTCATTCATCTGTTCCCCCATATGCCTTCATGAAAGTTCCCATAGAGATCCTCATAATATACACCATGCAGCCAGCCCCCTCCCCACCCCCTTTTTAAAATTAATTAATTTATTTTTAGTTTTCAACATCCACTTTCATAAGATTTTTGAGCTCTAATTTTTCTTCCTCCCTCCCCTCCCTGCTCCCCAGGATGCTGGCCCAGTAACCTTGTCTACACCCTGTTCATGCTCCAGGGTCCACGGCCAGATCCCATACTAAGCCTGCTACACTGTGTAGACCCTGGCATGTGCCGTCGTAGATTCTGGCAGACCCAGCCCATGCGGGCCCCCATGTGGACCTCTCCCTGCAGAGGAAAGTCCCCAGCACGCTCAGTCAGTTCTGTTCCTGACCCCTCATCTATCACGCTCTCAATTTCTGTGTCTGTATCTAAGTCTGTGCCTATTTCTGTAGCAGCTTCTCTCTCTATCTCTGCATCCTCAAGGCTTTCTGTATCTAAATCTGGTTCTGTGCCTACACTATCAGCTCCCAAACCCTTTATAACATAAACACAGCACACACACATACACACACACGTACACACACGTATGTGACAGAGCCTCTACACCTGCTATGATACCCGGCACATAGTAGGAGCTTAAAACGTGCTCACTGATCTCCACACCCACCCCCTGACCATCATCAGTGCTCTGGCTCGCTCCCCTACCCCATGACTGTGGGCTGATTCCTATGTTTGCATGTTGTATTCCACACCCCCCCCATGTCAGACCCTTAGGGGGAGAGACTTTATTATTTTATTTTTGCAGCCTTAGTGACGAGTGCACAGTAGGTGCTCAAAACCTGATTGAATGAAATGGAATCTAGTCCAAGTCCCTCATTTTCCATATGGGGAAACTGAGGCCCAGAGATAACTTGCCTAAAGTTTAATAGGCAGTATAGATCAGTGTCAGGATTTGAACTCAGGTTTTCAGACTCTGAATCTTTTTTCACTTGGTAGTAAAGTGGAAAGAACACTGTCTCTGGAGCCAGAGAACCCAGATTCAAATCTTGCTTCTGAGGTTCTCTGTATGAATTTGGGAAGTTTCTTCTTTTCCTTGGTACTCAGTTTCCAGACCTGGAAAATTAGGGACTTGAAGGAGGTGACCCTTGAGGTCTCTTCCAATGCTAAGGCTCCAATGATTATGTTGTATCATCTTCATTCATTCTTATTCCCATTTCACAGATGAGGAAATTGAGCCACGTGAAGATGAAGTGACTTGGCCAGGGTCTCTTACTTAGCAAGATCTAGGGCTTCCCCTTGATGTCTAGGGTTCTGTGAATTATGTCCTTGTGACTCTCCCCAGTCAGATTGTACTCTGCCTTTTAAATCTATAACCTCCCCACTAGGACTTGTCCGCAGCCCCAAATTTGACAAACTCAGCAGGAAAGGGAGTCCCATTGATCTTAAAGGAGGATCCAAGATGCCCCCTCCCCTAAGGATCCACATCCTATCACCCAATAACAATACTAACAGTAATAACCCCCCCCCCCCATGCTTGGTGGCCACTTGGCACCTTCAGAGACACTGGCTGGTTAACCCAGTTCTATGAGGCAAATAGAGGCAGAGATTGTTACCGCCATTATCCGAGACGGGGAATCTCCATATGAGGGGCCTTTAAGAGGTCATCCTGCCCAGCCCTCTGCTTCACACCCAATAATTCTTTCTTCTCAAGAATATGTGTATGATGAAGCAGCCAGAAATGTTACCATTTATATATTCAATTAATAATGACAACAATAAAAACCCACTCATTTTCTCCACCTGTGCAATTGTCCCCAGAGCATTAAACTGAACGTCATAATAGCAGAGCATTGACTTGTTCCAGGATCATTTCTCTCTGAACTCATTGAACTGAGATGAGGAAAAACAAGGTAACAATATAATGAAGATGCTGAGATTTAAAGGTAAAATTACAGAATCCCAAAGTTGGGAGGGAATGCAAAGGAAATCCTGAGGAGGAAGAGATTGCTCTTGGCCAACGGAAGGAGGAAGAGACCACGGAAGGCTTCATGGAGGAGATGGCACCTAAACCAAGCCTTGAGGGAAGTTAAGGATGCTGAAAAAGCAGGAGTCCATTCTAGGCCTGTGCAAATACATGGAGATGGCATGTGGCAGGTCCAGATTGTGGAACAGAGATGACCCTATTTTGGCTGAAGAGTAGCATGTGCGAAGGGAAGTAATGTGAAATCAGGCTGGAAAGGGAGGTTGGAGTTAGATTATAGGTGACTCAGTGCCAGGCTTGGGCCTTTATATTTCTTCCTAAAGGCAATTGGGAGCCAATGAAGATGTTTGATCAGGAGTAAAGAGCGGTCAAATCTGTGTCTTAGGAAGATCATTTGGGCAGCTGAATGGGAGATGCTTCAGAGAGAGGATGGATGTCAGAAGAAGAAGCTATTGCAATTGAATACGGAGATCCAGAGCTATAGGGTGGTGATTAGGTGAATGGAGAGAAGGAAGGTGGATGCCAGCCAGAATGAAGTAGACTGGGCAGATGATTGGACAGGGGTCGTGAGGGACAGAGAGGAAGCCAAGATGTCTCTGTAGTTAGGATTCTGGTTGACTGGGACAATGGTGGCATCACCCACAGACATTATCTTTAGATTGGTCAATCAATGTGTAATTTTTACGGATGTGCCAGGCACTGGGCTCTCAACTTCAACTGTATCTTAAAGATTGTCATAGGATAAGAGCTCTCTGAGGACAGGGATTGTTTCTGCCTGAAGCACTGTGCAAAGTATCTGGTGCATGCTTCCATGGATAGCCAAGTCCCTCTATAAGAGTAGATAGCGGCCCATTCATGCATTTTTGTTTATTTCTTCTCTCAAGTCCTCCATAGGAGATCTCCTCAATGCTCTGGAGGCATCACTCCAGCTGTGGCAAGGGCACCAGTGGAGAATGTGGCCTGGATTCATCTTTCATTCTTGATACATATACTGCTTTCCTTTTCGAATGTGTCTCTGGTGTAAACCTTTAAAAGTCCTTAGTCTGTGTAATATGTTGATAGGTTGATAGATGAGAGGCAGTTTGTGGAGTAATTGAGAGTCCAAATGTGGCCATTGATGGAGAAAATAGTGTTATGGAGATCTCGCCATATAATTTCCATTTTCCATTTTTCATCTCCCTGTTCTCCTTCCAGCTTTAGAGCGTCTCGGTCCTCTTGGGATGACCCAGCATCAGTGGGTCTCTTGGTAAGCTTTCCTCAAACTCATATTTTCTCCACCGTTTTTTGCTATTTTATGAGGCAATATCGCTCACAATGTTGCATTGTCCCCCTCCATAAGTTTTTAAAACCAAGATTCTATTCTAAAATAGCATTGCCCTTGGCCAACATGGCTCTCTCTGGTCTTCTCCTTGTAGGAGTAGATTTGTATCAGTTAATAAATTCCTCTTTAGGAAATGGTGGTGATGCTAAGATCTGCTAGTCATTTCCCCCTTTTCATAATCAACAATTTGTTTTAGGCCAAGGAGGAGTTTCCTCGATCACACCTCACATTCTCTTCTTTCTGTTCTTCCTCCTAATTTGGTGTTGATTTTGATCTTTGTTCTAACAAGTCAGAGTCTGACTGTATACACATGACTAACTCCTCTAGCAGGAGCCAATTGCTTCCTGTCAGAATAGAATCAGTTTCATTTCCTGTAATGTCGTAAGGTCCTTTCTATGAACTGTTCATTTTGACTCTCTTCTTGGGGAAAATGTTCATGGTGTATAGGCGTGTGTAAACAGCTAGATGGAGCAGTGGATAGAGCACTGGGCATGGAATCAGGGAGACTCATATTCATGAGTTCAAATTTAGCCTCAAACACTTAATAGCTGTGTGACTCTGTTTGCCTCAGTTTCTTCAACTGTAAAATGAACCAGAGAAGAAAATGGCAAACCACTTCAGTATCTCTGCCAAGAAAACCCCCAATGGGGTCATGAAGAGTCAGACCCAGCTGAAAAAATCCAGCAACAATACAGGCATTCAGCCTCTGTGTGGTCCACGAGCTTTTGGCTTGTGTCCTGTTCTGGAACCAAGTTTCCTAAGTCAGGATGGTATTTCTTACTGTCCTCCTCTGTGCTCACTTTTCAATCAATACATCAATCAACAAGCCTTTGTTATGTACCTACTGTGTGCTAGGCGCTGTGCTGGGGGTGCAAATCTAAAGAATGAGAATGATCCTGCTCTCACTGAAGTAGAAGTTAATTTAATTGGAGGGCCTTGCCTCCGTATCAGATGTAGTTTTGTTTGTTTTGCATGTACTTATCATGAGCACGGAGACAAGAGGTGACCGCATATTCCTGTTGCCATTAGATGCCCCATAAAACCATTTCTGCCACCTCCTTTATCTGGCTGCCCAAGGAGAACCTGGGAACTCAACAGGGAGATTGTCAAGATTGATGGAAATCAGCTCCTTCAGCAGTCTGCCCATTTAGAATCATAGTTAGAGCTGGAAGGGACTGTAGAGGCCACCTGGTCCAACTTCCTCATTTGACAGATGTGGAAACTGAGGCACAGAATAGTTAAGTGGTTTACTCAGGGTCATGCAGCTAGTAAGTGTCCAAGGAGCAATTTGAATTTAGGTCTTCTTGACTCCAGGACAAGTGCTATTATGCCACACTTGTTGGTTGTTGGGCAGGAATTCATATTTATGGTGCCAATAAGCAAATTAAAGGTGATGGATAGACTAAAAACTGTTGATTCTTACCACCCTCTGTTATTTTTTGACTATTCTTCCCTTGTCACTGCAGAAGGAGAACAAACAAGGCTGAGAGACATTTGGTAGTTTTCTTTTGTTTGTGAGTTCTATAGCCAAAGAATTTATTTCCAAGTATCCAACCTACTGCTGTCGAACCTGTCCATACTTAGGTAGGCTAGTCCTGGAAGGCTGACATAGCTGGGTGTGGAACCATGGTCAACCTTCAATGTTTGTTGAGGGAAACATTTTGTTAGAGGACTATGCTTTCAGACCTGGGGTTGTTCCACAGGACATCCAGGTAAAGATGTTCCTTAGTCTTCTGGGATAGCCAGATTAGAACTCAGAGGTGAGACTGGGATGAGAGTTAGAGATTTGGAAGTCATTTCTGTGGAAGTGATCATTGATTTCACCAAAATGGAATTGATATTTGCTGATCTTTGGGGATCATTTGTTGAGTCTGGGGCCCCTGGGCCTGGTCAACCAGTACCTGAAGAAACCTAAGAGCCTTAGGAGGGGCACAGAGACAATGCTGAAGTTATCTTAGGCTTGGGATTCACTTCAGAGGCCATGAAGAAGGGGAAGAAGCTGAATCTTTAGCTTGCACCTGTCCTGTCTGCCCCAGGTTGTAAACAGGAATATTTGCAGTTGGTTTTCCCATTGAGAGGCAGCATGGAATCTTGGCTGTCATTCTGGGCTGGGAGGCAGTTGGACTTGGGTTTGATTCCCTCTTGGACTTTGTGATCCTGGACAAGTCACTTAATTTTCCTCAGCTTCAGTTCTTTCATCCATAAAATGGGGATGATAATACAAGCTCCTTTCCAATGGGGTTATTTTAAACAAAGAAAATTTACTCATATCTTTTGATTTGATATCATCTCTTTTTATTTCCCAATGTGTCCTTTATTCTTCCCTTTCCAGAAATCCAGCTGTATAACAAATTAAAAAAATGTCACTCCAGCAGAATTAATCAACATATTGAAAAAAATCTGGTGTTGTCTGGTGTTTGCCATGCCTGTCATTCTTTGCACCTTCTCCTGTCTCCTCTTGGGGCTAAGCTGGGCTGCCACCATTCCCTCTCATCCAGTTTCCATTGGGTCATTTTTGGTGTTCGACATTGTTATAGTTACTGGGTATGTTGTTTTTCTGGTTCCACTTCTTTCACTTTGACATGATCCTTTCTTGATGAGCATGCTAGGTCTTGGGGATCCATGTTTCACTTTCCAAATGCTCACAAACCATAACTTTAAATAATTAGAGGCTTTAAAATCTTATCAGGCTCATTGGTCAATTGCTTGAAACATTAATTTCCTCCCTGTCTTAGAAATTCTGAATGATGTTTGTGCCCCTCTGATCCAACATCAACTCAGAATCCCCCCAGACTTCTTAAGATCTTCATTCCTTCTGTGCCTAGGATATAGTTCACCTAGAGCAGTGGTTCTCAACCTGTGGGTTATGTTCAATTTGTAACAATGAAAATGCATCCTGCATATCAGATAGATTCATAACAGTAGCAAAATTACAGTTATGAAGTGGCAATGAAAATAATTTTATGGTTGCGGGGTCATCACAACATGAGAAACTGTATTAAAGGGTTGTGGCATTAGGAAGGTTGAGAACCACTGAGGTCCTAGAGCCTGGGCACTTGAGCTCCCAAGGGCATCCAGGGGTCCTCCTGCCTTCTTTCTACTCACCTTTATTTTTAGCTTCTTGTGAACCATTTTATCCTTCTCTGGATGAAGCTTCTTCTTGTTGGCAGAGGAATCCCACTGTTCTGCTGTCTCGTCACTGTCTCTTACTATTGACCCGTCTTCTCTGGGCAGTTGTTCTATTTCTCCTTTTCCCCACCTTTCCTATGGTCCTTAACATTCCTAGCCAGCCCTCACTCTTCTTCTTACAGGACCCAAGTACTCTTAAGCATTCAGCCTGCATCTTACTTATCTTTGTACCCTACCTCCTGCCAGCATCTTACACCCAGTTGGTCCTTAATAAATATTTGTTGAATTAATGAATGAGTGTGTTGGAACAATAGGAGACTGGGAATAATTAAGTGCGAACTGTATACTCCAACCCATAATAATCACTCAGAGCTTTTCTTGGGCGTTACAAAGCACTTTCCTCCTCATAACCTTGTGCCACAGAGAATGAACAGCCCCTATTTTGAGGGCACCTTGAGGTTTCCAAAGCACTCCCCTCCTAATGGCCTTGTGAGATAAGCAGTGCAAGGATGATTATCCCCATTTAAGGAGTGGGGAAATAGAGGCTCAGAGGGAGTGAATGACTTACTTAAAGTCAACCAGCTGATCAGAGCTAGCACTCACACTTGGTCTACTCTGACTCAAGTTTGTTGATTTTTCCATGACATCACACTTTTCTGGAGGATTCTAGGAATTCAAAGGAAGAGGAGACTGATGATGAGAGGTAAAGAATGCAAAATGAAGAAGAGACACATTTGTCTGTCCTGGCCAATGTGGGAATTTGTTGTGCTTGAATATGCATATTTATTTTAAGGATTTCATTAAAAAATATTTTAGTGGGTAGGTGTGTGTGTGTGTGTGTGTGTGTGTGTGTGTGTATAAGGAATAGAGATACCTTCCTCAAAAAGAAAAAAAAGGGTTGGGGTGGCTAGGTGGTACAGTGAATAGCGCACCGGCCCCAGAGTCAGGAGAACCTGAGTTCAAATGTGGCCTCAGACACTTAACACTTACTAGCTGTGTGACCTTGGGCGAGTCACTTAACCCCAATTGCCCTGTCCTCCCCTTCAAAAAGAAAAAAAAAAGAAAAAAGAAAAAAAGAAAGAAAAGAGGGTCAATGAAATGTCTTTTTAAGTTTACAGAATAGAACAGAAGGGAGGTTCAAAGGAAGGACAGACAGGCAGCACAGCTTTGGAAGTTAGATGTTAAATTTGTTGTACATGTAAGAAGTAAAGCAAGTCATAAGTAATAGATTTCCTGTTTCATAGACAATTCTCCTTTTTTTGTTCTACTGTGTATTTGGAAATTCCCATGGTTATTTGGTGTGTGTCAAATTCAGAATTAAAAATTAAACTTAAAAAATCAGGAGAAAGGAAGAGTCTGTAGTATAGACTCATAGTCATGTCAACAAGCATTTATTAAGTGCCTATAATTTGTTAGGCATTGTCCTAAGTGCTAAGGCTACAAATAAAGGCAAAAACAGTCCCTGCCCTCAAGGAGCTTACAATATATAAAAAGAGGCAGGAGAGTCCTGGTGGGGGTGGTGTTGGAGACCAGAGGGCATCTTGTTCTGTGGAATTGAAACCGGACAGTCTGTATCTGTATCTATGCCTGTTTCTCTGTCTCTGTCTGTATCTGTATCTATGCCTGTGTCTCTGTCTCTGTCTGTATCTGTATCTATGTCTGCATCTGTATCTGTATCTTTTTATCTGTATCTTTATCTGTATCTATGTCTGTGTCTGTGTCTGTATCTGTATCTGTGTCTGCATCTGTATCTGTATCTACATCTATCTATACTAATTAGGAGGTAAGTTCAGAGGGAGAGGGAAGGGAAGGGAGAGAGATGAAGGGAGGTGGAGGAATGGAGATCAGGAAAGGCTCCTTGAAGAAAAGGTGAGATCTGAGTTGAGTCTTTGAGGGAAGCTGGGGAAACCTGGAGGTGCAGACAAGGAGGAAGAGAATTCCAGGCATGAAGGAGAGCCAGTGGAAAGGCCCCAATTCAAGTGATACAGGATCAGCCGAAGAATTGTTTGGTGTCTCTGCATTGTAGAGTCCATGGAGGGTCATTGGAAGGACTTCAAACAACAGAGACTTTATATTGGTATCTTGGAGGTCATAGGGAATCAACCACTGGTGTTGGTTGTGTAGGGGAGTGATGTCAGAAGTTAAGGAAGCCTTCATGGAGGAGAAGGTCCTTGAGAGAAGCCTTGAAGCTTGGTTAGATATTGGAGAGACCAGGGGAGAAAAGAGAGGCTTTCCAGGGATGGATAGGTAGGCAGCAGCCTGGCAACATTTCACACTGGTCGACTGAGCTGTTTGAGCTGACTCAATGGGACTGATCCTCTAGTCCCCTCATCTAGTTGGTGAGAGGGGTGGAATCTGATGGCAGTGCCAACCTGCCAGGAGGGAGAGGGTGTGAAGTAGCCTTCTCCTTTCAGCAAGGGGCCCCAGGGATGGGAAGGGATCTGGTCCTGTACCATGTTCTGAACAAGGGGGAGAGTTTCCAGCTGCCCTGGCCCTCTCACCTGTTCTCAGACAGTCACCATGGCCTTGGCACATTCCCTCTATTCTAGAGGTCTCATGGAAGGGATATCCCATTTCTGGAGGATGGGCTCATGGTATGCCCTCACTGGTCTTAGAAAAAGAAAGGGGGCTGCTGGTGGGGGTATCCCTGGACTGGGTGACCTTTCATGGATGAGAAGGAGGAAGAAGGGAGAAGGGAGAAGGAAGGGGGACAGGAAGGAGAGGAAGCAAAGAGTTAGTCAGTAAGCATTTATCAAGCCCCTGGCATGGCCTAGTGGGAAAAAAGCCATCCTGGAAGGAAGGAAAACCTGGGTTCAGGCTCGGCCTCGGAGTCCTACCTGAGACCAACACTTAGCCTCTCTGTGCCTCAGTTTCCTCAACTGTAAATGAGAGAGTTGATCCAGGTGACCTCTAACATCTATTACAGAACAAATCCTAGGATCATGTGATCTTGGGCAAGTCACATAAACTCTACAAGTCTTAAGAATCACCTCTGTAAAATGGGATTGTAGAATTTAGAGCTACAGAGACTGGAGGGATTATATAGTCCCATTTTAGAGATGATTAAATTGGGGCCACAGAGGCAACATGATTTACCCAAGGTCATACAGATGTCAGAAACAGCCAGGATTCAAAGGCAGGCTCTCTGACTCTTTTCATTATATCTCTCTGCTCCTGAAGTTTGGAGAAACAGGGAGTGGAAGGAGAAGAGGACAGACCTAGCAATCAATTAGCCAGTCAATAAACATTTATTAAGCACCAACTATGAGTTCAAATCTGACCTCAGACACTTCCTAGCTGTGTGACGCTGGGTAAGTCACTTCACTCTGTCTGCCTCAGTTTCCTCATATGTAAAATGAGCTGGAGAAGGAAATGGCAAACTGCTCCAGCATCTCTGCCAAGAAAACCCCAGATGGGGTCACAGAGAGTCAGACATGACCAAAAACGACTAAACAACAAAGCATACAGGATAGTAAAGGCAGTGGAGCTTCATGGGGGAGCTGGGCATATGAAGTCCCAGTGTGCTCCCTCCCTCCCTCCCCACCCCCCTACACACACAGCCCTGTGTGGCTCTCTGGCCCATATGGTACCATCACACATATCAGGGCCTCCAAGACCCTCCCTCTATTCTTGTTCCTCTGTTCTCCTACTCCCCAGAAGATAGGGGTTCCACCACCCCCTTTCCTCGATCCCCTTGGCCCCTTTATTTAGACAACTGATAATCATGTTTGGAAATCTCCCTGATTTCAAATTATGTAAAAATAAAAACAAAGCCACATACTTCCTTGCCCTTTCCCAGCTAACAGCCCCCCCTGCTCGCCAACCTAGGCCCCCTGAAATCATGGAAAGCTGGGAACCAGCATCCTGGTTGCAAGTTGAATTGAGATACTGGTAACCATGGAAACCATGTTGGCTTCCAGCCCCATTTCTCGAGGGGCACTCAGGGCTGAGGTTGTCTGGCAGAGGCCCTGCTCCAGCAGCCATGAGGCCTTCTTCCTTTGCCCCTGGATGAGAGTGTTTGGTGGAGCAGGCAGACCCCAGTGGATAGCCATTCTACAAAGTGCCTCTTCCATATTCTCCTCATCAACTTTGCCCCCAAACTTTGGTCCTTGTGGAGTATACTTGCTGAGCAATGTCATTCCCCCTCCCTTGGCCTCAGTTTCTCCACTTACAAAATGGAGGAGTTGGCCTGGATAACCTCTAAGTTCCCTTCTACTGACGGCTCTGGGATCTGCCATGCACTTGGCATCAGATAAAAGCCTTTGTTCTCAAAGAACCCAAGTCTAGATTGGGGAGGTGAGACACCCATAGACATAAAGGGACCCAAGCTAAAGGAGTGAAGGAGTGAATGAATGAATGCAGGAGTGAATGGGGGGCAAATTACTATTAGAGTATGGGCATGGACCTCAGAACAGAGGGACTGAAGGCCTGGAGCAGGTGGACTTTCAAAGGGCAAAGGGAATTTAGAGAGGCCAAGGGGAGGTGGGAGGCCAGCCTGTGAGTGGTTGTCATTCAGTAAGTTGATCAACAAGCATTTATTAAGTACTTACTATATGCCAGATACTGTACTATTCACAGGGGTACTGAGAAAGGCAAAAACAGGTGGCTGGAGGAGAGGGCTCAGGCTGGAGAACAATCAGAAAAATTAGAAATCCCCTAGTCAGGGGCAGCTAGGTGGCACAATGAATAGAGCACTGAGTTGAACCTAAGTTCAAATCCTGCCTCAGACACCTAACACTTACTTGCTGTGTGCAAGTCACTTAACCCCAACTGCTCTGCCTTCTCCTCTCCAAAAAAATATTTCCAAAACAAAAAGCAAAGAAACTCCCTAGTCTGACCCTTCACTTTGTGTATCCAGAAACAGAGGTCAGAATGTAGAAGAGACAGTAACAGGCAGTAAGCATCAGAATGGAGATTCTAACTCAGGGCTTGGGATGGCAGAGAACATTGGTTAAGGAGAGTTTGGCCTTCATTTTGTAGGGTTTTGAATATTAAGCTGAGAAATTTGATTTGATGCAGTGGATGTGAGGAAGCTATTGAAGGCTCTTAAGCATAGGGGATGGGAATTGCAGGGGTGGGGTGGGGGAAAGAGACAGAGAAAGACAGAGACAGAAAGAGAGAGAGAGAAAAGGAAGAGGAGGAAAAGAAGGAGGAGGAGAACGCATAATGGAGAGCATGTTGAGGATTGGGAGAGGGCATGATTTTGGAGAAGGCATTTTCCGCTTTCCAAGCCTTGTCTGTAAGTAAAATGGGAATAATACAGTATAGTTTCCCTTACTCCAGGGTGATTGTGAGCAAAGTGCTTTGTATTTTTTTGTGGAGCCCTAGCGATGGGCATCCTTGTTATGTCCCTGGCACCTTGGTTCCCCACTGGTGCCCCACTGGTGCCCTCCCTCTTCTGCTCCAGCTGGGTCCATCTGCAGGAGCTCAGGCTATTGAGTAGAGGCTTTGGTCCTTCGTCTCTGCTTGCCAGGCCTCTCTCCAGGAAAAGAAACCAAACCCTGGGCTTTCTGGGACTGACTGGGCCTTCTGGAGCATTCCCACTTGGAATCAGGCCCTCACCAAGCACAGATGACAACCCCTACCTTAGGTCTGGCTTATGGTAAGTTTGTTTCAGTTGAATATCAATGGAGTTTTTAGCCAGGACTTGGCCTGGGCCTGGTCGCCTCAGATATAAAGACCTCTCTGAAGGGGTAATAACAAGGGTGACCCTGAAGGTGTCAGTTCCTGTTTCTGGAGTACTTTGAGGTTTTCCTCAAAGGACTTTCCTCCTGGAAACCCCAGGGACTATGACGCCTGGGGAGTGTCATCCCCATTTCACAGATGAAGAGACTGAGTCCAGGAAAAGAGCAAGTGACTGTCCTCTACCAGGAGAGATGAGGCTGAGTATGATGTGATAGAGGCAAAGAGGAGATGCAAAACTACTGAGGAGCAATCTGAGGAGCGAGAGAGTCCAGTGGAGACAGAGGAGGTAGGGAAGGGAAGACTTCCTGGAGGAGGTGACCCCTGAGGTGGGCCTTTGAGGATGCTAGAGTTCATCGGGGGAGGGGTGACAAAAGCTACCGAAGCTGTACCAAGCCCCCACCCCATTTTTCCCATACTTGAGAATCTCACTGGAGTAGGGAACTCCCAGTGAGGAAATGCCCTCTACCAAATGTAGGAGGGTACCTGATTTGTAGCTGAGTCTTAGCCAGTTGGCTGGGGCATGGGGAGGTGGGCCACTTTGTCCAGGGACATGTGGTCAGTAATAAGAGGCAGGGTTTGAACATGTCTCCATTGTGCTGAAGCTGGTGCTCTAACCACTAAACCATACTTCCTCTCAGCCTCTTAAACTGTCCAAAACACATTCCCTACAACAGCTTTATGTGGGATGGGGAGGGGGAAAGGCAGTGCAAGAATCATGGGCTAGTAGATTTAGACCTAGAAGGAACCTTAGAGGTCAGAGTTTGGGTGAGTTGTCCAGAGTCCCCTCTGTGGAAAAACTGGGACTCAGATCGACTCACTCTTCCAGTCTTCTGACTCTGTTCTTAGATGAAGACCTAACCACTGTCAGGGAGAGGCAGAGAGTCTATTGTAGGAAGGTGGCACAGCTTGAACAAAAGCCCAGAGGTGGGAGATGGAGAGACCAAGTTACCCATTTTCACTAGAATGAATATGAAAAGTGAAGAGTGAAGAGAAGACGGCAAAGGCAGGATTCTCGAAGGTCAAAGAAGCTTCAGAAGCCTTCTAGCCCAGTCTCTTCACTTTTCATTGCAGGGCCCTGAGGCCTCAGATGGTTGGCAATCTTAAGTGCCAGGCAAGGCAATAGGGAGCCACTGAAGATTTTTGAGCAAAGGATTGACTACATCTGGATCTTTGTGAAAGGAGTACCAGTCTGGGTGCAAGAGGAAGTCCAAGTAATAAGTAATGAGCAGTGATGAGAGTGGTTGGCAGCAGTGGGAACAGAGATGAGAGAGTAGATATGAGAGATGTAGAAAATGACAGGGTGTGGCATTTGATGGGATGTGGGAGGGGAGGAACAGAGAGAACCAGTGGCCATCTTCAAGGCTCAGCCCCACGTCCCCTTCTTCTATAGGAGGCTTTTCTTAATGTCTCCTTGGTCTCTCCC
Source organism: Pseudocheirus occidentalis (assembly GCA_028646575.1). NCBI lineage: Eukaryota > Metazoa > Chordata > Mammalia > Diprotodontia > Pseudocheiridae > Pseudocheirus > Pseudocheirus occidentalis. Next base: position 231,295,127 of record CM053597.1, read on the forward strand.
CACCTCAGCCCCTTCACTTTCTATTTACTTCCTAAATAGTTTGCATCAACTTGTCTGCTACTTGTTTCTCCCAGCAGAATGGAAGCACCTTGAGGGCAGGGAGTGTTTAATTTTTATATTTCTGTCCCCAACACCTAGCACCGTGCTTGGCACACAGTGCTCACTTAATAAATGCTTGCTGAGCTGGACCAAATTGAATTTGAACATGAGAGGGTTCTGTACCAGGGTTCTCAGGCTGCACAGACCCCAGGGAAGGATGGGGCCAGGCCTCTGCCTCCACATTCAGGTCCCTTGGGAGTAAAGGACAGTTTGGAGGACCAGACCCTAGTGATGAGGTGAAGACAGAGTCAGATGGGAGTAACTGTAGTGTCTTTGGTGAATAGTCCCAAGCCCTACTGAGAACCCTTGGCCCTCCCCTGCCCCCATCCCCAGGTTCAGAGGCGATGTCTCATCCCTCTCTCAGCCCCAGCCCCATTCCCTCTGGGCCAAGTTGTCGGCCAGCTCAGCTGATCAACATGCTTCTGCTAAGGTGTTTACCACAGATAATAGCCTGATGGGCTCCCCCTCCCTGGCAGCAGGCTGGCATTTTAACAGGGTCTTTTGATGCTTTACCCTCACTGCTGTAAGCTCTGAATGAGTCAGCAATGTGAAACCATATGAAGCAATAACCATCTGAGAGAATTTCAACTGTTGGAAGGGCCCTTTGAAGACAGGGTCAGGGATGGAGGGTAGGGGTGGAGAGAGAGAGTCTCTGATTTTGAGTCAGGGGTCCTGTGTTCCAGTCTTCCCTATGACACTTCCAGACTGTGTGATCCTAGATTGGTCACTTAATCTTTGAGCCTCAGTTTCCTTATCTGTAAGTCAAGGAAAATAATAATACCTACAACACGGGGTTGTTGCAAGGTATCAGGTGAAATACTATATGCAAAGTGCTTCTTAAACATTAAAATGTTAGTTATTAAATCAATTTCCCTAGTCCAAACTGTCCCAGGGTAGAACTCCCCTGTAGGGAGGTGGCAGGATTTAATGGAGTGTTTAGGGCTTTGAACACAGAGGACTTGGGTTCAAATTTTAGGTCTCCCATTTACCACTTGTGTGACCCTAGACAGTGACCTCCCATGTCTGAGACTGTTTATCTGTCTGTAAAACAGTAGGCTAGCGTAAATCATCTCAAAGTCCCCTTGTAGCTCTAAAGATTTGATTCCTGACAAAATCTTGCATACCTTCAGGGATGGGACGCTCACTGCTGCTCCACTTCTGGCTTGTTAGGAAGCCTTTCTTTATATGGACCCAGAATCTGCCGCTTTAAACTCCTACCTTTTGCTACTGGTTTTGCCTCTGGGGCCAAGCCGACTACATCTAAACCATCTTCCACACAACAGTCCATTGCAATCTTCTCTTTCCAGGCTGAATGTTCCTAGTTCTTTACCGGAGGCTTATGATCTCAAGGTACCTCCTCTGGACAGTCCAACTTATTGGTGTGGAGCCCAGAGCTGCCCCAAGGCCTCCAGACAGGCTCTGAGCAAGGGGGAGCATTGGAAGGGTTGGTGGAGGCACTTGGGTCTCCTTTATCCTGGGTGCCACACCTCAAGGGGTACAGCACACTGAGTCTTTTTGGGTTTTTAGCCCAACAAAGCCAAGATTTTTATTTTTTTTTATTACAAAAACTGTGTTCAGGACAAGTAAGGAGAGGGTCTCATAGTAAAGGTTGACTAATGCCTGCCTTATATCCAGGGCATGGCTGATTGTTTTGTTGCTGTCTAGATTTAAGAAAGTGGTGAAGAAAATATTAACATTACAGATTAAACTTAAAAGCATAGCTCTCCTTCTCTGTCTCTCTGTCTCTCTGTCTCTCTCTTTGTCTCTCTCTCTCTGTCTCTCTGTCTCTCTCTGTCTCTCTGTCTCTCTCTCCTCCCCTCTCTCCCCCCTCTCTTCTCTCTCTCCTCCCTCCCCTCTCCCTCTCTCTCTCTCTCTCTCTCTCTCTCTCTCTCTCCTCTCCCCCTCACACACACACACACACACACACACACACACACACACACATACTGAGATCTAGTTGTTAAACATTCACCAGGACAGCCCTGCAAACAAGCACTTGTGAACCCACATCTCACATGCCATTAAGATGGCACAGGAATAGTAAGCTCATAGATTCAGAACTGGAAGGGACCTCAGAGGTCATCAGGTCCTCATTTCCTTTAGAGGCCCACAAAGAAAAGTGACTTGGTCAAAGGATCATATGTAGTAAGGATTTGAACCCAAGCCCTATGATTCTGTTGGAGACTCAAGGAAGACAGTTGAAACTAGGAGAAAAGCTCAAAGCTGTGGAGAGGCCCACTCTGGCTCAGTATAAAAGGAGCTGTCCAGCAGCTGTATTGGCTGCCTTGGGAAGTAGTGAGCCTCCTCTTTGGTAGAGGTCTTCAGACACAAGATAGATTAGCACAGATATAGTAGAATAGATTCCAGCTTTGTGTCTGGAGTGTAAGCTTGTTTCCAGTTTTTAGAGCCCCTGAACCCTAAACAGGCACTGATGGGAAGCACTTTAGGAGCTGGAACAGGGAGGGACATTTGTTTCTCCCCAGTTTTATGTTTCCCTCCAACATCCTGGCTTCAAACAGAAACACCACCTTTCTCAACTTCAGAGAGGAGATTTGTCTTTAAAACCTTAGAAGGTCAGTGGAAGCAGCAGGTATGGGGTACATCTGGAGTGTATACAGCAGGGAGGCAGCTTACAACTCACTGATCTCATGGCTCCAGCCACTTGGGTCCATCTAAGGTGTGGAGTCAGCAGCTGTGTTTAGCTCTAGGGGCTGCTGCTGCTACTGGAAATTCCCTTGGATTTATTCCTTCTGGGTTGAGTTGGGGTCTCCAGAAGCCCCTTGCAAAAACACACATATGTTACCTGGAGGTGTTAGCCCATAAAAGCCCTAGGCACTGGCTGAAGCCAACCTTTCCAACTTTATTTCTGTCCTTCTGTGATATGCTGTAAGTGGCCAGATTGGAATCCTTACTCTTCCCACAATGAGCTTTTCAGTCTCTTGCCTCAGCTGTCCCAAGTGTCTGTTTTTCCTTAATATCCTCATTGCCTGGCACCTAGTAGATGCCTAATACATGTTAGTGGAATTAAATAGAATTAACGTGGGAGGGAAAGCTCACTGAATCACCAAAAAAGGAGATTACATGCATTTCTTGGTAGAGTGAATAGAATATTGATTTTGAGTCAGGAAGACACGAGTTCAAATCCTACCTCAGGACCCTGGACAAGTCACTTAACCTCTTCCAGCCTTAGTCCCCTCATTTGTAAAATGGGGCTAAGGAGAGACCCATAAGGCTATCGTAAGAATCAAATGATGTAATGTAAAAAGCACATTGCAAACTATAAAGGTCTATGTAAATGTTAGCTCTAATTATAATGAATTGCTATTATCTACTAAGAAGCAGCTTAAGGAGCTGAATTAAGTTACCTACTATGTGCCATGTGATGTACTAAATTCAAGGGATAAAAAGGGAAAGCCAAAATATAGTCCCAGCTTTCAAGAAGTTTGCTTTCTACAACATTCACTCAAATAAATAAAATGTAACTGGAGGAAGGTGAGATTACTAACAATTAGGAAGGAAAGGAAAGACTCCCTGTAGTGGGAGATGGCCCCTGAGCAGACTTTCAAAAGCTTCTACATATTTTAAGATGTGGACCTGAGGAAGGAGTGCATTCCAGGAATGAGGTACCACCTGTGAAAAGGCATGGAGGTGGGAGATGGAATATCAAGTTAGTAGGACAGTTTTATGGGAAAGCAGAGTGCTTGATAGAGAAGGAGATGACAAACTACTCCAGTATCTTTGCCAAGAAGACCCTAAAGAATCAGAAATGACTGACCAACAGAATAGTATGTGAAAGGAAATGGGTAGGCTTGAATCAGACCATGAGTAGTGTTCATTACCATCTTAAAGGCATTAGGGAGCTATAAACTTCATGAGCACGGGGGTGGCCTGGGCAGCTCCCTGTGTGTGGTATGGGTTAGAAAGAGGAAAGACTGGAGGCAGAGAGACCAAGGAGGAGGTGATTGCAGCAATCCAGATGAGAGGCAATGAGGGCCTTGACTAGAATGGTGACCATGCCAGTGAAGAGGAGGGGAGGATGGTTGAGGGAAGGGAGAAACCATGACCAGGAGAACCCATTGGATGCAGGAGGAGAAGGAAGAGCTAACCATGATCTTGAGGCTTCAGTCCTGGGTGACTCCAAGAGTGGCTGCACCTTCCACAGGGACAGGGAAGTTTGGAAAAGGGGCAGGTTGATGGGAAAGGCTATCTACTAGTTTATAACAGGTTGGGTTTGAGAGTTTGTTGTTGTTCAATCACGTCTAACTCTTTGTGGCCCTATTTGGGGTTTTCTCTTGGCAAAGATACTGCAGTGGTTTGCCATTTCCTTCTCCAACACATTTTACAGATGAGGAAACTGAGGCAAACAGGATAAAGTGACTTTCCCAGGGTCACACAGCTAATAAGTGTCTGAGGCTGAATTTTAACTCAAAGATGAGTCTTCTTGGCTCCAGGCCTGGCATTGTATCCACTTCAGCAGAACCTAGCTGTACTGGGGTTTGAGAAATCTATGGCCTGCCTGGGCAGAGATGCCTAGCATGCAGATAACTTGGAAGAAGGGTTTTGGGCTTAGTTTCACAAGATCTGGATTCTAGTCTCTGATCAGATATTCCTGTCACCCTGTCATCTGTCACATTAAATCACCCGCCATCTCTGGGTCTCAGTTTCCTCATCTTCAATGGGGTTAATAATCTGCGCACTACCCACTTTACATAGTGGTTGAGAGGAAAGCCTTTTGTCACAAAAAAGCATTACAGAAATTTAATTAAAGTCTTATTAAAATTACCATCTTTATTAATATGACCCATTTGTCTTGGATTAGTTGGGAGCAAACAGGGTCCTGAGTAGGTGGAGCCCAGGTGGGAGGGGGAGAGATTTGGGGAGGAGGGAGCTCCAACATTGGCCAGGTCAGATGTTGACATCTCCGGGTCAGCCACAGGCCTTGTTGGTGGTTCTCTGCAGCTATAATTGGTCACTGTATTGAAGAGAAGTCATAAGTCTTTTTGAGTTGTGTTGTCTTTGTAGAAACTGTTCTCCTGTTTCTACTCATTTCACTTTGCATTAGTTCATACAAGTCTTCCCATGTTTCTCTGCCACCATTCCATTATATTCATGTTCTATACTTTTTTTCATTCATTCATTTAATAGAAAGGCAACCTGTGTTGTTTCACATTCTTTGATATACAAAAGAGAGTATCAGGACTTGAACCCAGGCCTTCTTGGCTCTCCAGCCAGCTCTTTACGTTGATTCTCATGTACTTTTCCTACAAAGACATCTCCCACCCCCACCCATGTCTTTAGGAGGTTGATTCCCTTTGGCCTTATAGATCATAGGATTTAGCTCTAGAAGGGACCCTCAATGTCATCTAGTCCAATTGCTTTGTTGTATGAATGAGGAAACTGGAGTGTGACTGGAGAGTGACAAGCAGGTGGCAGAACCATGATTTGAACCCAGCATGCAAGTGTCCTCTGGAAAGGGTCTCAGGGAACTGGATGAGTGGAGCTCATGTAGATAAAGTGATCATTCCAGCCACTTCACAGCCAAGCTGTCATCTAGATTTCCTGCTTCAGGCCTGACCACCAGCCCCCAGTTGTTCTTCTCTCACACTCAGAACTTCTCAGAATTGAATGATCCCACCCACTGGGCCTGGTGGAATCTACTGTTGCTTGTTGTGAACTGTGAGCTGTTTTAAAAACCTTTTTACGTGACTGTGTCCTGTCTTCCCTTTGGATCCACATTTACATCCTCTGCCTCCCTATCCTTAGTGCCTAGGGCAGGACAGAAGCCAAAAAAATTCTTTCCCAAAAATCTGGGGGCCAAATATCCAGGCCACATACATCACAGTGCACATTATCAAGCAGGGACAGGGAGGGGAAGTTGAGGAAAGAGCAGCCATCTTTTGGGAACTTCCCTTTGAAGAGGGGGATCTCCTGGATGACCTTAGCCTGAGGCACTGTTCTGAGGTGCCTGCAGAAGCCCAGGGACCAGCCTTGATCCTTCTTCTCTCCATTCCCATCACCTTCTCCTATCAGCCTGGCCTTGGGTTTCTCCTTTGGGTTTTTTCTGTTTGTTGTTTTGGTGCCACCAGCACTTTCAGTTCTGTTTATTAGGCCCCAGGAGGGGCATTCTCTGTGTGTTCTCTTGGAGGTTTTGTGTCTCTTGGAAACTTCCCAGATGTGACACTTCTTCCTTCTTGCTCCAAGATTGCATTAGTTCAAATTGCTCTCAGGGATGTGAAGAAATCTTATCTGTCCCTTGGATGTACAAATCCTAGAGTGCCAGTCAGTTGTCAGGCCTCCATTCCATGTAAGTAGGTTGGGTAGGAGCTGGTGGAATTGTACACAATGTCTTCCCATCTTCTTGGGGGTTGATTCTGCTCTTTGCTCTGATCGGTGGGTGATTTGACCATCCAAAGACAGTAAATGATTCTGAAATGACCCTCATGCTGCTAATGAGAGAGAAGAAAGGACCATAGAGGGAAGATGAGGAAAAGCATGAAAAGGAAGAAGAGAAAAAGAGGAGAAAGAATGAGAAGCAGGGGAGAGAGAAAGGGCAAGAGGATAGGAGAAGAGAAAGAGAAGAGGAAAGGTAGAGACTGACAGAGAAAAAGAGAGAGAAGACAGGAAGCTACAGAGGGAGAGACAAAGAGAGAGTATGGGAGAGGGAGGGAGGAAGGGAGAAAGAGAGAGAGAGAGAGAGACAGACAGACAGACAGAGACAGAGACAGAGAGAGAGAGAGAGAGAGAGAGAGGGAGGGAGGGAGGGAGAAAGAGAGAGACAGACAGACAGAGACAGAGACAGAGACAGAGAAACAGAGAGAGACAGAGACAGAGAGAGACAGAGAGACAGAGGGGGGGGAGGGAGGGAGGGAGGGGGGAAAAGGAGGTAGGAAGGAGAAAGTTCATTTGTAATTAGAATGTTTGAACTTCAGAGAAGTTAATTAATAATGAAACTAGTGTCTGCCTGATGCAGATTCTGCAAAGGGCTTTGGCAGCTTTCAGAATTAATCACTGGCTTGTGACTAGTTGGGGAGGAGGAAAGAGGCTGAATGGGAAGGGACAGAGTGAAGGAGTGGGAGATTATGGGATGGGGGTAGGAGTCAGTCCAAGAAGCAGGGAGGAAATCTGAAGGTAGGAGAGAGAAAGGCCTGGAAATGGGGCAGAAGGAGGGCTGTGGATCTTTGGGAAGGCATTCCCACAGTGACCAGGGCCCACCATGGCTGGTGGTAGGGATGTGTAGATGGGAACAGATGATTCAGGGACCCCCTCAGGAAACTCCAGATCATGGGACCTTTTAAAACACAAAGGAGAACTTATTCTCAGGCATCAATCATCAAATTCCAAATTTCGAAGCCTCAGGGGAGCCTTCGAGATCACCTTTCCCAGCTCAATCGATTTTACTTGCCCCAACTTGTATTTCTGCCAAATGAGTCCTTTTGGTTGTTGGTGAGCTCAGCTTCCCATCTCCCACCTGTGTGGCACAGCATGGGCTGCCTACAGTGCCTGGACTGTGTTCTTGGACCTCCTTCGGCCCTGAAAACCCCAAGCTTCCTTAAAAGCCAAGTTCCAATGCTGCCTCCTACAGAAAGCCCTTGCTGACCCTCTCTAGTTGCTGATGCATTTTTCCTTCTCCAATTAGCTTGTATGTTTTTGTGGTGCCAAGTTGTACTCTCTAGCAGAGTGGAAGTGGGGTCTATTTTGTCTGCCTTCCCAGTGTATAGCATGGTTTCTTGTATATATCTTCCTCCCTCCCTCCCTCCCTCCCTCCCTTCCTTCCTTCCTTCCTTCCTTCCTTCCTTCCTTCCTAACTTTCTTCTTTCCTTCCTTCCTTCCTTCCTTCCTTCCTTCCTTCCTTCCTTCCTTCCTTCCTTCCTTCCTTCCTTCCTTCTTTCCTTCCTTCCCTCCCTCTCTCCCTCCCTTCCTCTCTCCCTCCCTCCTTTCCTCTAGCTCTGAACTTTGGAAACCTGGACTCAGATCCAAGCTCTGCCACTAACTAGCAGTGTGACTTTGGGCAAGTCTCTTTCTCTCTTTGGACCTCAGTTTCTTCCTTTGCAAAGTGGAGTTAATAACACTTGTACTATCAAACTCAGGAAAGTGTTTTGCAGACCTTACAATTGGCCCCTGTTTTTAGGATGCATATCAAAGATGGGGAGAGGTCCAGGGGCTATAAACTTTCTTGCCAATGCAGACTGAAACATTCTTTACAACTTATAGTGAGATGTCTGGGGCACCAGAAACAGCTGTGATTTACCCAGGGTCATACAAACAGCATGGGGCAGAATCTGAGATGTGAGTCCAAGTCTTTTAGCATCCCATGGTTCCATGCTATATGTGAAGGATTTGAGAAGTGTGAGTGGTCCTCTGATGATGGTAATTGGGGTAAAAGCAGAAATCAGTGGGTATGGGGTGGCATGGAATGGGAATCAGAAGACCTGAGTTGCTGTTCCAGTTCTGCTGCTAGCTTACCTTGTGATCTTGGGTAAGTGATTTCTCCTTTCTGAGCCTCAGTTTCCTAATCTGTAAAATGGGGTGAAGGGTCCTATTTGCTCTCTAAGATCCATTCCATCTCTGAATTGAGAACAAATGAGAACAAATAAGCATGAGACAATCTTGAGTTAAAAGGCTCTGAGATTTTTCTGGAAACCTTGAAGACAGGTGTAACATTCCCCAGAGAACAGAGAAACCAGCAACTCGAGCTGAAAGGGCCCTCCAAGGCCTCCCAGGCCATACTCACAACCCAGGGAAAGAATCCTCCCCTAGGCATCCCTAACCAGTGGGGCATTCAGGTGCACACTGCAGACCTGCCTCAGTTTCCTCCTCTGTGGAACAAGAACACTGGACTTTGGTGGCCTCTGATGTCCCTCCCAGTTCTGACACTCAGTGTCTTAAGCCCCTTCCCAGCTCTCAACGGTAAGTGGCTGAGGGCTGCCTCCCTGCTTGGCAGCCAGACCTATTCTTATGGACAGCACACGGTGCTGAAAAATTACAACTGCGTCATTCCTAGAGCTCTGAATCCTAGAATGTCAGAGTTGGGAGAACAGAGAATGTCAGAGCAGAGAGGGACCTGAAGTTACAGACCAGAGAATGTCAGAGCTGGTAAAGGCCATAGAGATGAGAATGTCATAGACCACAGCATGCTGGGAGTTGAGTGGGCAAGTCTGGGGGTCCCAGGAGCTAGGAAGGCTGGAACATTATCTCTGGAGTTAGAGGTTTTATTGTTGTTTAGTCATTTCAGTCATGTCTAACTCTCCATGACCCCATTTTTTTGGGAGAGATACTGGAGTGTTTTGCCATTTCCTTCTCCAGTTTATTTTACAGATGAGGAAACTGAGGCAAAGGGGTGAAGTGACTTGCCTAGGGTCTCGCAACTAGTGAATGTCTGAGGCTGGATTTGAAGTCAGGAAGATGAATCTTCCTGACTCCTACCTAGCACACTTTGACTTGTGTTCAAATCCCGCCTCAGACCTTTGCTAAGCTATGTGGCCCTGGGCAAGTGATTTAGCCTCTCCAACCCCGACTTTGTGCCTCAGTTTCCTTATCTATAGAAGGAGAGGTTTGGACTCCCTGGCCATGATTCTTCTTTTCCATATGGATTTCCTTCTCTTTAGCTGTTGGGCAGCCCAACATCCAGGGGAATGGGTTCAAATGGATTCAGACATGGCTTCCAGCACAGCTTTGTCCTTTTGGACTTTTCTGCATTCTTTAAAGCCCAACTCCAATGCTACTTTCCCTGGGAATCCTTCCCTGATTCTTTTGGTTAACACCACCCTCCCTCAACTTCTCCACATGGCTTGTTTTCTATGTAATTATTGGTCTTGAGCTTATTTTCCCGTCATGAGGGTAGAGGCTAGGTCTTAGCTAAACTGCCCTTCTCTCCCAAGAGGAGCAACAGTGTTTAGCATACGTTAGGTGCATAATCAGTGCTTGTTGTTGCCTCCATTGAATATGATTACCTTTTGTCTTTGTGCCCTAGTGCACAGTGCCCAACACACAGTAGGTGCTTATATTGAATTGACCTCCACTTGAGGTGAGTCCTCAGCTGACTTTTTAGGTAGAGGGAGGGCTTCTTTGGCCAATCGCTGGTACCAGTAGCTGTCCCACCTCAGCTAATCCATGGTCCTCTCACCCAGCAGGATGGAATCAAACCCAGCCCAGACCAGGAAAGGCTTTTGGCACAGTTAAGGCACCAGTCTTCCCTGCGTCATAAAGGCAAATGTTTATGTTGTGTTTAATTAGCTCCTGGACATGGAATACTGAGGCAAATAGTGTCCAGCACTGGAAGGGAGGGGGGAGTTAGTGCTTATGGGAAAACAGAGGAGGAGAGAGAGAGAGCGCCTGAGGCTGGCAGGTACGCAGACTGCAGGAGACAGACTTGGATGGAGCTCAGGGCCAGCCACTGCTCCCCTCCTCCCACATCCACACTCGGGGCTCATTACCCAGCAAGGCAGACAGGCTCATTCTCCTTGGTCCTCACTCATCCCTGCCCTGTAGCCCTGGGCTTGCGATTAGCAGGCACCAACCTGTGGTGCCTTTGAGCTGCCTTTAACTTTGGTGATGCTTTCAAATCAGGCAGAAAAAGAGAAACAAGGGAGGGATGGGGAAGCTGGAACAGATAGACCCAGAGACAGAGGAAAATGACAGGATAGAAGGAGACTGAGGCAGGGAGGATGTAAAACAGAGATCAACACAGAGGAATACAGAGACTGAGATGTAGAGAGGGAGAGAGAGAAGAGAAAAGAGAGAAGGGGAGAAGGAGAGAGAGAAGAGAGAAAAGAGAGAAGGGGAAAAGGAGAGAGAAGAGAAAAAAGAGAGGGGAGAAGAGAGAGACACAGAGAGACAAAGAGAGAAAGGAGAAACAGAGATACTGACAAAGAGAGTGAGATAGAGACAAAGAGAGACCCAGGGAAAGATTGAGAGATACCCAGAGACACAGAGGGATAGGGAGACACACACACACACACACACACACACACACACCAGAAAAGGCAGAGTGGCTCAAAGGCAGGCATGGACCAGGGACATCTAGTCCAGACCCCACAGTTTATAGATTCTCCCCTGTAAACTTAGGCCCAGAGAAGGAGAAATGCCTTGGCTAAAGTCACACAGGTCACACAGCTGGGATTAGAACTTGGGTCTTCAGCACAGCTCAGTCACCAAATAGAGACCATCAAAGAGTTAGGAAGGCCCTTGGAGATGGTCTAGTCCAGCCTCTCATTTTGGAGGGGGAAAAATGAGAACCAGAGAAGAGGCTGGTGGTTGGCCCAGTTCCTGAAGAGAGTGATCACATCCCAGCAATCACAGGAATTTGCTGACACCTCCTTGTCATTCCCAGTAACTCTTCCTTTGGTCCTCCAGCACTCCCCTGAGGTAGGCATTATTTATCATCATTGCCATTTAATGGCCTCATTGCTACCATTTTCAGGGTCATTGTTGCCATTTTATAGATGAGAAAATCAGAACTCAGAGAAACGAAAGTGACTTGACCACAGCATGGTCATGTTGTCACACAACGTGGGTCATGGTAGATTTAGAACCAGGCCTTCTGTCCCCCGGGGCCAGAGCTATATTCTTTCTATCCCAGTTCCCCCCTGGCTGTCCACGAAATGGCTTTATGTATCAGGCTCATGCAATAGTAGAGTTGGGAGGGACCTGAGAAGCAGCAACCTAGAATCTAGGTCTCTCTCCTTTGGAAACATTCGTTCCTCTTGTCTCTGTCCCTCTCACTGAATCTCCAGCTCCTGGTGGGCACTGACTATGATTGTTGCTGTCTTGACTCTGCCGTCACAGAGCAGGGTGAGGACTGGAGATTCCTGGGGCCCTGTAGTGTTCTGAGCCATGTGAGGGCAGTAGGGTTGGAGAGGACCATAATGGAGGGCTCTCTCATGAGGAACTTATGTTATAGATGGGGGAAGCAGCCCACTCTTGCGTATGCAGTGAGTTAATGGAGGAGCCCAAAGCCCAGATGCCCTGAATGCCAAGTGACGTTCCCCACATGCCTTAGGTCAAGGACATGTTAATGGAGGAAGATGGACAGAAATAACTGGCACTAAGAGCTGTTAAAATGTGTGTATCTAGGGATGGGTCCTGAGACATTATCTCAGCTCAATGCAGTGGGAAGAGCCAGACAACAAATTGCTATACAATGGGAGATCTAGAGTTATAGGTCCTGGTTTCGAATCCTATCTCCATGACTGTGTGGTCTTGGACCTTAGCCTCTCTGGGCTTTAGCTTCCTTATTGGTAAAATGAGGGGGTTGGGCTAATTAGCCTTGAAGTTTCTTTCTGGCTTGAAATCTATGGTCTTACTTACTACTTTGGGTGGCTAGGTGGCTCAGTGACTTCCAGTCTTCCAGTACTGAAGTCAGGGAGATTCCTCTTCCTGAATTCAAATCTGACCTCATGCGCTCACTAGCTGTGTGTCCCTGGGCTAGTCACTTTGTCCTGTTTGCCTCAGTTTCCTCATCTATAAAATGAGCTGGAGAAGGAAATGGCAAAGCACTCCAATATCTTTTTTTTTTGCCAAGAAACCCCCAAATAGGTCACAAAGAGTTGGATATAACTGACATACCTGAACAACACTTCTGCATGACATGGGGGCAAACTGCTTTCCCTCTCTGATCTTCTCCATTTGTAAAATGAAGAGATGGAACTAGGCGATCTCTATGGCCCATCTGTCCTTTAGAACCCATGACCCCATGAGATAAAACAGCCTTTTCCATCGCTGTTTCCTTCTTACTAGTCATTTGAAATGTTTGCATACAATCATTTATAATTTGCAGGTCTTTTGAAAAGCGTTCATATCCTTTGACCATTTCTATATTAGAGCACAGCTCCGTGTCACCTATATTTATATTAGCTCCCTGCATTTCTTGAATATCAGTCTTTTATCTGTGAGATTTGATGTGGAGGCTTTTTTCACCTCTGACATTTTTCTGATTCTATCTGCTTTGATTCAATTCTTGGAAAAGGCCTTTAATTATGTCCAATTAAAACTGCCTCCCTGGTCTTTTAGGTTCAGCTTTATCACCTGTTTTTCCATCATTGTCCATAGTGCCTGTTTGTGTTCTCCTATGATTTTTATGATATAACTTTTATCTTTAGGTCAGGTGGCCATGTAGAGCTCATTTTAGTGTGTGATGCAAGATGCTTGTCTATATCGAATTTCTGCCCAATTGCTTTCCAGTTTCAACAGTCCCAATCCTGGGGATGGGGGCTAAATAAGTATTTGGACTGGGACTGGGGTTGGTGGGGGGGCTTCTAAGCCCTGGACATGGGGGAGAAGACTCCGTAATGTTCATCTGTGTCTTCCTTGACGTTGCGCCCTCTGCCCGCACTTGGTTCGAGTGTGTCAGCATGCTGGTGATCCTCCTGAACTGCGTCACCCTGGGCATGTACCAGCCATGCGAAGACATGGACTGTCTGTCTGACCGCTGCAAGATCCTGCAGGTAAAGTCGGCTTCCTGGGCCTACTTGATTGTTGGATACTGGTTCACAAAACCAGGTCATATTATGGGTGTCCCACCTACACAGGGCAATAGGATCTTATGGTAGGGAGGCTGGGGTGGAAGATAAGTCCACTTCCTCATCACCCACTTATATTTAAAGAGCATTAAGCCTGTGTTTAAAGCAGCTAGGTGGTGAGGTGGTCTGGAGTCAGGAAGACCTGAGTTCAAATCTGACTTCAGCCACTTCCTAGCTGTGTGACCCTGGGTAAGTCACATAGCCCTGTTTGCCTCAGTTTCCTCATCTGTAAAATGAGTTGGAGAAGGAAATGACAAATGGCTCCAGTGTCTTCGACAAGAACCCAAGTGGCTCATGAAGAGTTAGACGCGACTGAAAATGGCTGAACAACAACATGCCTGTGCCATGGGAGTTCAGAAGAAGGAGAAAGATTAAGGGATCAAGAAAACCTGTCTCCCTTATAGCAACATACAAACTGTTCAATTCAATTCAACAGTTATTAAGCACCTACGGTGTGCTCAGACCAGCACTGGGTGCTGGAATGATACAACAGATAATGGGACCTTAGATCTAGAGGTGGAAGGGGCTTCAGAGGTCATCTTTTCACTTTACAGTTGGAGAAACTGAGGCCCAGGGCAGTTAAGTGACTTGCCCAAGATCTTAGAGGACAGAGATTTGGGTCTGTAAGGGACTTTGGAGGCCATCTAATCCAGCTTCCTCCTCCCTAAGCACTGCAGGGCCCTGGTGTGGTTGTGGGAACATACAAAGATGAGAAGTGACCTCTCCCTGCCCTCCAGGAAGTTACAGGCTCCCAGGAGAGAGAATGCCAGCCTAGTTGGGAATGTAGGACCTATGAGCCTGGCACTGTGTGCAGGCCTGATGAGCACAGTGCTGGGACCCAGGACAGGCAGGGAAAGGGAGCAGAGACATGGATCCCAGCCCCACAGAATCCTGAAGTCAGTCATTACCACCTTTCCCCCAGGAGTGAGGAAAGCCCAGGACAGCACCTTAAGCAGGTAGAGGGCTGGTTCCCTCTCCTGAGGGCCTCCCACTCCCCTCCACCCTCCATCTTCTGAGCTGAAGCTGCTCTGACCTTCACTCATGCTCTCTCCTGCTTGTCTCCTCCCTCCCACCCTTCACCCCCTGCAGGTGTTTGACGACTTCATCTTCATCTTCTTTGCCATGGAGATGGTGCTGAAGATGGTGGCCCTGGGGATTTTCGGCAGGAAGTGTTACCTGGGGGACACTTGGAATCGGCTGGATTTCTTCATTGTGATGGCTGGGTAGGTCTTGAGGTTACTGGTCCCTCTTCATAGACAGAGATAGTGGCTGAGGCTTGGAAGAGGGAGGAAGGCCAGGCCGGGGCGGGGGAGGGGCTGTTGGCTGAGTAATTGGTCCTCACCCTTTCTATGGATTGAACAGAACAAATGATAGAAGTAAAGCCGTGGCCATCTGCTTCTTGCCGTGTGGCAGTGTGGGGAGGGGAATTAGTCACTTAGCATTAGTTGGTTCCAAGAAAATACAACTTTAGGTAAAACAATGTTATGGGAGCAATTAGTGCCATGAAAGTGCTGTACTCCAGTGATAAGCTGGGGGATGTGGCTACAAGGTCTCAACCATGTTCTTGTAGATGGACATTATACATACATATACATCAATCCCATTCTGGTTGGCTTCAGACAATGCTTTGATGATCCAGTCCAGCCCAGGTACATGATGGGGAGAAAACGGTGGGCAAAATTCTTGTGAAAAAGAGGTGGGAGTCGGGGCAGCTAGGTGGCACTGTGGATAGGTCCTTTGGAGTCAAAAGGACCTGAATTCAAATTCGGCCTTAGACACTTACTAGCTGTATGACTCTGGGCAAGTCATTTAACTCCAACTGCTGAGAGAGGAGTGGGGGAATCCTAGTGGACTGCAAGTTCAGTAGGAGTTTGAGTCAATAGTGTATTGATCAAGCAGAAAGTCTGGTAAATGATTTGATCTTTGGCTATATTAAAAGAAGTGAGAGTCCAGAATGATGGAGCTGAGACTTGTTCTTCTCTTTCCTTATCATCCCATATCTTGAGGATTTGAGTCCATTCACAAAATACATTTTAAGAAGAACACAGATAGACCGAAGAGTGGATAGAGCCAGGAGACTTGAAACCACACCACTGGCGTTCTGTTTGACTATGGAAACCTGTAGAGACCTGAAGACCCAGCGTGAATCTGAGCCATCTTATGTGGTGGAGTTGTTGGCCTTGTTCTTCTTGGGCCAGGAGGGCAGAACCAGATGTTGGGCACTCAGAGCTATCCCAGAGTCAGTGGACTGTCTCATTAGGTGGTGAGCTCTTTGTCCCTGGAGGTCTTCAAGTATTTGTCAGAGATTTCCTAGAGGAGATCCCAGTTCAGATTCTGGCTCTATAGGACAATCATGAGATCCTAGACCCTGGGCTGGGAGAGACTTCAGAAGCCTTTTAGTACTTTTTACAGATGAGGAAACTGAAGCCCAGATAGAAAAAGTGACTTATGTAAGGTCACACACGTAGTTGTAAGTGACAGAGTGGGTTAGAATGGTATCTCAAGTCCCTCCCACCCTGAGATTCTGTTAGTGAAATCCAGAAGGTTTCTGTTTTGGTATTGTCGGAATATATATGAAATTGATTTTTAAATTTATTCTAGATGAGAAGCTATTTGCATTAGTCCAAGAGGGCTTGGAGTCAGAAGATCTGAGTTAAAATCCAGCGACTTTTCTGACTATGTGACCTTGGACTAATCACTTACCTTCTCTCTCAGTCTCTGTATGGTAATAGAACTTGCACCCTCTTTCCCAAAGGACAATTGTAAGGGAAGTACATATCCCATAAACCAGGGATGGGAAACTGTTCTGTGAAGTTTGGACTTAGTCAAAGGGCCGCACTTGAGGATCTAAAAGGCCACATGTGGCCTCAAGGCTGCAGGTTCCTCACCCCTGCTAAACTTTAAAGGGTTATAGAAATGTGACTTCTTATCATCTGGTAAGATCCAGAGCGCTGTCTTTCTCTACCTCCTGTGGACTCACAGAATGTCTGTCACAGCCAGGAGGGCCCCCTGAGATAATCCAGTTTAACACTAGGACAGTTATTTAACAAAAGTACAGAGGAGGGTACTTGTTCAAAGTTACACAGTAAATGAAGCAGCTGTTTCTAAGGCAAGTGATTTTTTGACAGTGGGTGCATGCAGGTGCACACAGGTAGGCCAGCTGAAAGCTCAGCTGCAGCATCAGGTCATTGGTCCAGCTTTTGAGGGGCATGAGGTATTCCATATAAGTGAAACTTCACATTAAGTAAAGTGTCTGATGAAGAAACACTTAAAATTTTAACCGTGTCTTATAGAAATCTTTTAAAAATATTTCTTCCCTTTCCTGCCTTAGTAGACAGATTATACAGAACATAGACTTGACGATTCAGAGTCCTCAGTCCGAATGTCCATGGTTATACTGTAGAACCTAATACAGTGACTCTTCACAGGATGTTTGAGCTGTTGATTAGCACAGCTGTATCCGAGTTATTGACCAGCACAACTGTGTGGGTCTTTATACAGCCGTCTGTGGCTGAACTGAATGGCTCCTGCCTGCTGGGTTTTTGTTGTTGCTGAGGTTCCTTCTGTCTCCTCCTTAGCCATCATCGGTCAGTGCTTGCTGCCCTGGATAGGACTGTTTCAAGCAGGCAGCCTCTCTCAATGCCTTTAATGTACAGAGTATTGTAAGTTAGGGGACTGGATGATGCAAGGAAAAACCAGAGCACTAAGCGGGTTACGTTTTAGACACGATAGACTCTGCCCCTCTCCTGTGGAGCAAAGTGCATGGGCTTTGTTATAACTGTTTTCCTGATCACTCAGATCTTTCTTTTTTGTTTTTTGTTTTAACTAAAAAAAACCCAAAACACAAAACCCAGGCACACTTAGATGGGATCTTAGGAATAATGTAGTGTAGTGCCCTCTTTTCCCATCTGGGAAAACTAGAGCTGAGAGTTAAAGTCATCAGCCAGCCAGCATTTCTTAAGTGCTTACCATGTGTTGGGCATTGTGTTGAGTATTAGGGGTGCAAGAAAAGCAAAGCACATGCCCTGCCCTCAAGGAGATGATAGTCCAATGGGGGAGCCATCACGTATATAATTAGGAACACAGAAGAAATGTGGAGAGTAGATGGAAGATGGCCTCAGAAGGGAAGGTGATGACAGCTTGGGGTGGGGCATGGAAGGCCTCCTGAAGAAGGGGGGTTAGGGGGGTTAGAGCTGGGTCTTGAAGGAAGGGGGAGGGGGCACTGAGAGACGGAGATGAGACCCATTAGAAAACTAATTGCAAGAGTTCAAGTGAAATTAACATGGGCCTGAGTTGGGCCTTGGGTCTATAGATAGTAAGTAGAAACGGGATTTGAACCCACATCCTGTGACACTGAACCTACTGCTCCTCTCACCCACTGTCACCACAGTGGAGTCCATTACATATTTAAATCACATTCCTCAAAGCAGTGCCCCTGGTGGTGCTGGGTATTGCAATGACAAAATTTTGCAGATGAGGCTACAGAGATGTTGGGAAGATAAGTGACTTGTCTAGGGTCTCACAGCTGATAGTGTCTAAGCTGGGCCCTGAACCCAGATTGTCTTCTTTTTTTTTTTTTTTTGCTTTTTGGAGGGCAGTTGGGGTTAAGTGACTTGCCCAAGGTCACACGGCTAGTTTTTGTGTTAAGTGTCTGAGGCCGGATTTGAACTCAGGTACTCCTGACTCCAGGGCCGGTGCTCTATTCACTGCGCCACCTAACCGCCCCCCAGATTATCTTCTAATTCTAAGACCAGGATGCCCGTTTCCACTGGTCCTAGCTCACTATTATGCAGTTGAAAGTAGATATAACTTGTCCAAGGGATTGGTATAGGAAACTCCCTCCATGAGGGCATTGAGAGTCTTAGACAGCTATCTAGAGCACAGAGAGGGTAAGTGATCTTCCCAGGGTCACTCAGCCAGCATGTGCCATAGGAGAGAACAGCCACTTTTCTATTACACCACAACATCTCTTACCCCTGACCAAGACCTCATTGAAAACCAGTGGGCAAACTCCTGGAACAGTTCCTGGGTCTCCTTCAACCTGCTCCAAACAGAAAAGATATTTTTCTCCCAACCTTCCACTCTTCCCAGCTTTCCCATTGTTGCTGAAGATGCCACCATCCTTCCAGGTTCCAGGCTCCCAGCCTCAGTGCCCCCCACCCCGTACCTTGTATCACTGATCAAATCTTGTCTTCCCTACCTTAGCCCCATCTCTCCCATCTGGTCTCTTGTCTGTGTCGACACAGACAACATCCAGCTTCTCTTTCCCCTAGACTATGGCAGCAGCCTCCCAACTGGTCTTCCAGTCTCAAGTCTTCCCCTCTTCTTTCCCTCCAGTGCTCAGCTGCCAGCATAAATGTGCCCATGGTACTCTCCTGCTCAGGCACCTCCACTCTGTCCCCTGTTCTCTCTAGGATAATATGTCAACTCCATTTGACTTATTAGGGTCTCTCTCAACTCATTATATATTACTGAAGCAACTGGTGCTGCAGAGGATAGAGCCCTGGGCCCGGGGTCAGGAAGCCCCAAATTCAAATTCAGCCTCAGATACATACTAGCTGTGTGGTCCTGGGCAAGTCTCTTACTTTGTGTTTGCCTCAGTTTTCTCAACTGTAAAATGGGGTTAATAGCACCATGGTTGTTTTGAGGATTAAATAAGATAATATTTGTTTAACAGAAGTGCTTAGCACAGTGCCTGGTACATAGTAAGCTGTATATTTTTATTCCCCTTTCTTTCCCTCAGTTCCATTATTCCCCCTTCTGGACTCTCTTCCTCATATAGGACACCACTTCCCAACTCTATGCCTTTTGTATTGGTTGTACCCTGTACCTGGAACACCCTCCCTCTTCCCTTCCACTTCACAGAATCTCTCTCTTCCTTTAAAAAGCAGCTCATGTACACTGTCTACAGGAAATTCCCAGATTCCCCCAGCTAGTATCCCATAGAGGAACTTGTATTTCACTCCTGCTCATTTATTTGGTTCATAGTTTATCTACCTACCTACCTACCTACCTACCTATCTACCTACCTACCTACCTGTCTGTCTGTCTGTCCATCTATCTACATATCTATCTATCCATCCATCTCTCTGTCTTTTTGCCTGTCTGTCCGTCCATCCATGCATGCATCCATGCATCCATCCATGCATCCATGCATCCATGCATCCATGCATCCATGCATCCATGCATCCATGCATCCATGCATCCATCCATCCATCCATCCATCCATCTGTCTTCCTATGTCTGTCCATCCATCCATCTATTCATCTATCCATCTGTCTCTATCTGTCTGTCTATCTATCTATCTATCTATCTATCTATCTATCTATCTATCTATCTATCTGACACCTAGCTCCTTGAGGGACAGAGTTTGTCTTTGCTTTGGATTCCCAGCATCCAGCACAGGGGCCAGCACACAGTAGGCACTTAATCCATTTATTTGTCAGCTCCAAGCTCTTGGCTGAGACTGGGGAAGTTCCCCCTTGTTGTGTGTGCCCTTGACAGGTCCTGAGTTTTCCCTGCACTGAGATAGTTGGCAGAAGCTGGTCTCCTGGGCAGATGATTTATTTATAAGGAACACTCATCGATGATTTTGCCTTCATCTGAAGGCCTTCCTTGAATGCCTGCTGGGTGCCTGGCACTGTCTCACCAGGCCTTCGAAGAAAGAAAAGCATCTCACTTCATCATTAGTCATAAACACAGAATGTCAGAGCGGGAAGAAACTTTAGCGGTCACCTCATTCTGCACCTTCCTTTTGCAAAAAGGAAAGTGACTCCACTGGAGGTCACAAGCCTGTCTGCCTGACATTGAATCAGACTACTGTGGGATGGCCTTTTCCTCATTTTTGGTGGGGAAACTGAGGCCTCAAAGGGCAATTCATGGTACCACGGCTTGTTTCCCAAGAAATAAAGTTGGCAGAAGTCTGATCCCTGGATGGATATGTGGCTGTGTTACTGTCTTTACAAACTGTTAGTCTTTTGTTTTTGTTTGTTGGTTTTTAAATGAGAGGAGCTATGGTGTAGTAGAAAGAAGGCTGGGTTTGGAATCTGAGGACCTGGGTGCAAATTCTGGCACTCTCATTTGATGTCCCTCAGGCAGGTCACTTTCCTCTGGGCCTCATCGTTTTTGTGTATGAGATGATGGTGGTCGGATTGTATGGCTCCAGGGTTCCTTCCAACACCAAATCCTCTCACCCAAGAACCCATGACAAGTTACAGACAAATTTCCAAAGAGTGATGTCCGGTGGTTACTGGGTCCCTTCAAGAACTGCTCCAGTGACAAATCCCAAGCGTTGCCTCCTCCAGGAAGCCTCCCCTTATCCCTTCAGTTGGTAACAACCCCCCCTCCTTCTCCATCTGTATCCCTTGGGTCCCCCTCTTTGCTCTGTGGAGGGCTGTGGTGTCTAAATTTCCTTTGTCTCTAGTGCTTAACTCTACTCCCCTACTTGGTAGGATTCAGTTGCATTTTGAATTGAAAACCTCTGCTTTATCACTTACGTGTATGATCCTACACAAGCCATTTAATATCTCTGAGACTCAGTTTCCCCATTTTAAAATGGGGACAGAGAGAAACTGCGGGTATGTGATTATAGGATGTGTGTATATTGAGAGGGTAAAAGTGATAGAGGGTGGATTTGAACCTGAATCTTTCTGACACCAAGTCCAAAGTTCTTTCTAGCATACCTCACCACCTCTAACTTAGACATGGAAACCCTCATGCAGACAAACAATGCCCTTCACAATGAAGGCTTGCTATTTCTGATTCTCCACAGCCCTCCCAGGTAGTAGATACATCACCCATCATCACCCATGGTTAAGCAGGCCAGTGGTGTCAAATTCAGATCAACTTGGGGGCCATCAAGCCACATGGCCCCCTATTGACTCAGAAAACCCCATATCAGCACTATCTGTGGTCTATTAGATTGCATTTATTTTGTTAAATATACTCCCATTCCATTTTAATCTAGTTCTACTGCCGTGGCTGAAGGGACATGTTTGATACCTCTCATCTAGCTCCACGTGCACCTCTCCCTCATTAGAAGCTTAGCATTGGTCATCCCTCGAGGCAGATGCCTCAGCTTCCTTAGGGAGGGTTCAGAGTCAAAGTTCACACATCCCTGCACTGCCCAGGTGCAGAGACACCACTCTAAGGACTTGAGCTTGTCTGAGCATCTGTGGGATGCCTTTTGTGGCAGTCCCCTGTCTCGCCTGAGCTGGGCCTCTGGATCCCTGACAGGACTGAAGATGCAGGGGATGGTAGGAGATCAGTTTGTTTACAACAGCAACAATGATGGTCAATGGCCACGAAGCACCTGGTGCTTTCCACCATTGTCTCATTTCTCACAAGACGGGAGGAAGGCAAGGCAGTACCATTTTATAGATGGGAAAACTGAGGCTTAGGGAAGGGAAGTAGCTTGCCAAGGGAGGATCAGAGGGAGGTCATTTGACTCATAGGATCATAGGCTCATGGCTTTCAAGTTGAAAGGGATCTCAGAGGCCATCTACGAGGAAACTGAGGCCCATGGAGTCTAATTGGCTTGCCCAAGGTCACACAGCTAGTGTTGGAGGAGGGATAGGGTTCCAGGTGATTCCTGTACCCCAATCCATGTACCTTTCATCCTCTGCCACTGGTCTTTCCCTTTGACACTGATGCTTCCCTACCAAGTCCTAGGGTGCCTGGAGCCGTTAGCCACAGGAGATCAGGCCTGCTGCCTCAGCAGCTTCTAAACTGGCTGTGCCACCTGGCACAGAAGGTATTCTGGGGCTGATGAGTTAGTTGAATGTGACTGCCATAGCATCTGTGAAGAAAATTGGTACTAGGGGAAGCTGGAGCAGTACTGGGAGTCTGATTGTAGGGGTCCAAGAGGGCTGGCAGGAGAGCAGAAAGGAGAAAGCTGAGGTTCCAAGGGGAGCAGAGATTTATTTGCCCAAGATCACACAGCTGCTTAGGAGGACAGGTCTAAATCCAGTGCTCTCTGTATCCATGTCAGGGCCATTTGAAGAAGCCAGTGGTGAGGCCCATGGGAAATGTTTTAGAAATAGAAGGGGTTGTTCACATCATTTTGTTCTCTTGCTGGAGCTCTGAAAGAGGCGGCTGAGCATATCTCCTCTGGAGCTGGGCACAGGAGAAGAGCCCAAGGGGAGAACTTGGCTCTCCTGGACCTAGGAATGGACTGGAAGCTTCAGAGGGAAAGGGGAACAGTGGAGGCAGGGCATGGGAATTTCCATCTGATTCTTTGCTGTTATGAAGCTCAATGTCTGAGGAAGACCGCTGGCCACAACCCCTACCTGGTCCCTTGTTTCTCCAAACTTGGGGACTCTCTGTCCTCCTGTAGCTGCTGCTTTCTCCTCTTCGTCCCAATCCCCTTGTGTTCAGCAGACTCTCTGGGCCTTATTCTTCTCATCCCAAAGCACCAATCTCCAGGCTCCTCCTTTCCTACTCCCCCCTCTTGCTTTCCTTCTTATTTCTCCTCCTCCCTTGATCCCCTCCACTCCCCCTCCTCACACCTGGCAAGCCACAAGGGCCTCCAGGATTCTGTGCATTTTGTGGTCAATGTGCTGTTTCCTGGGCAACAGGAACTGATGATGCCCAGAAAGCTTCTTCTCTTTGCTGTCGGCCATGCCCCACCCCTAAGCACCCCACTCTGATCCAGATATGCCTTGGATCTTAGAGTTGGCAGAACCTATTGGGTCCATCCAATATAGCCTCCTACCCCATTCAAGAACATTAGCTACATCATCCTCGATGCTTCCACTTTGGGTGAAGGGGAGCTCACGATCTCACAAAGTAGTCCATTGCTTTGTGGGACAAGCCTGAATTTTAGAAATTTGCTTCTTATATTGAATTTAAATCCATCTCCCTCCAAATTTTCCCCATTGCCACCTTGAACTTTGTTTTCCCCTCTCCCCTACCATAGCTGGAATGTGTTCCCTTTTATGCCTGTCTGTTTAGAATCTCTGATTTCCTTCAAGGCTCTGTTCAGGCATTACATCCTGCAGGATACCTTTCCTGGTTGTCCCTCCCCCAAGATGTTAGTGCCTCCCCCATGAATTATCTTGCATTTACTTTGTGTGTATATACACATATACACATATTTGTGTACATACATATACACATCTGTCTATCTGTCTATCCATTCATCCATCTTTCTATCCTTCCACATATCTATCTACCCATTTATTGATTCAACTATCTATATCTATCCATCTCTCTATCAATCCATCCATCCTATCTATCTTTCCACCCACCTATCAATTCATTTATTTGGCCATCTATATCTATCCATCCATCCATGTATCCATCTACCTATCCATTTATCTATTCATCCACCCACATATTGATTCAACTATCCATCCGTCTGTCCATCTTCCTGTCCGTCCATCCATCCATCTGCCTGTCTGTCGGCCTGCCTATCTATGTATCATCTATCTAATCTATCTGTATATATTGAGGAGGCCCCTGCCTCTCCTATTACTGCCTTTAACACATCTGGGCAGGTCTCTGAACCTCACTCTCTTTATTTATTACATGGGGATCACAGCACTTATCTCAGAGTTGTGGGGAGAGCACTTTATAGGAGCCAGTGGAAGCTGGGTTCCTAACTGGCCCCCCTTTTCAGCCTCATTTCATCAGCCATGTTGATGGGGAAGCCATAGGATCATGGAATGAGAGCTGGAAGGGACCTTGAGTTCAGTCCTTTCATTTTATAGAAAAGGAAACTGAGGTGCAGCATGGAGAATGACTTCTAGGTAGTAATGGCAAAGCTGGCCCACTGCCTCCAATCCTCTGCTCTTTCTGTCATGCCCACTGATACAACTTCATCCTGGCAGCCCTCTGCCCATCCTAAGCTGCGCATCAAGTGATTTTCTGGTGTAACAGACACTTGAACAGAAGCCGTGTTCAGGAGCTGAAGGGTATGGGTGGCCAAAGACCCCAGGGCCAGTTATTTTTGGTTTCTCTCTTATCTTGGCTTCCTTGATTGCTCCAGCAACACTGAGGGAGAACAGTATCTCTATCTCCTTTTCAGTAGACGGTTCATAGGCAAACAGCACTTGACGGAGACTTAGGCAGTCTTGGGCTGAGGTTCTATAGACTCAGTGGGCCTGCAGGCATTTCTGAGTGCCCGGTGCACCAGACACTGTGATCAGAGCTGGAGAAGTAAATGCAGACTGCAAAGGGGCCCTCTTCTCTTATGCCTCTCTAGGGAGATAACCAACATACATACACACAAACATACACTGAATAAATAGAATTAAATGCAAAGTGTTTTTGGCAAAGCAGGGTGCTAACAGTTGTGGGGGGCAGGTGAGGCTTCATGGAGAAGGCAGCAAGTGATCTGAGTCTTGAGGGATTCTTTATTGTAGAGGGGAGGAGTGAGAGCATTCCAGGCATAGAGCACAGACAAAGCAAAGGCACAGAGATGGGAGAGAGGAACAGAAAGGACCATAGATTATAGGAAGGAGAATAAAGTGTCATGAAGCTGGAAAAGGGGTTCAGGCTGGATTGTCAAAGGCTTTAAAAGTCAAATGTAGAGCTTTATATTTTATTTGAGTAATAGGGAGCCACTGGAATTTATTGAGTAGGGGAATGACATGGTCAGAACTGTATGTAAGGAAAATCATTTTGGTTCTGGCCAACAGAATGACTTTGGGCAAGTCACAGCCTTGGCAGGTGGCAGTAGTACAGGATGTTGGGTTGGGAGTTAGTGGACTTGGTTTGGATCCCAGCTCTTGACCAAGAGACCTTGGTCAAGTCCCTCTCTTGGGACCAAAATTGTATCATCTGCAAAATGAAGGGGTTGGACTTTGTGGCTCTGAGGTCAGCTCCAGCTCCAACAAGAAGCATGTATTTAGTGCTTTAAGATTTGCAAAGTTCTTTATTCATTATCATCCCATTTAATGGTCACAACAATTTTGTGAGGTAGATGCTTTTATTTACCCCTAATTTACAGTCAAAGAAACTGAGGCAAGCAGAGCTTAAGTGGATTGTCCAGGTTCAGACAGCTGGCGTCTTGAACTCAGGTCTTTCTGAGTCCAGGTCCAGCTCTCTATCTTCTCTGCCATCCAGATTCCTGAATCTGTGATCCTTTGATGGTCTCATTCCTTCTTTGAATCCTGGATTCCTCATTGGCAAGTTGGGTCTAATATCCCCTGTGCCATCTTCTCTACAAGATACAGCGGAGATACAGTGACATCCAGTACAGAAGTGCTTGGTTGTTCAGTCATTTTCAGCCGTGTGACCCTGTTTGGAGTCTTCTTGGCAGAGGTGCTAAAGTGGTTTGCCATTTCCTTCTCCAGCTCATTTTACAGATGGGAAAACTGAGACAAACAGGGTTAAGTGACTTGCCCGGGGTCACACAGCTAGTAATTATCTCAGGCCAGATTTGAACACAGGAAGATGAGTCTCCCTTACTCTAGACCCAGTGTTCTAAATATATTACTTTGAAGCTCTGAAAGATCTATGGTCCCATCAACATGAACCTGTCCCTTCACTGATGAAGACTGCAGCCTCTCATAGCCTTTGTGAATCAGCTTCACCTTCACAACTGATTGGGGCTATAGAAAGTCTTCCCCTGATAGTCAGACTCTGGGAGATGAGACTTTATGAGTCCTGGTCCTGACACCATTTGCACAGTCTGTCACTAGGCCTGTTTTGAAGTCTTCCCAACTTAGTGGGAACCTGCCCAGACTTGAGATCAGCTGGTACAGTCCGAGAGTCCAGGTCACCTCCATGCTATGCTGAGGCAGGCTGCAGAGTTAGCAATAAATGTCAGCTATTATTAATTCTGAGATTTATCCTAAATTGGAAATATATTTTTCTAAAGTGACTGGCTACAGGCCATTTCCCCCTTCTCCCAAGTCCTAATAAAAGCTTCTTTTAAAAGCTTTCATATATCAACAGGGATCTTAACATTAATGGAATCCCCTCCCCCACAATTGGACTTAGTACTTCCTAGACAGAACTGCTAAATGGCTGAATGGGAACAATGTGGGCCCAGATCCTGACTTCCATTTCCTAAGTGGTGACCTTGGATAAGTGACTACTTCTCTGAAAAAAACCCGAAGTAATCCTAGGACGACCTGCTCTACAGGGCTGTTGGGAGCATTAGACAGGATGAAGATGGGACATCCCATTGCAAACTGTAAAGCCCCACCTCTAGATTTGTGAGCATTGCTGTTGTTGGAGGGGACTTAGTGATGGTTCCAGTGCATCTGTAATTCCAGCTGGGTGCCCAGCCTTGGTGGTGGCCGGGTCTTGAATGGTATGATAACAAGAGCATTGTTCAGGTCTCAGGAGCAGCATCAGAGCATGCGATTTTCAGTGGGGTCTAAGTACTTGTCCCCTCCCTCATGTTCTTCCTCATGGGACTAATCTGAGTAGCTGGATGCCTCTTGAAGGATGGCTGCATTGAGTGGGAAAGTTCAGGGACTGAAGGGTCAGGGAAGAAAGATTTATTAAGCACTTCCTATGTGCCAGGCATGGTGCTAGGCACAGAAATGAAAGTATCCCTGCTCCTCATAAGGTTCCCAGTACATACAGTATAAATACAATTAAACACCAAGCAGTTCATTACAAGGTAGCTTGGGAGGGAAGACCCTAGCCGTTGGTGGGGGGATCAGGGAAGGCTTCCCAGAACAATTTTTAAATGCTTACAATAAAATATATAGGATCAAAAAGGGAACTATATTAAAAATACAGTTATCATCAAAGTATTTTTAAAAACCAAGTTCATAGACCCAGGTTAAGAACCCCTGAGTAAAGAAGAAGGGGGCCCAGGACAGAGCCATTAGGCATGACCACAGTTAGGGTATGTGGTTGATGAGGCAGGAAGGGAGACCAAGAAGGATCTATCAGACCAGTGAAGACAGAGTCAGGAGAGAGTCAGATCACAAAAAGCCAGAAAAGAGAGCAACCAGAAGCAGAGAGGATGAGACTGATAAAGGCCAGCTCATTTGACAGTTTGTGATGCCACTGGTAACTTTGGGGAAGGTAGTTTCAGTAGAATGATGAGGCTAGAAGCCAGATTACCAAGGGCTGAAGGATGAGAAGAAGAAATGAAGCCAGCCTGTAGAGACAATTTTTTCTAAGGAATTTGTCTGAGAAAGGTGAGGGAGATACAGGCTGATTGCCTGAGGGGGTGGTGTAATCTAGTGAAAGGTTTTAAAGGATGGAGGAGACAGGTATGTTTGAAGGAAACAGGAAAGGAAATGGTAGATAAGAGATTGACAATTTGATAGGGGGATGACTGATGATGCCATCTGCTGAAAAAGGTGGCTGGGGATTGAATCAAGGGCACATATGGATTGATCCAGGCAAGGAGAAGGGCTTCCCCTGTCGGAAACTGGGGAAAAGAATGAAAGAGTCAGGGTCCAGGCATGTCTGGGGGTTTTGAAGTGGATAAAATGGAGAAGATGGAATTCTTATTGAATAATCTCCATTTTATCCATGAAGAAAGAGGTGAGATTCTCAGCTGAGGGAAGGGAGATGTGGAAGTGTGGGATATTTGAGGAGGGAAGAGAAAGTCTGTAAGAACTTCTGCAGGGAGTGAGCTAGGATTAAAAGGACTGCCTTGCTGCAGTGAGGACCCACTCTAAGTTAGAGAGCACAGATTTGTAAGGTAACATGGTTGTGAGATTTGCTTCCCTCACAGCAGGTTGTAAATAGGAGTAGAGAAAGCAGATGCTGGGAGGAATCCAGAACTGAAGTCTGACAGTAAATGAGTGGCAAAGGGATAAAGGGGCAAAGGAGAGCAGAGGATGGCATTGAAATGAAGGCTTACCCTATATTCAGAATTGGAAAAGGAGGACAGTGAAGACAGAGTAAAGACAATGGCCTGAGAAAGTATTGAGGGGTGTGCATGTGGGGTGGCTGGAAGGTTGGGAGGGGAAGCATAGGGAGAGATGGAGTGATAGGAAGTTATGGCCAAATGGGGAATATCAGGGTATTTAATTAAGGAAATGTGACACTTGTGGATAATGGTGAGATTGTGTGTGTGTGTGTGTGTGTGTGTGTGTGTGTGTGAGTGAGAGAGACAGAGAAAGAGACAGAGACAGAGACAGAGAGAGACAGAGAGAGAGAGACAGAGAGAGAGAGACAGAGAGAGAGAGAGAGAGAGAGAGAATAAGAGTGAGAGAGAGAGGTTGAGAGAAGGATGAGGTCTAGAATTTAGGAGAATGAGACTTTGGAAAAATAGGGAATTTAGGGGAGTCCCCAGTATAAATTAGGAAGAGAAAATGGTGCACCAGGTGCCTAATTACTTGAAAAAAGATAGAGAATCACCTAAAGACCAGCATATAAAAATCACCATGATATAGACTAGTTGGGAAATTTCTATCAAGTCTGCTCAAAGGTGGATGTGGCTGGTGGATTGTTGGAGCTCAGGAGTTCTGAGCAATAGGACTGAAGTCCGTTAGGTAACAGCCCTATTCTTCTCTTTCTAGTCAGGGGTTCTTATCCTGGAGTCTATGGACTTAAAAAAATACTTTTTAACAGTGTTTCAGTATAATTAGTTTACTCTTTAATCTTATCTATTTTATCAGATGCATTTAAAAACATTGTTCAGAGCAGCCTTCCCTGATTCCCCCAACTGCTAATGTCCTCTCTCCCAATCTATCTTGTAATTAACTGCTTGGTGTTTAATTGTGTTTATAGTATGTAGATAAAGATATAGACATATACATAGGTATGGATATAAAATTTTTGATTGCATGCCAGTCAAGGGTGAATGGCATTGAATATCACAAGTCCTTTTGGATTGATATAAGAAAATCTATGCTGCCCTACTCTTGACATTACACTTGGGTTAAGGGGAAGAATCACAGGCTCTCTGTGGATTTAGAAATGGAAACTCAGAACATTCAATATCAGAGGTAGAATGTTAAAGCTAGGAGAGACCTTAGAACATGGAATGTCAGCTAGGAAGAATTTTAGAACATGGAATGTCAGAGCTGGGAAGAGCCTTAGAACAGGGGATATCAGAGCTGGGAGGGAGCTTAGTTAGATACCCCACTTTCTTCCCTGGCCACTTTCCCAGAGGATCAACATACTGGTGGTGAACACAGAAATCACCCCATAACTGATCATTTTGGGAGAGACTCTTCCAGGATAACTGTGGCCTTCACTGCATTCTGCAGCATTACTGAGGCTCTGAAAAGTCAGGGTTACCAAAAGGCAGTGGTGCAGTGGCCAATCTTTTACCCAGCAGCAATAGTTGCAGCCCCTCTGCTGAATAAGAGATATCCCCTGATTTCTAGGAATGTGGCACAGTAACTTGGGGTGCAGTTTCCTTGCTCTCTACTTCTTCATTCATTTTCCTTGCTGTCTGTCGGAGCTGGAATAAGGACTAGGCATATTATTCTTAGCCCCAGAAGGCCGGGCCAAGGTCAGTGTGTGTCACAGACATTTTGGGTTGTCTGTGGGGTGAAGTGGATTTTCATCAGTAAAAGGAAGAGCTGTTCTGCAGTGAAGTGGGCTGCCTCCAAATGGATTGCACTCCCTGTCCCTAGAGGCCTAGAGGTGTGTGTGTGTGTGTGTGTGTGTGTGTGTGTGTGTGTGTGTGTGTGTGTGTGAAGATTAGGCACATTCACTCTTGAAAGGCCAGGACTCTGAGACTTAGAATCAAGAAGATCTGAGGTCAGTTTCTGAACCAGATACTAGCCATTTGATCCTTGGCAAATTTCTTAAACCTTCTATGTCTCAGTTTACTCATACATAAAATGGGGATAATAATACCTTGCCCAGTCAGGAGGATCAGATGAGTCAACATGTGAATGCTTTGACAACCTTAAGATATTCTATAATCGCTACCTATTATTATTCCTTTCTGGCTCTTGGATTATAACATATGATGCTCAGAATGTTGGTCTTATTCACCTTCTGCTGTTTCTGCACTTGGGTACTGTGGCAGGCAGCTGACTGAAGGCTCCCCATCCCTTGAAGCAAAGAGGCAGGAATGGGCTCCTCTCAGACCACACTGCTCTCTCTTCTGACTTTCTCACACCATCCTTCTGGGTCAGGGTAGAAAAGGGCTTAGCCCCATGAATCCACACCAAGCTCTCTTAGTGAGCTAGATCTGCAATTGCTTTTTTCAGTCTGGGTTTCCCCATCTTAAGAGGGCTAGAAATGGCTATTCTTGGGACCAATTCCTCCGCTGATTCTACTGGAGCTTTTGTCTGCTCTGTTTCTGATTTGGTCTGGTTTGGTTCCTCTATACAAAAAACCTGGTACCCCCTCCCCCCCAATTCAAGTTTGGTTCTATTGGTTCCAAACTTGGTGTAGTTAACCACTTGTCTTTAGCCCTACTGTAGCTCAGAGCTCCTGAGGTCAAACAATCCACCGGCCTCACTCTCTGCAGTGGCAGAGATGCTAGGCATGCACCATCAGAATTTCAGCACGAGAGAGATGAGAAACAGGCTAGCTTAGTCAAAGAGACAGACTGAAAAGTCCCAGGTGCCAAAGGTTCTGCCTTTTGGGAGACTGAGGGAGTTATTAATAGAAATAGAAAAAATAAATCAATATTAGCTCATTCTTGCCCCCAGGTGGCCTGGAGCCACCAAGCTGAGCTACCATGGAGTTATACCCAGTGTGAGCTATGCAACTCCAGCAACGCTCGCTGCATCTCCTGACCCCAGGCAAAGACATACCTGTAAGAAGATGGAGAGCAAAGTCTTTTATCTAAAGCAGAGGTTCTTAACCTGACGTCTGGGAACTTAAACATTTTTTGATAATTGTATTTCAATAGAATTGCTTTCCGTTATAATCCTATGTGTTTTATTTGATTCATTTAAAAACATAATTCTGAGAAGGTATCTATAGGCTTCAGCAGTCTACCACAGAGGCTCAGGATACAAAAATGGCAAAAAACCTTTCATCCAAAGAAACTGGGTAACAAAATATTATTACAACAATGAAGAAGTAGCTTGACAGGGAAATAGGAGACTTTACTTTTAAATTCCATTTACAGTATTTGGATGAAATTGGAGAGGAGAAGAGAAAGCTGCTTACTGTCTCAGTTCTTTAGAGAGACACATAGTTCATTTCTTCCACAGAGGTATTTCACCAGGCTCATCACCCTAAATGGGGAACTTTCTGTGATCAAGGACAGTCATTATCCTTCTGATCACTTCTTTCTTCCTGTTTGTTTCACAGGAGGCAGGGAGGAATAAATGCCAAATGCTGTTACTGCTGCTACGTAGGCATTCTTTTCAATGCTCTAGCTGTCTTATCTTTCTTCATCTCCAACTGATGCTGCTGCTGTAGGGGAAGGAGAAGATGTCTCCCCTTAATTTCTCTTCTCTTATTAATTCAGTTCCCAAAGTCCTATTGGTTCAAAACTTCACAAGTTTTCCTCAAAATCCCCTGCAGTTCAAATCACAAGTATTCCATTGAAACCCCAAACTACATTTCACAGGAATTTCATAGATAGCTTGTCCCTAAAGACTTGTGCAGCCTGTGCAGAAGGCTTCCCGTTCTTCTCAGGAGTTTAGAATTTTGTAGTCCCTTGCAAAATCAGCTGCAGATTCTTGGCATCTGACATAATACAGCAAAACATCAAATACACATCAGAACATAAGAGAACAAGAATGACTTACCCAGAATCTCAAGAATCTATAATAGAGTACCATTTACTGAACAGATGCATCAGTCAGTCAGTAAGAATTTATTAAGCCCCTGCTATGTACCAGACATTGTGCTAAGCACTGTGGATGCAAAGAAAGGGAAACCACCCCAAATTCAGTCCCTGCTCTTAAGAAGCTCAAGAGAGACAGCATGAAAACAACTATGTTTATATATAATACGATTATATATTGTATTTTTGTTGTGTGTATATATACATACATATACATATATGCATCTTTGCATGGTTGTGTGTGTGTGTGTGTGTGTGTGTGAGAGAGAGAGAGAGAGAGAGAGAGAAAGGGGGAGGGAAGGGGAGAAGGGGGTGTATGTGAGAGGACTTAACTGATTAGATATGGGGGTGAGAGAGTGAAGAGTCGAGGATGATACCTTTACTGTACTGTAAGCTGGGTAATTTGGAGGATGGTAGTGCCCTGAATAGAAATAGGAAAATTAGGAAGAGGGGAGAACTTGGAAGGAGAAAATAATGAATTCAGTTTTGGACAAGTTGAGTTTAAGATGTCTCTGAGACATCCAGTTCAAGATAGATCCCAAGGCAATTGGATTGGGAGACTGGAGATTGGGAGATAGCTTAGGGATGAATAAGCAGAAAAAATAGATCTGATAAACATCAATGATAAATGCCGAAGGCAGGAAACAATGCAAAACATTACTAGCTAGCTGGCGGTCAAATTTATATATGAGGACAATAGGGGTGGATTGCAGAGGGTAGATCCTTGGACTACTGACCATTGTCTCATTTATACAGCTGCAGGAGGTTCTGTCAGGGCAATGAGACATTTACTTACTCAGATAGCTGGAAGAGAAAACATCCAGAAAGCATAATTGGAAAGACAAGATCAGTGATGTCAAATAATAGCCTTTCCCTCTTCTCCATGGAAAATTGTGGTGCATAGGAGAAGTGACAAAGGACTGGAAATGGGCAGATGTCCTAATTGGTAGAGACAGAAGCAGAGGTAAAGAGATAGTCAGGCACAGAAACAGAGACAAGGGTAGGGGAGTTCTTCAAACTTTTCAGACTTTACACTAATAAGACTGACAAATAG
Organism: Pseudocheirus occidentalis; assembly: GCA_028646575.1. NCBI lineage: Eukaryota > Metazoa > Chordata > Mammalia > Diprotodontia > Pseudocheiridae > Pseudocheirus > Pseudocheirus occidentalis. Next base: position 231,328,425 of record CM053597.1, read on the forward strand.
TTCTTATCAAAATTCTAGAATGTATTACCAAAGGGATGGTTTGTAGATATTTAGAAAGGGAAGCAACAATCACTTAAAAACAGATTGGGGTTCTCCAGAAGCATGTCACACCAGACTCACTTCATTTCCTTTTTTGATATTGTAAATACACAGCTAGATCATGGAAATGCTATACAATGCTGCCCATGTAAGGATGGTAGCTCAGTGGTTATAGTTTGCCAGGCATTTTATATACATTATCTTATTTGATCTCATACTTTAGACCATGAATAACACACATAGATCTTCCTCAAGAAGTTTTACAAAACCTCTCCTTATCACAATGGTCAAGGTGGAGAGATATGGATTAGATAATAGAACAAAGCAGATTTGGCCCTGACTAACAGGATACAAGGAGTATCAAGGCTCTGTCAAAGTCCTTTAGGGGCCTCTCCTTGGCCTTATGCTGTTCATCATTTCTCTCAGTCATCCGGATAAATATGGCATTAAAATTTTGGATCACAGAACCACAGGTTTTGGGGCAGCTAGGTAGTACAGTGACAGAGCACTGGCCCTGGAGTCAGGAGGACCTGAGTTCAAGTCTGGACTCAGACACTTGATCACAGTTACTAGCTGTGTGACCTTGGTCAAGTCACTTACCCCCAATTGCCTTGCCTTCCCCCCTCCAAAAAAAGAACCACAGATTCTGGATACTTCAAGATAAGAGAAGAATTAAGGACATGAAATAAGTCTTAAGTATCTGAATGACTGTTATATGGAAGCAGTTCAGTCTGGTTTTGCTTCTGTGGGTGGGGATAGGGAAGGGGGCAGAATCAGAAGTGGGGGAGGGGAGGCATTGCAGAAAACATTTAAGCTTTGTATAAGAAAAATCTCTGAACAAATTAAACAGTCCAAGGCCATATAGATGTATAGAAACTAGAACTGGGTGAATTTGGAAGGTGACTTCAGGAGACAGTGGGCTTTCTATATTAGGGGAGAGAGGACAATTGATCACAATTGATAGGGGATGTTTTTAGAGAAGATTTCAGCCTCATATGCCATTTGGCTCGGGTGATCTCTCAGGTCCTTGTCAGTGACACTGCTGTTTCAAAGCTCCAAGGTTCTGTGTTGTTAGGGCCCTCCTAGATCTGAGATTCGACATTTTAGCATTCTGTATTCTAAATTCCTCCAAGGTCTCAGATTAACCCTCCAGCCCCTGACTTGCTCTGACAAGTCTTATTCTAATATTTTCTGTTCTAAGGACACTTTAGGCTCTGAAATGCTATGATTCTATTACATCCCAGTGAACTAGCTTGAGGACCCTGAGAAGTTAATTAAGTCCAATTCAGCAGACCTTAATTGAATGCCTGTTTGGCTGACTTGACTGCAGACAGGTAAATCTAAACTCAAGCACTAATGATTTCTAGGACTTCGGCAGCCACCACTTTCAACAATGATGAGAGCAGTTTTGTTATCTTCAGAAAGGCAGCCTTGGGGAGTTTGGAGAACAGATGTAGGAGACGGCAATGCAGGGCTCTAGTCCTGACTCTGCCTTTAACTTTGGGTTAGCCTGCCGCTTCTCCTCCCTAAACCTCAGGTCCCTCTTCTATAAATGGAGGGAACTGGAAGAATCACCCTAACAGTCTAAAGTAGTGGTAGTGTAAGGCTCTCTTGATCCCAAGTCTCTTCTCCACTTGCCCACCACCAAAGTATTGACATTCCCATCCTGGTTTACTCCCTATGGTGAAGCATGATCTCCCCACGGCCCTTGTGAATCTTGATGGTCTTTAAAGTATACCCAGTTTGATAGGGTCAGAGGTTTAGAGCTGGCAGGAACCTAAGAGGTAATCTAGTCCTTACCCCATTTTACAGATGAGGTAACTGAGACCTAGACAGGTTTTGAGGTCTCAGGGGTAGTAAGTGGCAGAGCTGTGTGACCTCAATTTGTTTATCTGTAAAACAGGACCATTAATCTCACACAGTACTGTTGTGAGGATCAAAGAAAACATAGGACCATAAGAACCTCAAAGGCAGTCTAATCCAACCTCCCTTGTTTAAGGGATGAAGAAACTGGGAATTAAAGAAGTTTAGTGACTTGTCCAGGGTCATATAGGAGTGCACATGAAAGCATTTTGTACAATAGGTCCACTAGTCAGACCCTGGGGATTGTCTTTTCAGGGGGGTGTAAGCTTCTTGAAGAGATTTCCCCTGAAATAGTCAGGGGCTATTTTTAATCTTTGTCCCAGTATTCCAAGGACCTAGAACACTGGCACATGTTGACGCTTAATAAATGTAGGTTCAAATTGCCCTGACATCATTGTCAAAAGTAGTGCAGTGACACCCCCCTGCCTTAGAGGACCTTCGTTCAGATTCTGCTGCTGCTCTGGGTCTCCTTTCTGCTTCCTCTTCGGCAAAATATAGGGATTGAAGGAAGTGGCTGGGAGCCCAGTGCGCTGTCCAGGGTCCTGCCCCGCCAGCCTCCCAAGAGGCAGCGGCTGCTCTTTGCCACCTTTCCCTAGGAGGTTCTTCCTGAGTATCCTCCAAGGATTGGGGGCAGGGGTTCTGGGCTCCTGTTCAGCTGGGCTCCCCTCAGGGAGAACTCAGGCAGGAAATGATGACTTTAATACCAAATTACTTACCCAATTAGGCACTCTGGAGCTGGCAGGCTGTGGTGGGGACTTTTTTCCCCCTTAAACTCTAAGGCCTTTTAGCAGTTAAAGCTTCACAATGAAGTAACTGTGTGATTAGTAATTAAATTCTCACTCCTAAGAGTGATACCTTACATGTGTGTATATGCAGCCTGCATAGCTATCCTTTTACTGAGCTGCCCCCAAATGCAATTTGAGTACATTAAAGGAAGAGACTGAAGAGGAGAAACCCCCTCCCATCTATATGAGGCCTTTACTGACCCCCCCCATTACCTTGTATTTATTTTATGTTAACTCCTTGAGAACAGGAATTGTTTCATTCCTTCTGTGTGTATCCCCTAGGCTTAGCATGGTACTTGACATGTAGTAGGAGGAACTTAATAAAAGTTTAGATGCTTGATAGATGTTTTTCAATTGATTGATTGATTCATCCCTTGTCCCACCCATCCACCCCTCATCAGGACTGACCTTGCACAAGTTCAAAGATTAAGATGCAGTGGACAGATTGGAGGAGTTGGAGGCAGAATGACCTGAGTTATAAATCCAACCTTTGACCCTAGTGGTGTGATCCTGGGCTGGATACAGGGTATCTCTCAGCCTTGGTTTACTCACCCATAAAATGGGGGATAACACTCATAGCCTAAACACAAGGTAAGGATCAAATTATTTAATGCAGGTGAAACACTTTGCAAATCATAAAGCACCATGGAAATGGAGGCTGCCTTTATTAGACAGTGCAGAGAGTGTTGGGAGCTGGATTCAAATCCTGGCTCCTAGATTTGAGGTGTGGGTTGATTGTGCTCATATGGGGCAAGGGTTTCTGTAACCATGAAGTGTTATAGAGCAAATGGTTAAGATGTTATTAGTAAGCTCTGCTTCCCCACAGATTGGAATAAAAACTCGGGCTGAGTGCATTCTCTGTGCCAAGGCATACATTTGGTAACAGCTGAAAGAATATAGGGCAGAGACCAGAATCCTCACCAGCACTTCTTTCTAAGTCTTAGTTTCCTCATCTGTAAAATGAGAGCTCTGGACTGATAACTTTTGAGTTCCTTTCCATTGGTGACATTCTGTATTCTAAGCACCCCTTCCTCCCTGGTCCTGGCATTTCACGTTCTAAGGGCCCAGTCTTAACTGAGGACCTTGTATCACTTTACTAAGAAAACTAGCCATTCTTGGAGAGCTCCCTCTTTTCCTCGTTTCACATTCCTCTGACAGCATCCCCAGCATTCTTCACTCCAGTGTCTGATGAAGATGTATCCCTTTCCCTTATCAAGGCCAACCACCCTGCACCTCCCTTTGACCCCATCCCCTCTGGTTTCTCTGGCAGACTCACTACCCTTCACTCTACTCATCGTTAGTGTCTCCCTATCTGTTTTTCCTTCTCTGGAGCTTACAGACACATCAATGTCTCCCTTATTTTAAAGCCCTTCACTCTTTCCTGCTGTCTCTTCTGGCTGTTGTCCTATTCCCCCCCACTCACTTCTCAGCTAAACTCAGGCTAACCCATCTATGCCAGGTGCTTCTACTTTCTTTCCTTAAATAAAATTGGGATCTGGCTTTTGAACTCATTCAATTGAAACGGTGCTCCCTGAAGTCACTGGTATCCTGTTAATTGCCTAATCTTTCTTAGTCTTTTATGCTGGATCTTCATCCTTGTCATGTCCACTGACTTATGGGTACCCTCCAAGGCTCTGTGTCAGATTCTCTTTTCTTTTTTCTCTTTCTTCTCTCACTTCAGGATCTCATCAACTTCCAAGGGTTCAATTATTATCTTTATGTTGATGGTTCCCAGACCAATATGTCCAGTGCTGGTCTCTTCCCTGAAGTCTGTCCTGTAGTTCTCCCTTTTCAATTCTGTCTCTTAGAATCTCTGGCTTCCTTCAAGACTCAGCTCAAATTCCATGCTCTGCAGGAGGCATTTCCCACTCCTCCCAGCTATTCTTAGTGCTTCTGTCTCTAATGCTACTTTGAAAACAATTAATATATAATATTTCCCCCTCAATTATGTGTTGAAACAATTTTTAACATTTGTGGTTTTTTTTTAATTTTGAGTTCCAGATACTCCTCCTTTCTACTCTCCCCTCCCTGAGACAGTAAGCAGTTAGATATAGTTAATACATGCGCAATCATGTAACACTTTTCTGTATTAGTAATTTTGTATAAGAAAACTCAAAAAAGAAAGGAAGTGAAAATAGCATTTTTCAGTCTGTATTCAGTTAATATCAGTTTTTTCTTTGAAGGTGGGTAGTGTGCTTCATCATTAGTCCTTTGGGATTGTCTGGGATCATTGTAAGAGTTAAGTCATTCACAGTTCTTCATTATACAATATTACTTACTGTGTACAACACTCTCCTGGTTCTGCTCACTTTACTTTGCATCAGTTTATGTAAATTTTCCAGGTTTTTCTGAAATCATCCCACTTGACATTTCTTATGGCACAACAATATTCCATCAAAATCACATACTGGAGGTGGCTAGGTGGCACAGTGAATAGAGCAGTGGCCCTGGAGTCAGGAGGACCTGAGTTCAAATCTGGTCTCAGATACTTAATACAAAACTAGCCATGTGAACTTGGGCAAGTCACTTAACCCCAACTGCCCTGCCTTCCCACCTCCAAAAAGCAAAAAAAAAACCCCAACCCCAAATCACTTACTGCAGCTTGTTCAGCCATTTCCCAATTGATGAACATCCCTTCAATTTATACAAAGAGAGCTACTATAAATATTTTTGTACAAATAGATCCTTTTTCCTTTTTTATGTCTTTAAGATATAGATCTAGGAGTAATATAGCTTGGTCAAAGGGTATGCACAGTTTTATAGCTCTTTGGGGATAGTTCCAAATTGCTTTATAGAATGGTTGGATAAATTTACAACTCCACTAATGATGCATTAGTGTCCCAGTTTTACCACATTCCATTCAACATTTGTTATTTTTCTTTTTAGTCATGTTAGCCAATCTGATAGGTGTGAAGTGGTACCTCAGAATTGTTTTAATTTGCCTTTCTCTAATCAAGAGTGATTTAGAGCATTTTTTTCACTTGTCTATAAATAGCTTTCCAATGCTACTCTCCATCTATTCTGTCTGTATCTTGTCTGTACCTATTTATAAATGCTATCTACCCATTAAAGAGCAAGGACTGTTTTTGCTTTTTCTTTATATTCCAAGTACTTACCACAGTACCTGGCACACAGTGAACGCTTAATAAATGCTTTTGATGAGGGGCAGCTAAGTGGTGCAGTAGATAGAGCACCTGTCCTGGAGTTAGGAGGAACTGGGTTCAAATCTGGTCTCAGAAACTTATTACCTGTGTGACCCTGGGTAAATCACTTAAGCCTTAAAATGCTTACTGGTAGATTACCTGACAATATATGACTCATTCTGACCCTGGAGTCTATCCTGAGAGGAGGGAGATTTTTATTGATCTGAGTTTCTTTTAGTGTTCTCCTTTATAAGGCCATTGTATATACTGGACTCTGAAATAGTTTATATAAGGTCTCTGATGTTTCTCTGAATGCTTCCTTTTAATGCCTTTTAAAAAATGATGCAGTAATATTCCTTCATATTCATGGATGAATTTGATCAGTCATACCCAGAGTTTCTAGACAACAGCAACCTTGTTCAAGTTTTTCACACCCACAGATTTTGGTATATTGCATACAAATATTTGGGTATATTGCATCATGGGACCAAAAGATCATTAATCTAGGTTTGGAAGAAACCTCTGAGGCCTTCTAGTCTAATCCCCTCATTTTACAGATGAGGAAACTAAGGCCAAATGAGGTTAGGTGACTTGCCCTCAGTCACATGGGTGAGAATTAGAAGTGGGATTTTAACTCAGATGCTAGAGTCAATGCTCTTTCTATCATACCATGGATTGAAACTTTCCTGACTATTTTTTTTGACAGCCTTTTTGAAGAGACCCGATGTCCACTGAACTTACTCAACAGTGTTCCTTCTCTTACTCTAGATCTCTTTGCCTCCAGTTTCTTTCATTTTAACAGCGTGCTAATTGCCCCCCCCCCCATTGGATTTCCAATAATCCTAGACCCCAGGATGCTGTAGTGGAATGGCAAAGGTGGAAAGGAAGGCAAATGAGAAGTCACATTGTTGAGCCTGGGAGGCCAACTGAGGTTTTTGTTTCTGAGGTTCTTAGTCTCTACACTTCCCCTCCAGGACAGCACCCTCCCCAGTATCCTCAGAGCCTCCAGAATTCCTGTTGTGCTGAGCTTGCCTTGTTCTGTGCAGCCATACAGAAGAGGATAGGAACTGATTTTCTGTGATGACAGCCCCTAGCCATGCCTCAGAGATGTCACAGCTCATCCCTCACCCCTCTTGTTATTCTAGCCTCCTCCACCCCAGCCTTGGACCACTGGATGGGGAGCTATGACAGCTCCCTTAATGGAGGCTTATAGACTCGGGTCTGGAAGAGACCTCAGAGGCTGCCCAGGCCAATGGCCTCAACTTACAGATTAGAGATCCTTACCTAGGTGAACCAGCATGGCACAGCAGGAGGGCTGGGGCTGGAGTCTGAGGGTCTGGGTTAAAATCTTAGGCATGTCACTTTCTACCTGTGTCACCTTGCCCAAGTCATTTATCCTCTGTCTGCCTCAGTTTCCTCATCTGTAAAATTAGGAAACAATAAACAGCAAAAAAACAAGGCAGTGTGGCCTCTAAGGTCCCTCTGACACAGAGACATGGTGCCTGGGGAAGGGAAACTGAGATCTAGGATCTTGAAATTCCAGAAAAGTGGTTTGAAAGTCTCCAATGAGAAGAGCCTCCATCCCTCCCATGGTGGTGACTTTAGCTCAGCTGTCCTGGGTAGGAAGCTTTTCTACATAAAATCTAAATCAACATTCCTGTAACTTCCATCCATGTTTGCTCTGAGCTCTGGGGCCAGGCAGAACCAGGTAATCCCTTTCTCCCAGGACAGCCCCTTAGATGTCAGAATCAATCAGCCAGCCTTTCTTAAGCCCCTAGAATGTGTCAGGTACCCACTGAACTATATGTGTGTTGTTGACCCAGAGGCAAAGTGAGAGTCCCTGCTGGCAAGGAGCTTACATTCTAATGAGGGAGACAACATGCACTTGTTCGAATACAAGAGGGTTTTGAAGGGGGAAATGACAGGGCCCAGGAAGAACTGGAAGAAGGTGATGCTGGAGCTTAGTTCTGAAGGAAACCAGATTTGCCACATTTACAGATTAGGCTTATGGACTCCCAGGGAGTCTCAAATCCTCAAATGCCAGAGCTGCAAGGGATCTCCTGGGGACCACCTAAGCAATCACCAATGAGGATGAAGGAATTCTCAAGTAGGTGTTAAAAGGACCCCAAAGAGCTGGCTGCCTCATTGGTGAGTTGCCCACTAAGTTGACTTGGTGGGGTTTAGATAATGAGTCCTGATAGTCAAGGCAGTGACAGGTCAGAGGAAGGAAGGCTTGATTGCTGTGGGCTGGGGTGATATAGACAGCTTCCTGGAGATTTGGGACACATGGATGTGTTTGACAGGACAGTGGGGCTGGCTCTGTCTTTACCAGTTGGCCAAGTCATGTCAACTCTCTGGGCCTCAGCTGCCTGATCTGTAAAATAGGTCATCTCTAAGACCCTTTCTAGCCCTGAATCTATGAGCCTACAGTGTGTGTATGCATGGCTTGCTATGTTGTTCAGTCATTTTTCACTCGTGTCTGACTTTTCATGACCCCATTCAGGGTTTTCTTGACAGAGACACTGGAATGTTTGCCATTTCCTTCTGCAGCTCATCTTACAGGTGAGGAAACTGAGGCAAGCAGGGTTAAATGACTTGCCCAGGGTCACAGAGCTAGTGTCTGAGGCTGGATTTGAACTGAGGAAGGGGAATCTTCCTGGCTCCAGACCCTGTGCTCTCTGTCATCTGCTTGGTATATTGTAAGTGTTTAATAAATGCTGTCTTTCTATCCCCATTTCCCTAACCTCTCCCCCCCCCACACACACTTATCTACTCCCACACACTTAATACATTTTCCACATATACGCAGCCACCCAGTTAATTCTGGAAAAAGCTGTCTGGTCCTCTAACAATGGTTTGTGCGACCAGCTGTGGGTGAGTGTGGAGCAGTTAAGTTTTTCATTTTCCTTCTCGATGAGGAGCCTGGGCTAATCAGACAATCCAGGGCTCCCTGGGGGGGGAGGGGCTGAAAGGGAGGAAGGGGGAGGGCTGAGTAGGGGAGGGTCAGAAGACACAGTCCTCTGACTTCACAGTGTGAGCTTCCTTCCTTTCCAAGCTAAGCTGCTCTTCGTGGTGACTTTGCTCCTCCCAAGACCCCTCTCCTTCATTGCCCCTTCATAACCCTCCCTTAGAAGCTACTGCCCCTGTGTTTGTGAGAAAGCTGATGAGAGCCAGGGTGAGATGGGAGGAGAGAAGAGAGACATGCCCTGTGTCTATGCTTGGTGCGTGGGTGTGTGAGTGCGTGTGTGTCCGGGAGACACAGCGCCTGGGAACCGTGTGTGGGTGAGAAAGCCAGAGAATAAGCAGAGGACAGCTGTGCAGATGTGCCGGCTGTGGGCGCTGGCGCTGGCTTGGAGAACAAGGGATGGAGAGGGAAGAGGGGGGGGACGCAGTTTCCCCATTACTGACATCTTTGTTGGCCCCAGAACCACATTTGATCCTTCCCCTACCCCAGCCTGAGCAGCCCAACTTGTGTGGGGCTCCTAGCTTTCTGTCTACTGGCGAGGTTCCTGTCTCTTCCAGGCCTCAGTTTCTCTGTCTGGAAAATGAAATGATTGACCTTGTCCAGTGGGTATCAACCTCTTATGTGTCATGGTCTACTCTGGAGGCTGCTGAAGCCTATGGACCATGTCTTTAAATTACATCAATTCTATTGAAATAGTTATCAAAATATTTAAACAAGCAAGTTCATGAATCCCAGGTTTGAGGTCCCTCTTGATTCTTTGTTTTCGGTAGAAACATTCTAGGTTTGAAGGCCCTCTTCAGTGTAACATTGTGTTGTGAGGTTTTTTCAGTGGTAATATTGTGTCCTAAGGGCCTTTAACATTCTACATTCTAAGGTCTATTAGAGTTGTAACATTCTAAGCCCTGGTATTCTGTGTGCCTGTAAGAGTCTGTACTGGAGAATGAGAATTGTCTGCCTTGTCTATCTTATCTGTCAACCTGTCCTTCTGTTTGTCCATCTGTCCATCCATCTGCCTGTTCACCTCTCTCTGTCTGTCCATCCATCCATCTGCCTGTCTGTCCATCTGTCTGTCTATCTGTCTGTCTGTTTGCCTGTCAGTCTGTCCATCCATCCATTTACCTGTCTGCTTATTCATCTGTCTCTCTGCCTGTCCACCTGTCAACCTATCTGTCTGTCTATCCAGTCATCTGTCTGCTTGTCCCTCCAGCCATCCGTCTGTCAGCTAGCCTTCAGCAGCTGCGGACTGACTGCCCCTCCCCCACAGCATTGTTGCTGTCACGCTCCAGCTCCTCAGGTGCCTCTGGTGTTCAGCTTTTTTCATATATATGAAAATGAATATTCTGATCCCCATATGAAATCCCCATACAGCGTCAGACTGTCTGCCTCCCTCCTTCCCCTCACCCCTCTTCTCTAGCTCCCCCTGAACTCCCCTTCGGTTTGGTGTGTGCCTGTGTGTCGGTGACAGCTCTGGGGGATAGATCAAGGCGGCTGCATTTCAGAAAAAGAATTATTTCACTCAATTACTCTTACACACGAGTGCTGGAGTCGTGGGAGGAGGGGGAGAGCACTCCCAACAGTTGGACAGGTTTCCCTCCGTGTGTTGGGAAATCTATCATTTCATACCAGCTCCTTTGTGGCAGGTAGAGACAGGCACCTACTGAGCTGAGCGAGGGCAGGGAAGGCTGGTAGGCTGACAGGATTGGGCAGAGGATGCCTCACTGTGAGCTGGGGGAGGGCAGGGAAGGCTGGTGGGCTGGCAGGATGGGGCAGAGGAGGCCTCTCTGTGAGCTGGGGGAGGGCAGGGAAGGCTGGTGGGCTGGCAGGATAGGACAGAGGAGGCCTCTTCGTGGCTTAGAGGAAACTTGGGGAGATGAAAATTAGAATTTACTTAGAACATTCTCAGAATTGAGTTGGACAGATCACTTTGCTTCCGTGGGCCTCATTTTCCTACTCTGCAAAATTGGGAGTTGAACCAGATGGCCTGGACTCAGCTGGTAGACCTGGTCCCAAACTCTGGCTGTAGGGTTGGTGCTGTTTCCCTTTTACCACTTTCGCTGGTACTTTTCTTATTTGTTAAAAAGGAGTGAGGTCTGACAATCTCCAGGATTCCTCTTACTCTAAATCTTAGGATTCTGAAAATGAAAAGAAATTATATTGGGGAAAATACCTGGGACTTTCAATGAGCATAGGCTGTTGGCTGCCACAAAAGCCATTTTCTTAAACACTGGCTCTCTCCTAGTGATGCCACATGGCCAGAGATCATGGCACCTTATGATCTGTGGAGAATCAAAATGAACAATTAACCCTGGAGCAGTGGAAGAGCCCTGGGAGCATATAAGTGGGGATGAGGGCACATGAGAAAGTTGGGGTGTGTTGACAATGACCAGACAGACATCACTGGGGCCAGACGTGCCTGGGAAAGAACACCAACTGGACACAGATGTGAAGCAACAGATGGAGGGCAATCTCTCTCCACTACCTAGCCCAGCAGATACTTGTGCTACTGTGGTATCAAAAAGAACCAGAGAAAGATTCCAAAGTTGGATCGATCCTCTGTGGAGGATCATGGGAAATCATGGCAGATTGACATCACCTAGGTTGGGAGAGACCATCACCTTGTACAGATCCCACCTATGTGCCTCTGCATGCCCTGGGATATTCCTCCCTCCTTCCGAGATTCTCTGGCTTCCTTCCAAGCATGGTTCACTTACTACCTCTTGTAGGGAGACTTCCTTAACTCACCAGTTCCCAGCCCTTGCAATGACTTTCAGTGATTACTTGGTCTGTGCGTCATATCAACTATCATAGGTACCTGTTGTCTTCTCTTCTTGCCTTCCCCCACCCCAAGCTTCTTAAGTTTTGTATATCTGGCATATTGAGCTGCTCTAGTAAATGCTGAATTGAAAGGAATTTACAAATGAGGAAACTGAGGTCCAGGGTGTGTAGTATCTTGTACCAGGTCACTCAACTAGCTTGTCTCAGGTCACTTGGCTTCTGTCTCCTCTTTGACTCACTAGACTCACATTTTAAGCTCAGGATTTGACTTTGAATGAGTGAAAAAGCCTTTATTATGTACCTACTCTGTATCTGGCATCTTACTCTGTTCTGAGCATCATGGATACAATGACAAAAGCCATCCACCTTAAGTAATTGACATTCTATAGGGGAAGGCAGCATATAGAGGAGACTGGTGGGGGGAGACAGAGATTTTCCCCTTTGGAAAACTCTAAGTTGATCAGAGTTCTTTGTGCATCCAAGTTGGTGGGTGCTCCCTCCAATTTTCTCCTCTATCAAAATTGCATCTTGTATCATCGGCTTTTGTTCTCAAGAGCTTCTTGAGTGCCTTCAGTCTTCACCATGGGACCCAGCTTTCCTCTGAAATCTTGGCCATCAGTGCTCCCCCAAACTAGGCTGCCTGTCATACCATGCCCTGTTTTCCCTTCATAATCAATAGCAAAAATCTAAGTTAGAAAGATCACTTCCTCCTTAGCTTTCTGTTTCTGTCTAAGGCCTTAAAGCAGCGGTTCTCAACCTATGGGTCACAACCCCTTTGGGGGTTGAGCGACACTTTCACAGGGGTTGCCTAAGAACATCAGAAAACACATATTTCTGATGGTCTTGGGAACTGAGACACTGCTCCTTTATCCATCTCCAGGCGGGTCCGCCCACATGCAGATACCCACAGATACACGCAGATATGCCCAGATACGACCACGTGAGTATTAAAGGGTCACAGCATTAGGAAGGTTGAGAACCACTGCCTTAAGGCCACGGGTTCCCCACCCTGGTCTAAGATTTTAAGGAAGAGAGACAAGACCTCAGATCCAAGTGCTCTAACTATATTGTTCACTGGGAGAAGAGAAGACAAACCCCATTTGGGTATGCTCTCCTCCCCAGGGAATTCAGCCTGTTTCATTCTGGTGGGGCCTTGTCTGATCTCACCGGGGAGGAAGCTGGTGGAGTGGGTGGAATGCTAGGCTCAAGGGGGAAAGACTTGGGCTCAAATCCTGCTTTAGACACTTACTGCCTATGTGACCTTGGGAAAGGCATTGACTGTCCCTCAGTTTCCCAATATGTAAAAAGAGGTCATTGGAGTCAGTGGCCCCTTCCAGCTCTCACCCTACGATTCTACAAAACATGGGCCAGCTTTATCAATTGCTCTGTCTTTATTTTTACTTAATTATCTTAGGTCTATTACAACTGTGATTATGACTGATTTCTGCTCTCAAGATTATTCAGAGAAAAAATGAGGGAAGGCCCTCCATTTCAAGCCCCATTTCTGAGCCACAGATTGCTAAGACTGCCCCACTCATCTCTCTCCTTCTGACCCCAGATTTCTACCCTTTGTTGTCCCTGTGCAACCTCTGCCTCTCCCTGCCAGGTCTCAGGTTCCCTGTCTATGAAGTGGGGAGGTGGGATTACCTGACATCCAGGGTCTCTCTCAGCTCAGACTCTGTGCTCTCTGATTGCCAGGTTGGCCAATCCCCTTTGATCTTCTAGCTAGATGGTCTCCGAGGACCCTAATAGCTCTGAATCTGAGATCAATGTTTCTATGATCTTTAATCTAAGGGCCTTGAAAAATCAGTTATCAAGTCACTAGCAGCCTTCATCTGACAGGAGGGTTTGTAGAAACTGCCCAGCATTGGCAATCAGAAGATCTGACTTCTAGTCTCTGCTGCCCCTGGGGAACCTGAGCCTCAGTTTCCTCCTCCATAGAATGGGAACAGTTTGCCCTGCACACTACCCTGTGGTATGAAGAAGCCCACTCAAGTTGCCCCTGACACACTTCTGCCTTGTGTTGTAACCAGCTTTGGAAGATGCAGAGAGGCTCCCATCCCTTGTGTCCTCTAGGGTCTGGCCTCAGATCCTTCCAAAAAAGAAAGCAGTGTTGGGCTGGAGATTAGACTCAAATGAGATAAAGTTTGTAGAAATCCAAGACATTCTTGTTCAGGCTCTGACAAGTGGCTGCCTGAACTCAAACAAAGCCCTTTCTCCCCTCTGGGCTTCAGTCTCCTCTGCTCCAGAATGAGGAGCTTGGACAAGATGACACATCATGGAACTGGAATCAGGACCTGAGTTCAAGTCCTGCCTATGATATTTCTTACCCATGTGACCTTGGGCAAATCATTCATCATTCCTGGGCCTCAGTTCCTTATATGTTAAATGAAGAGGTCAGATTGGGTGGCCTCTGAGGTCCTTTCCAGCCCTAAATCCAGGATTCTACAAATGAAAGGACCTGGGTTCAAATACTGTATCTCATGTTTACCATTAGTGTGACCTTGGTAAGTCATCTCAAGTCTCTGGGCTTCAGTTTCCCCCTCTGTAAAACAAAGTGGTTAGAGTGGGTGGCGGTGGAGGTGCCTTCCAACTCTAGGTCCAGGATTCTGTGAATGTGGCAAATTCTTGGTCACACCTTTTGTGATGTTGGCTGAGGGTGGAGAGGGGAGGATTCCTAGCTGTTTAGATCCAGCCAGTTCTAGGCTCTGCAGCTAGAAGGGTCTAAAGTCAGGCCGGGGGGAGAAGGGTGACACACCAGAGTGGGAGCCTCACTGTGTGTATTTCTACACCGAGCACATGCAGGGTCCAGACCCACCTTTGTTCAATCTGGGCCTCTTTTCCTCCCTGCTAGTGCTGATAATTGAGTGTGAGCAGTGTAAACTGAGTCAGCAGCTGGGGCAGCTTGATTTAGTTCCTCAGTCAAGTCCCCTAGGGCATGATGCTCATCCGACAATAGGCAGATCCAGACCTGGGCATGTCTTAAATGAAAGCTGCTGCATTGGCATCTGGCATTACACTGTGAAAAAAGAGGGAGAGAGGGAGGGAAGGAAGGAGGGAGGGAGGGAGAGAGAGAGAGAGAGAGAGAGAGAGAGAGAGAGAGAGAGAGAGAGAGAGCGAGAGCACACAGGCAGAGTCTACCTGCCCATTTCCTGCTAGATGTTTGGCTACCAATAACTCTTGGTGGTGGCATGGACCAGGACTATACTCCAGAGCACCAACTACCTTCCGGGTTCTTCTCAGAGGCAGAAGCTGGGCCACCACTACCTCCACCACCCCCTGCCCCAGATCTCTCCCTACATCTCTGAGTGTGTCTGTCAGAGGCCAAACCATCTGGGACAGGATGGCTAGGCCAGCCTCATTTGGTGATATTGTGAACTGAGGTGGCAGAGGGTGTTAGACCATGTCAGATCATGGTGGGAGGCAGAGGGAGCTGGGCTCCAACCCAGACTGTGCCATTTCCCATATATATGACCTTGGACAAGTCTCTTCCCTTCTCTTCACCTTTAAAATAAGGTGAATCCTTTCCTGATCTTCAGTTCTGATTTCTCCCAATATTTTTAGGAATCACGATAGGGACTAGATCCATGATTTTCTTAGCATAGAGTACTCTCAGATGATGAAACTCTCATCCAAAACTCTCATTTTGACATCTCTCTGCCACTTAGAGAATTGTCCAGAACACTGAGAGATGGACACATGACCTGGCCAGGGTCCACATGGGGTATTAGCAATTCTATCATGTTTATTTTTGTGTCTTTGACTCCCTACCCCACCCCTTTTCCCAATCCCCTACTCCCACCCCATCATTAGACCATAAGGTTCTGGAGGAAAGCTTTACACAATCTCTTTTCTGTTCTTTACAATGCCAGATCATTCCTTATATTCCTTATGCTTTGGGGGATGGGTTATAGACCTGGGATTTCACCAGTATAAAGAACTCCCTGTGTGGAAATGCCTTCAACCAATGCAGGTTCATACTTATCTGTTATTTATTGTTTTAGAGTTAGTTACCTGAGGCCCTGAGGGGTTAAACTACATATCTACAATGTGTCTGGACTTGAACCGGGTTCTGTTCTGCCTCTATACTATCCACAATGAGTTATGTCTCTTGTTATTACAGTACCCCTCTTCTTCTCTGTAGCAGACTCTAGTGAGTGGCTTGGACCTGGAGTCAGGAAAACCTGAGCTCAATACTAGCCTTCAACAAATCACTGTGATCATGGGGCAAATCACTTAACCGCCTGCCTCAATTTCTTCATCTATGAAATGGGGATAATAGCAATACCTACCTTGTAGGGTTGTTGTGAGAATGGAATAGATCATCTTTGTAAAGCATTTCACAAACCTTAAGGCATGATATAAGGCTAGTTATTATAATGGAATGTGATGGGAGTCAGGAGACCTGGGTTTTAGTCCTGGCTGAACTCAGCCATGTGTGTGGCCTTGGAGCTGTCATTTTCCACTCTAGGCTTTAATTTCTCTATCTTTAGCACAGTTGTGGCTGGACTGGTCTAGGCAATATCTGAGGCCCTTTTCCAGTGGCCAAACCCCATCTCCACCTTGCTCTCTGCCCTCATTCTCTTTCTTTCCATATCTCCCTGCAGGATGGTGGAATATTCTCTGGACCTTCAGAACATCAACCTTTCAGCCATTCGTACAGTCCGAGTCCTGAGGCCCCTCAAAGCCATCAATCGAGTGCCCAGTAAGTCACTCCCAGTCTGACTCTCACATTTCCTGACTCAACTCTGTGAAGAGATAACTGGCAGAAATTAGCCCTTCCCAGTCTGCAGTGTAGTAAACTCACATTCTGTGCTGTGTCCAGCTAGGGAGCTCAACGGCCTGCATAGTGCTGTTGGCACTGCCGCTGGGCTGGGTCACTCAAATCACTTGAATGAATGGTCTCTGGAAACTGCTGGTCATTGAAGGTCAGCACTGGAAGGCACCAAGCCCAAGAGACTTTAGGAGAAACAAACTTTTTAAAAGCACCACCTGTGTGTGTAGGATAATGTTAAGAGTGGTAACTATAACATGTTAGCATAACATTAAGATTTAGAGTTGGAAGAGATTTCTGAGGTCAGTCCTCCAGTGGAAACTGAGGCTCTGGACAAGGGACAAAAGTGGTAAAAGTCTGGCTATGAAGGGGGAAGGGGCATCCTAGTCCCACCCTTCCACCCCACCCCTCCTTCTTGCTGCCTGAATATTCAGAGGGGATCTTCATGAAAGCAATGAGTGAAGAATGCAGCTCAGGGCTCACCTGGGAAGAACCACCCGTTCTCAGGGACAGGGGACACTTAGAGAGCATCCCATCTACTTTTCTCCTGCCCTTCCTTTACTCTGCATATGGAGAATTGAAGCCCAGATAGGGTTCATGTGTTGCCTAAGGTCATACAGCTATTATTGGTCATTTCTACAATAAAGCATCCAAGTCCAGAAGGTACCAGTTTGGTGCAAGAAGGGAGAGGGTTTCTGGCCTGGGGAGGAGAACAGCTCCCCAGAGGGGTAGAGATGCAGGCAGGGTGTTGTATGTGATGTCAGCCTCCCTGGACGTGAGAGGGGAGTAACATGGGGATGAGTGTGTGCAGGCCCATCCCTCCCAATACGTAAGTGACAAGCCCAGAAAGCAAGCTTGGAGCCTTAAGGCCTTAAGTGCCAGAAGGAATGGGGTTGTATTTGCTTATAGAGGCAATAGTCATAGGTTAGATCTGTGCTGTAGGAATAGCACCTTGGTGGCTAGAGGAAGATGGATCAGAGATACAGAGAGCTGGGAGGGAGCAGAGAGGAGGTGGTTATAGAAGGCTGGACAAAAGCCAAGGAGAGCCAGGACTAGGAGGGCAGAGAGGGGGGCAGACCAGGTGGAAGCTGGCCAGCCCTCAAGGGCTGCAGCTCAGCACGGTGCTGCATCCTGGGGAAATGGCAGCAAGTGCACGTTACTTTACAAAACACAGAGAAGAGCTTTTCTCAAGTGAAGGCCTGTGTTAGGTGTGGGGACCCGAAGGGAAAACCTGAATCACCCTGGGTCACAAGGGTTTATGATAGAGCCTGTGGAGAAAGATAGTGTGTGACAGGATGAGGGGGTAGGAGGAGAGAACTCAGTCTCAGCTTAGAGGATCAAGGAAGGCTTCATGACTGAGATGGCCCTTGAGATTGGTCTTGAAGGATGAGAAAAGCTGGGAGATATGGAAGGAATATATTCCGTGGTTGTTTAGTCTAAGTAGTCATGTTTGACTCTTTGTGACCCCACTAGGGGTTTATCTGGGCAAAGATACTGCAGTGGTTTGCCATTTCATTCACCAACTCATTTTACAGATGAGCAAACTGAGGAAAATAAGGACAAGTGACTTACCCAGGGTCACATAGCCGATAAGTATCCAAGGCTGGATTTGAACTCGGTGTGTTCTAGGCAATTGAAAAGATAGAAAAGGGAAGGACGGTATCTGTTGGGGGCAAAAAGCCCGCTTTGGTTGGAGTGTGTAGTATATGGAGGAGAGGTCATGGGTATAAAAGTAGGTGGGGGACAGGATGGAGAGAGCCTCTAATGCCAGGCCAGTATTTGACCCCAGAGGCAATTGAGAGCCATTATTTTTAGGAGGTTTTTGGAAGAGTGTAACAGGATCAGACCTCTGCATTAGGAAACTCCTTCACTGTTCAGGCCAATGAATGATGAGAGGCAGGATGCTGGGAGGTGACCCTTCCTGGAGAGGGCAGTGATTGTTAGGAATGAGGGAGAGGTAGGAAGGACTGTGAGTTAGTGGAACAAACTACTGACTTTGGAGTCAGACTCAGGTTTAGATCTCTCTTCCAAGTGTTTACTTCCAAGTGCTTACTGGGCAAGTCATGCCCTTGAGCCTTAGTTTACTCACCTGTCAAATGAGGCAGTATGGTACAATGGAATGATCACTTGCTGTGGACTCAGAGGCCCCAGGTTTAGATTCTGTGTCTGAGGCTTGTGTTTTCCTCCACCTATTTATGACAGATAGCACTCACCCGTGTCTGTTTACCAAGGATGCATCCTTCTTGTTGGTGCTGGAGGGGGGGTACGGCATCAGGCCTGTGTCCCCTGAACTGGTAGCCTATGCCCTGGATTCCTGGCCAGAGAAGGTGACTGGCAGACTCATCGGGCTTCCTGGGAAGAACCAAAGGCACTCTGGGGACCATGAGAGTCAGGGGGATAGGATAGGGGGGCAATCTGAGAGGGCCCAGGGCTGGGATAGAGACTAGAAACCACAGATAGACACAGATGCTGCTAGACACACGGACACATGTGGAGGGAATGCTGAGTGTGGACTGAGCAGGGCAGGCCCTTCAGAATGCACAGACACACAGCACAAAAATCCAGACAGTGGCAAAAGTCCTGGGTCTGAGGCCAGAGATGTGGGGCCAGATCCTCCATCCTTTACAGTCAGGCTGCCACCCCACTGCTCTGAGCCTCAGTTTCTCCATCCATTAAATGGGAACAGAATAATCCTTGTACTGTCTACCTCAAAGGGTTATGGGGTGTTAAAGAAATAGGATGTGATGTGATATCCACTCCCAGACATATGAAGGCAAACTGAAGGTGGCAGAACTGAAGGTGGCAGAGACGTGGCCACGTTCAAGTGCCACACCGCCACGTCCTCTGCCCACAGACCCACCCTGTTACCATTCAGAGGAGTAAGACTTCATCTTTCCATTCTCTGTGGCTCCCACCCTGCCCCCACCAGACTTGGGCTAGGGGATGCTCATTCTACTGGAAGCAGGTGGTTTAGGACTGAGCTGTAATGAGCATGGGCTGAATAGGGAGCCAATGGCCAGGCCTTTCCTTTCATCCATGACTGTAAACCCGAACTGGGCTTGGGCATGTGACTGCCCAAGGTGGCCTCCTTGGTGCTTCTTTCACCTAGGCTGCATCCTCTCTCAACCCCTGAAGAGGTGAGAACGAGATTCACGAGCCTGTGGCGGGGGAGAAAACAGACAATCTGGGAAGGGAAGTAACTCTTCCAGGGTCACATGGGTTATGTCAAAGCAGGATTCAAACCTAGACCTTCTGACTACAATCAGTACAGCATGAGTGTTCTGGTGAAAAGACTTCCCATTACATCTCTGCTGTGGAGTGTTGGGTTCTGGCTCTTGCTCTGTGACCTTGGGCTAGTCACTTCCCTTCCTCTGACCTGTTTCCTCCTCTGTCAATGAGGGCATCAAGCTTGATGATTGTTCTGGTCCCTCTGAGCTCTAGGATTCTGGACCCTGGTGGCTGCCAGTAATCCTTGTGGTTGTTAATCCAGCCATTTAAGTATGAAAGGCACTTTGGGGCTCTTTAATAAGAAACTAGGACATTTGTTGCAAGAGGCTGGAGGCAGAATAAATCCATCTCTCTCTCCCAGCCTGTTCTTCCTAAATTCCTTCTCCCTGGAATGTCTCCCACTCCAAAAGCCCTGGGGGAGGCCAGAGGGCAACCCAAAGCAGTGTGGATGTCACCAGGGGCCACCATGAAAGGGCCTCTTATCTCATTGGATCAAAGGTAGTACAGGTCTAGAGGAACATGAGAACAAAAAATATTATAGAATGTCAGGGCTGGGAGGGGCCTTAGAACAGGGGATGTCAGGGCTGGGAGGGGCCTGAAAAAGATGATATTAAAGCTGAGAGGAATCTCAAAATTATAAAGTCCAACATTCTCATTTTAAAAATAGAGAAACTGAGGCCTAGGAAGGGCATGTGGCTTGCCCAATCTCCCGTCACAAATACGTGATAATGAGCTCAGGTTCTCTGGGTCCCAAACCCCTCCTGTCTCCAGCGTGCTCTGTCCCCAGGCTCTGCCTACCCCATTGGCTCCCCAGAAGGGACTTTGGAGGGGAATACTAGAACAACTCACCTTTCTCTACCACTTTGTGCTTTCCTTCTCCTGGCCGTGTGCTTGTATGATTGTCTCTGTTTCACAGGTACGAAAATAGGCTCAGTGAGGGAGAGCAACTTCTCCAGGGTCCCAGGGCTAGAACCTGTCTAAACCGAAACCCAAAGCCAGGTCCTTTTGACTTCCGGCATCCATTTCAGCAGGTCCAAAGCATTTCCCAGGCCCCTGGGGAGTGACATTTCCTCGGTGCTGTTAGCTCTTGGATCAGTTCTCAGAATACCTGAGTAGAAGAGAACCCGGGGTCACACAGCCCGACCTTATCACTTGAAAGAGAAGGAGATGAAATGGTTTGCCAAAGGCCGTGGAAGCAGAATTTGAACCCAGGTGCTCTGAGTCTCTGCTTCTGCAGATCAAACTGCCCACAGTCCTCACACTGGTGGATGTCAAAGCCAGAACTGGGAGCTGGGAGCTGGGCCTTGGGACCCCCAGCCCGCCCATTGCCTTTGATGCTGCACTCTCCCTTTTGTGAACACGCTCTACAGAGGTGCTGTGTGTACTTTCGCTACATGCCTGACCCAGAATTCTTGTGCTGGGCTAGATGTGGTGGGAAACTGCCAGATAAATGAAACTACATAAAATACTATGCTGTCCCCAGAGAGAAGAATGCCTTCATTGCTGAGCCTGAAGAGCCCTCAGAAGCCCTGCCTCATGCGCCAGCAAGGGTCTCTTCTTTGCCTCCTGAGCTCTCTGGACAGACCTCCAGTGTCCTCCTCTGCTCTCCTTCCCCCCACATTCTTGCCCACTAAGCCAGGCAGCCGGCCCTTTGCACTGTTGATTTCTGCCCACGATTTACTATTGTACATTAGAGGCAGTCCCAGGAATCAGTGGGGAGCAGGAAGCAAACATCTCGGTTTTATCACTTGACCCTTGGAGAAAGAAGGACACTATTAAAAAGCTAAATATACACTGAAAAGTCGACTATTAGGAATGCTTCTTCAAAGCAGTATTTACCAGGCAGTGATCTAATTTCTAGAGTCTGAGTGTCCTCTTGGAAAGGATAACCTTCAGACTATGGCGACCCTCCTTCCTCCCTACTTGTCTCTTCCTCTTAGAAACTCACCACAGAAATTCAATCAACCAACCAACCAACAAGCATTGATTAGGTTCCTACAGTGTGCCAGGTTCTGTGGTAAGCATTGAGTTGGACACACAGAGATTTATAGCTGACCTGCATTGATTAAGCACCTACTGTGTACCAGGTTTTGTGAAAAGCATTGGGGTTGGAGAGACAAAGATTTATAGCTGTCTTGAGGGGTCATCTAGTCCAGTCTGCCCCCTCATTTTTTTAGATGAGGAAACTGAGATAGTAAGGTTAAGTTGCTTGCCTTAAGGTCATGCCTCTAAAACATGATAAAGTCTGGATTTGAACTCAGGTCCTCTGACTCCATGTCCAGAGGTCTCTCCACTGTATCACACTTTCATCACAAGAAGTTAGTCTTCAGTGGACCCTGGAGCCTAGAGAGTTAGACAGCTCTTCACTGAGATGATCAAGCTAGAACTTCTTAGAATATCTTTTTTCCTTCTAGGTCAGTGGAGTTAGATCTCCAGTAATGGCCTTGTGCTTGTACCACAGCTCCCTAGAAATATCTGTCCTCTGATCTGGGAACCAGACATCAAGCTGCCTGGACTCTTGGGCTAGTAGGTGAGGGACTAGGGAGTATCTTATCAGTTTGCATGCCCCATACTCTCTCCTGCTAAAATATTGCCCCAGGAACTAGGGTATGGCAGAAAGGCTGTAGGAGGCTTGGGTTGGGAGCTAGAAAGGGCCTCCTAGGTCATCTAGCCTGAGCCCCTCCCTTTATAGGGAAGAAAACTCACAGAGAGTGAGCAGAATCTGAATCCGCCTCTGGTTACTTGGCTACTTGCTTCTTAATCCTGCCACTGCTGCTAACTTGCTGTGACTTTGGGTGATCACTTTCCCCTCTCTGAGCCTTGGTTTCCTTCCCTGTAAAATGAGAGATTTAGACTAGATGGTCCCAAAGGTCCCCAGCAGCTACAACCAGCAATGATTTGAGCCCTCAGTCTCCATCCCGGAAGAAAGACCAAATCATTAAAGAAGTTCTGCAGTGCAGACTCTGCCCCTCCTGCTGTTTATTTGGGCCAGCATCACCAGAGTCCCAGCAGGCTTAGGGAGAGTAGGCCGGGTTACCCTCCAGCAAGCTTTTCCACCTCTGCTCCTCCCCCTCTGTCTCTATCCTCTTAATGTCTCTTTTCCTTTCCCTTCCCTCTTCCCTCTTCCCTCCTTCCCTCTCTGGGGCTTTAGAAAAGGACATGCAAGGATAATAACAGGAACTGGTCATTTACAAAGCACTTTAAAGATGACCCAGGATCCCCACCCATTACCTGTAGTGATCTCCACAATCTTCACAGGCTCCCCAGTGAAGGGGGGTAACCTTTGAAGCCATCACTCCCTGGGAATTCCTATTATGAGGATAGACTTCCAAATCAGAATTTGGGCCCAGAGGACCACAGAGTGAGAGATGGAGCAAAAGACCACCTAGACCAATTGTCCAAGTTATAGATTAGGAAACTGAGGCACAGAGTCTGACATGGAGCTTGTGCTCCCATTTCCCCAGCTCCAGTCTTGGTGCTCTGAATAACACCTTGATGCCTCTTCCTTGCTGCCCTCTTTCCCTTCTTGAGCTGTCCTGATGATGAGGCATCAGGTCATCCAGGGAAGGCTTTAGTTTGGTTGCTGTGCTGTTGATGGCCAACCCGGTGCTGAAGGACAGCTCATCTCTCCAAGATGGTGGAAGGCTGATCCAGTGAGGATCTTCTCCATGTCCTCTCCTGAGTCAATATAAGAAGGTTCCAGACTGGCAATGGACCAATGGTGTTGAGGGCCACAGATCCCTGGAAATTCCCAGGCAACAGTAGATGGGACAAAACTCAAGGTGGTCAGGCATCATGTTAGAGCAATGACAGCACTTGGGAATTCAAATCTCACCTCAGATATTCATTCTCCATGTGACCCTGTGCAAGCAAGTGACCTCTTTAGCCCTTACTGGGGCAGGAGGGGGAAGGGGGAGCTAGATTGTCCTTTTTCTAGATTTATGCCCCTACAAACCAACAAGAATGTTTCTTGTAATTAAACTGTGTCCAGAGCACACACTGGAGATGAAAAGTTTATACAAGACATAGTTCTTGCCCTCCTCCCCATATCTAGTAGGAAGAATAAGATACATCCAACCATAACTATGATACCTAAATATTATGTGGTAGGTATCTTAGACAGATGCAAACCCAGGAGCCTGTGAAGTAGAAAGGCACAGAGAAGGATGGGGGGAGAATCAAGGAGGGAGGGGAAGATGCTGGAGTTGTGTTTTAAAGAAGGGCAGAATTCATCAGTCTAGGAAGGGAGGGAGGAAGGGCATTCACAGGAGCAGCATATGGAAGGTCTTGGGTCTCATCATGAGTAATAGTTTGGGCAGGGGTCTGGGAGGAGAATACCATTTGGGTCTAAGTATCTTTCAGTGGGGAAATCTTCCTAAGTATTTCAGTTCGATTATGTCTCCACCTGAGGACCCCCAACAGCCTTCTGGGTGTCCCCATTTCCCTAACCACTTCCCTAAACTATCAATACTGGCAGTGTCACAACCAAATAGCTGTTTGGGGGTTCCAGAGTCCCAGTCTCCCTCTAATCCTCATAAGTTGGTAGGTCTTAAGTAGAGAAGGGATGAGGAGTGGTTGATAGAGAGGAAAGGAGGGCAGAGGATGCCATGTTGCATCCTTATGATTCCTCCAGAGCTCACCTGGCTTTCCTCTTCCTCCCCCGCTCTGCCATCCTAACTCTCCCGGTGTGAGAAAACACCACGTTGCCAGCTGGAGCTCTGGGATCTCTTCCCATCAACGCCTTTGAAATCTCTTCCACAGCTTGGCATGGCTAGCTCTTCACACTTTCTGTGGATTTTGCTTATTTATACCAGTTTGTTAAGATTCATTGACTCCCAGACTCCCAGGATGTCAGGGCTTGGACATCTTCTGGTCCATCCCTCTCATTCTCTGAGTATAAGAGCTGGTGCCCAGGAAGAAGGAACTCAGCTAGTAAGAGGGAGAGCCAAGGTCTGAGCCTAGATTTTCGGTATCAAATCCAGCCAACTTTCCATTATATTTTACTACCTATTACAATTCTTCCAGAAAGGATTCAAGGCTGACCTTTGGTCTCCTTCTGCTCCAGCCAATAATGGCCCTTCAGGGTCTCTGAGAAGAAAAGATTCTACCTCCTTCTCTCCCAACATTCCCCTTCTTATCTTTGAAGACAGCCATTTATGCTCCCCAAACAGCCCCACAAAACTCCCTTTTCTACCCGTCTGTCCCTTAGCTGTTTCTTCACGGCGTTTTATATGCATATATATGTATATTTTTTATACATACTTTTAAATGTAGGATCAAGAGAGCATAAAAATTCCAGGCAAAAGACCTGGATTCTATCCCCTTTCCTCAACCAAGGAGTGTGTCCTTGGACAAATCACTCAACTATTTCAGGCCTCAGTTTCCTTATCTGTAACTCATATTGTTATGTCAGAGGTCTACAAGAAGAGTTTGGGATCATTGGCAATGGAGAGCCTCAGGGCCACGTTTG
Organism: Pseudocheirus occidentalis; assembly: GCA_028646575.1. Taxonomy (NCBI): domain Eukaryota; kingdom Metazoa; phylum Chordata; class Mammalia; order Diprotodontia; family Pseudocheiridae; genus Pseudocheirus; species Pseudocheirus occidentalis. Next base: position 231,353,467 of record CM053597.1, read on the forward strand.
GCTCAGTGGTCTTTCGGAGGTCATGACCTCTTTACACTTTTCTCAGAGGGCAAAGGGAGTGACTTAAGCCCCCTAAGACCAGTGGATTCTGCTGTACCCTCCAGAGGCAGTTTTTCCATCTTCCTCTGTAGCTAAGGCTAGGGTTGCTTTCAGAAGGTCGTTCAATCAGAATACAACAAAGGAATGATTTCATTGTCCTCTACTCTGGTCAGTCTCCATATGGGAGATGGTGTTTGGTTCTGAGGGACACATTTTAGGAAAGATATTTACAGGCTCAAAGGTGTCATGAGATGGGATCATGGGAATCATAGATTTAGAGTTAAAAGAGGCCTTAGTCCAAACACTTTGTTGACAGATGGGGAAGTATAGACCCAGAACAGGAAGGTTGGTGAAAAACCTTGTGATAAGGGGCCCTATGAAGGGACAGAAAGACTCATGATAGTTGTTTCCATGTATTTTGAGGGCTGTTATATGGAGGAAGGATTAACTTCTGCCACAAAGGGCAGAACTAGGAACACCAGGTAAAAGTTTCAGAGAGGCAGATTTCAGATGGACACAAGGCTGCAGTTACTAGCTATTCAAACGACCACATAGTGGAATGGGCTACCTCTAGAGGTAATAGGTTCTCCATCACTGGAGGTATTCAAGTAGAAGCTAGGTAGCCATGTGTCAGGGATGTTAAGGATGGGATTCCTGTGCAAGTCTGCACTGGACTAGATGGCCCTTCCACACAGATTTGTGATTTTGAGAATCTGTGATTGGGAAGAGGGTGGGAGAAGAAATGAAGCCAGAGGCTGAATAGCAAGCAGCAGGGGAGGGATGGCTAAGGGGCTGCTGATGTCTTCTTCCCACAGTGCCTTTGGATCTTCTCCCCTCACCCCCACCCCCAGGCCCATCCCATTAGAGAAGCTGCCCTTCCTAATGAGTGAGAATGGCTCAATCACCCCCAGAAGGGTTTTCCTAAATAGGACAGCAGCCAAGAGGAAGAAGGGGGAGGGTGAGAGAAGGGGGAAGGAATGCAGCTGAAATGGAGTGGAACTCATAGCACTGGGGCTTCATCTTTCTGGAAGAGATTCAGCACTGGGGAGGAGGGGAGTGTTGAGGGAAAACATCTGGCCCAGCATCTGGTTCAGCACCAAGGACAGGGACAGAGAAAGAACAGCTGCACAAATTAGGGAGAGAAGTAAGGGTGTGGGGGAGTTATGTCGTGCATGGAGTATTGGGTTTGGAGCCAGAGGACCTGCCTTCAACACCCACAAAGAGCAACACAGTTCCCTCTTGCCCCTTTTTGGACCCTACAAATGAGGATGTGGAAGTTTCTGGTATGGTGCACAGCAGGGAGATGGGGGACCATTAGCCAGGAAGAGGGGGCAGTCTGGAATGCAGGGAGTCTGCCCCAAATGAGCTCAGGGTGGCCTCCCCCAACTCAGTAACTTTGGGGGAATATCATCTCAGTAAGTAGAGTGAGGGGACAGTGCTGTAACAGATCACTCTGCCATGAACACCCCAGGTTTGTGGTTGTGGTTGGGAGGTCCCAGCAGATGGAGGGGCCAGGGAGCTCCTGATAACAATCATGAAATTATTGATCTACAATTGGGAATGAACTTAAAGGTCGCATAGTCTAATTCTCTCACTCTGCAGAGAGGCAGATGAAACCCAGAAAGGCAAAGTGACTTTCCCAAGGTCAAACACATAGTAAGTGACAAAACCAGGACTTGCATTCAGGTCCTATGGTCCCAAGTTTGTCATTCCCTCTGTGGCCCTGCACTGCCTTGGATGATCCGAATCTGGCCATTTATACTAAATTTTAGACGTTTCAAGGTCATTTCATATCCATCAACGAGCAAGTTGGTCCTATTGAGGACCAAGTGGGTAGTGAGGGCAGAATGGTTCCATGGCAGGAACTCTGTACCTGGATACAGAGGAACTGGGTTCCAATTCTGGCTGTATGATGTTGGGAGAGTTTCTTTGACCTTCTGGATCTCACTTTCCTTTTACATAAATGAGGGTTTGGTTACTAGCTGTGTGACTTAACCCCAATTGCCCTGCCCTCCTCCCTCCAAAAAGCAAATAAAAAAAAAGGTTGGGATTCAATGGCCTGCACAGTCACTTTCAGCTCTAGCCTCTGAAAGCTGCCCCAGCATCATAGGCCCTGGGACATGAAGGGAACATGGAGATTATTTGCTTCCCCTTTGGGGGATGGTGGGTGGAACTGGGGATGTTTATTTAGTCTCAGAAAGAGATGTCTTTGTGGGGACCTCATCCCTGTCTTCAGAAATCTGAAGGACTGTCATGAGGAAGTGGAAGTAGATTTGTGCGTGTCTCCAGAAACAGGACAAGTGGGTGGGAGTTACAGGAAGGCAGATTGGAGCTTTCCAACAGAGCTAAGCTGTCTAACAATAGAACAGGCTGCCTCTGGAAGACCTAGCAAGCTCCCTGTCACTTGGAGGTATCTGAGCCCTGGGCTGGCCAACCATTGCTCAGGAACCCCAAGGAGTTGCCCTACAGGGCTGGAGGTGGAGTGGGGGGAAGGTGATCTCTTCAGAATTCTCCAATTCTAATTTGGCATCATTAGAAACTAGGGCTGGGGTTATTACCCCCTTCAGTGAGGTAATTGGAGCCCAGAGATGTTAAGACCTGTCCAAGATCACACAGCTAGGAGGAATGACAGTCCAGCCCATGTTTTATGACTCCTCTGTGCATACTTTCTCCTTTCCTTCCCATCCCCTTCCCTCTTCCCTCCTCTCCCTCCCTCCTTTCTTTCTCTCCCTCTCTTACTGCTTCTTTATCATTCCCTTTCTCCCCCTCCTCCCTTCTTCCTGGTTTCCCTTCTTCCTCTCTTCTTTCTCTCCCTCCTTCTCCCTACCCCCTTCTGCCCACCAACTGCAGCAATCTGACAACTCTGATGTGTGTGTGTGTGTGTGTGTGTATGAGAGAGAGAGAGAGAGAGAGAGAGAGAGAGGGAGAGAGAGAGAGAGAGAGTTCAGGCAGACATGAAAAAAACTTCCTTAAAGTTGGAATAATTGCACACTAGATAGGGGACTGGGGCTGGATTAGATCGAAGGTCAGTGAATGCACCAACTATTTGCTAGGAGGCAGCAAGGTACTATGGAAAGAGCATTGAATTTGGGACCAGCAGTCCTGGGTTCTGATCCTAACTACTCTTACTGCTATGTGACTTTGGTCCAAGTCTCTTCCCTTCCTTCTATATAAGACTTGGGAGTTGATCACACCTTCTAAGACCCTTCTGATGTGGTTTGGGATTTGTGTGGGGCACGGGGACCCCAAAAATCCCCTACCCAAGAAAAATCAAAAGTCAGAGGTATCTTAAGGACGGAACAAGAAGTTTTGTTCTCCCCCCGCCCCCCAGGAAGAGAGCAGTCCTCTCTATGTCAGGGACAAGGAGAGGAGGCCTGTTACAAAAGATAGAGCAAGAATTTATACCCTAACGCAGTCAAGCTCCCTTACCCCCACTGGCTCTCAGTCTTGGCTTGAAATCTAACCCAATGGCAGATAACAAAGAAGCCCACCACTATCTCCTGTTGGAAGGGAGGTGGGACTGTCCTTATTTGGTAAACGTCAAGCAAGGGAGGGGAAAAGGTCATAAGCAAGGGTGGAGGTCAAAAACTCCTGAAAATTGACAGCAGAGAAACCTCCACACCACCATGAAGTGCCCATTGGAGGAGAGGTTTTCTTGCATGGGAGTGGGAGACACCCAGAACTCTGCCAGGACAGCTTTGGGATGTCCAAAGGAAGGCACAGGCAGATGGAAGGGGTGCTTCCAGAGCAGGGGGCTGGGGTGAGCAGGGAATGATCCTAGGTAGATAGACAGAGTGATAGGAGAATGAGACTAAGAGCTGGGAGTTTTGAGTTCAAATCTTGACTCTTATTTATTTGTGACCTCCTCTCTCACCCTTAGCTTTCTCACCTGTGAAAAGGGAGAATGAGATTCATCCTTCCTAATATCCTTGGTGTTTTTTTGTTTTTGTTTTTTTGCTGTGTAATTATTTTTATTTATTTTTTTGTTTTCTTGTTTACATCATTGATTTTCATGACATATTTGATTACAAATTTTCTCCCCATCTTTCCCCTGCCCCAACCCTACAACAGCAATCCAACTGTAAAGCCCCATCCCCTGCTCTGCTCTTACTTTCTGGTAGGGCAGGGAGGGTCTCCCTATCCTGGCCCCTGTATATCTTAATTCTTAGTTGCAGGAATTACAAAACTTTAAATTCTGTATTCTTTCGATTCCTCCCTTGTCCCCCTCTCCCACTGGAAGGACAATCAATTCAATACAGGCTGTGGATGTGTGATTATACAGGACATCTTCATAGGGGACATATTGTGACAGTGATCATCTGTCTCTCCTTCCTATCCCTCCCTCCCTTGTTCTGCTCTCTACCCTGTCCCTGTCCCTTTACTGAACTGTGTGCTTCCAGCATCCCTCCCCCAGACCCTGCCCTCCCCTTTGTCATCCCCCCTCTCATCCCCATACCCCCTACTCTCCTGTGTGGCATGATGCCCAGTTTAGAGTTTATGCCATTTCTTC
>CM053597.1:231358515-231373849 GCA_028646575.1 Pseudocheirus occidentalis
CACTTGGCCCTGATCAATTGATTCAGCCCCCCTGTGGAGTCTGCAGGCCAGGGGCTCTGAAGCAGCCCAGTGGGGGCTGCCGCCTGGTTCCAGCATTTCCCCTCCCCCACTGCTTCCTTGCCCCGGGGGCAGATTGGCTGAACTGCTTTTCCTCCCCCAAATTAATTTTCAAAGTTTCACTTTCATTTTCACTGACCGTCTAATCCTGGTTTGGTGGATGTGAAGATTCCCTCAGGTGCAATAGATCTTCTCTGAAGTAGACTCAAGCTGCAGCTTGGGAGGCTCAACTCCTCCTGACTGCCCTGGGGCCTGGCCTGGCCGTGGCTGCGGTTTTGGGCTGGGCCAGTCTCTGCTCTGGCGCAAGCTGCCCCTCTACCGTCCCCTTTCCTCACACCTTGGCAGATGTGGAGGTGCTGGAGGCTGTATATCCTCTCCTCTGAAGAAGACTGACTGTGGCATGGCTTGGCTCAGCTCAGTCCGGCTCCTTCCCACTGCCCTGTGGCTTCAGGCTGGGCCAGCTTACACTTTCAGCCACCGTGATGAGTCCCTGCTGCCGAGCTGCCTTCAGCGAGAGAAGTGTTTTCTGTATTTTTGTGAGTCTGAGAGTCCTAGACTTTGTCTGTGCTCATATTTTATGGGTGTTCAGGGTGGCGGTGGGGGAGCTGCGGGACCTTGCTGCTTCTATGCCACCATCTTGGCTCCGCCCCCTAATATCCTTGTTAACATATATAACATCGACAGGGTTGTTATAGGATGATATTTTGAATGCCTCAAAACTCTAATGAGATTCATTTATTCAGCATATATTCATTAAATGTTTACAGGTCTCCAGACACCGTGCAAAGCACTAGGCTACAAAAAGAGGCAAAATACGATTCCTGCCCAATCCAGTGGGGGAGTTATCATGCAGACAAATGTATCACAAAGCAAGTTGGATGCAGGGTAAACTGGAAATAATTAACAGAGCTTCTGGTAGAATGTAAATTAAAACAATGTTGACCCCTGGGTCAGGCCTTAAAGGTAAGGAAGAAAATTGATTGGATATAGATTGTAGTTCTAGGACAGAGTGCTGGGTCTAGAGTCAGGAAGACCTGAGTTCAAATCTCACCTCAGATACCTACTGGCTGTGTGACCCTGGGCAAATCACTTAGCCCTTCTGTAAAATGGAAATAATTGCAGCTGTCTCCCAGGATTGTCATGGCAGGACCAAATGAGATATCTGTAGTGCATAGCATAGTGCTTCTTTCCTTCCTTCCATGCAGAGCTGAAGAGGCTGAGATCAGGATCTAGAGATGGAAGGTACTTTAAAGGGCATTAAAAATGCCTTCCTCTTACTGATGAGACTGGACAAGGTTCTGTGACTTGGATCTAGAAGAATGCAAGGCAGGATTAGAATGCAGACCTTCCAGACTCTGGGGTCAACACTCCATCTGCTGTGCCTCTGACTTTTAGTCTAGTCTGATCTCTCGTACTAGATGAGAAAACCAGGAAGTGGTGAGGTGCCTTGTCCAAGGTCACACAGGGAAAAAGTGGCAGAAGTGAGATCTGGCTTTATGTCAGTGACAGCACTCTTTCTGCCAGGTCTACTCAGAACCAGCCCTGGTACCTGTGGATTCCCTCTCTTGTTGAAGCTGGTTTAGCACCGTGCCACCCTATTGGCAGTTGCTGCTGAGCTCCCCCTGTTATCTCTGCCCTCATCCTGGCCAAAGGAGCGCTAGCCTGGGCGCCCTGCCAGCTGCTATGACCTGGGCAACCATGGACCATATGTTCTCTCTCCATGCCCTCCCCCTTGTGTGCCCTGCTGTGGCCCTGATTAACTGGCACCAGAGGAGGGCAGAAGAAGAGGAAGGGAGCTGGCTGTCTTCCCCTTCTCCTCTCCCCCCACCCCTTCAGGTTTTCTTGCTTCCCCTTCAAAATGGTCCCACCAACCTCAGAGAGTCCGTCTGTCCTGAACCCCAAGGCTGTCACTGGAATTTGCAGCCTTCTCCCCACTGCAGAGTGCCAAGAAGGAGGATGGGAAGGAAGAGGTGGGGGGTAGAAAAAAACTGTGGGATGCTAGGCTTTTGAGCTGAAAGGACCTCTACTATTACTGTATCTGATAGCATCATCTCCTAGAAGTGGTCCAGTGGGGAGAATGCTGGCTTTGGAGTCCAGGAGCCTGGATTTGAATCCTATGATTCTGTGTCTGTTTTCTCATTTGCAACATGGGGGGCATGGGCTCAGTGGCCCATGAGGTCAAGCCAAGCAAGAAGAGCCAAGCAAGAAGAACCCATCCCAGTTGGGCAGCTCAGCTTCTCTAGAAAGACCAAATCCATTCCAGTACCACCTGCATACCTGATCCACTGGGGTGCTGAGAACTGGAATTTGTGTTTGCATGTTGATTACACTTTGGTTGTAGGGCTATCAGACTGGAGGGTTACAGGAGCAATGAATGCCTGGTGTCTATATGTCAGTACAGCTGTTCCCAGCAGCCCTTGAGGCCTCCCCATGCACAGGGCTCAGCTGATTCAGTTCCAGAAATGTTCACTGAGCACTTTTGATGTGCAGAGCACCCAGCTCAGGGCCATGGGGGAGCTGACCTGGTTCCGGATGGCTACTGGGCCCCCTGCAATGAGTGCCGAGGTTCGGGAGCAGGAGAACAGGAAGATGGGAAGACTTGCCTCCAGAGGCATTCTAGTTGTCTTTGAGAATTTGCAAGGCCTGTCTTGTGGAAGTAGGATCAGCTTTGTTTTGCTTGGGCCCCTCAGGCAGAGCTTGGATCATGGGGAAGAAGAAAAGAAGAGAAGCAAACTAGATTCTGATTCACCAAACATTTATTCAGACTCTGCTGGGTTCCACCAAAGGTGAGAGGGAAGAGTGGATGAGAACTGGGCCTGGAGTCAGGAAGACTCTCCTCTTCATCAGTTCAAATCTGGTCTCAGACACTTCTAGCTGTGTGACCCTAGGCAAGTCACTTTACACTATTGGCCTCAGTTTTCTCATCTGTAAAATGAGCTGGAGAAAAGGACATGGCAAATCACTCCAGTATCTTTGCCAAAGAAAATCCCAAAGAGGGTCACGGACATGACTGAAAAATAACTGACCAACAATAACAACGACGAAAAACCGAGAGGTGGAAGACGAGATGTTTGTTTGGGCAATGTCGAGCCAGGAGGTTTGGAATAAAGAGTGTATTTGAAAGCAGGATGGAAAGATCAGCAGAAAACACATGGTGGAGCTAAAATCTCATCCTAGAAGTAGGGAGCCCTTGATGAGTCTTGAGCAGGAGAGTGATGGGGGCAGATCTGTGTTTTTGGACCATGCCTGTGACAAGTTCAAGGAGGAGCTGACCAAAAGCAGAATTGGACTCCATATCACTGGAGGTCCTTAAGTCATCAAAGATGTTATCAGAGGAATGTTTTGTTCATGACCTCTGAGCTCTCATTAACCTCTGAGATTCTGGGATTTAGATTCAGTGGGTCCCTGGTACCTGCCCTCAGGCAGCTTAGAGTCAAATCTAATAAAACTAATAGCAGCACAAACTCCTAGATTAAAGAGCAGAACATAGTGATGAATGGGGATACCAGAGAAGGGTAGAATGAAGCTTCAGAGAAAGGAAAGACTGTACCTGGTGGACTCTGAGGAAGGCCGATATAGGAAATGATCTTTGAGCTGGGCTTTAGGGGGAACAGGGAAAGGCATGACTGCATAGAGAACTGGCAGAGCAAAGGCACAGAGGTGGGAGACTATTGGAGTTCATGTTGGCTAGAGCAAGGGCTCTTTTTGATCCAGGGACCCCTTTGGCAGTCTGGTTTGGCACTCATTCTCAGAATATTTTTAAATGCATTAAAATAAAATATACCGAATTACAAAAGAAACTAAATATATTGAATTACTGTTTTTAAAGCATTAAAAGAACCACAAGTTCCCAGGCCCCTGTCTCTTGGGCTAGGTAGAGCACAGGGAGTTTAGGAAGGAAGGGGTGGGAGAAAGGAAGGATGGGAACAGATTGTGGAGGCAGCTCAGTCTGCCCTGCTCAGGGTGCAGGACTTGGAGTCAAGAAGACCTAAGTTCAGAATCTGTTCTCAGGTGCCTACTGGCCGTATGGCCCTGAACAAGTCACCTAACCTCTCTTTGCCTCAGTTTCCTCATCTGTAAAACAGTGATACTAATAGCTCTCAGTGTGGTTGTGGTGATCAAATGAGATAACATGGACAGTGCTTTGCAGACGAAAAGTGCTATGGAAATCCGAGTTATTATTATTCTTACTTTGTAGGCATCGGGAACAATGCAGTAGTTTTGAGCAGGGGGACATGCTAGATTGGTGGTCTGAAGGGCTAACCTGATGGAGCCCTGCCTCCCTTTTCTGGGGGTAGAAGGCAGCTTCCCGCTCTCTCATTTAGAGATGTTTGGGTTGGGATGAGGAAAGTGGGCTGTCTGGACGCTTCTCCCTCCCGCTCTGTTGGCCTTGCCCCATACCTCCCCTGCCCTCTACCTGAGATCCTGAGCCAGAAGGAGACTGACTGGGAGTAGGGTGGTGGGGTGTGCAGACAAAACTTTGTGAGCCCCCTCCTCCCCCATCGTCATTCATATTTCAGACTTTTTGTAGCTTCTTTGGGACCTGATCAGGCCAGGTCTCTGTGCTGGACCCAACCCCCTCCTCTCTCCCTCTGAAGCTTATTCCCTGAATTCCCACCACCTCCCAAACTTTGAGTAGTTTCAAAAATATTTGAATTTTTTCTCCCATCCATCAAAATAGTCTGACCACATGGTCGGCTCATGGTGAGGGGTATGTAGAACACACAACTACTCTAGGGGGGGAAGAGAGAGAGAGAGAGAAAGAGAAGGGGAGAGGGACAGATAGAGACAGAGACAGGAGAGGTGGAGAGAAGAGCAATCACCAGCTGTGAAGCTGCCCTACCCCATCCCCCATCCCTCCAAATTCAGAAATGAAGAGGGTGAGAGAACTAATCACAAAGAGAGAGACCCTCTTCCTTTCCCCCTGTGAGATAGGGTTGTGGAACTGAAGGAGAGCGGTGTTATGGGGGAGGGCAGCTGGATTTGGAGTCAGATCTGGGTTCGAATTTAGGTCTGCCTGTTACTGTGTAACCCTGGGTCCTGCTCCCTGGGTCTCAGTCTTACCACCTGTAAAAAACAGGGGTGGCTATAGCAGAGGATCTGCAAGCCCCCTTCTGGCTCTAAATATCTGGAGCTGTGAAGGGGTGCTAGGACCCCCTGAAGGAGGGAGTGAGGAGAGAGGATAGAAAGGAAAAGAAAAATGAGGGAGGGGGCAGAAAAGGGTTTTCTGGAAAAGTCTGTGCCAGGAAGATGTTTCCTGTAGCCCTGAGTGACTGACCATCACACCCTCTTCATCCATCCTCCCTCTCAGCAGTCAGGGGGGAAGGGAAGCTGGGAGGATGGGCAAAGTGGCCCTGATCCCATGCTTTCAGCTTCTAAGTGCTTTATAAATATTTACACCAGCATTGTGCCAGCCCACCTCCATCTGAGCTGGCAGCCCTGCCTCTTCCTACCCAGCTCCTGGCCCAGATGAGGGCTAGCCAACCTACGTACAGGTTCGGCAGCAGGGGAGCTGCATTTGACTAAGGGTCCCCAGGGAAGCTACCCGCTTCTTTGCAGACAGACCTGAAGAGTACTTTCCTTGAGGAAATTTGATAAAATTTTTAAAAATCCCTGAGAAATCCACTGGCAGGGAAAAGGGCAGTAACCCCTCTGATTCCAAGGTAGATAGTGAGCTCCCTGTCCCTGGAACTCTCCAAGCAGATGATGGATGACCATTCATCCAGCATGTTCCAGAGGGGATGCCTCTTCTGCTGAGGCTTGGATTTGACCACAAAACAATGGAAGGGTCCCGGGCTCTGCTATGTGACAGTGTGAGCTGGGCAAAGTTCCTTACCCACTCAGAGACCTAATTTCCTCCTTTAAGCCTCAAGGTCCCTTCTGGCCCCTAATCCTCTGACTGCCAAAGGCTTTGAACCTGGGGGCTGAGAACTTAAAGAAACAGTGGACAGGCTATTTTGGTAGATTTCACTTCTTTTGTCACATTCTTCATTTCCTTCATGCATTTAAACTCCTGATTCTGAGAAGGGCTCTTGGGCATCCCCAGACTGACTGCCTAAGGGGGCAGGGCACAGAGAAGGTGAAGCAGACCCAGGTGACTAGGTCCCTTCCAAGGCCATACTGCTGCTGACTGGCTTCTGCCTCAGGACTGTCAGTACAGTGGCTTAGGAGGCAACCACTGGGGGAGCAGAGAGAAAAGGCTGGTAGTAGGCAGATCTGTCTGCCAAGTTCACCTTTGCCACATCCTGCCTTACGGGCTAAGGGAGCTGCCTGGGTCAGAATGAGCCCCTCAGTGCCCCAGGCAACTTCAGACTGGACCCTGATTAATCTCCCCTGGTAGAAGGAACTTCCCCACACTGATGAAATGACAGATGAGGCCAAAAGAGAATAGCTCCCATTTGTCCAAGCTCTGATGTCTGCAGAGCACGTCCCATGCACTGTATGACTGAGACCACAGAGGTGGGTGCAATTAGTACTTCCATTCCGCAGAAGAAAAAATTCAGGTTCAGGATCAGTCAGCAGGCATCTGATGTGGGATTTGAACCCAGACCCCCAAGGCCAGTGCTCTCTACTACACTGTATGAGGGCCTCTCCCATCTCTTTGTTTCCCCTTTTCTCTTTTCCTCTCTGATTTTTCATTTCTTTCCCTCTTTTCTCTTCCCCTTCCTTCCAATTTTCCTTCTTTCTATAGGTTCTAGCCTGGTCCCCCCTGAGAACTGGTCACACAATGTTAGAAGCCCAACATGACTTGGCTAATTACTTGACCACAGTCATAAACTGGGGCCTCCAGGGTCTTCCCTGACTCCTGATTTCAATGCTCCCCTTTTCCCTGGCAGCAGAAGCAATGAACTAGTTACAAATCCCTAATTAGCTAATTACAGTTCGGACTCCATGGATTGTGTGAAAGGCCTGGAATTCCCAGGACACTGAAGAGGAAGGGAGCCTTAGAAAAGGGAGTGGGAGGGAGTCTTTGAGGATGGAGGGCCAGTCAGTGGAGCTCATTCAGAGGAAATCTTCCTGAAATCCATTATCCTCTTCCAGAAATTTCCATATCTCCAGAGAAGAAGAGAAAGGAAAATTAATTGAGGAAAAAGAGTGGAACCTTTTCAGTGGGGGGGGGGAGGCTGGGAAGGGGCAGTGAGATTGGGAATCTGAATGGGTGAGCATTCAGGTTGGGAGTCTGGTTCTTGTTAAAAGAGTTTTCTAGTTGGTTCCGTTGAATGTGTCCCCTCACCCAACCTCGTCGAAGTGAAGGTTTCTCTGTTGGGTGGGGGTGGGGGGAAGAAAGAGCAGAAACTCTCAACTCAGATGTGGGCCAGCTTCCTGGCTCATTCTGGGGCCTGGAGAGAAGCTACACCCCCTTCCCAGGAGGAGGCTGACCTAGTTTCAGGGGCAGAAGTTGGTGGTAGGCATTAATTATTGATCCACAAACACTCGGTACTTGGAACCAGGGATCCAAATCCCCCAAAATTAACCTCGTTAATAAAGATGTAGTCATTGGCCCTCAAACAGAATTCTGGTCAAGGACACCAGCCTCCTCCCTTATTTCTCCCTTAGTCCCATTCCTCATCTCCCTTTCAATGCCGTCTTGAGCACCACTGAAGAGCCTGTCCTGGTGTCAGTCGAGTGTCTGGACAATTGTGTCACCCAGAGTGGACCCAGTGCTCTGGGAGCCCTACGGCTGATGCTCAGCTTGTGTCCCTAAGGGATGTGAGGCTCATCACAAACTCCTCTGGGCCTTGGTGATTTTATTTATAAGGTGAGGGAAGAAATTTGTTGTACTCAGTGGTCTCTAAAACTATGACTCCATGAACAAATGAATGAATGGGAAAATGTTAAGCTCTCCGTCTATGTGCCAAGCACTGTGCTGAGTGTCTTTACACAAAAGGTAAAGACAGTCCTGACCTCAAGCAGCTTACATTCTAAGGTATAAGTCACTCACTCTTCTCTGGGCCTCAGTTTCCTACTCTGTAAAATAAGGAGATTTAAGTGAGACTGAGTTTTCTTCCAGCTTTGAATCTGTGATCTTGCCATTTATGACTGTATAATCCTGAATAACTGGGCTGCATAGCTCTGGGGTCCAAGGAACTTGGTTCCCATCTTATTTCTGCTACTTACTACTTCGTGACATTGGGCAAATGAGTTCACCTCTCTGAGCCTCAGTTTCTCAGTAAATAGAGGGTTAGACTAGGCCTGGTTTCTTCCAGTCTTCTGATTTTAGGTGATAAGGGAGCAACCAGTGGTTTGTTCCCACCTTGTTTGAATAAAGGGTTGTGTTCTAAAAATGGGGTCCTCTGCCCAATCTGCCCTTCTGCGTTGTCCATCTTTGGACTGGGTGCTGGAAGAGAACACCTGGGCTGAAACGCTTCTGATCTCAGCGCCTTCTCCGTCACTCTCTCAGGGGTTTTCAGGAGAAGGATGGAGGGGGGAGAGAGGACCCACTGAACTGAATCTCACTCCATCTGGTAGGAGTTGGGGAGCTCTGAGAGGCACAGCCGTCATTTCTTATTCCTCTGCCTTGGGCTTGTTTCCATCTGACTCTCCTCCCCTCTCCCATTAATGCTGTCTTTTCTTCCCTCTTCTCTTCTTCCCTTCCTACCCCCTTTAACCCCTCCATCCTCCTCCACAGGCATGCGCATCCTGGTGAACCTGCTGCTGGACACCCTGCCCATGTTGGGCAACGTGCTGCTCTTGTGTTTCTTTGTCTTCTTCATCTTTGGCATCATCGGCGTGCAGCTGTGGGCCGGCCTGCTTAGGAACCGCTGCTTCCTGGAGGAGAACTTCACCATGTGAGTGAGAGGAAAGGAGGGAGGGAGGGAGAAGCAGGCACAGAGCCCCTACTGTGTCCCAGAACCTGACAGTTTGAGTGACTGGAAGGTTGGCTCTCCCAGCCAGGCACCAGCTTCCTCTCCAGGCACCGGGCACCTGGAGTGGTGGTAAATCAAAAGAAACAACCCAACAAAGGCTCATGAAATAGCTACTCTGCCCGGAACAGTTTGCTTGGCTAAAGGACATACAAAGTTTAGAAAAGATGGTTCTTGTCCTCATAGAGGTAAGAATCTCGTAAGAAGAGTAAGAGCCAAACACAAATAACAAGGATTCTAGACAATACTTATTAAACACCTGCTGTTTGCAGAGTTAGGCCCCTGGAGGATAGATATAGATACACACATACATGTTTAGCATGTGTACACACACACAACCTCCAGAAACACATGCCAATTATAGATGGCCCATGAATGAGCTGCTTTACCTGAGGCCTCTCTCCACAGGAGCTGGGAGGCAGGTAGGAAGGAAGGAAGAAAGGGAGGAAGGCAGGAAGGAAGGGAGGAAGGAAGGATGGGAGGGAGGAAGGAGGAAGGAAGGATGGGAGGGAAGAAGGAAGAAGGGAGAGAGGAAGAAGGGAGGAAGGAAGAAGGGAGGAAGGGAGGGAGGGAGGAAGAAGGGAGGAAGGATGGGAGGGAGGAAGGAAAGAAGAAGGGAAGAAATAAGGTAGAAAAGGAAGGAAGGAAAGAAGCATTTATTGAGTACCTACTATGTGTACTGAGCACTTTACAAATATCATCTCATTTAATCCTCAAGTATCAATGTGAGATTGGCTGAGGATGATCCCTGATGGTCACACTGGCTGCCACTATCCCTCTCTAGTCACTATCTCCTCTGCTCTCCCTTTTGTAGTGCAGTGGAAAGATAGACGATTAAGAGTCAAGGGTCCTGAATTCGAATCCTGTTTCTACTACTTAAGTGTAAACTTGGACAAGTTCCTTGATCTCCCTGGATCTCAGCTGCAGAACAGCCTCTGAAGTTCATTCCAGCTCCAAATCTGTGATCCTGGGTCCCTTTTTCTCAAGGTCCTTGCATCCAGTAGTACCCACTGAGGATAGCTTCCTCTGGAAGACATGATAATTCTTGGCTGCCTCTCCAAGGGTGACTGCTCCTTCTTCCACACTTCCTGACAGCTAGGGATAGAGGGAGGAGCTGGCCAGATCCTCAGTCCTCACATCTGCTTCCAGAATCCACAGAGGAAGGGAGGAGAGCAGGAAGAAGAATTTATATAGGACCTACTGCATGCACTGTGCTAAACACTTTACAAATACTATCTCATTTGCTTCCCATGGCAACTCCAAGGGGTAGGTGCTGTTATTATTCCCATTTTACGGTTGAGGAAACTGACTTGCCCAGGGTCATACAGCAATAAGTTTCTGAGGTGAGATTTGAACTCAGGTCATCCTGACTCCAACTCTAGTGCCCTATCTGATGTGGTGCCACCTAGTGGGCTGGCTTTCTGGATTCCCAAAAACGTGTCACCTATAATGGAACACAGTCCTGTTCTCCAGACGTGGTCCAACCAGGGTAGGGGCAGCAGATTTTCAGCCCACGTGGTACTAGACATGATGGCTTTGTCAAGGCGACTTCAATCCCCATTAGCAGCGCTGGCGGTCCCATCATGCTGTTGATGCCTCTTGGGTTTGCAGTTAGATCATACTTTGAGGTCTCCTTTATATGAACTGGCGCCTTGTCACATCTCCTCTCTCTTGTTCTGGCTGCGTTGTTGGGTTTTTCATAACCCAAGCAGAAGCCTTTCCAGTCATCTGCATTGTGTTTTTTATTAATAGATTTGGCCATTGTTCTAAGCTGTCAAGATCTTTTTAGATCAGGATCCCGTCATTGAGTGTTTGTCTGTCTCTGACAGCTTCACGTCACCTACAAATTTGATAAGCCTGACATCTCTGCCTCCATCCTCCTTGGCACATGCTCCTTCTCATCAACGTCCTTCCTCCAATGAACCAGAGCCGAATACGGCTTCCAGATGTTTTCAGCGGTATGTGTCAGAAAGCTCAGGGGCAGCCAAGAAACATGTGTGAGGGCTAGCAATTAGATTAGCTCCACTACAGAGAAGAATGAAGGGGTCCCGGGCTGCAGCCTGCGTTGATGTGACCCACAGCAACAGCAGCAATGAGAGCTCTGACCCCCAGGATGGTGAAATCCATGTAGTAACTTGGCAGTCGTGGAAGTGCCGATCCATACCTTAAAGGCCATCTGACGACATATGCAGCGTGTCACGCCTGTAGGTCACCACCATCCTACCTCAGGAAGGAAACGCAGAGGAAATCATTTCTCTGGAATCGATTGTTATTTGCCTTTGATCCAATCCTTTAATCCTGTCTTTCAGGGTTGCTTTTCGTTGGTGTTACTGCAGTCACTGTGTAAATCCTTCTCTTGGTCTTTCATCAGTGTGCACAGCTCTTCCTATACTTCTCAGAAATCTTCATAGTCATTATTTCTTAGGGCACAATCTTATTCCTTTATAGTCATAGACCACAATTTGTTCAGCCACTTTCTTTCTAGAGTCCTGCCACTGCAGAGAGAATTTTCATTAATATTTTGTTACATATGGGTCCTTTCTTTCTTTTCTTGATCTCACTGGGGGACAAGCCTAGGTGTGAGATCATTAGGTCAAAGGGTTATCATGATTTTCACTTCCCTCATTGAATTAAGTTGAGACAGCATGGTAGGCATGGCCTGACTAGGGGCAAAGGGCAGTGGGACCCTCATTTCATGGGATCACAGTGCTCTAGAGATAGAGCTCAGAGGTCATGCTGTCCAGCCACCTTCATTTTACAGAAAAGGAAACTGAGGCATAGAGCCATCAGCTACTTGTCCAAGATCACACCGAGGCAAAATTTGAATCCAGGTTTTCTGAGCCCAGAGGCAGGACACTATCTGTTAATGTAGTCCCAGGACTTCCTGGCTCCTCTTACAATGCTCATCAAGCCCCCTGTTTGTGCTCATTTGTTCCCCGCAACCACTGCTAAGTTGGCTTCCTTTCCTCCTGGGAAAGGCCAGAGCAGAGTGATCTTGACAAGCATCTTTCTCCAGGAACCAACCAGGCCAGATTCTGGGAGCCCCAGAGCTGGAGAGAGGGCAGTGGGAGGGAGGGCAGGAAGGAAGGGCTGGCAGAGTGCAAGGAGGGGGAGGAGGCCCCCAGGGATCTCTGGAGGAGGCTGTCAAGGCTGGGAGAGCAAGAGCCAGTGGGGGTGAGTGTGTGTGTGTCTCTGTGTGTGCATGCATCTTGTGTATGAATGTATTGTGTGCATCTATGTGCATGTTCATGTCTGTGTGCACGCTGCGTGCACATATGCATGTGTGTTGGTGTGGATCTGTCTGTGTATGTGTATGCATGTGTGTGTGTGTGTGTGTGTGTGTGTGTGTGTCTGTAAAGAGACAAGAGGCCGGAGGGGGAAGAGGAGCCAGCAGGAGGGGTAGCTTCTGACTCCAGGGTTTCCATGTCCTGGTGAACATGTCTCATCACCACCATTTTACCAATGAAAAGGCTCAGAACAATAGCAGAAGTGGAGGCTGGAAACATTCAGTGCCAGGCAAGTAGTGATCCCACCAGGCAGTGTGTGAGGCAGGATTTAAACCTGGGTCTTCCTCATTGGGAGCCTAGGGCTGCTTTCAAGTTTAATGACTTCCTCTAAATGCCCAGTTGAGTTCTTGGCACTGAGTGAGTTTTATTTGTCTCTTGGGTTTGGGGGTTTTTGTTTTTTAATTAGAGGAGGGAGGGGATGAGCCCAGAGAAGTCATGTATGATGGGGGGGGCAGGTGTGGATAGGCCCACAGTTTCCCAGGCTGGCCAGAGGCCCAGCACCACTTGGCACCACTCAGTCTCATGGGAAGCTCCCAGCTCAGGGGCATCTTTGCTTAGCTCACCTGCATCTGCCTACCTGCAGAGTCTGTGTTTCCACTGTGAATTGGTCTCTTGTGGGTTCCTGTCCTCACCACCACCTCCAGGAAACTGCAGAGACTCTCTCCAGGCCCCTTGTGGGCCAGGTGCAGGTGTGCCCCACTTTAGGTACATACTGCAGGGCGGGTGAGGAGTGGCTATCCGCTTTCTGAATTAGGGAATTCATCTGCTCTAAATAGAACTCCTTGAAGGAGCAAACTCTGAGCTTGGGCAGGACATGGACATTTAGGGAGGTGGGAGAAAGGGTGGGGTCCTCATTGGTGATTTTACTGGCATGGGGAGCCCCCTCAAATTTAGAAGAGTGGCTTATTTGTCATTTATAATAATAGACGGTTGCATAGAATGCTGGGTCTGGAGTTAGGAAGACCTGAATTCCTATTCCATCCCAGGCACTTACTAACTGCAGGACTCTGGGCAAGCTGCTCCACCCCTGCCTGCCTCAGCACCCTCACCTGTTCCCAGGGTTGTTGTGTGGGTTAAATGAGATCATATTTGCAATGAGTTTAACCCAGTGCCTGGCACATAGTAGGGGCTTAATAAATACTAATTGGTTGATTGGATTGGATCCTTACCACATCCCTGGGAGGGAGGGGCTATTATCATGAACATTTTACAGATGAGGACACTGAGGCTAGCAGAGTCTTAATGACTCCCAGATTGTGCAGCTAATAGTCCTAATAATTACCAAATGCCAGACACAGACTCCACAGCCCTCACTGTCCCCATTGTGCCTGCCGCCTGATTCATATGTAATCATGTATATGTGTGTTACTGTATGAAAGGTGGTGTAGCCCAGTGGGTAGGGGTAGCTGGCTTGAGGCAGATGTCCTAATGCTGACATTGGGCAGGGAAGGTGACATTTCTGTTCTTTAGCTTACATTTATTACCATATCCTAATTGCTACTATGAATATAATTAACATATACAAATTGACTTTGAATGTATGCATTTGTAAATTGGGGATTGATAATAGTATCTAAGTGGCAGTGGGGCATGCTGGGGAGAAAGCCCCTTCAGAGGTATGGTTCAAGTTCTCCTTCTGACCCCTACTGTATGTAAGACCCTGGGCAAGTCACTTAACCTAAGGCTAGGACTCAGCCTTTTTTATGTCAATTTTCCCTGAGAATTTCTTAAAATATTGGGGCAATTTTCCTTGAGAATTTCTTGAAGGATGCTTTCTAGGTTCTTCTTTTAATCATGGCTTTCAAGTAGTCCCATAATTTTTAAATTGTCTCTCCTGGATCTATTTTCCAGGTCAGTGGTTTTTTTGAGGAGATATTTTACATGGTCTTCTTTTTTCTCATTTGTTTGGATCTGTTTGATAGTATCTTGATTTCTCATAAAGTCATTTGCCTCCATTTGCTCCACTTTAATTCTGAAGGAGTTATTCTCTTCAGAAAACTTTTGAGATTATTTTTCTATCTGGCAAATTTGACTTTTTAAGGCATTCTTCTCCTCATTGGCTTTTGGGGCCTCTTTTGCCATTTGAGTTATTCTATTTTTAAGGTGTTATTTTCTTCAGTCAAGTTGTTGACTCTCTTATCATGATTTTCTTGTGTGATTCTCATTTCTCTCCCCAATTTTTCCTCCACTTCTCTTATTTGGTTTTCAAAATCCTTCTTAAGCTCCTCTATGGCCTATAACCAATTTACATTTTTCTTGGAAGCTTTTGGTGCAGGAGTTCTGACTGTGTTGTCTTCCCCCTGTTCCATGCTTTGATCCTTTTTGTCCCCCAAAAAAGGAATCTAAAGTTGGATTGCTGAGCTTTCTTTGCTTCCTTTGCCTGCTCATGTTGGCAGTCACTTACTTGACTTTTGTGCTCCATAGAACTCTGCTTTCAGAGGGGAGAGCTCTGTCCCAAATTGCTGGAGTTTTCTCAACTGCTGGGACTATTAGGAGGCCATCATCTTTGTAGTCCCCACCAGCTTTGGCTCACTGAAAATGCACCTCAGGACCACCACCCAAGACCATGATCCCAATCCAGGAAGGTCAAGGCAAGAGCACTTAACCTCTGAATGATTGCTTGGTCCCCCTGCAATCTGCAGGCTGGGACCTTCTGAAGCAGCCACGTGGAGGGAGCTGCAGGGTTGCTGCTTCAAACTGCTTCTGGCTCTGGAGGCAGTCATCTGGACCCTCTCCCCCAAATTTAGCAGAGTTCCACTAACTTTTCCCTGTATCCTTGGCTCTTATAGGTTGGTAATTCTGGAAACCACCACAGCTGCTGATGATCTGCTTTCCTGAAAGCTCCAGTCCTGGCTTCTCCTGGACAGCCTGGGGCTAAAACTGTATGGGGCTGAGCTTTGCTTCCAGCTGGCTGATGGGCTGCCTTTAGGTGGAGCCTTGTTTGTCTGTCATTTTATGAGTTCTGGAGCTCTAAAATTTGTTTAGAGTCATATTTTGTAGGCATCTGAGGTGGTTATGTGGGAGCTGTGGGGTTTTCCTGCTTCTACGCTGCCATCTTGAATCCGCCCCCCCCCCCCCGCCTTTTTTATGCCATGGGCCCCTTGATAGTCTGATGAAACCCACAAA
>CM053597.1:231374349-231415866 GCA_028646575.1 Pseudocheirus occidentalis
TATGTATGTATGTATGTATGTATGTATCTATCTATCTATCTATCTATCTATCTATCTATCTATCTATCTATCTATCTATCCACCTATCTCTTTTGGTTCCTCTCTGTGTGTCTATCCTTGTCGCTGTGTCTCTGTCTCACCTTTGCGTACATACATCTCTCTCTCCCTCTCCTTCTCTCCCTTTCCATGTGCCTGTCTATGTCTCTGTCTCTCGGTATCTCTCCTCTCTCTCTTCTTCCCTCTCTCACTTTCTGTCTGTATGTTCATCTCTTCTCTTTGTATGTTGTCCTTCACTCTCTCACTGTATCTCTTGGTCTCTCTCTTTTTCTCCCTTCCTCTCCTGTGTGGGTCCAATGGTCTCATTCTGTCTCTCTTGGTGTGTCTCCCTGGTCTCTGCCTCTGCTTCTACCTTTTTCCATGTGCCCCTCCCCTCTCCCCTCCGTCTCTGTCTTTCTCCTTCCTCTTTTCCCCATTGGTCACAGGTGGGCTCCTTCTTCATGATCAACCTGTGCCTCGTTGTCATAGCGACCCAGTTCTCCGAGACCAAGCAGAGAGAGCACCAGCTGATGCAGGAGCAGCGCAGGCGGTACTTGTCTTCCAGCACTGTGGCCAGCTATGCAGAGCCTGGGGATTGCTATGAGGAGATATTCCAATATGTTTGCCACATTCTACGCAAGGCCAAGCGTCGAAGCCTGGGCCTCTACCATGCCATCCGCAGTCGCCACCAGGGCCAAGTGGAGCCTGGCATGGGGGCCAAGCCTGAGGAAGGGAATACCAAGGAGCAGAGGCAGGACAGTAAGTGCCTGGAGTGGGGGAGCGAGCCCCACAAGTCCAGGCCACTCAGCCCAGAAAGAATAACCATCCCTTAAAACTCATTCATTCATTTACTTAATTAACACCCACTTATAACTCACTCAGTATGTGTGCTTCATTGAGCTAGGGGCCCAACAGAATACAGAGGTTTAAGGCCATTCAGTTCACAAATAATTGTTAAGCACCATGGGTAGAGAGCTGACTTTGGAGCCAGGAAAACCTGGGTTCAAATCCCACCTCTGACATCTACTGGCTGCGTGACCCTGGGCAAGTCATTAACTTCTCAGTGCTTTTGACAATTCTCTAAGACACTAAAATACAGCGAAAGTGACAACATGCATTACAAGAGGGCATTCCTCACTTGGGAGTTCTCTGTAGCTATGAAATCACAGCTCCAAATCTGTGCAAGGTCCTGTGCTGGCCCTGCGGATGCAAAGATAAAAAAATCTCTCAGCTTAAAGATGAGTGCAGGAACTTATAGCTGACTGTGGAGAACATTCATTGAATTCCTGCTGTATGCTGGGCACTGTGCTAAAAGCTGGGAGACAGGGCTGGAGCATGTCATGATCCCCACTCTCAGTGAGGAGCCATGGCCTGAGAGGTAAATGACCTGGTAGTTCTGCTACTTAACTGGCCAGATGACTTCAGTTCTCTTAAAGTCTCCTGGGGGGAAAAATACCATGAGAGAAGATGGTGGGGTGAGAGGAAGGAAGGAGGGAGGGAAGTGGGGAAAGAATTCCAGGTCTGAGAATGGGGTGAGCACAGGCAGGGAAGGAAGGTGAGCTGAGGTTTTATCTGGGGTGCTGGAAGCTGTCCTTGGTCCTCAAATGTGGCACCTGTGGAGGAGAACTCCACAAGTATAAGAGAAGACTGGAATGGTAGTTTGGAGTCAGATTGTCGAGGACCTAAAATGACAATAACTGATGTCTCTGTAGCACATGAAAATTTGCAAATCACTTTACACACTTGATCTCATCTGAGCCTGAGCCTCAAGAGGAGCCTGGGAAGTTTAATGACATAGTAGGAGGCTTGAGATCTGACTGCTGATGCTTACACTCTCTGCCACCCTGGGCAAGACTTTTCAAGTCCATGGGCCTCAGTTTCCTTGTCTGTAAAGTGAAGAGCTTGGACGGGATGGCCTGGGAGGGCTTCAGCCTCATTCACTTGCCTTTAGTCTCTTTCATTCCTTAATCCTGAACCCTATACTTATCCCAGGGGGGAAAAAACAAAACAAAAAAGGGTCACCAGAATCAGTGCAGAGGCTGCTGCTATTTTTGATGAGACCAATGAGTGACAGTGTAAGTGAACTCCCCAAACTATAAATATTTGTAAGCATGAGAGCTAAAGCCCCTTGACTTCTGACAGAATAAGGTATTGTCAGGGACAAAGTTGGTGCTGAGCTTGCTGCCCATAGATAGTCATCATTCCCAGTCCTTTAGCATTCTCTGTCAACATACTTAGCATTGGAATCACAGTGTGAGGGCCAGCTTAGGTGATCAAGCCTAGAATCCTGGACTCTTCCTGCTTAGAGACACTGCCTATAGGCAATCCAGACTGAGAAAGAGGGTGAGGTCCTCTTTAAAGCTGTTGGTTATAATTAAGCTGTGTGGAAAGAAGCTGCTGCCCTCCTTCCTTCCTTCCTTTTCTTTTTCCTCCCTCTCTTCTTTCCTTTCTTCCTTCCTCCTTCCTTCTTTTCCTACTCCTCTTCCTTCCTTCTTTTCTTTCCTCCCTTCCTGTCTTCCTTCCTTCCTGATAATGGCAACAAGTTGCCAAATAGGTCACCAGGAGAGAGCACTCTTTGAGAAAAGCTGTTGTAGCATCATAGAAATCTGAGCCTGAACAAAGGACCCTTTGAGTGGAGAAGATAACTCTGTGCCCTTGCTCACATGGTCCCTTATATCTGTAATGTTTTTGCCCTCCTTCCATGGCTCCTTTGGTTGACTGTAACCCCTTCTCCTTGCCTTACAGGGCTGTGCCAGAAACACATTCCCCTGGATTACCCACCCCATACTCTTGTGCAGCCTATCTCTGTGACACAGACCTCCGACCCTGGCAACTGCCCCCACTGCCGGCCAGAGAGAGATCAACATCTGTCCCTGGCAGAGAGTGATGATGACTTTGGGCAGGAGGAAGGCTCTGCTAATGATGATGAAGGGGAAGGTGGAGGTAGCAGTGAAGGAACACTGGACCTGGAGAAGGAGGAAGAGGAGGAAGAGAAAGACAATGGGGCAGCCAGACTGTGTGGGGATATATGGCGGGAGGTGAGGGCCAAGCTGAGGGGCATTGTGGACAGCAAATATTTTAACCGAGGCATCATGATTGCCATCCTAGTGAACACGGTCAGCATGGGCATTGAACACCACGAACAGGTGAGTGTTGCCCCAGGCCCTGGCCTGTAGGATCTGGGGGTGGAGCTGAGAAAAGGCCAGAGTGATGCTGAGGTTCTTGTGTTGATAGCTATTACTTTTAAAGTCTTACTAATGGTGATGATACATATTTTCATGACATTTGAAGTTTTTTGAAGCATCTTCTCTGAGACTCAGAGAAATCTAGTGACTTGTCTGAGGTCACACAGCTCAGCAAAGACAAGATAAACAAATAGTTACTGAGTGGCAGCAGCAGTGGCCGTCATATTCAATACCTTTTATGTATAAAGAAGGGCCAGGCATAGGGGAAGAGACACAGTTTGCAGGGACCTCAGAGTCCAATTCTTGTCCCCAAAGGATCCCAATGAAAACATCCCTGACTGGTGGCCATCCAGCCTCTGTTCACAAAGAACCCACTAGCTCCAAGGCAGCTCAACCCCACTCATGGTCAGCTCCTGTTGTGGGGAAAGGTTTCCTGACACCAAACTGAAATCTCTCTCTTCTCAGCTTCTACTCATCACTCCTTGTTCTACCTCCTGAGGCCAACCAGGACAAGGCTAAGCTCTCTTCAATATGATACTTGGTATTTCCAATGTTTAAACACAGCTCTTAGATTCCCTGGAGCCCAGGATTAGACATAATAGGACCTGGGTTTGAATCGAAATTCAGTTACTTGCTAGCTGTGTGATCCTGAGCCAGTCACTTAACTTCTCTTTGAAGTTCAGTTTTTTCATCTGTAAAATGAAAGTGTTGGACTAAATGACCCTTAAGATCTCTCTCAGCCCATACATCCCCTGTTCTCAGACCCCTCCCAGCTCTGACATCCCTTGTTCTCAGGCTCTTCCCAGCTCTGTCCTTTTCTATTCAAAGGCCCCTCCCAGCTCTGACATTACAGATCCTAAGGTGTCTTCCAACTTTAACATCTGAAAAAGCCCTGGCTCTAACAAAGGAGGGATTCCAAAGCAAGGGGGAGTAGAGGGTTGCCAGGATGGAGGCTACAGATGTGCAAACAGCTGTTTGGTGGTGGTGGGTGCCCTCTCTCAGGGTTGAGATGAAGATACCTAAGGGTCAGTGCTATAAGTCCAGCTCCTTCAGCCTGGCATCAGGGAGGTAGATTTGGGCTCAGGATCAGGACAGATTTCATAGTAATGAGAAGAAGCAAAATGTTTTGCTAAGTGGTGAGCTCCCTGTCACTGGAGGTGCTTGAGGAGAGGCTCAATGAGCCACTGTCCCTTCCCACCTTATCATTTATTCTTTGCTTACCTTTTCAAATAAAATAATATATTCCATGGAGAGTACTTTGGGAACCTTACAATATTAAATAAATCTTAGCTGTTATTATTCTAATCCTTTTTGATCTCTGCTCACCTGCTCTGGGCTTCACATGTGACCTTGGGACCTTAGAGACCATCCGGGGAAACTGAGATCCAGGGAGGTGAGATGGCATCAAAGGTCACAAGGTCACAAGGCATCAAAGTGGCTCTGCAGGGATACAAGCTCAGGTCTCCTGATTCTAAATCCAATATTCTTTGCACTATACTATGTTACTGTTTTCATTCCCCACCCCAACCCTGCACCTCTGTTTCCCCATCTGTAAAATGGGAAGGTCAAACTAGATGGTGTGTGTGCCTTCTAGTTCCACACCCCATGAGCCTTTTCTCCAGGGTTATTTTCTTTGTATCTACCTCTCTCCCTCTGACTTTCTCCCTTGTCTTCTCTCCTTTTCATCCTTCACCCTTCTCTCTCTTCTTTTTTCTGTTTTAGAAGTCTTACTTTCCTCTACTTCCCTGCCCCCCATACACCTCTCTGGGGTTCTGTCTCCTCTCCTAGCCTTCCTCTCCTTCCTGCTCCCCACCCTTCTCCACATTCTTATTTCCCTCTTCATTAGCTAACCCAGTCCTCAGACTATTCAATTTACTTAAATACCCCTCATGGGAATGGCTCAGGCACTGTACCTACTTCTTTGTTCAGAGTCACTGGTTTGCCAGCTATTCTGACTTGATTTTCAAAAAAAGATTCCACTGGGTTCTTGACAGGGAGAAGCCTGGTGGTAGTGGCCCCCAGGACCCTCCTGTGTCCATAGCCCTGTCATGTCCTCTCCCCCAGCCCCCAGAGTTTCTCATGGACCAGTATCTTTTCACTGACTGCTTAGAATCCATCTATGTCTTGGTGACTGCCTTATCAGGTGGGAGAAAATGGAGATCTTCTGTATAGCTCCAGGCTTAGACCCGGCTGGCTGACCCCTTCCCCGGGGAGGCTGTCATCTAAGACGAAAGAAGAGATTTTGAGGCTGAAGAGATTGGCTTCTGAGAAAGTGATTAGCTGAACAAAAAACAGCCCTGCTTAACAGTGACCATGATGGTCATTGACAGGGGCTTGAGGTCCAGAAGATGGGCCAAGTGCCTTGGAGCAGTAGCCTGGTGTAGTAGGTGGTGTGTTGGAGTTAGAGTTTGAGAAGATTCCGTTTCAAGTCCTTCCTAGAAAACTCCCTAGTTGAATGACCCTAGGCGAGTCTTCCTCTGTAAGAAGGAGATCACTTCGGAGCTTGCTGGTACATCAACACAAATATTTTCCAATGCCTCTGGGTCATCTTCACTTGTCCTGATCAATATCTGGCCACTGGACCCAGATGGCTTTGGAGAAGAAAGTAAGGCTGGTGACCTTGCACAGCCCTCCCTCACTTAAACCCAATTCACTTCTGAGTCATGGCATCATCTTCCTGATGTCATGGTCCTCTTTGAAAATGAAGGACAAACCACAACACACAATCACAACAACTTTCAAATGCCTCCTGATTCAGAATGGGGGTTGGGCAGCAGCGTGCACAGGGGGGCCAGTGGGATCTCTGACTCTTTGCAAATCTCCTGGAGCTCTCTTGCTGACAAGTATGTAGGGTGGTTGAGAAAGTCTTTGCCTTGCTGGAATTCTCATCCTTCAGCAGGAGCAAGTGACCACCAGGAGAACTGCTCTTCTCACCAATAAGAAAGAGCTGGAGACTGGAGAAGAAATGATGAAATCTGAAAGAAGTGACCATGCCATCTTTGGAGTTCATGCCAAGGGAAGAGAGACCGGAGTAGTCTGATATACCTCTTCAATTTGGGAGAAGGGAACAGACTTGAGACTTCAGAAAAAAGGAAAAGAAAACCCCATAGCTTGAGATTTGATTGAAAGAACTGGTCCAAGGAGGATGAGAGGCTCACATCAATGGAATTCTGAAGATGCAGTAGACTCAGAAGCTTTGGACCATGAAGGAAAAATGGTACTGTGTGAAGGTATTGATGAGGCCAATACCATGAAGGCATTGTGAAGGTATAGAGAACTCATCAACCAGCTAGCATTTTTAAAGGATTCTTAGAGAAGATGGGAATAAAGGCAGTTGACTTAGGATGACTACAAAGCGTCAGGAAGCTATAAGAAGCCTGAAGCTCAGTTCACATGGAGACTGGCCAGGATTACTGAGTAGGGACCTGGCCCAGAGACCTAACAAGCCATTTTTATGCCAGGGCAAAGTGAGCCAGGTGGGGTTCTCTTGGAATGTGGATGAGAGAAGGGGACTTTTTGTCTTTATACCCCTGGCACATAGTAGGTGTTTGTGTGTAGATTTCCCTCATCCTGATTTTTAGCTGATGCCCTCTGGACCTCTCTGGACCAATCTGGAATGACTTCTCCCTGCCCTGACAGTGGCTCATTGAGCCTCTCCTCAAGCCTACCAGATGGGGCCTCTCTCCTACAATCCTTCATAAGGATAACCGAAGCGACTTTGGAAACCTATGGAGAAATCCAGGACATCAATGAAGAGAGAGGCAAGACTTCTGCTTCAAATAACTGTGACCAAGATGTGTCTGATGGAGGGAAAGCAGAGCTACTTAGTCCTTATCAGACTGCTCTCTTCTCCACTGAGGAGGAGAATGTTTGGTCTGGGAAAAACAAAGCAAAAATGGCTACCGGGCGGCTAGAGCCCCAGGAAGGGAAGGAGGTGGTGAGAGAAGGCCTCGCTGGCCAGATCTTCAGGTCAGACAAACTGCATCCCTGGCACCAAGCGAGGAATGATTAGGAATGGGGATTCAAACCTGGGGCTACTGGCTTGGTCTGTGACCTCACACCGCCCCCCAAACAAGGCGCTTGGGGACCTCTGGCAGCCATTTCCTCCCGCTGGCTCTCAGTTTCCTTCTTTGTAAAATAACTCCCCTCACCATGATGACATCTTGATCCAATGAGTTAGCCAGCAAGCATCTGCCAAACTCCTACTGCGTGCCAGTCACTGGGCTAGAAGCAGCTAAGGCCAGTTCTATGGTTTTCTCTGACAAGGCTATAATTTTTAGAGCCAGGAATGTGTAGCTTCAGCCACAGACCACCACCACCAACAACAATATTCTTTGCTTTTGAGATTTACAAATCACTTTTCTTACAACAAATGTAGGGTGGGTGTCTCAGGTATGTTATCCTCATTTTAATTTGCCTAAGGTTACACAGTTAGCAAGTCTCCGAGGTAAGATTTGAATTCAGGACTCCTGACTCTACATTTGAGGCTCTGGCCCACTACACTATGGTATCTGGATCATCTTCTCCTATGTATCCCCTCCCCCCAGCAGCCCAGACATCCAGATTGTCAGGAAAGAAATGAGGGTGACATTGGGCAAATCTGTTATTTTTAAAGGTATTTTTATAAAGCAACAGCAATTGTTTCAAGTCAGCCAAGCATCGTTCTGGGCCGATTGGTATTTTTAATCTCAGTTCCCAGACAGAGAGCAGCAAACGTTCCACCCCCGTGTTTATTTCAGGATGCTCTGTCTAAGGCGCGTGCCCACCGAGGAGCGCTATCGGTGAGCCGCGAGGGGGGTGGATGACAACAGCAGAAGGGAGCGTCCACCCCTTCGTGTTGTCACTCTGCCACTGATTGACAGGTAGAGACAGCCGTCTCAGTGCCTGCCATCTCTAGGGATGGGAAGCTGCTGGCTCAGGAGAACCAACGCACGTTTCTCTCTCCTGCAGTTCTACCAATCATGCCCCAGAGTGTCAGGGTTGTACCAAGTGCCCCGCCTCCTGTCAGGGACTGAGTGTAGGAGAGCAGATTGGCTCTGGTTAGAAAGAAGCTCAGAATCCCAGAGCCAGAAGGGACCCCAGGGTCCATCGGCAGCATTCCAGCCAGAGGCTACTAAAAAGCCCCAAAGAGGGGAAGCTCATCCCCTTTCAAGTAGCCCTTTTATGTGTGGATGGCTCTCACTGTAAGGAAAGTATTCCTGACCAGCCTCTTTTCAGCTTCCACCCGTCCTTCCTAATTCTATCCTGAAAGGCCAATTAAAAGAAGGCCCCAGGGGCAGCTAAGTGGTACTGAATAGAGCACCGGCCCTGGAGTCAGGAGGACCTGAGTTCAAATGTGGCCTTTAGACACTTTACACTAGCCATGTGACCTTGGGCAAGTCACTTAACCCCAACTGCCCTGCCTTCCCCTCTCCAAAAATCAAAAAATAAATAAATAAGTAGAACTGAAAAAAGAAAAGAAGCTCCCACAAACCAGCATCTTATTTGCTGGTATCTTTTTCTTAGCTCTCCATCCCGGAGCATGGCAGGTATTGAATGAAGACACTTCCCAGCACCCGGTGCTTGGTGCACAGCAGGTACTTAATACATAGGGCAGGAAAGGACTCTAGAAACCATCTGATCTGTTATATCACAGATGAGGCAAGTGGGGAACAGAGAGCTTATGTGCCCACAAGGAATATGTAACTGAGTTTACACTCAAAGCTGGTCCTCTCCCTCCAAATCAACCCCTTCTCCCACTGTTTTCCTGGCCAGGAGGGTAAAGATCAGTGGTGCTTTGGTTTTGGGGTCCATTGACTCTCTTAAAATGATTAAGGATCCCCCACCAGCTTCAGTCTATGTGACTTATATCTACCAATGTCTACCATACCAGGAATTAAAACGTCAGTGTTATTCTGACCTCGTGGATCCCCAGAAAAAGTGTTGGGCTTCCACTGGTCCCTGAGCCAGATTTTGAGAATCATGTCACATGAGACCTAGTTGCAGGAAGTGGCATGTTTAGATCGGAGAAGAGAAGCCTGGTGGGGTGGATGACATAGGAGCTGTCTTCTTTAGGTGTTTGAAGGTCTGTAACATGGAAGACTGGACTGACTGAGAAAGACAGTGCATGATAGAAGGGCCTGGAGTGCTGTGGTCCATGGGGCCATGAAGAGTCAGGCACAGAGGAAGGACTGAGCTTATTCTCTTTGGCCCCAAGCAGGAGTCATTGGGGGAAGTTGTAAAGAGGCTAACTGAGGCTGAGGCTAGGAAAAACTTCTAAGAAAGCGCGCTGACACAAAGTAGAGGAGGCTTTCTTGGGTGGGAGATGGTGGTGCTCACAGATGTTTAGGCTTGCTGAAAAGATGGGAGAGGGGGGCACGGCAGGCGTCTTGCGCTTGAGGGGTGGTCATCTGGGAGAGCAATTGACTTTGGTCCCAGAGAGCAGAACAAGGGTGGGGGGGCATTTTCAGAGAGGCATGAAAGTAAAATTTCTTAACAATGTGGGCTGTCCCCGTGTGGAACGGGCTGCTTTGGGAAGCAGTGTGCCCCACCTTGTTGGGGGTCTTTTAACAAAGCCTGGATGACCTCCCCAATAAGGATGTTGTTTGGGGCCAGGTACAGGTAGGAGCAGATGACCTCTGGGGTCTCCTCCAGCTGAGAGTCTAGGATTTCAGTTGTAGCTGCCTCATTTCCAGGCTGTTGTCATGGTTTCCCTTAGAGGATATATGATACCTAGACTCCATATCTACACAAATCCTGCCATCTATGAGGGCAGGACTGTGTCTAATAGAAATGCTGTCACACACAGAGCTTTCCAGGGGGTTTTCTTGATATTCCATAAGTAGGACTGAGCTGTATTGGATCAAGGGCTCTTGGAAATAGATGAACAAAAATATCAACCAGGGTTTTTCAGGATCTGTTTTTATGGTGGGAGGTAGTGTGTCCTAGTAGATGAAGGGCTCCTTCAGAATCAGAAAGACCTGGGTTCAAGTTTGGCCCCTGATACATAATGACTGTGTGACCCTGGGTAAGTCACCTCCTTCCTCAATGCCACAGGCAATTTTGTAAGATTACAAATTGCCAAGAAATCACCGATTTTTGTTGGTAGAGGGGATTTCCTCACCAACAGGTGAGGTGATACAGGGGAGTGTCCCTGTATCAACAGAATCACAGATCTGGCCTCCCCACCCCCAAATTAGATTGTCCCAGGAGAGGCCTCTTTCTCTGCAAGTTTCTGTTTAATTTTTATCTTATTCCTAATCTAAGAATTGTAAGATGGGATATAGTGGATTTGCCTCCACCATCACCCCAATTGTGTGTGTGTGTGTGTGTGTGTATGCACGCACCACACACACTTCCCTGCTTAGAGCTCGCTCATCTCATTGGTTGTCGTCTTGGTTCCCAGGAACTGAAGATCAGAGAGATTTAGAGAATTGTCCAAAGTCACATGGATGGCAGAAGTTGAACACAGAGCCTCTGACTCTGGAGTCAGTTCTCTGTCCCCTATAGAACACTGCCTTTCCATACAGTAGGTATTCCACAAGTGTTTGTTGGATTGAATTGAATTCCAATCATCTTGGGCAGAAGTCATTGGGGCAGGCGTCCTGTAGGAGGTGTCAGCTAAGCCAAGCCTCGAAGGAAACTGGGGATTTCCTCCCACCTCCCTGGCCCAGGCTCACTCCCAGCACTCCCATCATTTCTGGCTTTTGTCTTTCTCTGGCTCGGTGTAAGGAATTGTGGGTGTCATGGCTGGAAGGATTCCTGTTCCCAGGCTTTCAGGACGGGCCCCGAGGGAGTCTTTTCCTCCTCAGGCATCATTCTGTGACTCAGACCAGAAAGTTTGTTGGGGAAGAATAGCAGGCAAGTTGGATGGGGTGTTGGAGCCTCTGTGTGGGGAGCAGGATGAGGGACAAGCAAGGACAGAAACCACTCTGTCCTTGCTCCACTCTCCCAAGCTAGGAAGAGAGATTGGACCTCCCTCTCCTGCTTCCTCCCCAAGGCTCATCCCTCAGGACAGTGCCAACAGTCAAGGAAGGTGTCCTGTTCAGGAGTCTCTGGCCAGAAATGATTTACCTTAGCAGGAGACACAGTTCTTGCCTCGGTGGGGAGTTCCGCCCTCCTCAGGGACAGAGCAAAGGGCTAGATCTGCCCTGGCCCTTGTCTGCCTCTCCAGAAATGGCCCGGGCTGGGGCAGCTCTCATAGCTGTGCATCAGTCCCAGCCTTGGAGACCCAGCTGGCCCCTTTCCCTTCTGCTCTCTTTGCTCCATCCCCTGTCTCCTCTCTCTCTACTGTCTCTGCTTCTCACCTCTGTGACCTTGGATGAATCACTTTGCCTCCACAGTACTGAAAGAGGAAGGGGTTGGATGAGATGACCTCTGAGGTTCCTTCCAACTCAGGTTCTATGATCCTCTGGGCCTCAGTTTTCCTATCTGTAAGATGAGGAGTTGGACTCGGTATACTCCAAGGTCTGTGCTGATACCAGGACCCTCTGTCTCTGTCCTCTGTACTCCCTAAGATTCTGATGGCTGATGGCTCCTTCCATGTTCTCAGCCCCCTCTTCCCTAATCTTCTTCTGTCTCCCTCTCCCTTGTCTTCTTTTCTCTGCCCCTTGGGGGCTATCTGTCTCCATCTTCCCCCAGTGTCTCTGGCTCCATCTCTCACTCCTCACCTCCTGATTTGTCTATCAGTCTGTCTGTCTCCTTCCCTCTCCCATCACTCCCTGCCTCCCTCCAGAGAAGATGCTTGGAGGAGTGATAGATGGTCCATTAGGAAAAGATTAACAGGTGTGTGCTTGACTAGAGAAACAGCTGTCAGGCAGGAGCGTGGGAGCAGAAGCTGGTGACCTTTCTTGAAGAGAGGAGAACCCGACTTTTGTCTCAGCATTCAGTGAGTCCCTCTGAGGAGGGGACGAA
Organism: Pseudocheirus occidentalis; assembly: GCA_028646575.1. Classification (NCBI taxonomy): domain Eukaryota; kingdom Metazoa; phylum Chordata; class Mammalia; order Diprotodontia; family Pseudocheiridae; genus Pseudocheirus; species Pseudocheirus occidentalis. The sequence continues at coordinate 231,386,463 of CM053597.1, forward strand.
GCTGGGCTGCCTGGCTAAGGGAGCTGGGCCTTCTCCACCAGGGCTAGGGGCTAATCCACCATTATGGCCTGTCGCCTTCTACATTTTTCATTACCAGTGACATCATCATTCACTTCAGGTTGAAATTGGCATCTCTGCTTAGCATCTGGGCTCCAGGTGCCCAGCCAGTATCAGACATCATTACTGCCTGGCAGCTTCCAGCCTCTGCTCTGCGTGTGTGTGTGTGTGTGTGTGTGTGTGTGTGTGTGTGTGTGTGCATGTCCCCACACTGGGCCCTCCCTCCTCACCTTCTCCTCTTCCCAACAAGCCCTCCCTCCCTCCTTGGCTTTGTTCTCCCTTTCCCGGTCCCATTTTGGTATTCAAATGTAATTATGGATGGAAATAGGGCCTTCTCCTTTTATTTGGATTTTGAAAAGCTAGTATATAGATGAGAATCCCCAGACGTGGGGATGGAAAGGGCATTTTTCTCCCTTCTTGTTCCTGCTCAAAGGAAATGAAACTAGGTGCTCATCCATATCCTGCTTTGAGGGCAAGGATGCTGGGGAGCCTTGCAGAGCTGTACCTTTCAGTGGTGGGGGCATTTGGCTGGAGATTCCTGATGCGGGAAGAACAGAGACCAAGGACTGAGGTGGAAGCAGCCCCTCCCAGAACTGTATAAGGCGCCTTAGCAGAGGCTCATATATTTAGAGGCAGGAAGAGACCTCGGTGACTATTGAATCCAGTACATTTCACAGATGAGGAAACTGTGGCTCATACAGAGAAAGCAGCTGCTCAAGGTCACACAGGTAGTATGTGGTTTTGAATTGGGGTTCAAACCCAGGTTTTTCTGACCTCAGTTCCAGAGCAAGATCCATTACAACAATCTTGAGATTGTTTCCTCCAATCTCATCATTTTGCAAGTAAGGAAACTGAGTCCCAGACACTTGCCTAAGGTCACAAGTTCTAGATCTGCCATTTATCACCTGTATGACTTTGGACAAGTCACTTCCCTTCTCTGGGCCTCAGTTTCCCTATCTGTGAAATAAAGGGCCTAGATTTTTTCCAGTTCTAATCCTAGGATCCTTCAATGGGCAGTTATAAGAAAAGTGCTTTGTCTACCTAAAGTCCTAGGAAAACGAGACAGTCATGATGGCTCCCAGGGCACACCCCCCCCACCCACCATGTTCCCATGTACATGTGCATGTACACATTGCCTCCATCTCCCTACTCAGGGTACATAATCTGCCCTTATGGCCACGGCCCCTGGAACTGGCCCTTTGCCATCTCCCTTGGCCCTGCCATCCCATCCAGAGAGCCCCAGGAGGCCAGCTGCTGGCTCTGTTCCCTAGTTTTTGAAAGATGGAGCCCCTCTGCTCCAGGAGGGGCTCACTGTGCTTCCAAGTCTTGGCTCAACAGTTTCTTCCTTAAAAGCCTGAGCAGGAAGAGGCCTTGGCAGGCTCGGAGGAAGGAAGGTGGAGAAGCCCCCAGGACACGGCCCATTCAGAGTCAGCCCGGAGCCAATGTTGGGGGCTTCTCTCAGGGAATGGGGCCTTGTAACAACAGTAACTCTCTTGTTCCTGTTGTGCAGCAGCAGCCACACTGCTGGCCCAGCCCGGGGTCAAGGAGACCCAAGTTCAGATTCTGTTTCAGAAACAGACTCCTTTACTAGCACATTTTCCCAAAGCATTTTATATGTGTCCGGTGATGTAATCCTTAGTGCAGCCATGGCCAGGGTGTCAGCACCCCCATTTTCCAGGTGAGGGGCTTGAGGCTCAGGGAGGCTTTCCATAATGATAACTCATTTTCACATTGTTTTAATGCTCATAAAATGGCTTATGGCTTAATGGGGTGGTTGGCATATAGTAGGTGCTTAATTAATGCTTGTTGACTTATTCATGTATGAGAGGCAGTGTGACCTCTTGGATGGAGTTGTTGTTGTTGAGTCATTTCAGTCATGTCCAACTCTCTGTGACCCCATTTTGGCATTGGAATAATTTGCCATTTCCTTTTCCGGATCATTTTACAGATGAGGCAAAGTTAAGTGACTTGCCCAGGGTCACACAGCTAGGAAGTGGCTGAGGCAGAGTTTGAGCTCAGGAAGATTCCATATTTTGACCCCAGTGCTCTATCCACTGTGGCACCGCCTAGCTGCTTAGATAAAGAGCCACCAATAAAGTGATTCCTAACTTTGAGAGCAGGGACCACTTCATTTTTGGAGGCAGTGTGGAATAGTGGCTAGAGAACTGGGTTCAAGTCCACCTGACTGTGTGACTCAGAGCAAGTTAATTAACCAGGCAGGGTCCTTGGCAACTCCCTAAGATTCCAAGTTACAAAGCAGGGTCCAACCACATCAAAGGAGGGTGTTTCTTCATTCCCAGGTCCCTCTATGGATAAAAATGCAGATTAGGAGAAGGAGCTGAGTCCTCCTAAGCCCAACGTATTCACTCTGTACAGCCTCAGGCTTTTGAGGAGGTTGGTGCCTCAGCAGACCCCTCTCTCCCCTCCACTTGTCTGTCCCCCTCCCCACCAGCTCCACCCATCAAGACCCTGGAAGATTCTTTAAAGCATGAAGAGGGGAGACCTCCTGAGATGACTCCCTGCGCTTAGCCTGCCTCCTTCCCTCCTTTTCTCTTTGACATACCCCCCATTGTTTGTTTTTGTTATTCTGTCCTCCTAGTCCGCCTCTTCCGCCTTCAGAGCTGGGCATTAGTGGGTTACTCCTTACTTGCTGATGTCTAATTCATATAATCAGCTGGCTCCCTGAGTAATTAGGGAGACCACAGGGGAGAGGGGGAGCTTTCTGGAGCCAAGAGGTGATGACCAAGGCAGGAGGCAGGGGAGGCATAACTGAATGTGGAGAGGGAGCCACATCCAGGCTGGAATTCTGGGACTGCGTTTCTCAGAAGGTTGTGAGAGTGGGAAGAGTGCCAGGGTGTGGAGAGACACGTTAGCTTCGTGGCCCTGGGAAATCACTCTCACTTTGTACTAGTTGCCTCTTATGTAGAACAATGAGGCTGGACTCAGCGGTCTCCAAGATTCCTTCCTTTCTGAATCTATTCTCTTCATCACTCATTCCTTCCATGACTTTGGATAAGTCCTGGGGTCCTCATTTTCTCTGGGTGTAAAATGAGGGAGTCTCTAAAGGTCTTGTGTGGGTCAGTTAGTCTGTCACCAAGCATTTAAGTCCTTGCTGTGTGCTGGGCACTGTGCTGTGGGCTGGGGATGAGTGGAGGGGCAGCAACAGGATTCCTGCCCTAGGGAGGTTACCATTCTAGTGAAGAAGATACATGGATGAAATGGATGGAGAGCTCAGACAAAGGCACAAGCCGCTGGGATACCCTGGGAAGGCCTCCTACAGAGGGTAGGATTGGAGCTGAGTGATGGAGGAAGACGAAAAAGCCAGGAGGAAGCATTCCAGGCAAGAAGGAAGGGACACATGTCAGTCCAAAGGCTTACTGTGGAGAAGCAGTGTTACAGCAAGGTGACCAGTGGAGCTGGGTTGTAGATTAGGTGGAAGCATAATAAGAATGCAAAGGTAGGAAGGGACCAGATTGGCAAGGGCTTATGATGACAAAGGCACTGACATTGGAGGCAGCAGGAGGGAGCCACTGGAGTTTGTTGAGGAAGGCAGTAGCATGGTCAATCTAAACTTTAGGAAAGTCACTTTGGCAGCTGAGTGGGGGGTGGGCTGGAGGCAGGGAGACACCTCCCTCCCATTGTCCAGACATGAGGTGATGAGTATCTTTCTGGAGACAGCTGTGGGAGTAGAGCAGAGTAGAGCGAAATGACAAGATATGGCCACCACTGGCCATCTGGGCCGAATGAGCATGAAGAGTTAAGAATGAATGGCGCCAATGGTGAGCTGACTCCTGGGAGGGCTTTTCCAAGATCGCTACCTCTTGTTTTTACATCATTTTCCTTCCCCACATGTCTCTGCCCATCTCCCCTTTCCCTGAGAGCCATCCCCTATTACCAAAGACAAACGAGGAATCAGGAGGGAAAGAGAAGTCTAGAAAGCAAGCTCACACCTCAACCACATATGTCAGGATGATTTGAGAAATACTGGAGGAGCCTTCACACTTCATAGGGTCAGAGCTCTAGAACAAGAAGGGACCGCAGGGACCATCTGATCTAACCCCTTCATTTTTATGATGAGGGAACTCTCACGCAGGTAATAACATTGGAGGCAAGATTTGAACCTAGGTCTACTGACAGTAAAGTGAATGTTCTTTCCACTGCACCATGTTGACTCCATAAGTGTAGCATTCTCTACCCATAGGTTCCACCCCTATAAAGAAGAGGAGATGCATTTTTCCCTCTCTCCTTCAGGACAAGTCTTGGTCTTGTGGTCCTGACCGTCTTATTGAGAAGGCACCTTGTACACACTCCAAAGAAACCAGGGTCATGTGCAGTAGAAAGAGCACAGGAGGCCTGGGTCCTGCTCCCAGTTCTTCCTGTAACTAGTCATGTGACCTCAGGCTTTTCTGAGCTTCTATTGTCTCTGAATCTATAAAATCATCGGGTTGGGCTGCATAACCTCCAAGGGTCCTTCTGGCCCTGCATGCTAGGAAGTGGTGAGGGGTTCAGATTGTTGTGAGAACGACTTACCTATAAATAAGTAATGGGTCAAATCATTGAAACCAGATTGCTTTGTTGTTCTTTTTTTGGTTAGAAAACTACCAGTAAAAAGGGGGGATTTGGACTAGAGGGTCCAGGTGGTTCTTCCAGCTCTAAGTCTATGATTCCTCTCCCTCCAAGGTGGACAGGCAATTTTCCTGCAGCTTACTGTTGGAAAGTTGCCTGGGCCTGGAAGGCCAGGGTCATGCCTCAATTGAAGGCTAGCCCTCTGTCCTCCATGCCATTCTGCCTCTGAGCAGACATTAGCTTATTCAAGAAAGGTCCAAGACAAGTATACTCCCCTACTTTAGTGCTGTAAGCAGGTCCCTTCTTGGGTCTGATGCCAGAAAATTGCAAACATGTGTTGGAACCCCAGAGACTTCACCCAGGCAACCAATGCTTTCTGGATGGCTGATGGAAGTTAGAGGTCACATAGAGTCAACATAGGGAGCTGGATCCTTGAACCAATCTTAGGGGAAGCTAATAAGGCTAAGCCCTAGTATTGTCTGGAATCCCTTAGATCTGAAGGCCATGCTCATGGGTGATTTTAAGTGGCCGCTCTAGCTGTCTTCATCTCCTCATCCCCCTTCCCCCAGCAGAAGGGCCATAGTTAAATGTACATGTCTTGGTGGTGAAGGCATCAATTCGTGGAGAACATGGAGCTGGTATCATCACCCAGAATGCGTAAAGAATCGCAGGTCTTGGGCTTCAGCCTCCCCTGCCTGGTCCCAGATCTCCATCCTTCACACTAGCTCAGGGGGCACCATGGCTGTGTTCAGCCTTCCTGGTAACTGGGGCTCATTCATTGGGGCACATGGGTATCTGGTCATCTGAGAGGTGAGCAGTGAGCCTTGGGGAAGCTTCTGTGCCTGTTCAGTTGTAGTCAGTGAGAACAACAAGAGGATGGAGTTAACCTAAACAGCAGAGAGAGGACTTAACTCATGCAGGTTGAATAGTAAGAGAGATACAGTCAACTGCCCCAGCTTTACCCTCTCCTTCCTCTCTCCTACCCAGCTCACACACACACACACACACAGACGTGGGAAAGATGTCAGAAGATGCATTCTCATTCTTACATTATCTGTTCTCAGGTCCCTCCCAGACATAATGTTCTCTTCTAAGGCCCTTCCCAGTTCTGACATTCTATGTTCTAAGACCCTTCCTACCTCTAATGTTTCCTGTTTTAAGGTCCCTCCAAGCTCTGACATTCCATGTTCTAAAATGCCTCCCAAACCTCGAATTTGCCTCTTGTCTAAGGTCTTTCTTCCTCTCCTTCTGCAGCCAGAGGAGCTGACCAACATCCTCGAGATCAGTAATGTGGTGTTCACCAGCATGTTTGCCCTGGAAATGATTCTGAAGCTGGCAGCCTTTGGTCTCTTTGACTACCTACGGAACCCGTACAATATCTTTGACAGTATAATCGTCATCATCAGGTACCAGGAGTTGGGTTGATTCCCCCTTCCCCCTTCCCCCCTGCCTGTGGTCAGGGCCACTCCTCCCCCATTCATCAGGAGCCTGCCACACTCCCCCCTTGGGCACTCTCCCCAAGCACAGAGGTTCCTCAAGCCCATTCAAGGCTGCCTCAGTTCCTCTCCTGACCCCTACTTCCCACTATCCAGGAGCTGATTCTGCAGGCAGCAGAATGGGAACCATTCCTCCTGCTGCTACCTGCCTTACAATGTGTCCTCTAGAGGCTGAGAAAGGGAAATGGAAAGAGATACTGTCCCCAGCAGCCCATTTTGCTCAGCTTTGGTCAGAGGGTGAAGGGGTGGGAGGAAGCAGGGTGCATGGAGGTTGAAGCTTTGGGCTCAAATGAATCTTGGAGATTTAGGGGAATTTTAATTAACTGTGCTAGATCTGCTCTATGACCAGGATGATCCTGCGTCAGGCAGAAGAGCCGGAATAACTCCTGCCTCCGTTCCTGGTCCTCTGCTCCACCCCACCCCCCATTCTCTGGCCTCCTCCATCTCTCTCTCCTCTCCTCTTTAACTCCTACTCCCTCTCTGCCTCCCCTGTGCTGTCTCTCCCTCTCTCTGTGTTTCTCCTCTCCTTTCTCATCTCCCCTTCTGCTGGTCTCCCTTTGCCTGGGGCCTCATCCTCTTCCACTGAGCCATTCTCTGTCTCTCCCTCTTTTCTAACTCTATCCCCATTCCTTATTTCCTCTATCTTTCCTCCATCCCCCCATCCTTCTCTCGGCACCATCTCTCCTATGCCTGGAACCTGCTTGGATTTTTTTCTTCTGCCTTGCATGTTCACTGGGCCTCAACTCTATGGCTCCTTCCACTTTTCCTTCCTATGCTCCCCCTTGTCTCTGGTGCAAACACCCCCTCTCCACGGTCTGCTCCCTGCTTCTCTCCCTCTCTTTTTCTCTTCCCTTCCCCCTCCCCCATCTCTCCCCTTCCTCTCTTCCCTCTCCCTGGCTGGTCCCTGCAGTATCTGGGAGATCATCGGTCAGTCGGACGGGGGCCTCTCGGTGTTACGGACTTTCCGCCTCCTGCGGGTGTTGAAGTTGGTCCGCTTCATGCCAGCCCTGCGCCGCCAGCTGGTGGTCTTGATGAAGACCATGGACAATGTGGCCACCTTCTGCATGCTGCTCATGCTCTTCATCTTCATCTTCAGGTGGGCGAGCTAGTGCCGGGTGCCAGCCACACACAGGCATCCTCCCCGTGTTGCCCAGAGAATCCCCAAGCTGCGCCGCACCCTCCCCCCCACCCGAGACTCTCAGAGCACAGAGAGCGCCCCGGGAGCAAGGCAGGCCCAAGCTACTGAGCACAGCAGAAGGACACTGGGCAGAGGACCTAAGAACTCTGCTGCCACTTGGCTCTAGATACAAACCCCTAAAGGAACACAGCCTATGCCCTCAAGGAGCCCGCCCATTACGGGGCGGGCACTTACATTGTCTTAAAGGGAGCTGGAGGTGAGGAGTGGCGGCCCTCTAGGCGTGGGGAGCAGCCCGTAAGGGCATGGAGGTGGCGAGGCCCTATGTGGGCAAACAGCAAGTCAGCCCACGGGGCTGGAATAGAGAATGCGTGATGGTAAGTGAGATGAACCGGGTGTGGAGAGGCAGGTCCGAGCTGAGACTTGTGGAGGAACTGGAACGAAGGAAGGAGAAGGGATGCCCAGGAGCCACTGGGGGATGGAAAAGGGATGGGGGGATGAAAGAGAGATGGGAGGGAGCCCGGGCTCCCTCTGCGCTCCAACCAATATCCGCTTCTGGCGTCTGAGACGGCTCACCGGACCCTTCTCTTCTCTCCAGCATCCTAGGGATGCACATTTTTGGCTGCAAATTCAGCCTCAGGACTGACACCGGAGACACGGTGCCCGACCGGAAGAACTTTGATTCGCTTCTCTGGGCCATTGTCACAGTGTTCCAGGTGAGGGGGGCATCCCTTGAGGGTGAAAGAGAAAGTCCTTGCCCTCATTCCTCGCCTGGCCAGGACCAGGGGTCCAGAGCAAGCATACAAGCATAGTCCGTCCCTCCCTCATTGGTGATGTCCCTGCAGATCCCTAAAGAGGAACAACCACCTAGGTGGGGTGTCAGGAAAAGGGGAGGAGATGCAATTAATAATGAAAGTTAGGGTTTGCAGAGATCATTCCCAGGACAACTAAGTAGGCCTGTCAGCTGATTTCTGAGTAGTGCACAAATAAATAAAAGCATGCACAATAGAGGAGAGTGCACAAGGTGAGTGTGTAAAGTTGAAGACATACACAAGTTGAGTGTGGAGGAGAGAAATGCATGAATGGAGGGGAGCACAAATATGAGTGTGCAAACTTGAGGAGCCTGCATAAGTGTGAGAGGGCACAAGTGAGAATGTGCAAGACAGAAGTGTGCAAGCTGAGGAGACTGCACAGGTGTGAGAGTTCACAAATAAGAATGTGCAAAACAGAAGTGTGTGTGAGTGTGTAAGGCTGAAGACGTGCACAAGTGTGAGTGTGGAGGGGAAGAGTGCACAAATGGAGGGGAGCACAAATATGAGTGTGTGTAATTGAGAAGCCTGCACAGATGACAGAGCACGCATAGAATTGGACCTGAGTGCAGATGTCTAGAAGGGAGAAAATCCATATAGAGTGAGTGAGCAGGATTGAGGACCTGGCCCTCCCCCCTCAACCTCCCCTAGCCCTCCTGTTCCCTCACCCTGCCTCCCTCCTTCCCCTCACCTCACTGGCATGCCCATCCCCCTCCCCTCTGCAGATTCTGACACAGGAGGACTGGAATATGGTGCTCTACAATGGCATGGCCTCCACCTCACCCTGGGCCTCTCTGTACTTCGTAGCTCTCATGACCTTTGGCAACTATGTGCTCTTCAACCTGCTGGTGGCCATCCTGGTGGAGGGCTTCCAGGCAGAGGTGAGGTGCCCAGAGCTTCCTCATTTATGCACTAGGGATGGTAATCCTTGTCTGGTCTGCTCACAGGAGCCTTGTGAAGAGTGTGCTTTGGGAATCCTAACACACTCCTGGAATGGGGGCTGTTTTTGACAATGGCCTCCTCCTCCTCCTCCTAGTCCCCATCACTGCCTGAGAAGGCAGGAGGAAGGAGGGAATGAGTTAGTGAAGGAACCTGTGGGATCAAAGGGGAGAAGAGGATGCAATCAGCCCAGCCCCCTGGCAGGGGTTGGGCTCAGGAGCCTGTCAAAGGCTCTTCCTCTTCCCTTAGGCACAGGGAGGGGGGTGCTAACCAAGCTGAGACAGACAATAAGACAGGCTGTGCACGTCTGGAGCAGGACAGAATGAATGAATGAACAAGGTTTTATTAAGCACTACTATGTGCCAGGTACCAGGTGTCATATAGTCCCCACACTTACGAGGGGAGAGAAGGCACAGAAAGGGAGTTGAGGGAGGATGAAGGGGGGATGCTTGAGACAACTTGGTTTGGAAATGGCCTGGAAGTTCCCATCAGAGTCCCTGGCCCCAGGGCCAGAGTCTGGGTCCTGAAGGGAGAGAGATAAGGAGGAGGGCCAACATAAGGGGCATGTCTGGGGAGGTTCTCAAAGTGGTCTGGATATTGCCACTGAGACATCTGTCAGTCAGTGTGAGCATTTAGTCACACCCTGAAGCCCCTGAGAGATGGAAGAAGACCAGCCTCTCCCTTCACAAATATTTCTGGTGGTTCAGCTTGGAGCCAAGGTTTGGGGGGGAGGATCTGGGGATCTTGCCTCCCTCCTTTTCCCTCCCCATTGCCTTTGCTGCCTACCCGTGGAGCATGGTAGAGTAGGGAAAGCACTAGTCTGGTCATTGGAAGGCTGGGGTTGGGATTCTGGTTTGGATATTGACTGTGCAGCTACAAGAAAGTCACTTTCTCTGAGTCTCAGTTTCATCATCTGTAGAGCGGGTGTGTGTGAACCCCATACCACGTGCCTTACTGGGTCACAAGTAAACTTTGGAGAATGTTTCTCTCCCTTCCAGGGAGATGCCAACCGCTCCTACTCAGATGAAGACCAGAGCTCGTCCAACCTGGAAGATTTTGACAAATTCCGGGAGGGTCACGAAAGTCATTTTGGTAAGGGATGCCCTACCTGCACATGCTAGGAGCCTCAGTCAGAACAGTCCAGGATCAGCCCCAGAAGGGCTAAGACTGAACAACAGCCATCATCTGGGGGAAGGTCCGGGTTCTCCTAGGCCCTCACCATCTGGCAGCCACTGGGCTAAGCAGCCTGTCTCTGAGAACATCTCCCTGCTCAGTGTCCTGGTACATGTTACAGTTGAGGACCGGGGCTTGATTTCTGGGCCTCGGTTTTCTCTTCTGCAGAAAACCAAGCAGATTTGCATTTGCTGTCTCCCAGGATTATAGTGAGAGGACAGTGTTGGAGGCATGTGGGTGTATGGGCAGGTGAGGGCCCCTCTGATGGAGGTGGGGGGGGAAGCCCTTGACCCTCCTCCCCTCCCCTCCCCTTTCCCTGTCTGTGTCTCTGTGTGTCTCTCCCTCTCCCATCTCTCCCTGTCTTTGGATCTCTCCTCTCAGATATCAAGCTCTGCCCTATCCCTATGACCCCCAATGGGCACCTGGACCCCAGCCTTCCACTGCCTGGCCCCCTGGCCACCATGGGGGGAATGGCCTCCGGCCCTTGCCATTCCCTGCAGCCTGACCAAGTGCTCATTGCCCTGGATTCCCGTAAGAGCAGCGTTATGTCTCTGGGGAGGATGAGCTATGACCAGAGGTCTCTGGTAAGTCATACCGCAAGATCTGAACCCAGGACTGGTTCTCAGTTGTCTCTAAACCATCCAGTGCCAAGTACAGTGCTCTGAACACAGTAGATGCTTAATAAATGCTTCCTGAATAAATGATTCAGGGATTTGGGGGAATGAAGGCCAAGGCCCCAGGCTTCCCTGATCTTCCCTGGTCAGGCTGAGATGATTTCCCTGTGAGGCAGCCAGACCACACAGGCTCTCTGGGATTGGAGCCTTCTAATACCTAGCAGTCCCCAAGGACCAGCAGACTCATGGTGGGGTCCTCCAGTCTATAACCCCATCCCCAGCCCTGCCCTTGTGGCCTTGGGGACTGACCATGATGCGAGACATCAGCCAAGAGCTTTCTGGAGACAGGAATGCTAATCACTGGTTGGTTTTGAGTCTAACTCAAGCCAATTCAGTTTAACCAGCATTGCTTAAATTCCAGGAAAGGTACCAACCCACATTGGTGTATGGTGTTTTCCCCTCAAGAGTTTCCTGCATCAGTGAACTCCCAGACTAGTTCCCTTCCCTGTGCAGAGTCAGTGTCTGGTGTTTAAGAGAACACTAAAAAATGATGGAAAGGAAAAGACTTCCTGCAAGAGGTGGCACTAGGAAAGCAAGGAGCTTGGAAGGGGGTCAGGGGTCCTCAGGGTCATCATTAAAGAAGGGGAGCATTCCAGAGATGGGAGACAACCTGGGCAAAGTCTTGGAGGTGGAGATAAAATATTATGTATGGAGAAGAGCCAAATTGGTGAATAATAGAGTAGGTGATGAGGAGTCATGTTTAAATTATGAAGAATTATACATTTTAAATGTAAGTTGTATATTATCCTCCAGTCCAGAGGGAGCTATTGAACCTTCTTGAGGTGGGGAGTGATGTGGTCAGATCTGGTTTAGGAATATCAATATGGAGGATGCATTGGAGAGGGAAGAGTCTAGAGGCAGGGATGCCAGTGAGGAGGCTATGACCACAGACCATGGCCTCAGGGAACTTACAGTCTAGTAAGGGAATTAGACGCCACATGAGGAACTAGAGTGCACTGGAAAGTTACAAAGCAGTGTACCACGGGAAGACAGAGTTCATTCTGCCGTGGGATCAGGGCAGGCTTCATGGAGGCGGTGGCATCTGAGGAAGCCTTTAGAGGAAGGATAGGAATTACGACAGATATTTCAGGCACAAGGAATGAGGAAAGATACAGTGTGGGGGTCATAGGACATGTTTCCTGTTTAGCAGTTTGGTTAGACTAACCAGTGGTTCTCAATCTACGGGTCACAATCCCTTTGGGGGTCAAATGACCCTTTCACAGGGGTTACAGGGGTCGCCTAAGATTATCACATATTTCCAACGGTCTTAGGAACCGAGACACTGCTCCTCTATCTGTTTCCAGGAGGGCCCACCCACGTGCAGATACTCCCACATAGGAGTATTAAAGGGTCACGGCATTAGGAAGGTTGAGAACCACTGGGTTAGAGCATAGAGCACATGAATGGGAGTAGTATGAGACAAGGCCAAAGATGTAGGATGGTGCCAGTCTTTAAGAGGGCCTTGAATGCCAAGTAGAGAAATTTGTACTCTCCTTGGTAGGTGATAGGTAGCCATATAAGGTTCTTGAACAGGAGAGATGTACGCTGCTCCTAGTCTCTCTCACTTGCTTTCTGTGTCTGTCTCTCAGTCTAGCTCCCGCAGCTCCTACTATGGGGCCTGGGGCCACAGTGGAGCCTGGGCCAGCCGCCGGTCCAGCTGGAACAGCCTGGCCCGGGGCCATAGCCTGAAACACCGAGCACCCTCTGCAGAACACGAGTCACTCCTCTCTGGGGAGAGGGGCCAGTCAACAGAGGTGGAACGGGATGATGGCACCCCTCGAGGCCCACCCCATCACCTACCACCCCACCACCATCCCCACCACCACCATCTCCATCACCCGCACCGCTACCGACACCGTCGGACACTCTCCCTCGATACCAAGGACTCCTTGGACCTGGCAGAGCTGCCACCACCACCCCCTCATGCTCATCTGAGGCCCACCCGGAAGGTGGGCACAGGCCTGGGCACCAGTGAGCACCAGGACTGCAATGGCAAGATGCCCAACATTGCCAAAGATGTTTTCACCAAGATGGACAACCGGAAGGACCACGCAGAGGATGAAGAAGAGATTGATTATGTGAGTGGTCCTGAGGGGGAGTAGGGGTAGAGAGGGGCAAGGCAACTGCCCAAGAGCCTACCTTCCCTCTCACCTTGAGAAAGGACTGGGCTAGGGGCCTGAAAACCTGGGCTCAAATCTAATTAGCCATGTGACCCTGGGCAAGTCATTCCCCCTCTGGCCTTGTATGTTAAATGAGGTAACTGAACTAGATAATTTTTATTGTCCCTCCCAGTTCTGACATCCCCTGTTCTAAGGCCCCTCCCAGGTCTGAAATCCCCTGTTCTGAGGCCCCTCCTAGCCCTGACATCCCCTGTTCTATGCTCCCTCCCACCTCTGAATTCTCTGGTTCTCATTTCCCCTCCTTGACTTGAACTTAGATCTTCTGACCCTAATTCCACATTTTGTAGAATCACAGAACTTGGGAGTTGGAAGTGACCATCTGGTCCAGCCCTGTACCAAAAGCATCCCTATTATAATCCACCTGACAAGTGGCTGTCTGGTGTTCACTTAAAGACCCCGCCCCCTCTTCAGGCTACCCCTCTCCCCATGGTTCTGGAGCCTCCATTTTCCTCTTTGTGGCTTTGCCCTCCCCCATCACTCCTGGTTCCGCCATCCCTTCTCCCTGTGAAGGTGCCTCTCACTACCCCCAGCCCACTTTCTCCAGGCTGACCAGGGTCAGTTCCTTTTACTACCTTCTGGTTGCCTTACCTTGTGTGGCATTCAGCTCCAACTTACAAACATCCTGCTTAAACCTTGGCTCCTAGAACTGAACACGAGACTCCAGAGGAAGCCTGATGAGGCTGAGCACAGGAGGACTCTCACCTCTCTAGTCCTCTCTTAATTGAATTAACATGCTGATGGCTCATGTGGCTTGCAGTCTACTCAGACCCTCAGATTTCTTCAGAATAGCTGCTGTCCAGCCATGCCACCTCTCTCTTAGACTTCTGATGTTGATTTCTTTTACTCAAGTGTAAGATTTAATATTTATCCTGATTGAACTCCGAGTCATTAGTTTCAGCCCAGTGTTCTCTGCTGAGATCTTATTGAATCCTGTCTCCATCATCAGCCATGTTAGCTGTCACTGCTAGCATGGGGTCCTCTGCACGTCAGATGAACACACCATCTATCCCTACCTCCATCCTAGAATTGCCTTAGAGCTCACTACTTCTGTCTATGGTCATCTCAATTTTGAAATTTTGGTGGAGAGACATTGTCCCTCATCCAGTTCTTGTGGTCCCTCCTCCATTTTCCAGGATCTTTCCAATATCACTGATGATGATGTCATCATCACATCTGCCAGCACACATCTGAACCAGGGGTCCTAAATTTTTCAAGGGCAGCCAAATGGTCTCTTCCTCTCTCCTTGCCTATCTTGAGTATCAACATTCTGTTAATATTTTTTGCTTTACCATTCTCTATGCACTCCCTGGCTGTCTTTTTCCACTATATAATTGTCCTATCCATCTTGAGTAGTACCCCCTTTCTTCCCAACACAGCTCAAGAAAAAGCCACTCCTTTTGTTGTCTCTTGCTGGTTTTAAAATCTCTTTAAAATGTCTGGTGAGCTCCCTGTGCATTCACATCCAACTCTTAAGACCAATCCCATTTTTCCTCCTCATTGGAAATGATTCCCTTTGTTTCTTTGGAATTTCATTCTTGAATATATCTCATCCCTCTTGGACTGATTTCCTCTGAAACATTTAACTCCATGAAATTCTTCTTATCTTTCCCCTGAACTTTTTGAAATCCAGTTGCCTCAAATTTAGAATGCACCCTAAATTTGTTAAGGACCTCTATGGGAAAAGAGAGAGAGGCTAAATGGCCATAATGGATAACAATCAGCTCCAAATGAACCATAAATCTCTGCTAGAGTAGGCCTTTCCACCCTTATGAAATCACAGGTTCAGGACTCCTCCAGTAGTAGCTGAGCATACAGAGATGAACTGCCCTCAGCGAACATAGAATCTACTAGGGTTTCAGAAAAGAGCCTCCCAGGGCTGCTATCAGGGATTGTTGATTAGTAGATTACAGTCATCATGGTGTCCTAGGCAGGCACACTTGAAGGAGGGTGAGGGTGGGAAAAGGAGTGAAGAGACATAATCCTTGCCTTCAGAGAGTTTACAGTCTTGCTGGAGAAATAGAAGCGCATAAGGACCTGAATTGGGGGCCCAAGCATGTGAAGTTAGTAGCAGTGGTGGTGGAAGAGAGGCAGGGGAGGACCCCAGGCACATTTGGAAGCCATTGTCCTTGTATGCCTGCCATGTTTGAGGAGATAAGACTGCTGACAGGTGGTCTCACAGCCAAGGGGAGGGGGCTGGTCTACTTCAGTTCTTATCAACCAGCACAAGCCAGAGGTGAGTTATGGGAGGAGAAGCCAGGGAACACAGTTTCACATTGCTCTTGCCTCTCACCATTCCCTACCCCTGCCAGAGCCTGTGTTTCCGAATTCGGAAGATGATTGATGTTTACAAGCCTGACTGGTGTGAGATCAGGGAAGACTGGTCTGTCTATCTCTTCTCTCCTGAGAACAGGTGGGTGAGGGCTGGACTGGGAAGGGGAAGGGGGAAGCTTCTGGGTCATGGGGGAGGGGGAGCAGTGCAGGGAGTGAGGAGCTATGGGGACTGGGCCATTCATAGGGGGACGCTATGGCCTAGTATACAGAGCTGGTCTCAAAGCCAGGAAGCCTTGGGTCAAGTACCACCTCTGATTCATTTGGCCAGGTCCCTTAGCCTCTCAGATAACTCTAAGACTGTAAAGAAGGTGCCTACCTGCATTGTTAGAGAGACTGTCCTCATCTGGGAGTTCCCTATTCGAATGAAATCTCAGTCCAGGTCCAATCTCTGTGGTACCCACATTGATTTGTTATCAAGCTTAGGTCAAATGAGAGATGTAAGACATTGAAAACCATAAAGGTCTATTTCAGTTGAGTGTAGGGCAATGGGATGCTGCATCTTGGATTTGGATCCAGAGAGCCTGAGTTCAAATCCCAACCCTCCCTCTTCCCACTTTGTGTCACCTAACCTTTCTCAACTTCAGTCTCCTCTTCTGTTAAACAAGCAGGTTGGACTAGGCGGTCTCTAAGTTTCCTCCTAGCCCTAAAACTCTGAACCTAATGTCAGTTATAGATTACTATTACCTACAGCCAGGGGCAGACAGCTCAGTTCAAGTCCACAAACATTTCCTAGGTGCCTACACCCTCCCTGGGCTCTGGAGAGAGGAAGATGAAAATACACTTGGTACCTGCCTTGAACCAATTACTCCTGCTATGGAACAGCATTTATTAAGTGCCTGTTATATGCCCAAAGCAGTCTGGCATCTAGTAGGGGCTAAATAAATGAATCATAGATCTAGGTTTGGAAGGGCCTTAGAGCCCACCTAGTGTAACTCCCAACCATTTTAGACGAAGAAAATCAAGCCCAGAGAGGTGAAATGATTGGCCAAGGTCACACAGAGACAGGGTGTGCTTGCTAATTGATAGGAGTGTATGTGCGTGCATGCATTTGTGTGTACATGTGTATGTGTGTGCATGTATGCACATGTGTTTGTGTGTGTGTATATGTGTGTCAACAAGCATAAAAATGATACAGTATAAAGGAGGGGAGTAGTGGGGTGAAGGTGAACTCAAAGGAGCTTTGGCAAGACTGGAGGAGGGGAGAACACTTTTGTTTCTGCCTCAGGGGTGGTCTCTAATCCGATATCAGGGATAATGTCCATCCATGATGCCTCCTGAAGTCCCTTGTGATTGTGAGATCAGGAAAGGTTTTTGAAGGAGAGAACACCATGGGAGTAAATGTGACCTAGGGAGATGGACTAGGGGGACTGGGACAACATTGGTTTTCAGGATTGATGCAGTCTCAGTGAGGAAGTGTCACCCCAAGAATGTGGAGTCTGTGAGCATTCTCTCTGAGCCAGGCTTTCTGTCCCTCATTATGCCCTGGTCCCTTCTTCCCCACTGCCCAAGATGCTCAGGCCCACGCCTGGGGGAGAGAGGCTGAGGTAAAGGGCATCTGTCTCCTCCCAGGTTCCGAGTCCTCTGTCAAACCATCATCTCCCACAAGCTCTTTGACTACGTTGTCCTGGCTTTTATCTTCCTCAACTGCATCACCATTGCCCTGGAGAGGCCCCAGATAGAGGCTGGCAGCACTGTGAGTAGAGCCCATCTAAGGACAGGGCTAGGCATCTGGTGGGATTGGGGGGGGGCTGGAACTGGGGTAGTGTCCTTCCAGGAAAAAATAGTGCATCTGGGGTCAGGAAATCTGGGCTCAGACCCTGATTCTGTTGCTTTCTAACTATGTGAAGCGATCATATGCTGTGGGATACAGTGGAAAGCACTAACTTTGGAGCCAGAAATCCCACCTCTGTTGTTTACTTCCTATGTGACCCTGAGCAAGATTTGTCACCATTCTGGGTCTCAGTTTCCTCCTCTGTCAAATGAGGGGCTTCTACTTGATGATGTCAGAGTTCCTCTCCAACCCAAGATCTGGGATCTTGTGATCTCCCATCAAAAGCCACTGGACTCAGCCTCAGGTTACACTGACTAACACCTCTCCTCCACACTAAGAGGGGAGATGGGGATCACAAAGGGATCCTGTGCTACAGTGTGGGGTGCAGGTGGCCTGAGAGCCAGGATAGGCAAGGGGGATAATGAAGTTGGGGTGGTAGAGTAGTGAGGGAGATATTAGCATGACATGTTGGAAAGAATGGTAGGCTTATCAGGATGCGAACACAGGAAGAAAGAGAGCTTGGAGGCCCTTCCTGGGCCCAGTTTTATTCCCTCTTCTCTTTCTAGGAGCGAATATTCCTCACTGTGTCCAACTATATCTTCACTGCCATCTTTGTTGGAGAGATGACGCTAAAGGTAGGTTTATCAGTCCAAACGTTCTGTCTCCTGGGGATGGCTCTTTTCTAATCTAGTTTATTTCTTGGCCCTCTTTTTGTGCCCATGGATAAACTGTTCTACCTCATCTGTACATCCCACCTTGTTCTCAGAAAAGGATCTAACCTCAGTCATTTGTGCGTTAGTATGAATTTCAGCCACTGGTTTTCCAGTGTTGAGGACATTTGAATTTTAAACCTTTCCTCCAAAGAATGACATAAAAGGTTCCCCCTGTCTTCCACACCACTAAAAGGTATTGTAGGAGGTGGCTAGGTGATGCAGTGAATAGAGCACCGGCCCTGGAGTCAGGAGGACCTAAGTTCAAATCCAGCCTCAGACACTTAACACTTAATAGACATAGGACCTTGGGGAAGTCACTTAACCCCTATTGCCCTGCCCTTCAAAGAGCAAAACAAATACACAAACAAACAAAAAAGGTATCGTAAGCATATAGAACAGGTGGGAGAGGTGTTTGGGAGCAGAGGATTCTCCCTCACCCCCAAATCATACCAGCTGTTTCTCTGTCCCCTCCCCTTGCTCTTCAGTTCCTCCATGACATAAAAGTCACCCTTGGAATTATGGGGTGATCCCCCTAGACAGAGCAGTGCCAGAGTCACATTATTATGTAGTGGAAAGGGGATTTGCCTAGTGTTAGCATCATCAGTGGGAAGGGTTTTTTAGTTTGTGGAGCAGGTAGGCAACAACTGCTGTCCATGGTCCTAATGAGAGCACTCTGAAGGCTTTGCCAGGAGCATGTACAATCAAGGCTGGTCCAGGTCTCTGGACTGGTGTTTCTAAAATGGCCTTTTATATTGTGAGAGCTGCATTGGGTGACTGGGAAGGAGGAAGAAAAGGGCACCAGGTGAAACGACTCTGGGGAAGAGTGGAACATCTCCAGAGAGTCTAGGTCCTGGGAGCTTTTCCCCGTGTGGCTATTTGTGTTTCCCTGGGAAAAAGTCTTGTCCACCAGGGCATACTCT
Source organism: Pseudocheirus occidentalis (assembly GCA_028646575.1). Lineage (NCBI taxonomy): Eukaryota > Metazoa > Chordata > Mammalia > Diprotodontia > Pseudocheiridae > Pseudocheirus > Pseudocheirus occidentalis. Next base: position 231,405,227 of record CM053597.1, read on the forward strand.
GAGATGTCAAAATCTTGGCCATGGAATGTGCCAGAGGTCTGGGCAAAGAGGGTTCTGTGTAACAAGATAAGCAACAGCTGCATCCTTAACAACACATTCTGAATCATTCCTTATTCTCTTCTGTGTGCCTCAGTCCTAGGCACCCAGGACCGTCACACAACTAGGTTCTGATGCATAGGCTCTGTGCCCTATGCATCAAATTCCCTATATGGGAAACAGGGCTAATAACTATTCCTCACCACCTCCCTAGGAAGCCTCCAGGCAGTGCAGTAAATAAGATACTAAACTTGGAATTAGGAAGATCTAAATTCAGATTTTGTTCCAGATTATTCCTAGCTGTGTGACCCTGGGAAAGTCACTTAATCTCTCTAGGCCTCCATTTTTTTCATCTATAAAATAGGGATAGTAATAGTATCTGCCTCCCAGGATCAAATGGGGTGATATTATGGAAAGTGCTTTGCCCTACAGAAATGTCAGCTGTTGTGACTGTTACCATTACTTCCTTCCGGGCTCTGTTACTTAGATCAAATTGGGCAGGAGTTCAGAAAGCCCTTAGGAGTCTGTACTCATAGCAGGTGAGGAAGGAGGGAGCAGAGGGCTTCTGAACTCCAGATTCTGACTTCTAGGGGTGTTCAGCCTGGAGAAGAGAAGCCTCAGAGGGTATGATGGCTCTCTTCAAGTATTTAAAGGCTGATGATTTGAAAAGGTGCTTGGTCCCCAAGGGCAGACCTGGGAGCCCTGTGGGGAAGTCACAAAGAGGCTATTTCAGGCTTGAGGTCAGGAATAATGCCCACGATGAGAGCTGTCCCAGGGTGGAAGGGGCTGCCTCCAGAAGCAGTGGACTCTTCATCACCATTGCTGTGGTCATCAAGAAAATGTTGGACAGCTCCTAATGATCCATGGGATAATTCATGCTCAGTCATGGGTCAGACCAGATGCCCTCTGAGGGCTCTTATAATTGTGAGGTTCTCTGACACCCCTGCCTTTGTCTCTGTGCCCCCTTCCCACCCTTGCCAGGTGGTCTCCCTGGGCCTGTATTTTGGGGAGCAGGCCTACCTCCGGAGCAGCTGGAACATCTTGGATGGTTTCCTGGTCTTCGTGTCCCTCATTGACATTGTGGTCTCTGTGGCATCTGCGGGAGGAGCCACGATCCTTGGGGTCCTGCGAGTCCTTCGCCTCCTCCGGACCCTTCGCCCACTACGGTGAAGAAACTCTTGGTCACCTCCCTGCGCCCTCTTCTTCCTGTCCCACCAGCCATTCCCAGGGAACCCCCGATGCCAAACCTCATTAGTATAAGATGCCAACAGGTACCTGTGTGACCTTGGGCATCTCATCTTGACTCTTTGAACCTGTTACTTCATTTATAAAATCTAGTCTAGACCCTTAGGCTCTATGACCCTTCACTTTCTTGGTGCCATGAGGGTGGGCTCAGCAAACTCCAGGGAGATCCCTCCCCTCATCCCTAGCTGCCCCTATCTTGGCCCACAACTGCAGGGTCATCAGCCGTGCCCCAGGACTGAAGCTCGTGGTGGAGACTCTCATCTCATCCCTCAAACCCATCGGAAACATTGTCCTCATCTGCTGTGCCTTCTTCATCATCTTTGGTATCCTGGGAGTGCAGGTGAGTCCCTGGAGGACATAGGGGGCTGGCTGTGCACCTTTAGATGATGGCAGATGGGGGAGACCTGAGAGACCATCCAGACTGATCTAATCATTGTATAGCTGATGCTGAGGCTCAGAAACAGACTGGTTTACCACACAGACAAAATTTAAATTCAGATCCTCTGACTATAAATCTCATAATCTTAAAAAAAAATTTCAGTATTCTGGTGCCTTGGGGTTCAATACCTGTGGAAAAAGTGGACTAAAAGAAAGTAGAAGCTGGGAGACCATCTTAGAATGAGATCAACTAATCAATTAATGCATAAGTATTTTAAAAGAGCCTACTATGTACCAGGCACATGCTAAGCATTGTAGTTGAAAAGACAAAAATGAAACTATTCCTGCCCTTGAGGAGCTTACATTCTATCTATAAGTACATGGGAAGAGTACAAGAGGCTATGAAATATCATGAGGGAGGAATCATTACTTTCTGGGTGGGAAGAAGGGAAGGTTTCAAGGAGAAGAGAAAGACAGGAGAGGGGAGGGGGGAGAGAGACAGAGGCAAGGGAAGAGAGACAGAGAGGAAGAAGAAGAAGAAGAAGAAGAAGAAGAAGAAGAAGAAGAAGAAGAGGAGGAGGAGGAGGAGGAGGAGGAGGAGAAAGGGAGGGAGAAGGATAGAGGGAGAAGGGGAGAGGGAGGAGGAAGGGAGAGAAAGGAAGAGAGAGAAGAGAAAAGAGAGCTAGAGGAAAAAGAGAGAGAAGAGAGAGCAACAAGAGAGAGGAAAAAGAGATAGATGTGATAGATAAGAAAGATGAAGGAGAGAATTTTTTAAGTGGGGTGGGTACTGTGCCAAGTACTGAGAATCCACACATAAACACACAAGTTCCTGCTCTCAAGAAGCTTATATTTTAATGGAGGACACAGCAAATGAATGGCACTGGCACCGGCGGCACCAGAGTAGAGGAGATGACTGGAGAACACCATGGAGGCCTGAAGCCAGGTGGGATCAGGTCAAAACTGGCCCATTGGAGCTGTGGGTGGTTCCAGGGGCAGAGCCCAATTTTCAGTGGAGAAGAGGTAGAGATGATGTCTCCAGAAGAGTCTGACCAGTCCTTAGAAGTGAGGTAGACAGGACTGGGTAGAGATGGTGGTAGTCTCCATGCTGGACTGGAAGGACAGGGAGGCATCTACATATAGAAATGACAGGTTAGAGGCATTCCATGACCAGGAAATGATGTGCCAAGGCAACATGAAAGGACAGCTGCCCAAGGAGGGCATGGAGCCCATGCTGGCTGGAGCATAGAGCAATAATGTCAAGCCTGGTGCACAGGGAGTGCAGAGCCAGGCTCTAAAGAACCTTGAGTGCCAGGATGAGAAGCCGCTGTCCTGTCTCCATCTGTTAGAAGCTCCTTGAGGCCACAGACAGGCCACAGTTTCATTTTGGCCTTTGTGTCTGCCATGGTCCCTGGAACACAGTCATGCTTCCTGAGCTGTTCCTCTGGGGAACTTCTAAACTGATGGAGGATACAGGACCACAGTCAGATGACATGGAGCCCTGGTCTTGAGGCTAGAAGATTTGAGCTTAGGTCTTGCCCTGTCACCTCCTGGAAGGTCACCTCATCCTAGAGGGCCCAACCACTGCCCAACCTCCTAGGACTAGGCAGACCCTTATACTTCCCAATCTCCTGGACAGATGCCATTGTTCCTGGACTGTGGGGCAAGGTGGAAATACATGCCCTTGATTAATGCTTGTTAATCGTGTGTTCTATTGATACTGTGTCCTAGTCAGTGTAATTTAATGAGTTCTGTCACTTGTTTACCCTACTAAATTGATTCATGGTGCCCTTTAGAAAGTATGACCTTGTAGGGTTTATAGGATCAGGACTAGGGACAGGGACATGGAATTTCACAGCCAAAGGGAACTAATTCCAGGATGAGAAAACCCGTCTCCCAGGTCTTTAAAAAAAAAGACCTCCCAGTTGACAACTTCTCTGTGACTCAACGTTTTTGAGAGTTACTTGTAGGTTAGAGGTATGATATTAATAGTTATGAAATGGAGGGGTTATGGTTCACATAGGTTCAGCAGGAGCAGGGTTAGAAGACCCCCAAGATTGCCTCCAGCACTGACATTCTGGGCTTTTTTTTTATTGGAGATAAGGGGAAGCCCTTTGAAGGCAAGAACTGGTCTTTTTTTCTTTGTATCTGACAGTGCCTGGCATAGATTCTCATACATAGTAGGTACTTAATAAGTGCATACCGATGGATTCAACACTGCATTTAGCCCAAATCATAGATTTAGAGCTGGAAGGGACATTAAAGATCATCTAAGACTAATTCCCCAATTTTACAGGGGAGGAAACTGAGGCTCAGGGAAATTGTCCTGCCTGAGGTCACTCAGTTGGTAAGTGGCCTCGAATGCCACTCCTCACGGCCCTTTTGACTGTACCACATTACTTCTCCACGATGAATTCCTGCTCAGATAGGGTTGGGATGAGATGACCCCCTAGGCCTTTCTAGACCTGACATTTGGGGATTCTAAGAATACGTGAGAGGTGACAGGTGTTCTAAGTGGTAACTGGTAGAGAAAAGAGAGGAGGCACAGAGTGCTCTTGCCCTGCCAAGAACCCCACTGACTCCGCCTAGGGTGAGCACATTGCTGAGGGAGCCCCAGGCCTAGGGTCTGGACAGCCTGGTAGGGAAGGTTGTCCTGTGCCAAGGCTGGGCCCTCTCTGGCACGCCCAGCCCTGCTTCACGAGCCCAAGTCCACCCACAATGATATTTTTTTCCTTCTCTTGGCTCTTTATTTTGGGATTCTGCTGCAGAAGAACACAGGGAGTGGGTGTTTCTTGCCTCTCACAGAGTGAGCTATAGATAGGCCGTAGCACGGATCCTGGGGCCCACGTGTCCACCCATCCCCTCCTCGTGGAGCAGGCGCCACTGGGCAGGCCAGTGACCGCCCAGAACATGATCAGGAGGATCACTGTTTTATGCCTGTTTGCTTGTTTGTTTTTCTGGAAGAGAAATTGTTTTATCTCCACTCACATACCTAGAAACCCATCCAGGCCCCAGGAACCCAGGATTCAAGCCTTCTCCTTCCTCTTCTCCTCATATTTTCTCTGTCAAGAATACTAGAGTCAGAGTGCTTGCCCCAAAGACCAACAGCTTAGAAAGCCAGTGTCTGATCTCTCTGGATTTCTCTGGATCTTCTCCCTTTTCACCCCCTCCTTTACCTTGTCCCTCAAAGCTCACCTTGAACCTTGCCAGGTCTGGGCCATCTGTAAAGAGACTCTTGAGGAATCAAGATAGCTCAGTGGAGCTGGAACCAAGAAGAGTTGAGTTGGAATCTGGCCTCAGATAGTTATTAGTTGTGTGACCCTGAGCAAGTCACCAAACCTCTGTTTGTCTCAGTTTCCTCATCTATAAAATGGGAATAATGAGAGCACCCACCTCTGTGGGGGAAGGGGGGAGGATCAAATGAGATAATATTTTAAACAGTCCTTTGCAAACTTTAAAGCACTTAATAAATGCATGCAGCCTCAGTTTCCTCATCTGTAAAATGAGGGGGTGGGGCTCAGCCTCTAAGACCCTGCCCAACTCTACATCTGTGATCTTGTGATTGTTTCTGTGCTTCTGGTCCACCCCCCCCCCCTTGTTTCATAGATGGATCAACCAAGGCCCAGAGAAGTTAGGAGGCTTGAGCCAAGTCACACAGATAGTAAGAGGCAAAGGTCAGGATTTGAACTTGGGTCTCCTGCTTCAGTCCAAGGATCTTTCCACCACCCTGTACTGTCTCATTTTGTCACCTTCTCTCTCCCCTCCCATCCCAATATGTACCTGTTGGGGGATTCTAGTCTGGAGTCAGAGTACCACCTGTATGATCTTGGACAAGTCCTTTCCCAAAGTGAAGGGGGTGGACCAGCAGACTCCCAAGGTGGGTGCTGCTCTGTCTCTGATCCTCTGGTTGTCCCTCCATCAGCTCTTCAAGGGGAAGTTTTACCACTGCCTGGGGGTCGACATCCGGAACATCACCAACCGCTCTGACTGCATGGCCGCCAACTACCGCTGGGTGCACCACAAATACAACTTTGACAACCTGGGCCAGGTGAGCAGCACCCCGGGGTTCCCTGGCCCTTAGGGAGGCAGAGGGGGAGGCACAGAGATAAGCCCTCACTCCACCACCATGTGGGGGACGAAAGACTGGAAACCAGGATGTCTGAGGATTGACGGAAGGAGCCAGGAGGGCTCAGGGAGCAACGATCGCTGTGTTCAAGACTCTGAAAGGCTGTCATGTGGGAGGGGCATGAGGCTTCATTCCCAGAAGGCAGAACTAGAAGCAATGGTGGTATGGGGCGGGGGAGAGGAAGAGTGTGTGCCAGTTTGAAGAGAAACAGCTTTAGTATCGATACAAGGAAAACCTCCCCACAGTCAGAGCTGTCTAGAAGTGAGATGGAATCTCTAGGGAGTAAGCAGGCTTCCCCTCAATAAGTGTATTCAAGCAGGTGCCAGATTATACTTTGCTGGGTATCAGGGAGGTTCCTCTTCAGGCTGGATTAGCCCCAAGAATCTGAGATTTATGAGCCGGTTGTATGACCTTGAATAAATCACTTTAACGTCTGGGTCTTACTCATACTCATTCAACAAACATGTTTTATGCACTTATGATGTTTAGAGCACTATTGTAGAATACACAGGCATGGTCTCCACCTTTGGGGAGATTGGGATCCAATAAGCCTCAGTTTCCCTATCTGGGAAATACTTATAATGATGTATCCTACCTACCTCAAAAGGGTGTTGTGAGCACCAAAGGAGAACCTTCTTATAATAGTGGAAAATATACTCCAGAAACAATGAATTGTGATTGGATCCATTCCCTTCTCTCCACTCATATGGACACTATGAGGCCCCATTCTCACCTAGACAATTATAATATCAGTCTTCCTCCTGTTTACTCTGTTTCTAGTTTCTCCCTTCTCCATTCCATCCACAGATACCAAACTTTTACATGTGTCTATATCTATCTATCTATCTATCTATCTATCTATCTATCTATCTATCTATCTATCTATCTATCTATCCATCTATCTATTCTGTATGTAATTATCCTGCTCCAGAATCTTCACTACCTCCCTATGGTTCCTAGGACAAAATGGAAAATCCTCAGCTTGGCATCTAAAGTTCTCCACAAATTGGTACCCACTCACTTTCTACACTGATTTCATGGCACTCTCCCTTGAACACCTGTAGAGTCTTGCACACTCAGTATCCCAACCAAATTGTCCTACCTTCTACTCCTGACCCACAATATCTCCAACCACCATGCTTTTGCTCAAGCTGTTGTCCATGTCTGGAATGCCCTTCCTTCTTACCTCTGAGTCTTAGAATCTCTGTCTTCTTTTAAAATTCAGTGCAGATGCCTTCTCCTCCTCCATTCCTGATCCACCCCCCCCCATCATTAATGCTCTCCTCTTACTCTCAGAGACCACACACTTGAAGACTGTGGGGAAACTGGGGTCAGGGATGAGCTAAATGTCTGTGACTGTGACTGAGTACCCTTGCCCTGGAGAGGCACTAGAGGAGGGCATGGTAAATGGGGGAGAAGTTTGCAGAGTTCCTTTGGTTGAATAGCCCCAGGGCTGCAGATGGCAGAATGAATGAGCGTGCCCCCATGGTCAAAATCACTCATCCCAAGGATCCCTCTCTGTTCTTCACAGAAGCTCAGGAGGCAGGTTCCAGCCTTTTTCTCTTTTATTATTTAACTAAGAAAGCATCTTTGACCCCAAGTTTTGTGACATTTTAAAAGGCAGTCTCTGTCCAACAGCCCAATGCCTCCAGCTCTTAGAGAAACTTGCTGCCTTTGGCTGTCAGGGCCCTGTGAGCTCTGAATGTGAGGGTCCTATGACACTTGTCTACAAGGATCTCATGACTTCCAGCTCCCGTGGACATGCTGTCTCTGAATGTTGGGGTCCCGTGGCCTCTGGCTATCTGGATCTCATGAACCCTGATGTTAACATGTGCAAGGGAAGAGAAAGGGTTGGATGACAGTGTTATTACCCTTGGTACATTTTCAGCATTCCCAGTTCCTTTGGCGTTTGTGCCTCAGCTCCTTGGGTAGATCAGCAGCCCAGCCCAGCACATAAGACTTTCCTGGAAAACACAGCAGAGGAGGAGCACACCCACAGGCACACATGGAGAGACACCCAGGAATACCCCAGGCCCACAGCCACCTGTCCCTTTTCTCCTTCCAGCACTAGAAACTTCTCCACAAATACTGGTAGCAGATTAGACTCAAACACTAGCAGCAAATGCCTCCCTCTAAGCTTGTGTGTTCTGTCTGAGGGCAGCCCCAGAGTAGAAGAGACTGGTGGCCTTTACAGCTACTGCGTTGGAGCATCTCCACACTGCTCTGCCCTACACACCCTACTGCACAGACCCAGGCTTTGCTCAGGCCAAGTGACTCAGCCCAGGGCAGGACAACCTTGGGCAGCAGAGTGAGCCGGAGGGTGGCCTGGAGCTCTGGAACCCTCATTTCCAAAGAAGACTGTGATGCCTAGAATCATGATACATACTTACATACATAGGCAGGTAGATAGATAGATAAATGAATAAGTAGATAGATGCATACAAAGGTAGATAGGTTGACAGACACACAGATATGTAAATAGATAAATAGATGTCTAGACAGATAGACAGTTGGACAAATAGATAAGTAGCTACATAGGTATACAGGCAGATAAATAGACAAACACGGACTGTTAGATAGAGCATTAATTAAACATTTACTGTGTACCAGGTGATATGCTGGGAATACAAGATAAGCAAAGCTTATCAAGGAGCTTGCATTCTAATGGGAATGGCACATAACAGGGAGCTGAAGACGGAGGGGGAGGTAGGAAATCCTTAAGAGGGGGCCAGTTAAAGAAATGCTGATGATCAGGATGAGAGCTGGAGAGGAGGGAAGGTGTGAGCACGGCTCAGGTATTTTCTCAAGGGCGTGTCCTTAGGAGGAAGCCACACCTCTGAGGAGGAGTCTTGGGGAAGAGGGACCTTCCAAGTACCAAGGCTTCCAGAGAGTGGTGGACTCATTTGAAGGATTGGGAGCAGGGCTGGTCCAGCGACCTCTCCCCAAGCAGCAGACTGGCCCCATTGGGAGTCAGTGTGGGGCAGAGAGCAAGTGACTGGAGAATCCGATCTGGGTTCTCACTCCAAGTCCATCTCTAACAAGCTGTGTGACATTGGACAAGTCACTTGATTTCTTGAGCCTTCCTTTCCTCATCAGTAAAATAAAGGGTTTGGACTACTTGGTGATCTTGCCTGTATGATCCAGGGTAAGTAGGTTAACCTTTCAGACTCTCAGTTTCTTAATCTGTAAAATGAGGAGATTGGACTGGATGGCCTTTGGGCACCTTTTCTAGCTCTACACTTATGATTCAACCTGGGTGACTTTGGGGAAAATCTCTTAATCACCATGAGCCTCAGTTTCCTCATCTGTAAAATGGGGGAGGTTGGACTCAGCAGTTCATGTGGGTGCTCTTAAATCTAGACCTATGATCCTCTCATCCTTTGTTTTCAGGCCTTGATGTCCCTCTTCGTCTTGGCCTCCAAAGATGGCTGGGTCAATATCATGTACAATGGACTGGATGCAGTGGCTGTGGACCAGCAGGTAGTGTGTCTGCCCTTTCATGAAGCTTGGAGGTAAAGGGTAAGAATAAAGTGGGCTAGGGTGAGCAGGAGGACTAGGAGGCATTATCTTTGACATTCAAATCAACAAATGTTTGTTAGATGCTCCCATGCACGAAAACAAACAAAAACTCCAACCCAAACCCTTGTCCTTAACATGGTGAATAGTGAGTTGGGCAGGAGACTGTTTTTGCCCTTAGTGGGCTTCTACACTGCCAGCAGAACCATAACCAGTGATCACAACACCTGGGGCAACTGGGTGGGGGTGGGGGATGAATAGGAGCCAGATAGCTTTGGAGGAGGTTGTGCTATTAAGGAAGGAAGTGGGACAGATCCATTTGGACAGGAACTCCCCTAGGCTCCCCTGGGTTGCACCTTCACCTTCACTGCACCGTGGGTGGTTTCATGTGAACTCCTATCTCATGTAGCCTATGCTGAACAGATGTGGTCATGGTAGAGAAGGGCAGGCCCATCCCACAGATGATCTCCACGATGAGACTGGGGGTTGGGCTAGGCAGCAAATGGGGTGAAGGAAGGGAAAGGAGGAGGAGAAGGGACTGCAGTTGTTGTCTCCTGCTGGGTAAAACTAGAACATCCTAGCAGTGATGTGTGGCAAGCTGGACATGGGGTCCCAGAAGAAGGGCATGGTCAGGACTGGTGGCTCAAGTTCCAGGCAGGAGAGTGAGGGCAGGCACATTATACATCCAGGGAGGCTTTGGTGAAAGCTGGAGGAATGGAGTCCTTCCCAATGGGGTAAGAAGCCTGCCCTATTAAATGTCAGCACCCTTGGCTAAAGTGCTGGTTGCCCCCACCCTCGTTGTCATTTTGGTTAATGATGGATGGGAGGGGACAACAAGTAATAATTCATACACACATAAATTAAATACCTCAAATTTCTAAAGCATTTGTTGACTTATAAAAGGTTTTCATCATAACAGTCATAATGAGTAACACAAGAAGTTCTGTTTCTTTTTTCTTTTTTTCTTAAAATTTTTTATTCATTTTTTTCTTTACATCATTCATTTCCACTAGATTTTGAGTTACAAATTTTCTCCCCATGTTTCCCCCACACACCACCCCAAAATAGCCATCCCACTGTATACTCCCTCCCCCAATCTGCTATCTCCCATGTCCTCCCCATCACCCCTCTGACTTTTCAGTAGGGCAAAATGGATTTCCCTACTCCAGTGCCTGTATATCTTAATTCCCAGTTGCATGTAGTTAATAATAATAATATATATTTTAACATTTGATTATAGAACTTTAAATTCTAAGTTCTTTCCCTTCCTCCTTCATCACTCACCCCCACTGGAAAGACAAGCAATTCAATATAGGCTGTACATGTGTAGTTATGCAGAACA
>CM053597.1:231415966-231433075 GCA_028646575.1 Pseudocheirus occidentalis
TTTCTTTTCAGTTCTGGTTTTTTCAGCATGAATGTTTGAAAGTCCTCCACCCCATTGAATGACCATATTTTCCCCTGAAACATTACACTCAATTTTGCTGGGTAGGTGATTCTTGGTTTTAATCCTAGCTCCCTTGATCTCCAGAATATCATATTCTAGGCCCTTTTATCCCTTAATGTAGAAGCTGCTAGATCCTGGATTATCCTAATTGCATTTCCACAGTATTCAAATTGTTTCTTCTTGGCAGCTTGTAATATTTTCTCCTTGAAGTGGGGACTTCAGAACCTGGCTATAACATTCCTAGGAGTTTTCTTTTTGGGAACTTTTTCATGAGGTGATTGGTGAATTCTTTCAAGTTCTGTTTTGCCCTCTGGTTCTAAACTATCAGGGCAATTTTCCTTGAGAATTTCTTGAAGGATGCTTTCTAGATTCTTTTTTCGATCATGGCTTTCAGGTAATCCAATAATTTTCAAATTGTCTCTCCTGGATCTATTTTCCAGGTCAGTGGTATTTTTCAAGGAGATATTTCACATTGCCTTCTATTTTCTCATTTGTTTGGATCTGTTTAATATTATCTTGATTTCTCATAAAATCATTTGCTTCCAATTGCTCCACTCTAATTCTGAAGGAATTATTCTCTTCAGAAAGCTCTTGAGATTCTTTTTCCATCTGGCAAATTCTTCTCCTCATTGGCTTTTTGGACCTCTTTCACCATTTGAGTTAATCTATTTTTAAGATGTTATTTTCTTCAGTCAGGTTGTTGACTCTCTTTTCATGATTTTCTTGCATCATTCTCATTTCTCTCCCCAATTTTTCCTCTACTTCTCTTATTTGGTTTTCAAAAATCCTTCTTGAGCTACTCTTTGGCTTGTAACCAGTCTACATTTTTCTTGGAAGCTTTTGATGTGGGAGTTCTGACTGTATTGTCTTCCTCCTGTTCCATGCTTTGATCCTTTTTGTCCCCAAAAAAAGGAATCTGAAGTTGGATCGCTGTTATTACTTTACTTCCTTTGCCTGCTCACGTTTCCAGTCAATTACTTGACTTTTTAGCTCTGTGAAACTCTGCTTCCAGAGGGGAAAGCTCTGTCCCAAATTGCTGGGAGTTTTGCAGCTGCTGGAGCTATCAGGTCATTAAAGCCCCCACCAGTTTTGGTTCACACACCCCAGGACCACCACCTAAGACCATGGTCTCAATCCAGGCAGCTTAAGGCAAGAGCACTTAGCCTCTAAATGATAACTTGGCCCCCCCTACAATCTGCAGGCCAGCAGCTTCTGAAGCAGCCATATGAAGGCAGCTGCAGGGCCTCCACTTACGCTGTTTCCTTACCTTGGAGGCAGTTTGGCCAGACCCTCTCCCCCAATTTAACTGAGTTTCACTAACCTTTCACTTAGTTCTTATTTTTTATGGCTTGATAATTCTGTAAATTGGCACAGCTGCCACTGATCCACTCTCCCAAAGGCTCCACTCCTGGCTGCCCCAGGGCCAAGCTGAGGTTTCAGACTGAGCTGGTTTCTGCTCTCAGCAGGCTGCTATGAGCCCTTCCTGTCCCGCCTTCCAAGCTTCCTTCAGTAAGAGATTTTTTTGAAATTTTGTGATTTCTGGAGCCCTAAAATTTGTTTGGTCATATTTTATGGGTATTTGAGTGGTTATGTGGGAGCTGCAGAGCTTTTCTGCTTCTACTCTGCCATCTTGGCTCTGCCCCCCAAGAAGTCCTATTTCTAAGATGAGGTCATTGGATCCTGAGAGGGCAGATCACTTACCTATGGCCACACAGCTATTAAGTGTTGGAAGCAGACCTCAGACAACCCAGATCTTTCTACCTTGATTCCAGTGCCCCCCTACTGTGCCACATTGCCCTTCAAACAGCTATGATACAAAGAAGAATAAGGTATATGCAAAGGGAAGTCCCCACAAAGGACCGAGAGAAATGTAAATATGAAACAATTGCTTTTACCTGATCAGGGAAGGCTTCACAGATAAGGTGAGATGAGGATCAGAGCTTGGAGTTCAGGGGTGAGGGAAGTCATTCCAGATGTGGCACCTGGATGGCATAAACCTTTAAAGGCACAGAGAAAAGAGGGGACAGAATGAAGAAGATGGGTGGAGATCTGGCTTAATTGATGCATAAGAAATGTAAAGGAGAGTCACAATGAATATCTTCAGTCGTGGAATAACCCTATCCATTGATGCAATAAGGGACCACCTACTTGGCATGATGGGAGAAGATCTACAAAGCCCCTTCTTTCTCCACATAGGTTTCCTATGAGCTCATTACAATGCTTCTCTCCTCTCTCCTGAGTTAGATGGCTCATTAGTTACTAGGAGTCATTTGTAGGCTACACAGATATCATTTGACAGGGAGAAGGGGGCACCTCTTGGTGGAAGAGAAAGACCCCTCTTCTTCCTTTGCCCTTTCCCATGAGCACATATCATTGGCACAAGGGAGCTGGTTGTCTGCTTGGATGTCTTGGAAGAGAGAGTAAGAGGATATAAGATGATAATTTTCAGTGGTTGGATAAAGGGATATGCCCTGCAGGTCTGGAGGTCTCACAAGGGTGTTGGACCCAAAAGGGTCAATCTAAAGATAGGATACAACAGTTTTGCTTGTGCTCAGTCTCATTCCACTTTATCCCTCAACCACCAACTCCTTTCTATAGGGAAGGGGGTAATGGAGTTCCATAACCACAGGCTGCCAGGTCCTTCAGCCTCTGACACAGTTTCACCCAAGAGGATAGGGGAAGGTTCCGAAGGTGTGACCATAGATGTGACTGGAACCCATCTCCTGACAGACTGATGGCCATCCAGCTGTTTTGTGTTTGCTGTGCTTCAGACCTCCTCAGCTCACAGCATAGTCAGTGCAAAGATTTTCCCAGGGACCAAATCAGGGGGCAATCAAACATCCAAGAAGAGCCACCCACTTAACCAAAACACAGAAATAGACTCTTCTGCCCTAGAGAGGTATCACCTGGCTCTCTCATCCTCCCTCCTGTCGACATGCTCAGCTCCAGAAACTAGAGAAGGGCCAATTTAGGAACACCAGCCCAGAAGCCTGGGCTCTCATTACTTTTCCCAGTGGTCTCAGAGAGTGGCGCCTTTGGGTTGTTGGAAGAATTGGCTTCCTTCCTGTTCCCTCAGCTCAGCTGCCTGCCTCCTTCATTGTAGTCACAGGTGGGGATCAGGTCTGAGAAGTCACTTCCTCCCCTAACCATGCTTCTGAGCATGCCTTAGACTCTCAGCCCTTCATCTGGTCCCAGAATCGCCACAGGCACCCTCCCTTCCCCTCAGCATCCTCCTCCTCCCCTTCTCAGGCAAATGGAGGTCACAGCTCTCACTCTCATCCTCCCCCAGCCACAGAAAGCGAGGAATGAGCTGCTACTGGGAGAGAGTTCTCTAGGGAGAAGGGATGTGAGATAAATACCAAGGTAGAATGACAAGTTATTACATTTCAGTTTATAAAAACACACCCACTTCCCTTGGCCTCAGGGCTCAGACACATCACTCTCCATAAAGGGATATAAATGCACAGAGGAAAATCAGCCTCTGAAGGATTACATTGCTCCATCAGCTCTTTCCAAACCTTCACTTCAGCCCCCAGCCTCACCCTGTGTTCTCCATCATCTTACCCACTCCCTTGTTGCCTGGATCTCCAGTTCTTGATTGGCAATAGCAGGAATGGACCAGTGAGTTGGCCTTGGTCCTGTCCTGCCTTTTTCTGGCTTTCTCCACCCCCATCCCAGTGGTGGGCGTTCCAGTACCGGGCTGGCATGGCACATTGCAGATTTCCTTCTACCCATGAGTTAGGTCCCTTGGAAGGGTAGCTGGTTGTTGGTTTGCAACATCCTGCCTCCACCTTAATAAGAGATAGAAGATGGCCTTCTAGCGGAACTGGCCAGAATGCCAGCCTACATCTGCTCTTTGTATGGCCATGAATCCATGGCTCCAGAGCTCCCCCAGTCTCTCATAGTTTTGGGCTGTTGTATGCATGGACCTCTGAGGCAGGGTTCTTCCTGAGGTAGCCTGCTATCTTCTCTCCCCCATTTCCATGCTGGCACTCCTTTCTATGTCTAGGAATTCCTGATCTCCAGTATTTCCAGTAGCATATTATTTAGAGCTAGATGGAGCCTGAGAGATCTTGTGCCCTTCTCCCACCACTCATATCAGGCCCCACTCTCCCTTCCTCATTCCTATGAATCCCAATACCACATCTTATAGAATCCCTGATTTGGAGACCTCAGAGGTCACCCACCTCTGAGGAGGAGGATCCCATCCACAATGTGTCCAGCAAATGGTCATTCAGCCTCCATTTGAAGACCTCTATTGACAGGGAAACTACCACCTCCCAAGACCTTGGACAGTTCTCCTTGTTAAGAAGTGTTCTCTTATAGGGCAGGCTATAATACAAAGAGATCATGAAGCTATATAGACTTAGTCTTTAAAGGTATCAAATTGAGCCCTGCTTTTTCCAGGTGAGCAAACTGAGGCCCAAGGAGACCAAGTGACTCTTTCAATGTCACAGTGGTAGTGAAGATCAGATAATCCTGTCCTTAGAAGACAGGCAGTACAATTTCCACCTCATATCAAGCCAAAATCCACTATTTCACAACTCCTTTCTTTGCCTTTGGTTCTGCTCTCTGGGGCCGAGCAGGGTAACAATCCCTCTTCTACGTGACACCTTCTTAAATATTTGGACACAGACATCATGTCTCAGGCTCTGTCTTTTCCAAGCTAAGCCTCCCCTGTTCCTTCAAGTCATCCTCATGGGGCATGTTCTCTGGTCTTTTCTGAGTGTGCTCATTTATCAGTGGCACCCTGATAGGGTCAAACCCAGTATGGGGGTGGGGCTATAATCTTCCTTGTTCTGGATTCCCTACTTCTGGAAATGCAGCTCCTAAGGAAGCCTAGAGTTAGGAAAGTCTGAGTTCAAATTCAGCCTCAGATACTCACTAGCTGTATGACCCTGGGTAAGCCACTTAACCTCTGCCTTCCTCAGTTTCCACAATTGTACAATAGGAATGATAACAGCACTTATCTTTCAGAGTTGTGAACATCAAATTAGATATGTTTAAAGTGCTTAGCATGGTACCTGGCACATAGTAGGTGCTTAGAAATGTTTATTTCCTTCTTTCCACCCGACCCACAATCCCATGGAAATATTTCAACTCCCACATCATACCATTGACTCACTTACAAAGCACACACCCTCAGGATTTTAAAAAATGGTACCTCTTGTCCAGCCATGTCTGTGCAGTCATCCTTTATTTATGCACATGAGTTTTTGAACCCAAATCAATCCACATGTGAGACTTCAAACTTGTCCCAAATACATTCCATGTAATTAGACTTGGTCCATTTTTTATTCATCATTCAGTGACAACTCCCACCCATCAGATCCTTTTGGAGGTCTGGAGAGGATGGGTGAATGCAGGGGCTGGGGACAGGTGTGGTGCCCAAACACAAATGGGTGAGATACTCGGGACTGGATCAGGAGATAGGTAGGGGGAGTAAGGGTCTCCTCCCTTTGCTCTGGAGTTCTCATGCCAAGCTCCCAATTCAGTGGTAGCTGTGTAGGTCTTTCTGTGCATCTGTTCTGCTTTCACTTGGAAGGTTTTTTTTGGTTTGTTTTGTTGGTGTGGGGGGGGGCCTCAGTCAACCTAACCTAGGGCAAGAGGAGAGAGAGAGAGAGAGAGAGAAAGAGAGAGAGAGAGAGAGAGAGAGAGAGAGAGAGAGAGAGAGAGAGAGATTATACAGTAGAGTTTATAGGTAAATAGGTGGGTTTTTTGGAATGCAAATTTCTTCCATAATTCTTTAAAGTCAAATTTGCATAATATGAATTTATGTAAAGTGAGAACTGTCTGTGTTCTCAATTCATCTTTTTAAGAATATGTACTAGCTTCTGCCAGAAACTGAAGTCAAGCTCATCAGCCTATGGTTTGGAAAATCTTCCCCTTTGAAAGTTCAGGACAATTTTCTTTTTCTAGTCCTGCACTTTCTCTCCTGTCCTCTGTGATTTTTTCCAGAGATCCCCAATATCATCCCAGCATCCACACACACCAGCGTGGCATCCTGCAATATAGTCTGCCTTGTCATCTGAACTTCAGTTGCCTATTAACCATCTATGACTTCTTAGTCCAAACATCTTTCTCCTTGGTTAACAAATAAACAAACAAGAAGCACAAGAGTTGAGTAGTTCTTCCTTCTTTCTGTCGTCTTTTTTAGTATCTAGAGTAGAGGTGGCTGGGTTCACCCTAGGTGAACCTGAGCAATGTATTCTTTCATTTCCTTCTTCTGTGCCTTTGTATCAATTGCCCTTTCCCACATCAGCAATGCGCTTCCTCTTCTGTCTCTTAGAATCACTAATTTCTCTCAAAACTCAACTAAAGTATCACCTTCCACATGAGACCCTTCCTGACTCCTCCCACCCAACACCCTCCCTGATAGCTAGGGTCTCCCTTGTTTCCAATTAACTCATATTTATATACATACATGTTGTCTTTGCCAATAGAATGGAAGCTTCCTATGGACAAAGACTGCCTAATTTTTGTTATTGTATTCCTCAGCTCCTAACCCAGTTCCAGGCACAGAGAAGCCTCTTAATAAATCCTTATTGATTAATTTATTCTGACCCTAAAAGGTGGGAGATATGTAAAAAGCCTAATTGAATTCAAGGAAGGGCTGGGTTGGCTCCCAAAGGACAGCACTAAAGTAGGGGATAAGGGGAAAGGGAGACCATTACATGTTTGGAGTTGAGAACCAGTACTCTCCTGACCTCCCACAAAACTTTCCTAGATGTCCTTGTCAGGGAATGCTCATTGTAGGCTGGGGTTGCCAGGCCAGGCTTCATGGAGGACTTGAGCAGGTTGAGGCTTTGGATAGGTGGAAAAGAGGCAAAAGGCATCCCAGGGACAGAGTAAGTTAAGGTTTGGAGGCAATATTTGGGGGAAGAAGTAGGGGACAGAAGAACAGCCTGGATGGCACATACTGTCATTTCCCACCTCTTTTCCTTATCTTGCTCCTGTCATTTCCCACCTCTTTTCCTTATCTTGCTCCTCTGTCCACCTTACTCTCCCCAAAGTAGCCACACTCTCCTTAAAATATTGACATATTCCCTACCAAGAAAAGTTTGGAAAAGGAAAGAAAAAAGTTTTTTTAAGGTCTGAACTTTATTCTCAGATTTTATAGTCTTGGACACATTTGGTAAGAGAACCTCTTGGTCATTATGACACTCTGGATGGTCTTTTTCCATTTAGAGCATTTTTTTCAAATTGTTTTTTATCATTTTTTTGTTATCATTTGCAGGATTCTTTTCTGAAAACTGTTATGCCAAGCTCCCAACTATTATGTCCCCTCCCCTTTGCCTCTTCATAACTTTTAGCTGTGTATTTATTGGGGAAAAGTTCTTGGTCATATTTTTTTTGCAAATTATCTACATATCTTGGATCTTATCAGAGATTTTTGATTTGTTTTCATACTTGACTGCTTCCTTTTTAATCCTGGCTGTATTGATTGTGTTTGTACAAAAGCTGTTTCATTTTATGCAATCCAAATTGTCTGTATTATCTCAGTTAACAATTTACCACTGTCCTAGGTCTGAAAGATACCTTCTCCCATTTTCCTCAGTTTTAAAAAATGGTGTATCTCTTTATTTAAGCCACATATCCATTTAGTGGTTGTTGTGGAATGTGGTGGAAGATGATGGTCTAACTCTGATTTCCAACTTCTCTTTTTCTAGCCTGTAACCAACCACAATCCCTGGATGTTGTTGTACTTCATCTCCTTCCTGCTCATTGTCAGCTTCTTCGTCCTTAATATGTTTGTGGGGGTGGTGGTGGAGAATTTCCACAAGTGCCGGCAGCACCAGGAAGCAGAGGAAGCACGTCGGAGGGAGGAGAAGCGACTCCGGCGGCTGGAGAAGAAGCGAAGGAGTAAGGCCCAGCCTAAGTGTGCGTTGGGTTCGTAGGCTGAGGTTTTCCCAGCAAAACCTTCTCCTCTTCTCTACTCCTCCCACCTCCCCCATTCCCCGAAGTTTCATTCATTTTGCCCCTACCCCTAGCCTGGACTGTGGAGGTAGGGAGGACAGGATGGGCCTAGTGATTCCAATCTATTAAGTTCAACGAGCTTTATTAAACAATTAGAGTGCCTGGGTACCTTCTTGGTTTCCCTCTGTTCTAAATCTAATTTTACGTGGGATGCCTGAAGTGCTGAGGAACTCCAAGAATGTTGGTTTTTACACCAACATGCTCTCCACTCTTGGATAGAATCCTTGCCTAATTTTGCTTATATACAAGTGAAAATGGAAAGAGATAGAAGACTTGACATACTGGCCACCAACCCTCAGGCTGAAAGGGAGGCATTTCCTGATGAATACGAAAACTACATTCCAGTTGTCCTTGAGTCCCTCTGCCCAGGCTTTCCAGATGCTTGATCAGGCTTTGAAGTCTGGCTTTGGAGTCCATTCCTCTTGGAAGGCCAGCCCAGCTTCCTTTACTAAGTCAAGGAGAGGGGCAGATTTGGTCTGGTCCTTCCATTGCTTTCCTCTCCTCTCTCACCTCCAGCCCAAGACAGGGGATCTACATTTCCTGCCTGTTTCTGGTCCCTCCTCTGAGCTTGTCTTCTCATTCATGGTCTTAGTTCATTGAGGCATGTTCTGATTCATCTCCCATAGATTGTCCTGGATT
Organism: Pseudocheirus occidentalis; assembly: GCA_028646575.1. NCBI lineage: Eukaryota > Metazoa > Chordata > Mammalia > Diprotodontia > Pseudocheiridae > Pseudocheirus > Pseudocheirus occidentalis. The sequence continues at coordinate 231,424,643 of CM053597.1, forward strand.
TGCTAACTGTCTTTTACTCCTTCTTCTGATCCCTCCCTCCTCCTCCTTCTTCTTCCTCTCTGTTTTTTTTAATTTCCTTGATCCCTTTTCCACCATCCCTCCTGGTTCCCCGGGTCCTATCCCTCACCTTTGGCTCCCCTGCTCCCTCCGCTCCTCATGCCTCCTACCTTCCCTTTCTCTCCTGCCCCATGTTGCTCCGGGCTGGGTCCCCTCCCCTTTGCCTCTGCAGAAGCCCAGCGGCTCCCATATTATGCTACGTACTGCCCTACCCGGCTCCTTATTCATTCTGTCTGTACCAGTCACTACCTGGATATCTTCATCACCTTCATCATCTGCCTCAATGTCGTGACCATGTCCCTGGAACACTACAACCAGCCCATGGTGAGTGGACCCCCAGTAACCAGACCCACTCCCTACCCACACCCACCTCTATCTTAGTTTCTCTGGTCAGAGCTCTCCATCTCTTTGGTTATAGGAGAGGGAACACGGCACAACGGCAAGAGTACTGACTGGCTTTGGAGTCTAAGGACCCAAGTTCAAATCTCATATGTGGTGTTTATGTAACACTTTCTACCCATGAAATTTGAAGGAAGGGAGAAACTTCAAAAGATTAAGATGGGAGGCAGAAACAGGGTCATAAGAGCCCAGAGGTAGAGAAAGAGAAGACCCCAGAGGACCCCTTCATTTTAGAGATGAGGAAACTGAGGCCCAGACAGGGGAAGGGACTTATCCAAGATCACAGAAGGAGTGGTCAGGTCAGAGGAGGAATTTGAATCCAGATCCTCTGGAGCTGGAACAGACTTCTGAGGTCTCCTAGTCTAACTCTCTCATTTTACAGGAAATTGACCCACAGTGAAATAACCTGCCCGCCCATGTTCCCTTAAATAAATAACCAGAAGAAGCAGGATTTGAGCCCAGACCAACTGACTTGAGACTAGACCCTCTTTCCACTGTTACCTCCAAGTTCATCCCAGGTCTTGGTCTCAGTGGAGTCCACTGGAAAGACCCTCACTTGGAGTTAGAAGATGTGAGGGGATCGGGTGAGATAGAAGCACAGGGGATAGAGAGCCACCCCAATCCCAGGTAGGCCACAGACCAGGGGAATGTGGTTCACACTTTCCTGGGAGGACCCAGGACGTACAAAGACAAGGTAATGAGAATGGATCTGAGGAGAGGGAACCTACTGGAAGAGGGGTTAGAATCTAGGGAGGCTTCACAGAGATGGTGGTGGTGACCTGGGCCAAGACAAGAACATAGAAAGAGGTGAAACAGCGGCAGAGAGGAAGGTGGAGGCATGGCAGACAGACTCTGTCCATAGTTAGGAGGGGGCAGTCAGGGAAATGGGAGGAATTTATTTTGGCTGAAATGATGCATGTGAAGGTGCCATGAGATAAGGAAGAATGGACTGATAGGACCCTTGTCTCACTTCCCACCCCGCTCCCCTTCCTATCTCCTGTAGGCTGGCCCTGGATATTTTTCATGACTTGCTAGGGAGGGGACAGGCAGTTAGCCATTATCAATCTATGAACAGACTCTAGTTGTCCATGAGAGGCTTTTCAGGGTTTATTGTTTATTTTTCTGTCTAGATAATAAGATCAGAAATAGCCCAGCGGTTCTTCTCATGCCTGGCCAGACCAGAAGTCTGTATCTGGCAGGAGACACTAAGGGTTGTGAAGTGTCCTTTCTTGACATTAACCTCAGGGGTTAGCAATGTCTCCAAATGTGCCACGCTCACCCTGCTAATGAGCACCCCAATGTGGCCAGGGGGATGGAGGTCTGATTGGGCAGGGAATGAGGGGAGAGAGGGTGATAGGCAAGGCTGGCTCTGGGTGGAGGACCAAGCCTCAGGCTGAGCTGGCATGGGAAAGCAGAGCTGTCATCATCCTTCAAAGGGCAGACAGGCGGCACTGTAGCCAGGACAGAGGGCAGGAAGCAGGAAGCAGCCTGAAGGCCTTCAGGGAGGAATCACTAGAGAACCTTTCAAGAAAAAGAAGGTCCTTCAGGAGCTAATTTTCCCTTCCCACCAAATAAACACGGACTGAATGTTGCCCTTTGACCCTCTGCTGAGGCTGCAGCACTTGTATTCTGGCCTTCGTAGATATTCTGGAGATTGTCTGTGATGGGGAAAAATAGTAACCAAACAGGCTTAAATAAGAAAGAAGAGAGAGAGGATGAGAAGGAGAGGGAGAGGGAGGGGGGGAGGGAGAAGGAGAGAGGAAGTGAAAGAATGAGAGAGAGAATGAGGAAGTGAGAGAGAAGGAGAGAGATAGGAGAGGGGGAGAGAGGAAGGGGGAGAGAAGGAAGGAGTGAGGGGAGAAGGGTGAGGGAAGTAGAAAGGGAGAGAGAGGGAGGGTGGGAAGGAGAGGAAGGAGAGGCAGGGAAAAGGAGGGGAGAGAGAGAAAGAAGAGAGAGAGAAATAGATGGAAAAACAGAAACAGAAGAGGTGCAGAGAGAAGTGATTAAGGCTGTGATAAGCCCTGAACATCACTCAAGCAACATCTGTTAAAGGCTTGCTATATGCCGGGCACTAAGCTAAGCACTGGGGTTACAAAAAGAAGCAAAAGACAGGCCCTGCCCTCAAGGAGCTTGCACTCTAATGGGAAGCTACCATGCAAACAAATATATACAAAGCAAGCCACATATAGGATAATTAAAGAGGGAAAGCAGGGGAATTAAAATGTTAGAGAAGACTCTCTGTAGAAGGTGGGGTTTTAGCGGAGATTCAAAGAAAGCCAAGTACTCCAACTAGCAGTGACCATGCAAAACTTAGTCTATATGCATAGCCCTCTCTTCAGCCCCCAGTGTCTCCACCTTTGGATCCTGAAGCATCCCTGGTCATGGACTTAGAAACTACTGCCTGCAAGCTTCCTTTAACCTCTTATGAAGAGAATAGGGAAGGGACAGCAAGGATTGTCAAATAAAAGTGTTGACTTTGTGATACAATCCCCTTTGTCTAAGACCTCAAGTAGCTTACAACTCAGCCCAACACACAAGACTTTCCTAAAGATATACATATCATAAGAGAGATGCAAATGTGAATGCCTAGGGAAAGCATCATAGGAAGATCCAACTCCCTGAAATTATACTGCCCTATCTTAACAAAGTACCGCCTGACTCTTTTGCATTTCCTCTTGTCAGTAAACTCATCTTTAAAAAATATAGATAAGGACCAGTTTAAAAAACACCAGTCCAGAAGCCTGATCTTTGGAGAGAAGTTTGTTTGGGTTGCCTTCCTATTTCCAGCTCAGCTGCCCTGCCTGCCTGATGGTCCGAACAGCCCCAGGAGCAGAAAGCCCATGTTATATCTCTATGCAGCTCCCTCTTCTAGGGAGTCTCATTCAAGATCCACATGTCTGACAGGGCCTGGCGTGAGCCATTGGCCAATCCCTTTCTCCCAGTGCCCTCCTTGGCCAATTCAGAAGACAGTTCTATGAGATGACTCATGCCTCCTTTTCTCACCCCATAGTCCTTGGAGATCGCTCTCAAATACTGCAACTACATGTTTACCACAGTCTTTGTGCTGGAAGCCATGTTGAAACTGGTAGCATTTGGGCTAAGACGCTTCTTCAAAGACAGGTGAGTAGAGTAGACCTGCCACCCACCTGCCCACCATGGGGACGAGCACAGCAGTGGATGCTGTGAAGAAACACCAGGGGCCCTTACAATGTTAGGGGATGTATTTCTGGGAGTTGTGACACCAGGTGTGGGGGGTAACCTCATTCTCCCTTCTTCCTTCTTAGAGCTCCCCATGGGGCCGGAGGGTGACTAATGGCACTATCCCTCACAAACAATCATATCCTGTCTCTATAGAACACACTCCTTTGCTTACAAGCCCAGCTCAAGCCCTATGCCTGGTGAAGAGAGTGCTGGTCCCGGAGCCAGCAAGATCCAGGTTCAAAAATTCAGCCTCAGACACTTAACACTTATTAGCTGTGTGACCCTGGGCAACTCATTTCCCCTTAAGCATCAGTTTTCTTTATTTTTATTTTTGCTTTTTGGAGGGGCGAAGTTAGGGCAATTGGAATTAAGTGACTTACCCAAGGTCACACAGCTAGTAAGTGTTAAGTGTCTGAGGCTGAATTTGAACTCAGGTCCTCCTGACTCCAGAGCCGGTGCTCTATTCACTGCACCACCTCTCCTACCCAAGCAACCATTTTCTAATCTGTACAATGGGACTAACAATACTTGTCATACCTACTTCACAGGGATATTATGAGATTCAAGTGAGATAATGTGTATAAAGTACTTTTTATTTCAAAATACTATATGGACTTTGGCTATTGATTTTGATGCCTCCTCCAAGAAGACCTTCCTGATTTGCCTAAGGCCAAAAGTGACCTCTCTTTTTCCCCTCAGCTTTCTCATTTCACTCTACCTGGACCTCTCCCCAAAAGTCACCCAACAAGTTAAGCCGGCTCTTCTGACAGCTGGCCCTGGGTACTTTCCAGGGCACCATCGCCACTACCTTAGCTGTTTGCCAGCCTCACGACTTGCCTTTGATGGCAGATCCAGTCTGACTTGAGATCAGAGGAAGAAAGGTTTCAGACTTGAGGAGACCTTGAGGGCCGTCTGGTCCAGCCAGCTGACTTTACAAAGGAGGAAGCCAGGGCCCAGGGAGGCTAAGTGATTTAGGACCCCGGCTCCAGAGCTGGAAGGGGTCTTAGACGCTATCTGGCTCAACCCGCTCCTATTAGTTATGCTCACTGGGAGTTTTTGGTGGAAGCTAGAGACCTTACAACCTCCCCCCCCCCATCTCTTCTTGGAATTCCAGTCCTGCCTCTCAGTTTGCTGCTAGATTCTCCACTAATGCCTCAAACTCAACCTTTTCCAAAATGGAAGAGAAAGCCAGAGAGAGAGGGGCTGTGGTGTAGTGTCTGGTCACTCGTTTTTATGAGGAAGAGGGATCAGACCCATCCTCTTGGCCCAGGAACAACTGAGTGAGGGGAGCGGGAAAACACAGGGGGATGGATCTCAGCTTGATATAAGGGGAAACAGCTCACTTATGGGGATAGCTGTCCCAAGGTAGAATGGGCCATCCCAGGATATAGAAAACAACCCTTCCATGAGCTCAGCAGCAGCAAACTGGCCACATGTAGGAATGTCGAAAAGCTATGTGCTGTGATACAAAGACTTCTGGGCTCGAGAGTCAGGAGCCTGGGTCTGAGTGGTGACTTAAGACGTAGTAGTTGTGTGGTCATGACCAAGCCCCTTCCTTTCACTGGGCCTCACTTTCCTCAGCTGCAAAATGAAGGCCTTTGGACTCAGTGATCTCTAAGGTAGTGTCCTGTGATGGAGAAGAGGAAAGAGTCCTAGGAGCTGGGTTCAAATCCTGACTCTGACATAACCACTATCATTATTTAATCTCCCTTGGTCTCAGTTTCCTCGTGGGCAGTTGGACTAGATGGTCCCCAGATCTATGATCCAATGAAGTAAGTGGATGGTTTAAATCCTCAGAAATGACTTGGCCCCTAAGGTTTCATCTGCCCCCAACTCTGTCTTCTGGGATTCTGGCATTCTGAACGGCTGCTTAGGGACAATTGGAGCCAGACATTCTCTGGGGGCTCTTATGAACCCCGAGGCACCGAGAGATTGGGGATCCCTTCCCCTCTCCTCTCCCCAATTCATCCCATCCCAAAGCAAAGCCCCCTAGGGGTCATTGGGAACTATCCCTGCCTCAGCGTCACTGCTGCAGATCTGAGTCCCTCTGCTCCTGTGTCCCCACCTTCTGTGCTGGGCATTCAGGTGGAACCAACTGGACCTGGCCATTGTGCTTCTCTCGGTCATGGGCATCACTCTGGAGGAGATTGAGATCAATGCCGCCCTGCCCATCAATCCCACCATAATCCGCATCATGAGGGTGCTACGTATAGCCCGAGGTAAGGAGGTGTGGGCAAGAGGGGGTTGGTTTGAGAATGCTGGTACCAGGGGGGTTGAAGGTGGATAGAGGATGCTTCTCAGAGAGGCCATGTTCAAGCAGCTTGCCCACTCATATATACAGAGTTCCTGAACTACACCCATAGCCCTGAACATGGGACAGGAGATAGACTGAGGGCCCATCTGGCTACAGAGCCCCCCTTCTGTTGGGGGTGGGGAGTTAGAACATCCCTTTGTGGGCTTTGTAGGTGTTAAGAGAGGAAGGTGATTTTTTGTTCTGAACTTGGCCAAGGCTCCACTGTACTGTGGTGGGAGGAGGTGGCAGTAGGTGGGAGGGAAGGGAGAGCCATAAAAAGGGGCACCAGGATTAGGACAGGGTGTGAATAGAGAGAATGGCAAAGAATGTGTGACCCTAGACAAGTCATTTCACACCCATTTCATACCACACTCTAAAATTATGTGGGGGGGGGGACCTTGAAGGTCCCGGCTCTCTCCAGATCTGTAATTCTCTCTGGGCATTTGGCTACCCATTTTGAAATGGAGGTTTAATTAGATGACCTTGAATGTCACTTCTAGCTCTCAGTCTATGGTTCTACAATGAATGGGGAGGAGGGAAGGCTATGGTGCCTTGAGAGGGGATGAAGCTAGAGGAACATATGAGAAAGAAAAAACAGACATGGAGGGGGCTGAGAGAGCAGGGTGGGGGGAGCATCCTATGGGAAGAATTGGCACACACACACACACACACATACACACACACGTACACACATATACACACACACACACACCCCCAAACACTCACACACACACACACACACACACACACACACACGCTCATTCACATACATGCTCATTCTCTTTCTCGGTATCCCTGTGGTTATAATCATGCAGACAGTTTACCCACACTCAGACTTTCAGATCACAGCTTCCCCTTCCTTTTTGCATTCACACACACAAACTCATGTTACTCCTGGCCTTCTCAACCCCTGACCAGTTGTTTGACTCTCCCCTCAGTGCTGAAGCTGCTGAAGATGGCCACTGGGATGCGAGCCCTGCTGGACACAGTGGTGCAGGCCCTCCCCCAGGTAAGGCAGTCCCCAATGTCTTCCCCTAGAGCATTGACCCAGGGCTAGGAGACACAGTGTGAGTCTGAATTCTGACTGGCCAGGTGGCCCCAGGGTAAATAACCCGCATGCTGTGCCTTAGCTTCCTCTTCTGAGAAATGAGGATCAAAAGCCTCTTACTTAGTAAAGAGCCTTAAAGTCAAGAAAGACTTGGGTTTGAGTCCTACTGCCTGCACTTAGCTGTTTGAGTTCATTTTTACAGCCATAGGATAAGAATCAATAAAAGGAGCACCAGCCCAGAAGCCTAGTTTTTCTCTGCCTTTTATGTACTGCTTCAGACATAGAGAAAAGTTGATGTTTTTGAGCTGTCTTCCTGTTCCTGTGGCTCAGCTGCTCTGCCTCCCTGGTGGTGCTAACAACTTAAGTACCAAGAGCCCGTGTCATATCTCCATACAGCTCCCTCTTCTCAGGGATCTCATTCAGGATCCACATATCTGGAGTGGACCATTGGCCAATCCCTTTCCCTCCTCAGTTTCCTCATCTTTATATATATATATACACCTTCCATGGTGGCTGTGCAAATGACATGAACTTGATGTTAACAATGCACCCTGTAAACCTTAAAGCTTTATAAAAGTTATTATTTTATATTTTTAATATTGTAATAGCAGTAGCAGCAGCAGCAGTAGCAGTATTATCTTATCTTCAAAGGAGTTCAGATAGGAATATTCCTTGGACAAGCCTACTGTCCTCCCTTTTTGTTTTATGCTTAATGTTTTTCAGACTCCTGCTCAGGTAGATAAAACAATTGCTTTTTGTAAATGAATAAAAATATTGGGATACAGACTCATCTTGTGTAGGCCTAGCAGTTAGGATGATGGGGATGACCCAGATCTCATCTTGCTCCCATATGGTTTTGATTTTTTCTATTAAGTCTATGAATTTGGGGAGATTTTTCAGTCCAAATGGAGACTGGAGAGTACACATATTTGGTATGGTCATATCTATTAAAATGTCTTAGATTTTCTATGGGTCACTGTTATTTCTGCGTGATGAGTGCCAGTTTTATCAGAACAGGAGAAAGGGAGATGCTAAGAATATTAATTCAATGTGTTAAGAATTTTGTGATTTCAGTGATATAAGTATTTATTCCACTACCACATATTCCAATCCTTCTCTACCTTGGTGGAGAGTTTTAATGAGCTGCTGTGGCTAAATCTGATGAGAAACCTTAGCTAGTCCTGAGATAGAGGACATGAGTACTCTCTCTGGGCCTCTCCTGAAAGCATGGCCAGTTGCCCAATAAGACAATTTAGTGCTTTGAATGAAGCCACGTAGTAGGATGGGAGAGGGCCGCACAGCTAGGAAGGATTCACCAGGCCTCGGTACTCTGTCCACTATGCTCTCAGCTGCCCCAGAACCACCCTCACCTGAGCCCAACATCCATCTCTAGAGGTCAGGGGACTCTGCTATGAGCAGCACAAATCTGCTTTCC
>CM053597.1:231433575-231469102 GCA_028646575.1 Pseudocheirus occidentalis
GAGAGAGAGAGAGAGAGAGAGTGAGAGAGAGAGAGAGAGAGAGAGAGAGCAGAAAATGAGCAAGAACTGGGGGAAAACTCATCCATTTCTAACCCCATCTCTGAGTTTGGGAAAATAGCTTCTCCTCTCCAGGTTTGTTTCCTTACATGTAAAATTTGGAGATTCAACCAAATGACCTGATTTTTTAACTTTAAAATCCCAGAATTTCATAATTCCTCAGATATGGTCCTTTCCCCCTAAGATGCCTAGTGACGGCCTGTGGTAGGGTGGGAAGGGAATACTATGACCTCTTCCTGTTTTCCCTGACTCTCTCTCCCTCCAAACCCAGCTATGGCCCTGTGGGTGAGAGTAGCTGGGACTTCTCTCTACCTCCTCTACCTTCAGCTCCAGCTATGACTCACCGAATGGTTACAGCATCATAGATCTAGGTCTGGAAGATCAGAGACCATTTATTTCAACTCCCTATCTTTACAAATGAGGCAACTGAGGTTCATTGAGGTTAAGTGTCTTACCCAAGGTCCCCCAGGTAGTAAGCATCAGAATCAAGATTTGAACCCAGGCCCTCTGACTACAGCCAATGCTCTCTCCACTGTAACACCTGCCTTTCCTGACCTCCTTTTGCTTTTCCTGACTGCCCCTCAGTTATCTCCCAAGCTCAGTGATGGCTCCATGACTACTCTCCATCCCTCCTCCCACAAGCCCAAGGACGGTGGTTATCTGAAAATGTATCTCATTTTTACCTCTAGTTTATCAATTAGACCACATCGTTAGCCTCCTAATTGGTCCTTGAATGTTTTTCGAAGTTGTTTCCCTTTTTACTTTTGTGGCTGGCCTTTGTATAAATAGTTTTCTTGGTTCTGCTTAACTTCTGCTTGCATCAGTTCATGTAGTCTCCTGGGATTCTCCGAATCTAGCCTTTTTGGTATGAAAATACCCCATGACATTCATATGCCATAATTGGTTCAATCATTCCACCCATTACTGAGCACTCAATTTTTTCCTAGTTCTTTGCTACTAGATGGTTATATGTATATAAATGTAAATATTGCCTTGCCTTGCCTCCTTTTGCACCCCCCTCCCTTTATCTACCATCCCCCCAAGCCAACTGAGGGCTCAGAAGGTGGTCTGTAACTTCTTTCAGGTCCAGCTGGCTGAGGTAGAAGCCTTCTCCCTGAACTCAGACAAGTCCTCTTCAATCCTCCTGGGGGATGACATAAGCCTGGAGGATCCCCCAGCGTGCCCTGTGGCCTCCAAGGAGATCAAGGTGAGAGAAGGATCAGTGGGAAGGAGGGCTTAGCAGAACTGCTCCCCTGACTGTGAGAGGGTGCATGGGGTCCTTGGGATTCCCTTCGAGCTCTGATTGTGTTGGAGCTCTTGGCTCCAAGATGGCACCCCATATAAAGTCAGGAGAGAAGGACTCAGCCCCAGTGCTTCCACTAACCAACTGTGTAATCCTAGAAAAATGACTTGCCTTCTCTGGGTTTCAATTTCTTCATCTGCCAGATGGGACGAATAATTCTTTCCCTATCTTCCTCATAGGGTAGTAAGGAGGATAAAGTGAAGTTATAGATATGAAAGAGTTTCTGGGAAAGAAATCCTATTCCTGACAGACATCAAGAAGACATTGAGGTGGAAGCAGTCTCAGAGCATGGGGTTTTTAGAGATTCAGCCTGGGCTGTCACTAAATGACTTTGTTGTCCCAGATTCAGTCTGCTAAATAAGCCACTGCCATGTCTGGACACAGCTCGCAAGAGGCCAAGGAGGAGACACAGACACCCTGAAACAGTTCCTCCTTCTTGACTCCCAGAAAACTTCTTGAAGGTCTAGAACCCAGGCCAGTCCACAGAAAAAACCTGTGTGAGGGGGAGCCCCCCTAAGGTCCCTGAATGGGACATCTCTAAGCTTCCTTGGCCCCCTGAATGTTCTCTTGGTCTGGTTCTATCCAAGAGGCTTCTCTTCCCTAGGCCCTAGCTTACTTCTCTATATAATCAGGGGCTTGGCCTACATAGTCTTGGGGGCTCTTCCAGTTCTAATGTCAGCTCTAATATAACCAGACAGGTAGGAGATTCCACAACTTCATAACTCCCTTAGTCTGGTGAAGAAGGACCAGTCCCTCAGGGAGCCTCCGGTGTCATGGGATAGATGAGTCCCCCACACTAGGGTTTGATGGTGGAGCCTGGACAGATCCATAGTAAGAGCCAAGAGCTCTTGGTAACTTCCCGCACTGGGAGTCTGTCTCTCTGTCTCTCTGTCTCTGTCTCTGTCTCTCCTTTTATCCACTTCTGTTTTCCACTGCTGCTGCCTCCCCACCTCCAGCCTCTCTTTTTACACAGAAATACCCATCTCTTCTCCATTCTCCTCACCCTCCCCAGGGTCCTGAGTACTTCCTCTGTGACTCAAACAAAGGACAAAAGGTTCCCCTTCTCTAATGGCCAAAAGCTCTGCCCTGGAAGTGGGGGAAGGAAGAGGGGTAGCTGGTGAGCCAGACACTTGAACTAACAAAGAATTGTAAAGTTATAGACATCAGGATGGAAAAGGAAGGAACTGAGGGCCAGAGAGGTCCTGTAAAGGGGGGACAGAAGATAAGAGCCCCGCACTTGGGGTGAGGAGGTCCTGAGTTCAAATCTCACTCCAGATACTTTCCAGCTGTATGTCCTTAAGTAAATCACTTAACTTCTCTTGGGGTCAGTTTACTTATCTTTAAAATGGAGACAATCACAACCTCTGCCTCACAGGGCTGTTATAGGGAGCAGAGGAGATACAGCGTGAGACAATGCTTTGTAAACCTTAAATGCTAGTTACTATGTCATGATATTTTGTTATCATAGAATAGTTACTATGTCACTATATTTACTACCCAGCGTTAGGATTTTAATCCAGGGCATAGTATCTTCTCCTTGGAGCTGGAGGGACTTAGAGGCCACGAGGTTCAGAGAATAAGATGACTTGACCAAAGTCCTAAGAATAGTCAACAGTAAACTTGGTCTCATGGTTACAAATACAATTTTCTGGGAACCAAGTAATACACAGTAATAATACACAATCCACTTGTCAAATAATGACTACATCAGAATGTAGTTAGTATCATTGAAATTAGGCTACATAATTTAATCTTTGAAGTATGATACAGTAGAAATAGCTCTAGATTTGGAGGCAAATCCCAACTCCTACTTACTGCCTCTGTGACCTTAGCTAAGTCCCTCCATGCAGGGACCTCAGTTTCCTCATCTGTAAAATGAGAGGGTTGGAACAGACCACGTCTGAAGTCCCCTCTCATGCTCAGATCTGGGATCTAATAAATAGTCCCTGTTACACACATAGTAAAGATTTGCAGATGAGGAAACAGCCTCTGGGTCAAATATTTTGTGGAGCATTCGCCACAGAGAGACACTGATGGACCCTCAATACAATTCAATTTAATAAGCATTTATCATGTATCTACCATGTGCAGGGTACCAGGCCCTACCTACAGAGTTAAAAGTAAGGATAAAATCCTGCCCTCAAGCAGCTTAGCTATACCAGATTTGGGAAAGCTCCTTCAAGCCCCTTCTACATCAAGGCAGTGGCTCTCCATACCTGGGACAGCTCTCCCTCCTTCCATGTCTTCTCACCTCCTGTGATTCCAGCCCATGTGAAAACAACGGTTTCTTCTACATGGTTTCCCTAGTAGAAAGTTAACTCCTTAAGTTCAGGGGCCATTTTGTTTTTGCTCTTGTATTTCTAGTGCCCTGGGACATAGTATGATCTCATTTGAGCCTGGAAACAAGCCAGGAATAGGCCAGATTGGGGATGAAGACACTGAGAATCAGAGGCGTTAAGAGTTTTGCCAGGGGCCACACAGCCAACAAAGAACAAAGCCAGCACCAGGGCCAGATATTCTGATTCTTTATCCAATGCTCTCTTCATGGGAAACTGCTGAATCCCTGATGTCAAAGATCCTTCCGCTGCTAATCTGCCCTCCCTTTCTCCAGCAGGGAGAATCAGAGACTCCTGACCCCATCAAGATCGGGGACTTGGGAGAGTGCTTCTTTCCTTTGTCCAACACGGCCGTCTCGGCAGCCCCTGAGAGCTACCTCTGTGAGGTGGAGAAGGACCCCTTCAATCCTGTCCAGTCCTGGCTGAAACATGAAAGTGGTCAAGGTAAGGAGGTTCCTGCCAATATTCCAAAATCCAGAGCTATTCCCACTCTATCACACTTCAAAGATTAAATTATATTGTCTTATTTCAATGATAAATACATTCTGATATGGGGGTGGGAAAGGAGGCTGACAATAGGATGCCTATTTCTGAGGAATCCTAGACTCTCCTAAGCTAAAAGAGATGTCAGAGGGCATCTGGTCTAACCCCTACTCAATGCATGAACAAGGTCTCAAAGAAGGGCCATGTAGATTTGACTTGGATATTCTCAAAGATGGGGAGTTCACCTCTTTCAATGTTGAACAGCTCTGATGGTTAGAAAACCTTTCATTGGATCAAGCTCCAACCTGCCTGCCCACCTCTTGTGTCTCACAGATGTGATGATATCTCATACTATAATGGAAATGAATTCCCAGAGCCCAGCCCTAGGCTCCTGTCAGAGACAGAGTCCAAGGCTGAACCCTAGGAACATTAAGTATTGGGGATCATCAATGGGGTGACTGTTGGCCTTTTCCATCTGGTGGTGACCAGTTCGAATCCTCCTTTTCCTGATGTCTACATCATCTGTTCTGAAAGCAGAAGGGAGAGAAAACCAGGGGTGAGGAACCTATCTCCTTGAGGCTACATGTGGCCCTCTAGGTCCTCAAGTGTGGCCCTTCAACTGAATCCAAACTTCACAGAACAAATCCTTTTATTAAGTTTAGATTCTAAACATTCTGGCGGGGGAGCATTGGCCTAGCTTGGAGAGCCACAAAGCCTGCCCATCTGCATGCTCCCTCTGCTCAGTGACAGCAGCCCCAGCCCCTGGTAGAGTCTCAGCCTTGGGGGCTCCTTTCTTTCCACTCCGACAGTTTCGTCCAGTCCTTTCTTGCCCGATGTCACCAGCCCTCTCCTGCCCGTGCCCGCAGAGTTCTTTCATCCAGCTGTGGCCAGCAACCAGAAGGTCGAGGACAAGACCGCCTGCAAGGGTACCCTCCCCAAGATCTCCCTGCAGGGTTCCTGGGCATCCTTACGATCTCCAAGCGTCAACTGTGCCCTCCTCCGCCAGGTAGGGGCCGGACCCAGCCTAGCTTCCCTCCTGTTCTGAAGGCAGAGGATGGTAGGGGGTCAGGGAGATGGGGGCCAGTCCTAGCTTAGAGGGGCTTAGGTTTGTATGTCATGTTCAAGACCAGTTAGCAGATGATGAAAGTGCCACGTCCTGGAGCCCAGAGGAAGGAGTCCACAGAGGCCTTGGGCTGGGATGCCTCTCAGGGAGGGCTGGCAGGAAAACCCAATGGGGTGTGGGAGGGGCAGCACTGGTACCCAGAAGGCCAGGGCAGGGGCAGGTTTGGAGGTACCACGTTTGAATCCCACCTTGATCAAGCTGCCTTGTGCAAACTCAGTTTCCTCATTTATAAAACAACCAGGAGGGAGATGAATGACCTCCAAGCTGGAGATGAATGACCTCCAAGCTATCTGCCAGCCCTAGGCCTATGATCTTCTAGGCTTATAAATGAAGTGAGGCCAGTGTGGAAGAGCAGCAAGAAGGATGACCCTGGGCCAAGAGGAGTAGGGTTAAGATCCTGGCTTTGCCTCTAATATCAGTGTGACCTGGAGGAAGAGGCTTTCTCTCTGGGCCTTGGCTTCTCCCTCTGTGAAATGATCAGAGCAAGGAGCCACAGGCAGATCACACGTCACTCTTCATGGCCTGTAGAGACCGACACACAGCATCCTCTCACCTCCAGGCCTTTCTACAAGCTGCGGGCGCAGCTCCCTGCCCTGCCCTGTGTCCTCACCTTCCCAGTACTCCTCCTAGAAGCTGGTCACCCCCACTCCAAACAGTGGGAATATTTTGTGTTTATTGATGTGTGTCTGTTTATACATACATAGATGTTTATAGACACAGATTTAGATATTTATACATATCTACATATATTTATACCTATACAGATATTTAATATGCATTTTATACAGATATGAATATATCAATATGTACATATATTTGTACATATTTACATACATGTATACCTTATATACACATATTTGTGTATATATTTTATACAGATATGAATATGTCAATATATACATATTTATATATACAATAGATTTACACATACATATATTTATGTGTATTTACATGCATTTATACCTGCACACGTATACTTATATATACATCTTTATACATATATAAATATTCAGATATATACTTATTTATATGCACATATATTTACACATGCCTATATTTATAGACATATACTTGTGTGTTTATATTTACATACACATTTATACACATATATGTATTTATACAGGTTCACATACATTTATACCTGTACACATATGTATACATTTTAGACATATAAATACATATTCATACACATTTACATATACTCATATATTTATGTACACATATTTTATATGCATATATTCGTGTATACATGTCTTTAAACATGTACATACATATTTATAATATATATTTATATACATTTATACCTATACACATATTTCTATATGCCTATATACATCTTTATGCATATGCAATATATTCATACATATTTATATACAAATATATTATATACATATATCCTTACACACATATTTATACATATTTGCATACATTTACATGCACTAATACACATGTGTACATCTTTATAAATATGCATGTTTATATATGTATATTTACACGCATGTATTTTATATGCATGTGTCTTCGTATATGACCACACATATTCATACATATATTTCTATACCCATACATATATACATATATGTATACATCTTTATACATAAATAAATGCATATTCAAATATTTTATATATGCACATATCAATTATAATTATATTTACACACATTTGTGTAAATATATAAATATCAGTGTTTATATATTTTACTGTCATCCTCCTGGTTGTTTTATAAATGAGGAAACTGAGTTTGCACAAGGCAGCTTGATCAAGGTGGGATTCAAACATGGTACCTCCAAACCTGCCCCTGCCCTGGCCTTCTGGGTACCAGTGCTGCCCCTCCCACACCCCATTGGGTTTTCCTGCCAGCCTTCCCTGAGAGGCATCCCAGTCCATATATATATATGTGTGTGTGTGTGTGTGTATATATATATATATATATATATGTATATATGTATGTATATATATGAGTGTGATAGACACACACGCATGTCTATACATGTGTACATACACATTTATACATAGATCTTCATAGAATATATTCATAGATATATAGAATATTTATGCACACGCATGTGTTTATAAATACATAGCTAGATCTTTATACATATTCACATATTCATACATGTATTTATACATATATACACATAGATGTGTGTACTTACATATTTATATACATACACATATTTCTACACATATTTACACATGTACATTGTTTCCCTTAATACAATGTAAGTTCCTTGAGGGCAGAGACTGTTCTATCTTGGCTGTGTGTTCTCAGCATCTATAACAGTGCCTGGCACATAGGAGGCATTTCATTGATCGAACATCTACTGCAGAGGTAAAAAGTCCCCATGAAGAACATGGCATGGCCCAGTGTTTACTCTGACACTTGGTGACTTTAATGCCGGCAATGAACCTGGAGGATGACAGTAAAATCTATTTTAGAAAATATGATTCAGGATCATGAAATATAAGAGGTCTCATGGATTACTCAAAGGTCTTGTGTGAATATGTCATCAATATTCTATTCAAGAAGAAGATGCTGAACATGGCAAACACTGAACAACTTAATGAAAAGTAAAGCTGCCCAAAGCTTAGCAGACAGGAAATGGCTGGCTAGGGAGGTGGAGGAGGGGGAGCTGATTCATTTCTGAATCAACTATCCATGTGTAGTTGGATGCTCCACTGATTAGAACAAAGGTCAGAATGAACCCCACATTAGGAGGAAGGACAAAGATAAAATGTCCCTGGATGTAGTTGCAGTAATTCAACATGACTGATTTAAACAGGCTGTTGGCTGAAAAATGGAAAATTGATGAAAAGTCTTCATTTCTTAGAAGAGTTTACCCACTGTAGAGCAGTGAGGTAAAAAGATCTCAGAAAATACTTGGGTCACCGAACACCCTGTCAGACAGAGACACATGATAGTCTTTGGTCTACAGTACAAGCCCATTTGCAAAAGATTATGGAAGAAAATTATGGGCAACTGTGGGCTTTTCATGAAAACAGTCAAAATCAGTACAGGGGAAATCCAGCTAAACAACATAGTTCATCCTAAGGGGGTCCAGATGAAACTGGAAGGAACACAAAGACTAGGTATCAAGTGGCAGAAGTCTAAAGCATTTCCATAATCGTTTATTATCCTCCATAATGATCATGGAGTGCTTCTATCTGGATTCTACCATCTCAATGCCTAGTGTGCCCAAGGCACTCAAGGAAATGGAGTCAGGAAGAGTGTAACTGGACCCCACTTAGAGAAGAAATCTGTGAAGGGACAACCAGGAACAAATTTTCACAATTATCTCAAAGAAGGGAGATCAGATCATAAACGGTACTATTACCCTCAAAAAGGGTGAACTACAAGATATCAATAGCTATTGACCCATATACCTACTTAATCTTCTTCACAAAAATCTTTATGTAAATTGTCTGTGGTCTATGTACACCTCAGGGGTGTCTTTGAGGAAAACTGGAGATGGGAATAGTCAGGCTTTTATAGAAATGTCTCTAAATAGCCCATATCATCCTAGTCACAAAATAGACTAAAAATTCAAAGATCCCAACTGTTTGTAGATCTTAAAGGAGTATTTGATTCCATAGAGAAAGATGCAGTCTCAAATGCCATTCTCCAGTAAGGTGTCTCCCTTGAATATAAATTGTTGTTCAGCTGTTTCTCAGTCATGTCTGATTCTTTGTGATCCCCCTTGTATTTTTTTTTGACAAAAGTACTGGAGTGGTTTGCCATTTCCTTCCCCAGCTCATTTTACCAATGAGGAAACTGAAGCAAACAGGGTTAAATGACTTACCCAGGGTCACACAGTTAGTGAGTGTCTAAGGTCAAAGTCGAACTCAACTTCCTAACTCTAGGCCTGGCACTCTATCCACTGCACCACCTAGCTGCCCCTTCAATTATTATAGTTTAAAATAATTAAAGAAAATATATTCAATATAATTAAATAATTAACATACATAAAAAGCAATATAATTAATTAATTAATCTACAATTAAGATCCACTCTTTCTTAGAGATGGAATAGCAGGACATTAAGAAAAACTTAAAGATTTGAAACAGAATCATAAAATGCCAGAAGTGGAAGGAACCTTACTAGCAATCTAGTCTGTCCTATCCCTGAAAAAGAATAATTATCTCTTTGGTTGGAGGACAGAGGACTAAACTTGTGACTTCATTAGTCCAGAGAACTCTCACCTCAGCAGTGACCTTTGCCAGTGTTGAGGGGCATCTTCTTTGCAACATAGCATCTTAGAGCTGCCTGGGATGCTGAAAGGTCACCCAACTTGTTTGTAGTTGACCCTGAAGCTCAGATAGTCAATACTTAGCCTCATGTCATGTATCTGATAGGTTTCAAAGGTGGGATTTGAACTTCTGACACCTGAATGTCACTGTCACTGGGCTTCTTTATTATGCCAGGCCAGAGCTCTGCCCACCTCACTGTGCTGCATCTGATCCCACCAGGGAGAAAAATCAAATAGAAGCTCACTAGGTCAGGCACAGAATCTGAAAAAACAAGCCCCTGTGGCTAGGGACATCCTCCATTCCCAGTTCCCATTTTCTGATGATGTAGACCTGATTGAGTTGAGCCACACAGAATACTTGGAGAATATTCCCCTCCAGAGAGGGGAAAAACTCCAATGTGGACCAAGTGGGAAGGGTGCCTAGAGCCCAGACCCTGCTGGTCTGATGGATGGGTGCATGAGTGTAGATCAGCACCTTGGACAGCCTCAGGCACACTCTGCCTGGACCCTCAGCCCAGCCTAACTGAGCCGGGAGAACAGGCAAATTGCCTTTGGAAAGTGGCAGGAAGCAGAGCTCCTGGCACCAAAGTCAATCTCTTCCCTCCATTGCTCCCTAACCCAGCAGTGCCCTACAGCTGTCAAGGACAGAATACCATGATCTCAGTCAACAAGGATTTAGTAAGTGCCTACTGTATACCTAGCATTATACTAAGTGCTGAGGACACAAAGATGCAAATGAAACAGGCCCTGCTCTCAAGGAGCTTGCTGTCTGTCAGGGGAAATCACAAGGTCCACCAAAATGTCCCAGCGTTTTGTCAAGGAATCATAGATTGAAGGCTGGGAAGAGCCCTCAGAGGCAGAGGAAGGGAGTGCCACCAGAGGGAGGTGACATCATCATCTTAACAGTCATATTTATCTAATGCTTAATACATGCCAGACGCATTACAGTAATTATTTCATTTGGTTCTCAAAATAACCCCAAGAGGTAGGTGCTGTTTTATGGATGAGGAAGTCGAGGTAAACAGGGATTAAGTGATTTGTCTAGGGTCACACAGTTAATAAGTGTCTGAGCTGGATTTGAATTCAGGCCTTCCTGACTCCAGACCTATCTCTGGGCCACCAGAATCATGTGTCTAAGGTCACACAAGAAGTAAGTACTAGAATAAACAGAGAGAAGGGAGAATTGGAGGAAAAGGAGAGATGGATAAATGAAAAAAGGGAGGAGATGGGAAGATAGAGAATGAGAGAGAGAAAAAGAGAGAGAGACAGAGAGGAGAGAGAAGGGGGAAGGAGAGAGAGGGAGAAGAGAAAAGGAGAGAAGGAGAGAGAGGGAGAGGGAGGAGGGAGAGACAGAGAGAGGAGAGACAGACAGACAAACAGAGAGGAAGAGAGGGAGAGAAGAGAGAGGGGGGAGGAGGGAGAGAGAGAGAAAGAGAGAAAGAGAGGGAGAGAGAGAGAAAGGCAGAGACAGAGAGACAGAGAGAGGGGGAGGGAGAGTAGAAGGAAGAGGAGGAGGAGGAGGAAGGAAGGAAGACCAATTTCTTTTCACCCTTACCATCTATATATCTGTCACACACACAGTGCTCAGATTAGGTTCAGGCACCAAGTGCCCTTGAATAGATGCTTAGAATTGAGAATTAGATGAAGACCTGGCCTTTATTTTGTTTTGTATCTCCGAATTCTAGCCATCTCATCTGGATAGGTGAAGAAACAGAGGACCAGAGAGGGGCATCTGTCTGGGGTCACACAGTGAATTAGAGACAGCTTGGGGGCTGGGCCTCTCCTGAGAAGATGGCTCAGTAGGTGCTCATATATAGTGGAGAGTATCGTTAACTCCAGAATTGGGTTCAAATCCTGGCTTTGCTTCTGTGTCACCCAGAGGTCCCACCAGCTCATTCTCCCCCATATCATTTCTCTCTCTCTCTCTCTCTCTCAGACCACGGAGAGCGACACCTCCCTAGACGAAAGCCGGAGCAGCGGCTCAGTGGGCAGCCTTCAGACTACACTAGATGACAGCCTGAATCTCAGCGACTCTCCCCAGTGCACCCTGGACCTCCCCTCCGCCCTGTGCCCTGGGCTGCCTGGTGCCAACACCAGGATCTCCCATAGAACTGTGGTAGCAGCTGCCCTGTCTCCGGCGTCCCGGCGCCGGAGCCTTAGAGGCCGGGGCCTCTTCAGCCTGCGAACCCTCCGAGGCCACCAGCGCAGCCACAGCAGTGGGGGCAGCACCAGCCCTGGCTGCACCCACCATGACTCTATGGACCCCTCCGACGAGGAGGGGGTGGGCAGCAGTTTCCGGGGTGGAGGCACCAATAGCAGTGAGCAGTCAGAGACCCTCAGCAGCCTTTCACTCACGTCCCTCTTCTCCCCTGCCCTCCCACCCCCAGGCCTTCCGCTGGCTAAGAGGTGTAACAGCACAAGTAGCCTGTCTACAGTGGGTCCTTTGTCTTCCACCAAGGGCCTGCTGCCTCCCCTGGGGACTGAGGGCATGCAGTCCTACTCGGTCGACCCCAGGGGCTTTCTGTCCACACCCTCCTGGGGGACAGACTTCTACAAGGACCGCCACTCAGCCAGCAAGGAGACCCAGGGGCCAGATGGCCACGAATGCAAGCAACCTCCCCAGGTGGAGCTCGGGGCAGGGGTGGCCAAGAGGAACAGATGAGGTTCTCTGGCCCCAGGGGGGGTGCAGGCTGAGGAGCAGTTGTGAAGGGGGTGCCCAGTGGGGGAGGCCATTCACTGTGGCTGTCACTTCCAAACTCCCACCGAAGTGAGTGAGCAAGAGTCTGCCAGGGTCCCTGCTGGGTGTCCAACACACTTACCTCAGGCACATGGGACACTGGAGGCACATGCCCCTGAGCTGGAAGGATTGTGGGCAGAGAGGAAGGAAGAGCCAGGGGCAGCTCAGCTCGGGTGGGGGCCTCTGGCCAGATGTGGAGCCAGATGAGGCCCTTTCCGTATATATCTATACATATATACATATATATACACACACAAAGACATATATTTATTTATTTTTTTTACTGAAAGCTTATGACTTCCAGAAAGTGCTGAGAATAGAGGGGAGTGGGATGAGGAGGTGGGGATGTGTTTGAGAAACAAAACTTGTTGAGAACCAGTCAGGCCCCAAGAGCAGGAGCCAAGCAGGACAAAGTGGTTTTAGCCTGGCTGGGAGGCTGCCCTTGGCAGGCCCTGAGGCCATTCAGTCTGCTCAGGGGTGATCTGGGGCATCCCACTGAAGCCTAGCACTCCTGGGAAGGGGTCAGTTTTTGTCCTTTCATTCTTGATGGTATTTAGGAGCCCCAGAGGCACAAGACCCTAATTAGCAAATAGGTACATTTTTTTTTCATAGAAAAAACAAAAAATGGTGAGGAGAGGAAGTGTATTTTTTCCAGTAACAGGAGAAAGGAAGTGGACATTTCTCATGGGGTTAGCCAGACTGCCTCCTGGAGCAGACAGAACCATGTGGTACCTCAGAGCCCCCCTGCCTGATCTCAGTTCTTCCCTTTCCCAAGGGGAGACCAAAGGCTCAGGTCACTGGGGAATCATCGAATGACAGAGCTTGGGCTCTTTTTGACAGTGAATTTGGCTCTCTGGTGTAGGCATGCTGTAAGGATGCATGGGTGGCATCTTTCTCTGCTGACCATGCTCTCATTCAGACTTTGGCATTGGCCACAGAATGACTGATGCTTCCAGAACAAGGTCTACCCTCCATGGGTGTGGCCTTCCCTTCCCTGCCTTCCTCTTACTCCTGGAGCTGGGGTCTGCCCAATGCCAGTTGCCACCAACTGTTCTTCCAGAGTGGGGTCCTTTCCTTGGTCCACCTGCCCCTGGGCCTCTTACTACGATTACTTCAAGCTCTAGATGTCCGTGGGGAGAATGTGATCCCTCCATCCATCTGTCCTTCTGTCTTCCCATCAGTTATGAGTGTTTTAAGCAACAGAGTTAGGCTTCAAAGAGACAGAGAAAAGGACAAAGAATAATGAGTAAAGGGGCAGGGCATGTGTACAACTTGGAGACGGTCACAGGCCCAGGTAGAGTCTCTGCCAATGAGAGCTGGAAGGGATTTAGTGGCTAGTGAGTCCAGCTCTCTCATGTTACAGCTGAGAAAACAGGCCCAGAGAGTATGTATGACTTGCCCAGGGTCATCTAGTAAGTGTTAGAAGCAGGATTCTAATCCAGGGCTTTCTGAGTCTCAAGTCCAATTCCTTATCCTTTATGAAGCAAGTGGTTGGAAGGAGGGAGGGTGGGAGGCCGGGGGGCAAGGTTTGTCCAGGACAGATGGACCCTAGTTTGGGCTGTGAGAGCTCCCATTGGGCTTGGCTGGGCTCTTCTATTTATTTTTCCTGAGTCTCGCGGCCTTTCTCATCTGTCTTGGTCTTGAGGAACCAAATGTGTCTAAGCAAATTCCAGAATTCAAGGCAGGGCATCCCTGTTCTCTTGTCCTAAGCACATGCAGGGCAGGCTGGGACTGGAGGGATTGAGAACTGACCCTTTGAGGAGCCCCTCCTCCTACTCCCTGCATAACTACCACCCTGCTATGCCCTCACAAGCATCCACCTATCCCCACCAACCTGCATCCACCACTTAGCAGACAGCAGGCCCTCAGTCCATCAGTGACCTGGGCTTTCTGGGAGAAGGCAGCCAGGCCTCAGAGGATATAGAGAGACCTCCTTCCACCTGCCACAGATCTCAGCCCATTCATGCCCTCCCATCCTGGGCAATTTGGGTTCCTGTTTTCTCATAAGTCCTTCTAGCCAATAAAGGGTAGGTCCCTATATAAGATCATAGGGTCCCATATTTAGAACTGGGAAAAACCTTAAAGGTCATCTTGTTCAACCTTTTCATGTCATAGAGGGGGAAGCATGCTTACAAATGCACAGAGTTCATTTTCAATTACATGCTTTTACTCACATATGCCTAACATCTGTGCTGACACTCATTTCACACACACACACACACACACAAACACATGCTTACACACTAGCTGTAGCTTCCCCAACCCCTCCCCAAAGTACTGGGTCAAGTTTCACACAAGCAATAACAAGAACCAGGGGTGGGCTTCATATCCTCTACTCCTGCTGGAGACCCAGTTATGACTCTCAGGGGCTCACTCTCAGCCCTAAAGGGTTACTAAAGTATAGGAGGGAAGTGAGAGGTCCAGACCCCAGTCTGAGCCTCCCACCAAGTCCTGTGAGAAATTGTAGAGGTGATCTTTCTGACTGGAGAGGTAAGGGTAGGATTGGCTTATTCATCTCCCACCTTGTCACCTCCCAGGGAGTCAGTTGGCACCTGTTTTTACTCCCAGGGAAGAGATAGAGCCCTAAGAGAATAAAGGTTAACTGGGGTGCCAAACAGCTCCATTTTCAAATGAGTCATTGGGACATTAGACTTCTAATGTAATTATAAACATATAAACCCTTCTATGCATCTATATAGCCCTTTCTTTACAGCCTGCATTTTTTATTTTTGTAGTTTAATTAATGCCTTTTATTTTTACACCTTCTGATCAGATTCCCAAGCCAGTGATCTTTCCTCCTCTTATCCAGCTGATAGGATGCCAGACAGTAGTAAGCTCAGAGACCTTGCTACTCTTCTCCCCGCCCCCTGCCCCTGAATGGGTTGAAAGATGTGTGTGGATGGATAATTCCGGTTCCCATCCCTATAGTACCTTAAGGAGTGAAAAGTACTTTATGCCCACTGCAGCTTTGTGAGGTAGGTGAGGCAAAGGTTATTATTTCCATTTTACAGTTAGGGAAGCTAAGACCCAGTGATTTGCCCATGATCAAAGTTTGTTCCATTTTGGAGCTTGGCCTCAAACCTAGGTATTCTGACTTCCAAGACCAGTCTGTCAGGGAGAGGGATCTAGGCAGTCTGGCAGGCAGCAAGGCTGACTATAGCTTGGCCCAAGCCAGCAAGTCAGATTGTTGATGTCCATCAGGGTGAAGAAGAAAAGGGAGGGAGTTTTCTCAGTGGAGCGGTGGAGGGCTACAGGTGTGGAGTGTTGCATACACTGTCAGGTGCAGAAGAATGTTTGGGTCAGTTTCTAAAACTTGAATCTGCCATAGTCATTGAGTTGGGTGAAGCTGAACAAGGAACAATGTGTTCTGTGTTGTTGTTTTTCTCAGCTCAGGGCATGTCAGGGTGGGAGGGTGCATTTGCCATACCTGGGCTCAGGACAAGGGTGGGTATTGGGAGAGATGACAGGGAAGCTCTTCTGACAGTGGAATGTGGGTTTTTTTCAGAGAAAGGCATCGATGCCAACCCTTATCCTAACAGGAATCTCCTGTAGTATGTTTAACATTCAGTACGGATAAATGTAAAATAAAACCCTCAGGCTTTAAAGAGTCAACTTCCTAAGGGTGAGGTGAGGAGAGGGGAAGTGTGGCTCGATAGTAGTTTGCCTGAAAAAGAGCTGAGGGTTTTAGAGGACCACAGGTTCAGCATGATTTAACAGCTAGAGAGAGATGAGATTTCCTTGGTAGAAGGAACTCCCTCCACGGGGTCTGGCTGTCATCATCTGCAGCATAGAGTGGCCTGGTGCATTCAGAGTCAAAGGGGATTAGTCAGTCTGATAGAGAAGCAAGAAAAAAGAGTGAATGAAATTTTAGAGTGCATTAAGAGAAGCAATAATGTCTAGGAATGAGGGAGTGATGGGCTTGCTGTCCTTCATCAGGTGATACCACCCTAGAATGTGGTGCTAAGTCCAGTGGAGGCAGAGAGGCTGGGGAGAGGCTTTGAGTCTGTATCATAGGAAGGGAGTGGTTTAAAGAATCGATGTTTGGCCAAGAGGAAAGTGGACTCAGCCTGGTGTCTGTCTTCCAGAATCTGAGGGGCCATTGTCTAGAGCGGGGCTCTCTGCCCAGCTGCAGAGGGTCCAGCCTTGGCTGAGGGAAAACTGCCCAGAGGAAGATGTAGGAAGATTTTGATCTTGGTGAGGGGAAAGGGAAAGATCTCGGGCTCTCCCTCATCATTCTCTTTTCCTCTCTGGGCTTGCCTCCTCTGTCAAATGGGCATCACACGCATACCCATCCCTACAAGGTCAAAGTGAGAACCAATCATGGAAGGGTTCTACCAAAGCCACAGATGGTTCTGAGCTTTCCCTCCCTTTGCTGAGCCTTGACCAGCATTTAACAAGCTTAATTCTGTGTGTGTTCTGGGTGCTAGGAAGAGATGAAGAATTTCAGCCAAGACCCGACCCTCAGGGAGCTTAGAGTTGAGGAGGGGGATGAGCTGAACTCAGAAATGACCCTGCAGGTGGCACATAAGTCAAGAAAGTACCATGTGAAAGATGAGGAGAAATCAGGGCAGACTTCCTGGTATAGGTGCCCTGGACAAAGCAGGGGTCTGAGAAAAGGGCAAAGGAAGGGGGATTTTCTTCAGAGAGGTCTTCAGCTCTTTCTCTTGATGCTGATTCTCACTATGGAGGGGAAAAATGAAGTGGCTTAGCTTCTGAGGAAGCCAGAAGGGGAAGAGAAGGCCTGAGGAGTGGAATCCAGGAAAGCAGCCTTCTTCCATCCCCTCTGGGCTGCCCTGTTTTTGTTCACTGGGTAGAAATGATCACAGACTTAGGCCTGTGAGGGACCTCAGGGGTTGTCTAGTTCATTTTAGTCTTATTTTACAGACAAGGAAACTGAAACCCAGGGGGCATCAGAGATTTACCGCAGGCAGAGATTGGCTACAGCCAATTCACTCATTTGACACTTAAGGGAAACAGAGGTCCAGGCACTAACCTGACCCCAACTCCTGTGTTTATTGGCTGGGCTGGGGGAGGGGGTTGGAGTCTTCCTAAAACAGAAACTTATCCCCACTAGAATGCCTAACTTGCTTTAAAGTCATTATCTGGTCAGTGACCCAAGCCTGGGAGAAGGACTGAGCAAAGACAATGTGGGCAGTCTGGGGTACAGTGTCCACATGTACCCAAAGGTACACGTCTTCTGGGCCTCAGGTTGGCCAAGGAGCAGGACAGTGACTCCATCTAGGCCCATCTAGGTCTAGGATGTTGTCCCAGTATCCTTTTCCCTTTGCCTAAGGCTTCCCTGAGTCACCCAGGGTCTCTCAGAAAAGCACAGTCCATTCATACAGGCCCCATACTTTGCCTCAGGGACTCCAGGAAGTCAGGGCTAGCAGAAACCCTCCTCATCTTAGAAGTCAGGCTTCTGAGGCCTGGGGAGGGGAAAGTGACTGGCTCAAGGCCACACAAGTACTTAGTGGCAGATCAGGGGCTCAGACCTACACCCAGCGCTGTTCTCTGCCCATTCTACCACACTGCCCATTTACTTCTGATATCCCAAATTGTCTCCTCTTGCAGCTCTCCAGGATGTTCCTTCTGATAAAGATTAAAGCAAAAATGGACATCCTTCTAGCAGATCCCAGCCCCTGACCACTCTTTCCTTGCCTCACTCTGTCTCCCTTCTCTCTCTCCCCCTCCCCCTCTCTTGTTGTCTCTCTCTCTCTGCCTCTGTATCTCTGTCTCTGTCTGTCTCTGTGTCTCTGTGTCTCTGTCTCACTCTCTCCCCCTCCTCCCTCTCTCACTGTCATTCTCTCTCTCTCTCTCACTCTCTCTCTCTGTCTCTGTCTCTGTCTCTGTCTCTGTCTCTGTCTCTCTCTCTCTCTCTCTCTCTCTCTCTCTGTCTTTCATTATAGTTCAAAACTTGAGCCGCTAGAAGCCAAAGCCTGCTACTAAGTCTTCACATCCCCAGTGCCTACCACACAGCAGTGTTTAATAAATGCTTGTGGATCAGCAGATGGGTGAGAGTCAGAGCTGTACCAAGGGTGGGGCAAAAAGAGCTTTGTCCTAAGGTACTAGCTCACATCTGTGGGAGTCCCAAGAAGTCCTCATAAGGGTGTAGAGAGGGAGTCATAGACCTCTGTCCATCCTCCAGGGGTGCAGGGTAGACCCTCTGAGTGACAGGTGAATCCCCTCCTAGTGGGACTTTCCCCAGACTCCTCACCCCAATTTGACTTGGGCTGGGGTGTAAAAGTCATTTACAGCTTGATGGGAGATGGCTATGTGGTCTGTCTCTGGGCCTTTCCTCTGAGCCTTCCCAGCCTGGGAAGACCTCCAGGGCTTTGGCCTCCAAGGACCCAAGTTCACTTCCAGGCCATGACAGGTCCTCAGCATAGGACTTTAGTGGAGGCCCCAAATTCCAATAAACTCCCCTGCTTTTTCTTCCTCACCCTCCAACGCATCCATCTGGAAGCTGCTGTCCCCACCTCTGCCGTGGCCCCTCACCTCTCTGCTGTGCCCTTGGGTTGGGGAAGGGGATTTTCCCCAGATAATTGGAGCAGCAGCTTTTGCCACACCCAGATAGCTCCTTGTCTTCATGCAATAATCAGAATTTCAAGGTTCAGACACCCCAGGGGTTGGGGGAGGGGGATGGCCACCAGGGAGTTTGAGGAGGAACAATTGTCTCTCCTCTGGGAAGCCCTCCATCCTGTCCCTTTCCTCTTTTATTGATGAACTTCCAGCCGGATGTACAGTTTCTATGATGTGACCATTTTAATCCTAGTTGCTGATGGGTAGTATCTGCTGTTCTCTTACCATCAAGGTGTAGGAAAATCAACAGCCAACAGTATTGTATTGAATTAAAAAACAAACAGCTATTTCAGAACTCTGTGTGTGTGTGTGTTTCTGAGGTGCATTCTCAAGCTGGGGGGCAGCAAGCTGAGGGGACCTGTGTCTTTTACTTATGAGCCTCCTCTAACTCCCATCAATGGTGGGTCCCTAGAAATAGGGTGTCTGTGGCAGGAACGGTCAGCAAGGATCCCCTTTCCCTGGCCATTGCCTTTCCAGGATGCAGGGACTTCAACCAGCCTTTCTCTCTAAGATGTCAGAGGAGTGGGAAGGGACTGTAGAGTCCATCCCTCTTAATTTACAGAAAAGGAAACTAAGTCCCATAGAGTTTAAGTGATTTGCCCATGTCACATCAGTGGTAAAAAGGGACCCTGGGATTTGAATATGTTTTGGGGCTCAAAATCCAGGGCTCCCCTCCCACTGTGCCTGGGCTGATTGGGTGCTTCTCTGGGCTTCTCTTGGTTCTGGGAGGTGGGAGGAGGAGAAGGAGAAGCTACAGCCTCCTGGAGCTGCTGGTCTCAGGTTGGAACACAGATGATGCTCATGAAAAACTTTGGATATGTGAGGTGTGAGGCTCCAGGAAGGCAGAGGGAGAAGGCAGGGCCCACAGGGGTGCCCAAGGAAACTTCCCCAGGGGGCTGAAAGACCTTGAAGGAAAAGGAGAGTTTGGAGGAGAATGAAGTTGGGGGGGGGGGGGAGAAGAAATGTCCCCTCACACTGACGTGGGCAAATAAAATGTCAGAGCTGGGAAGGACCTTAGAACATGGGATGTCAGAGCTGGGAAGGACCTGAGAACAGGGGAGGTCAGAGCTGGGAGGGGCCTGGGAACTGGGGATGGCAGAACTGAGATCTCAGAGCATAGCTTGTTGAGAGTGAGAAGGGCTTTTACACACCCAACCCCATCATTCCATAAATAAGGGCACTGAGTCTCCCCCAGGGAAGGGATTTGCACAGGGTGACCCAGCTTGTGAGTGCCAGCCTTCAATCTCTATGGGATGTCCCCATTCTGACAGACTCTCCCACTGACCCTAACACCCCTCATGAGGCTGGGATGGGGTGAAGAGGAGCCCCCTCCCTCCGGCTGCCCCCCCAGCTCCAGGAGGAAGGCCACAGCATCTGACTGCATCTGGGGGAGATGGTGCAGCAAGGAGGGAGGTGAACAATCTCAGGTCCTCCCCAGGTCCACAGGCATCCCAGACCACCTTCTGGCAGACTCAGGAGGACATGGCAGGGCTGCGGCCTTCACTCCCACCTGGGGGCACCTGAGAAAGACAAGGCCATGACTCTGATGGCTCTCTTTGCCCTTAGCTGTTTGTCCTGGAGGGTCTTCTCTCTAGGCTGATCCCAGACATGAGGAATTAAGGAGACAAATTGGTTTTAAGCTTCTTTAGGGAGTCTGTCTGTGTGTCTTTGTGTGTATGTGTGTGAGTGTGTGTGTCTGTGTGTGTGTGTATCTCTGTGCGTGTGAGTGTGTGTGTTGGGAACTGGGAGGGGAGGGTGTTGACATGAAAGATGTCATTCACATTCAGGGGCTAATTTCATGCTTTGCTAGTTCCTGCTGTCCAACTCATGAGCTGTTAGGATTAGGGGGGCCCTGAGAGCTCAGGACCTAAGAGGAGAAGTGATGTGTTTAAGGTCATGCAGCTCAGTCAGCAACATATGGGGATGTGCAGGTCTCTGTGCAGGCTCAGCTTTAGGCACAGGCTTGTCCTGGGGCTTGGTCTCAGTCTCGGTTCCCACTGCCTGCAGAGTGATTATATCCTGAGGCCTTGGTCTTGTCTAGGAGTAAGAGCTGATATTCTGTAGATTTCAAAACTACTTCTAAGCATGGTCACCACAGCCCAATGAGGTGGGGACTGCTATTTTCATACTCATTTTACAGATGGGTAAACTCAGACACGGTGAAGTTAAAGTGACTTACCCAAGGTCACCTACCTGGCTGGTCAGTATCTGCAGTAGGATTTAATCCTGGTCTTTCCGCCCCAAGTCTGGTGCTCTGTCTATCACGGGGAGTCAGTGCAGTACAGAGGGTGGTCTCTTGGACTTGGCTATGTGACCCAAGGGCCTCAGTTCCTCCTGTGTGCAATGGATATGATAATGGCCCTCATCTCACAGCGTTATTGTAAGGATGAAATGGAATGACCCATATAGGAGGCCGTGGGAATGTCATACTGTGGCTGCTCTGGAGCCTCATGCCTCAGAGGCATCTGGAGGCCCCAGCTTCTGGTTTGGGTCTGAAACCTCTTCTGGGAACTGTCTCCTTGGCTGAGGAGACACTTAGAGGTTAAATGGCTTGTCCAGGGCTGGGAGTATCAAGATCCTAGAAAGCTTCAGTGGTTGTAGAGATGGATGATCCCAGCAAAAGGTGGAGCCTGTCTGCTGGTTCCTAGAGCATTGACCATGAGGTCGATAGCTTAGCACCCATAGTTGTGGGATGTGTGATTGGCGTCAGCTCTCACAAAGTTCATGTAAACTCATTGAATCTCTCTCTCCTCCGTCTTCCTTCTCTTCCTCCTCCTCCTCCTCTTCCTGCAGTATATTAAGACAAACACAGGTGAAGTGACTTGCCTCGGATCCCATAGTAAACATCTGAGGCTGCATTTAAACTCAGGTCTTCCTGACTCCAGGCCCAGAGCTCTATCCACTGAGATACCTGCTACCTCCCCTCTGGTCCATATCTTTTGATAAACGCTCTGGAGATATACCCAAGTTGTCTCTGGCTTCCTCTGGTTCTCCTATAGCACAGTTCTGACAATGTCATGCCCCTACTCCAGAACCCACAGTAACTCCAATATTGACACATCATTGAAAGCCCCCACAATCTGGCTCTCACTTACCTCTCCAGCCTAATTTCAACTAACTCCCCTTCCCCATCACATACTCCAGGTTCCAGCTCAATTGGCTTCCTTGCTAGTCTTCATACATAACACTCCGTCTCCCATCACTGTACTTGGCTGCCCCATTTAGCCACCATGTTTTTTTCTTCCATTTCTGCCTCTTGGGAACTCTGGCTTCCTTCAAGGCTCAGCTTCAGGACCACCTCCTCCATTAGGCCTTCCCTGACCCCTCCTGTTGTTAGCACCTCTTTCTTCTTCCCCCCTCCTGGTCCTACATACCACTGATGATGTCTCTTATACCATTCTTCCCCCACAAGTCATTGCTGGCCATGGATTCAGCCACCATCTGAGCCTACCATATGTCCCTCCATTTACCTCTGCATCACTCATAATTTGCACTTTTCAGCCACTGTGGTTTTTCATGATTTGTAGCCATACAATATCCCCAAAGGAGAACTGGTGTGAAAAAGGTGGTTTTTAGTGCCAGCCTGGGATTGCTGAAGCTTCTGACCAAGTTTCCAAGTGCAATCCATCTTGCTCAACTCTCGCCTACTTTTCCATTCTGGGCCCAGTTCATTGCCCATCTGCAGTGTCTGTTCAAAATGTAGGCACTGAATCCAGACAGCTTTGAAAGTAACAGTGAATTTATTATAAACTGAAAAGGAAACGCACATTGTACATAATAGAGATTCACAGTTTTGTGTACGGTCTTCATTATCTACTCTACTTTGTATATGGAAATGCTCATTTTATTTAGAGTATGTTAAGTTCAGAATGAAAAAAAATTACATATGGTGAGAGGAAGGGCCAGGAGAGTACCAACTTTGGGGAGATCAAGAGCTGAGAGATGGACACACATGGACATCCTTCCTATGTCTGCTATTCCAGACCAAGATGGCAGGCTGGGAGCCATTTAGCTAGGGAGCCTGTGCCAGACAACTACTGGCCAAATCAAGAATATCTTGGAGTCTTGAGCCCATAGATTCACATACACCCTCAATTTGCCAACTGCAAGACTGATTTGGTGGTTAAAGAACCAAATACTCAGGTTCAATAGGCATTCTTTGTCCACCTCATGTGACTGACCCTGCGTGGTGCCTACACAGACTTTTCACCAATCATCAATCAATAAGAGTCCTTGTTACACATGATCATAGGTTCAGGGTGTTCCCCCCAAACAGGGCTGCACCCCACCAGCAGACAGCTGATCACTTTTATGAGTTTAGGAACAATGGTCATGTTTCCCCTTGGCCTTGAGATCCTATTTCCATAGTTACCTTTCTCTCCCCACTGTACTTCCTTAAGGTTCATCAAGCAGACTTCCCCATAGGGGCTCCACTCATGTGTCTGAACACAACCAGGCATTCTCTCTGGCTGTCTCCTGTGCCTGGAATACTCTCCCTCCTCTGTTCCTGCTCCTGTTCGGGCTTCCTTTAATCCCCAACTGGAGCCCTCTTCATTCCAGACCCTTCCTATTTATCCTGCCTATAGTTGGCTTTGTAGATGTTTGCATGCATGTTGTCTGCATCATTAGACTGTAAGCTCTTTGAAGGCAAGGGCTGTCTTTTCCTCTTTTTTTTTGTCTCCAGTACTTCACACAGGGCTTGGTACATGGTAAGCACTTAATAAATGTTTACTGGTTAATTGGTTTACTTCCAACTGGAGCCCCCATTTACCACAGGAATATTATATTCTATTCAACAATGACTGAGCTGGATTCCAGTGGGGTGGTTCCTTGACAAGATTCTAAGGGAATCGGAGGGGTTTGAAATAACCCTTAATCTTTAGGACAAACAAGGGAAAAAGGCATGAGATGCAGTGGGTGGGAGAGAAAGCTCTTGACTGGCAGGAAGAAACAAGGTTCTATGGCTTTGAGGAAGATGCCCTTGATCCCTGGGTCTTGGCTTCCTCCCAATGCACTGAAGGGATGCCAGGAGGTAACTTCCAGGGTCCCTGCCAGGCCAACCCTCATTTTTCCATGATTTTCACAACCTCCAGGCCCAGGCAGAGAGCTCTGGCCTGGCTTAGCCTCTGGTTTGATGTCTGGAGGGAGGATAAGGCCATGAGAGACACATTCCCTCCCTGCCCCCCTTCCAGCATCTTCTGGGAATGGGACACTGACTCACAAGCTACCACTGCTTGTTGTGGTCACTGTGGGCATATCTTAGAAGCCCCAAAGGGTAAAGAGGAAAGGCTGAATGCAGGCAGGGGGAGGGGTCAGTCCCTCTCTGGGGCTTAGGGGAACCTCAGAGATCACTCAGGCGGACCCTCTCTGCAAAGGAAACTTGGGTGCAGAGAGAAGCCTCCATTTAGAGCTGGAAGGGGACTTCTAAGTCATCCAGCTCAATGCCCTCAGTTTTACAAAGGAAGCTTGGAAAGGACTAAGTAACTTGGCCAAAGTCTAGAGAGTGAGGGACTTAACACAGAATGTGAGAGCTGGGAGGGAGCTTAGAACAGGGAGTGTAACAGCTGGGAGGGAGCTTAGAACAGGGAGGAGCAGAGCATTTATACCTCAAAAATACTACAAATTAGGGCTTGTTTTATTATTTTTTTGATTGTCTAAACTTAAGAAAGTTATGAAGGAAATAATGCAGGTTAAACTCAAGTGTTTCATGCATACATTTTTCCTCTCAGAGAGCTGGTTGCTAAACATTTACCAGACCACTGGTCCCCATCCTTTGACTAGGAGCCTTGGGGAGGACCCGGGGACTTATCAGGAGAGAAGTTGGGGCTGAGCCCTTCCATTGCCACTGCTTTCTCTTGGGAAGGAGGGCCAGGGGTCCAGAGACCAGCAGAAATGGCACCTCGCAAGGGGAAGGAACAGAAGGAAGAGCAGGTCCTCAGCCTTGGACCTCAAGTTGCAGAAGGAGAGAACATGTTTGGCATCTGCCATATCTTTGCCTCCTTCAACATATCAACACCTTTGTCCATGTGACTGATCTCTCTGGCAAAGAAACCATCTGCCAAGCGACTGGTGGGATGAAGGTCAAGGCTGATAGAGATGAATCTTCTCCCGCTCAGGATGTTGGCCGCTCAGGATGTTGCCCAGAGATGTAAAGAGCTAGGCATCACTGCCTTTCATATCAAACTTCGGGCCACAGGGGGAAATAGGACTAAGACCCCTGGTCCTGGTACATAGTCATCCCTGAGAACCCTGGCACGTTCTGGAATGAAGATCAGGCGGATTGAGGATGTCACTCCAATCCCCTCTGACAGTACTCGCAGAAAGGGTGGTTGCTGTGGTCACCATCTGTGAATATGTTTGCTGGATTATTTTTGTCAATAAAAATGTCATAGTGGGGAAAAAAACCATTTACCAGCATACCCCTGGCTGGAATGAACCTTAGAACATATGTCAGAGTTGAAGGTGTTCTTAGAACAGAGTGTGCACAATCTGGGAGGAACTCCCATGTCTCTTTCCCACGTCTGCAATACTCTTATCTTCTCACCTTCCTTCAAAATTCAACTCAGGGGCCACTTTTTATGAGAAAAAAAACCCTTCCTTATCTCCCCCATTTCTTGTTAGTGTTCTCTCCACCTTCTGATAATTTTGAATTGACTCATCAGCCCACTCACATCCACCTCCAGTAAAATATATAAGCCCCTAGAGTGGAGAGGGCTGACTTTCGCTTTGTCTTTATCTGCCTGGCATCCAGTACAGAGCTTGGCACATAGTTGGTGCTTTATAATAAATGTTTGTTGAATTAGGGATCATCTTACTTTACTTCTGGGGGAAATGAAGCCCAGAGATTGTAAGCTCCTTGAGGGCAGAGACTGTCCTTTGCCTCTTTTTGCATCCACAGCCCATGCCTGGTTCATTGGAGGCACTTAATAAATGTTTATCGAATGACTTCCACCTCCAACCAGCATTAAGGAGGAGGGAGACTCAACTCCCCCACCTACAAGTCATGTTGCAGCCTGCCATGCACTTTACAGCTTGCCTATATTTCTATCCTTTTGAAACTGTTGTATTTACTTTTATTTTTCTTTGCCTTTAAGTAAGTGGTTTCAGATTCTGAGAAGGAAAATAACCTGAAAGGAGAGATTTTCCCCAACTCAGGCTGGAGTAGAAGATAACAAACTGATTAGAAAGAGGTTTTCTACAGTTTTGGTAATTTCTGAGATAGATCTGCTAAACTGTGTTAGGAACCTGGAGAGAGACTTAACAAGGAAACAAGCCACTAGCAGCGAACTGTGGAAGGAAATGTGCTTGTTCTAGTAAAGCCCCCCATGCCCAGAACCTTCACCTGGCCATAAGAGAACTAGATGGTAAGGGCTGATGTAGCACAGTGGAAAAAGCCTGGAGTCCAAAGACCTAGGTTTGAATCCTGCCTCTGTCTTTTACTCTCATTCAAGCCCCTTTCCTTCTCTGGCTCAGTTTCCCTCTCTGTAAAACAAGGGGTGGGTTGTAGTAATTGGCTTCTGGGACCCCTTCCAGCTCTGCATGTCTGAGGCTGTTCCTTAAGGCAGAGTGGACGTTGCATGGACTTCTGGTCTGGTGCCCTTCTCACGGACCAGCCAGGGTCCTCAGCTAGCCCTGTCTCCCTGCCCTGGGAGGTGAGTGGGGTTCTGTTCTCTTTTTATTTTTCTCTTCTTCACCTATGAAGTAATGGTATTTTGAGCAGGCTGCCTGGAGTGACAATGGGGGGAGGGAAAGAATCTGCCTGAAATGTTCTTTCTGTTCCAGATTGTTTGTTTGTTTTTTAACAATAGAGGAACTTCTCCCATCAGCACTTTTTGTGCCAAACTGAATTCATGAATTTTAAGCCGGCTAACAGTCATGAATTTGGTATTAATCTGTGTGTGATTAGGCGCCACCACCATTGTGGTCCTGATGAAAATGAGAGTCTGGCTGGGCGGCATCAGTAGAGAGGAGGCTTCCCTAGAGCCAGCAGCCTGACCTAAGACTGCCGTTGCCATGGTGACAGGAGGGCTACAGGGGGATGGAGGGAAAGGTGAGAGGATGGTGAGGAAGCCCAGAGGAGGAAGGGGGAGGGGAGAGGCAGAAGGGGCCTCCTGTCAGGACACTGCAGCCCCCCACGAGGGGAAGGCGCTGGAGAAGAGGAATCTACACCTGCCTCCCTGGTGCACAGACCAGAGACAGGCATCTCTTCTCTAGCACCTCATCCTCTCATCTTGGGGAGGGTGAAAAAAGCAAGCCTTTCACCCCCCAGCATATTGGGGTCACTGAGAGCAACAGCCCCATCCAGAAAGCACCTCAGAGCTTAGAAAATGTGGTCCTTCTGTCCTGCTTTCGCACCCCCAGGGTGGCAGGGCAGGGATATGGATGCACATCACCCAACTCAGAGAGATACTGAGGTAAAGTACTACAGTTTACCAGCCTGGGTTCCTGGGCTCCAGAGCTCCAGAGCTGGGAGGGACCTCAGAGGCCATCTAGTCCAACACGCTGACTTTACAGAGGGGTGACTGAGACCCAGAGGAGTGACATGGTTTGCCCATGTCCAGCTAGTAAGTACAAGAGGCAGGATTTGAACTTAGAGCTTCCTGGTGATTTCAGCACTTTATCCAGAGGAGACAGGGATTGACTCAGATCTGTGTCCTTTGTGCCAAGAGCAGGGCCTGGCACCTAGTGGATACCCAGGCCGGTTCTGTAGTTATTCATGGTTGCAGTGCTGGCAAGTGGGTAATAAAGGGGTGAGTTTGTGGGGTACAAGCAGGCAGTGAGCACTAAAAGATTCACAGAAGGGGTACCCCAAGTACAGGAGTGGTTAGGGAGGGGAAACTGATGTTCACATGAGCCTTGATCTGTGTGAGTGGTGGCTCCAGTGCCTGAGGTATCTGGGACTCCCAGTTCTACTCCCTGTCCTCCCAACAAACATCCCTTCTGGGAAGCCTTCCCTGACGGCTCCCTGAGTCATGCCCTTCTTGAGCCTCTGCTCAGATCTCTCTGTTCTCTCCTCATACTGTTTGGGGGAAGAGTTCATCTGTTCATGCCTGATCTTCCTCTTTTCCTCTCTTCCCTGAATCTTCTCATTTTTCCTTTCTCTCCCCCTGACCTATCACCTTTTTCCTCTGCCTTTTTCAGTGTCTCTTCCCACTCCTTCCCCCCATTTCTGTCTCTTTGTAGCTGCGTCTCTGCCTGTCTTATATGCTAGCCCCCAGGCTCCTGCCCCTCTTCTGCACCTTCATTTCTCACTGGCCTTTTTGGTGTGGCTTTTTCTTTCTGTAACTCATCTCCACTTACACCTCCCACTCTCCCCCTGTCTCTGTTTCACTGGTTTCTCCCTCTCTCCCCACTCTCTCCTCTGTGTCCATCTCTCTGGCCCTTCCTTTTTCTTTGTCTCTCCTGACCCACTGGTATCCCTCCTTTCCTGTGTCTCTGTCTCTCTGGTGACTTGATGGTTTTGTCTTTTCTTTATAGGCTCACT
This sequence comes from Pseudocheirus occidentalis, assembly GCA_028646575.1. NCBI lineage: Eukaryota > Metazoa > Chordata > Mammalia > Diprotodontia > Pseudocheiridae > Pseudocheirus > Pseudocheirus occidentalis. The sequence continues at coordinate 231,461,926 of CM053597.1, forward strand.
TCCCCACAGAATTGGTCCTGGTCTCCCAATACACCCTCCGCCTTAGGTCTGGTGAGCTGCCCCTCCTTCCTCTCCATCATCTCACTATCAGTTCAGGGAAGAAAAAAATTCTGAGTGTTCATCAATCCCACCCCTGCTAAGAACCCCCTGTGTAACCCATGTGTCTATTCTGACCACAGAGGGAAGGCCCTTCCTTGGGCTTGGGGACAGAGGGAGCTGGCACCTGCATTGAAGCATCTTTCAGGTCCCACAGATTAGGGCTGCAGCCCCTGTCTGTGTGCAAGTATACTAGCAGTATCCCAGAACAGAGGAGACAGTGGTCAGGTTGGAGGTGGGGCAGAGCATCGGAGGCCATGCAGTCCAACCTCCTCTCTGGGCAGAGGAGAAAACAGACTTAACCAAGGGCACAGAACCTGGCCAAACCGAGGTTCCAGGGTATGTCCCTCTGTGTGTCTCCATTCACTTCTCTCTCCCCATCTAGATCCACTGACTACAAGTGGACTGTCCATTGCACTGGCCCAAACCTTCTCCCTTGGCAGCATGGATCAGAACCTCCTTTTTCCCCATGGGAAGAGCAACAGGCAGGAATACAGCTGGATCTCCATAGGCCTGCAGGCTGACTAATCCCTCCCATCTGTATAAGGCTTTCCGCTGACCAAGCCTCCTCATGCACACTAATCTCCTTGAAGCCTCATGGGTGGAGATGATCTTACAACCCATTTTACAAATGAAGAAACTGAGTCCCAGAAAGGGAAAGGGATGGACCCAGAGTCACACAACAGACCCAGAGGACCTAGGTTCAAATCTCAGGTCTGCCACCCACTATTTGTAAGGTCTCAGACAAATCACTTATACTTATGGGTTTTTCCTTTTTTGTAAAATGATGGAGTTCAACCAGATGACCTCTAAGGTTCCTTTTTGCTCCCCATCTAAGATGCTGCAGAAGAAGAGGAGCTGAAAGAACACATTTCTTTGGACTTTCAGTTCAGTGTCTAGCTCAGGGGCAGGCTTTTTCAACGAAAATGTTTGGGGGGATTAGAGGCAGTGTGGTGTGAGGGAAAGAACACTGACCTTGGGGTCAGAGGACCTCCGTTCAGATTTCACCTCTGAGGGGACTGATTGATTCCCAGTGTCATCTGGGGCAAGTCACTTTCTGGCCCTCAGTTTCTTCACCTGACATGGTGGCCTCCGAGGTCTGATCCAGTTCTAAAATTAGGATCTTTCCATGAACAGCTCTGCAAGGGAGAGAGTGCAGGGCTTCACAGATGAAGAAATGAAGGGTGCTGGAGGGAAGGGGCACCGCCAAGATCCCAGTGATAGCTGGTGACCATACAGAGATGGGCCAGGCTGGCAGGGATCTGACCGATCAGATGGCACATAGGAGTGAAGGAGGGTGAGAGGAGCCTGGCAAGTCGCTTGTAAAAACCACCGGCTCTGTGCCAGGGACTCATGAATCACCCAGGAACTGAACAGAGGGAGGCTGAACTGGATACTGCCCACAGTAGGAAGGAGACTGCAGGATCCTTGACCAGAGGCCGAGGGCTGCAGCTCTTTGTGGGCCCCCCCAACACCACGTCTACAATGAACCCTCCCCTGGGAGACCTTCAGGGCATATCTAGGCAGTGTTCTCTGGGAATATTGGGCTGGGGGGAAGGGGTAACGTTCTGGGATGAACACAGCACCAGGGCAAAGAGACCTGAGTTCAAATTCTGACTCTTCTATTTGTTACCCATATGGCCTTGGGAGACACAATTTCTCTGACCTTTAGTTTCTCCCTGGATAAAATGAAAGAATTGAACTAAATGATTCCAAAGGCCCTCCCAGCTCTGACATCCCCTATTCTAACTGTTTTAAGCCCCTTCCATCTTTAACATGCTATGTTCCAAGGTTCCTCCCAGCTGACATTCCCCATTGTCAGGACTGAGCAAAAGACTGAAATCACGTTTAGACTTATGGGCAAACTGCCTCCTCTTGTGAAGTGCATTTATTTTAATAAAGCGGGTTCACCCAGGTGCTCCTGTGCCAATACAAGCTCTGATGGATTGCCACACTTTGCCTGCCGCACCCTGGAAGTAATAGCTGTGTCTCAAACTCTGAGAGGGATCTGTGATGCCCAGGCTGGCCCTCCTTGCACAGCAGCTGCTGCCCTTCTCTGCCTCCTAAGCAGAGCCCTGGCCCCAAAGCAAAGCCGGGGTACATCCCACCAGGCTCCCCCTTCTCCTGACTGCTGAGGGGCCTCCACAGGGAGACTCCTGGTGTCTTAGCTCAACCATCCACCTCCCCAGTCCTCTATACACCGCCGACTGTCCAAATGTATAGGACCATTGTCTGTTATTATGGGGCCAAAATCATGTAACTTGCCTGTGAAAAACATGACTCACGTTTGTTGGCAAACTGCGCTTCCAATGGCAGTCTGGGAGATTCAACAGATAGGGGATTACAGCTGTGTATGTTTACATAAATATATGTGTATGTTAAGAAGCAATCATCTTAAAAACTGTAATTGGCTGAAAAGAATTTAAGATACATCAAGGAAAGATCATCGAAAATCTAGAAACAGCATCTATGAGAGATTGTTGGGCAAATTTAAACATTGAGGAAATAAATCATCATTGAATAAAAAGAATTAGGAAAAGTGAACAACAAATACAAAAATTAGTTTGGATGCATCAGCTCTGAAGGACGGGGTGTAGTCCTGACCCCAAAATTGACTGACTGGTCCTAGACCATCTCAGCCGGGAAGACCTTTAAAACAGGCAATATCAGAGCTGGAATTGGCCTGAGAACATAACACAGGACAGATTATGGTGGTGCTTTATTTTTCACAATAAACTTTTATTAGTATATTTTGGTTCTACACCACCTGAATTTCCCTCTGTATCCAAACCACTCCTACAAAGAGATATTCCATAGAAAAAAGGATTTTTTTCAAGAAAAAAAGAGGGAGAAAAAAATAAAAATGGTCTATGGGTTGGCAAAACCTGACTACATATATACATACCTACGTGTATATATTATATTCTTTATCTATACATGCACATGTATTATATACAATAATAGTATATGTATATATAACTATAAATATGTGGGTATACACACACACACACACACACATACATGTATGAGTAATTTTCCATACCTCACGCCGTACATCTTTGCAAAGAGGTGGGGAGCTATCCCATCATATCTTCTTTGGGGTCAATTTGTTCCTCTTCCTCATAATTTCTCAATGCTTATCTTTTATTATTTTGTTCTCCCCACGTCGTTATGTTGGTGTCATTACGTATCCTACCATATAATATTCTTTAGTAATTCTTTCCTTGACCCTGTAGGCTTTGCTGTGCATCAGTTCGTGGAAATCTTCCCAGGATTCTCTGCCTTCATCTCACACATCCTTTTTTTTTCAGCATAGTAAGATTCCATTATACTCCTATATCCTTCCTTGATCAATGGGATCTACTTTATCTCTCATTCCTTGCTACCAAAAAAGGCTCTACTATAAATACAACTAATATACAAAGTATGGGGAGGCTCTAAACTTATTGATCTCCTTGGGGTCTAGCACCATAATCTTTGTGCCCAAGGCTTTGGATGGATATTTGAGTTACTTTATTAGGATAATTCCAAATTGCTTTCCAAAATGGCTGTACAGTCTTACTAAGGTATCAGTCTATTTTTCCAAAGCTCTTCTAACATTAACTATTCTCATCTTTTGCCATCTTTGTCAGTCGCTAGATGTGAGGTGAAACCTCAGAGTTGTTCTTGTTTGAAGAGGGGCCTCAGAACAAAGAAAGACAGAGCTGGGAGGGGCCTCAGAACAGGGTGTGTCAGAGCTGGGGGGACCTCAGAACAGGGAATGTCAGTTTGGTATGTGGGAAGGCGGGTGGAGATCAGAGATTTAAGTCTGGAAGAGACTTTGACATCTATTAAATCCTTTGGCTTTACAAACAAGGAGCTGGCACATGGAGCTGGGAGCAAGGGCCTCTGGCTTCTTTCTTCTCTACTGTGGAACCAGGGAAAGGAAAGGCTTGATAAACCCTAACATTCCTATCCCTGTAAGTTATTATTATTAGTCCCAGATGTTCCTTTTGCTCATTATTGCTGCCTGTAAAATACAAATTAGCTAATTAACTTCTGCTCACTGATTTTCAGCTACTCTCTACCCTTCATCCAGAAGAGGCTTGGTTTGGAGGGGCTTTGGGAAGCAAAGGGGTCACGCATGCAGTAGGCACTCAATAAATGTTCCTGAAATTCTTTTTCCTTGAAGCCTTGCTTTAAGGAGTGCCTGGAGTTCAGCCACGAGGTCTCAGGCTCCCCTCCATCAGAGACAGAGCCAGCTGCTGGCAGAAATAACAACTATTTGGGAATGCTTTCCCATCCAGACAGAGTTTGAGGCACCCAGGCTCTTGACTTTAGGGTGCTCCATTAGTGGAGATGGAGGTGTTCGGACACATCAGTCAAACTCCATGCAGAAGGATGTGTCCTTCTGCACCACAGTCTACCTGCCAAAAGATGGGGGCAGCTGGGCACCAGCCCTGGAGTCAGAAGGACCTGAGTTCAAATTTGACCTCAAACACTCAGTAGCTGTGTGACCCTGGACAAGTCACTTAACCCCAACTGCTTCTTTAAAAAAATTTGACCAAAAGGTGGGAAGTGAACTCTGTCATCAGTCTCCAGCATCTGTTCATAATCTATTGCTCAGACCAGAGCTCTTTTTCTCTTTGTCAATAGAGTCTTTATCTAAGTGTTCTCCTGCGTCTGCTGACATCCCCCTGCAAGGATTCATACAAGTCTTACTAGATTTCTCTGAATTCTTCATATTCACTCTTTCTTCTGGCTCAATAATATCTCATTACATTCATCGGCCCCAGCTGGCTCCGCCATTCTGCACTTGAGGGGCGCCACTTTCGTTTCCAATTTCTTTGCTGCTATGAATGTTTTTTGTACAAATGGATCCTTTCCTCCTTCGCCTCATCTTTCTGGCAATCATCGCCCGATAGTCCCCTCCATGTGCTCCCAGAGATGAAAAGGCCAATGCAGAGATGATTGTGATGATGAAAAATGCGGAGTAGGAGAGTGGTGGCCACGCATATGGAGGCAGATGGGAAAATGCCTTCTCTGTCCCCCTTGTGTCTGGAAAGATCGGGGCTGGCAGCTTTCATTCTGGGAATGTCACCAGCTGCCAAAGGACTGTGCGTCCTCCCTGATCAAAGGGTAATTAGAAGAGAGAGAGAAATTCCCAGAACAATTAGAGGCTTAATGACTTTGAGTGGAAAAGTGCTAACATCTCACCTCAAGGAAAGACGGAGTGACCTGGCTGCCAGTAAGAAAGGCTGCCAGGCCACAGGGGTGCCCCGAAAAAAGGGCTAGCAGAGGCCCCAGGAGGCTCAGGGGCATCAGTCCATCTGATACTCAGGACAATTAGAGGGTCAACTGTGACCTGAGGCTGTACCAGCTGTAGATTTGGGAGGTATCTTAGAATAGACAATGTGGGGGGAGGGACCTTGGAACAGAGAATGTCAGGGCTGGGAGGGCCCTTAGAACAGGGGATGGCAGAGCTGAGAAGGTTCTTAGAACAGGGAGTGTCAGAGCTGGGAAGGGTCTTAGAGCAGGGGATGACAGAGCTGGGTGGAAAATGAGAGACCATTCTCAGAGAAGTGAAAAGTCATTTGTTTTACCCACCTTGTCTCAGTGAAAAGACCAAGAGGACAGTGAAAGAGCAGAAGGCCGAATCCAAAGAACAGATGAATGGTAGAGTTAAGGAATGTATCTAAGGAGAACAGTTCACCAGAGATGGAAAGGGCTTGGAGACCGTGTATTTGGTGGCCAGAGCACTGGCCTAGAGGTCAGTCTTTGCTGTGATGCCAAAGGGCTGAGTGTTCTCAGGCTTCCTGGGCCCCACCAAAGCCACTTCATGGGGTGAACAAGGAAGCAGCTCAGCTGGAGATGTAGAAGCCAGGGAGAGAAAAGGAGGCTTTTTTATTTACTGATGTGTCTTGTTGCCTTGAAGCTAAGGTCAGGTATTGGGGTATTTCAGGTATATTCAGGTATCCCGCTGTTGAGGGACTGAAAGGATGTCAGATCCCTCCCTCGGGGCCGAAGCACCAGCCACTCAGCCTTAGTTACAGCTCTGTTCAGAGAGGTCCCAGGAGCCCAGATCTCCAGCAGGAAGGAAGTTCGAAGCTCATCTACTCCAAACTTCTTTTTTTATGGAGGAGGAAGTAAAAGGCCCAGAGATATTAAGCCATTTGCCCAAAGCTGTGTCAGAGGGAGATCTTGACTCCAGCTTTCCTGACTCCCAGCTGGCCCCTAACAATTGCCTGCTAAACCATTTAATCAGCAACCATGTTAGGCACTTACCAGGTAGCAGCTGTACCCTGCGAAAGTGACTGAGCCAGGATTTGAACTCAACTCCTGAGACATCACTGATTTTCCTCCCACACCATGTGCCATTGAGAGACAACTTGTTTGAGGTGGCAAAGCCTCTGGCTCAGGAGTCAGAGGAAAGCTTTACTTCCTTGTAAGCTGGGGAGACTTTGGGCACGCTCTTTGCTCCCTCCAGGCCCCAATGCCCCTGCCTGTTGAGCGACGCAGCTGGGTTCTAAGATCCCCGGAGCCCCTTCTGGCTCTAAGTTTATTATGGGAGAAGAGCTCCAGAGGAGACAGGGATCCTGGGGCTGATTCATGAGCCAAGATTAAGCTCCTAAGCTGCTGTCTCCCTGCCCAAATATGTCTCATGTCATAAGCAAGGGATGGGCACAAACAGCTTTAGGGAGACAGATTGTTCCAAGGGCCGGAGGGAGGGGGCAGTGAGAGGGCGATGAGAAACAATGTGCTGGAAAGGAGCTGAGTGTCAGGAAAAATGTTCCCACCATGAAGTCTATTAGATCTGAAAATGGATAGATAGATGCAGGAGGTACAAGACCTCAGCATGCTGGTCAGTGGAGATGAGACTGGACAGAGCAAGGCAAAGGCTGCAACATAGAGCAGGGCTGCCCTGGGAGGCTGAGGGGGCTCCCGATGAGACCCCCTGACCTCCTTCCCTCCCTCTCCAACTGACTCCCCCCCAGAGGGTCAGGGGCCGTGACAGCATAGGCCCTGTGTGGCTATTTCAGAGACAGCTTTGCTTCCCAGATTCCTGGGGGGGGGGGAGGGAAAGAGGGGGTCGTGGCGGGTC
>CM053597.1:231469602-231502588 GCA_028646575.1 Pseudocheirus occidentalis
ATGGACTTAAAGAGCCTACCTAGTTAAAATTCTTCATTCTGGGGATCACAGATTCTGGGCTGGAGGAGACCTCAGAGGTCATTTAGTCCACCCTCATTTCACAGAGGAGGAAACTGAGTCATTTAATCTGATAATGTTCAGATTCTCCTGCCCTCTCACCTTGGGAGCCTCCAAACTGGCCTCCCTGCCTCCATTCTCTCTAATCCAGCCTCCATGGCATCCCCGGGCAGAAAAACTTCACAATGACTCCCTTATTTTGCCTAGGCTCCAATCTATGCACCTATCTCTTAGACAGGAGTTGGGAGGGGAGGTAGGAGGTGCAGATGTAGGGTTCAATCCCAGACCCTCTGACTGCTCCATTCAATGCTCCTTTGGGTAGGTCATGTTTCTACATGATGCAATAGAGAAACTGAGGACCCGGGCAGAAAAGGGGAGCAGCCAGAGGCATCATGGGCATTTGAAGCCACATCTCTTGACCTGGCAGCCAGGATTCTCCCCTTCTCCTTCCCTGGTGAGGGAGGCACCCCAAATACCAGGAAAGCCAATGGGCTTCCTCAGATCTTCGGCTTTTCCCCTAGAAATCAGGAGCCGTTGCATTCCACACAGTACACTTAACCCCCATGTAACTGTGAACTGCGTCCCAGTAGAATGTACACTCCCTGAGGCCAGGGCCTTTGGGTTTTTGCTTTGTTTACTTTCTCTCCTGATTAGAATGACATCCAGCATATTTTTTGGAGTGGTACTGCCTTCCACACCTGTGATTTCTTCAGAATAGGTCACAGTGTGGAAAATTCCTCTAATCAATCAGTCCAGCATTTTAAAATATTAAGCTTAATTTTTTCCAGTGATCATGCATTTATTTTCTTTCCTCCTCTCCTAATTGGGGGTGGGGAGAGAAAAACAAAACCTTAGTAAATAAGCAAAACAAACAAACGGCCACATCTAAAAACCTTGTGCCTCATTCTGCATCTCTGACAGGAGGCTGGGCAGCGGGCTTCATCATTCACCAGTGCTCTGGGGTCCTTCTTGGTTACTGCATCCACAAGCATCTCAGCCCGAGGCCCTGGGCTGATTGCTGGAGATACAAGAATAGAAGGGAGACGTTCCTGGCCCTCCAAGAACATAATTCTAGCAGGCTGTGAAAGCCTTTATTAAAAGCCAAAGGAATGTTTTCCTTTGAACTTAGAGTAATAGGGAGCCACTGGGGTTGATTGAAGAGGGGGGTGGCATGGTCAGACCTGTGCTTTGGAAAAGCCCCTTTGGATTGTAGAGGGGGCATCCTAGAAGGAGGGAAGCCAATTAGTCAGCTACTAGCATTTACTAAGCACTATTACTCCCCAGCCATTAAGCACAATTATTGAAATAATTCAGGAGAGGGGGGTGAGGACTTGAACACTGAATCATAGCTCCACAGCTAACATGTGTCAAAGATGGGATTTGAGGTAAGGGCTCCCCGACCCCAGGCTCTTAGATTTTTCCTACATCCCCTTCCTTCTCCTCTCCAGGAGAGCCATACCCCATAACAAAAAGAATTTTTTTCAATAAAAATGGTTATTGATGCTTAAAGGTGGGCAGTGTGAGTGTTCTAATGCTCTCTAAAACTTCCAAAGGTGTCTCTAAGCTATAGATCAAGTAAAAAGCCACCTCTGGCTTCCTGGCTAGTGAGGGATGGATAAAAAAAGAGCTTCTGAAAATGATATATCCATCTTCCAGGAAGGTTGTAATGCTGTAGAGCTGAGGTTTCTCCTCTGAGCAGGACTCACCTTCCTCCTGTCTCAGGAAGCCACACATATCTAACCATCATTCATTAGGGACATTCATCATTCATTAGGGATATCCCTGAAACTAACCATAGACCTTAATGGTAACTTCGATTGACCCCACCAGGCTCTGAGACACAAGCGAGTGGGGCCAAGGAGCTTTAGCAGCATGAGGGGTGATGAGGGCCTCCTCGATTCTTGGGGAGCTGTCCAGTTGTCTAGGGTCTTCCTTTGAGCCCTTGAAGCTACAGTCCTGAGGACCTGCCCTCAAGCCCAGAGCTGGCTGGGTATAGTGGAAGGAACCAGAGATACCTGGGTTCGGATCCTGGGGTCATCACCAGCTGTATGACTTTGGCTAAATCACACACTCTTCTGTAGGGGGATGAAAAATCCTGATTCCTGAATCTTGGAGTCCCTCCATTAGGATGGAGCCTCCTTGTGAGCAGGGACTGTTTCATCCTTTGTACTTGTGGCCAGTACAGAGTTCAGCACGCAGGAGATTCTTGACTGATTGTAGCTCTCATCTTTACCCGAGGTAGTTGGACTTGGTGGCCTTCAAGAACCCTCCCTTCCACCTCTGATGGCCTTTGCTTTACAAAAGCATTTCTAGGGCCCTCAGGTGGGATTTTTCATGGGCATTTTCTTGGTGTAAGAGGCAGACTCTGGAGGCAGAGTGTGAAGACTGTCAAAATGAGAAGACTCCCTCAGCTTTGCTGTGCTAGGGTCTTGGGTGGATCAGATGAGATCACACTCTGGAAAGCACTTTGTCACTAGAAAACTGCAGACAATAAAGGTGCTGGGACCACGGGGAAAGAGATCCTACAGGCAAGAGGCCAGAAGTTGGTGCTTAGTGGAAAGAGCCTCCGGAGGTGGTGGGAGCTGGCCAGGACAGGACCTGAGCTCCACCAAACCCCAGACTGTCTGAACCGGAAGGTGCCACAAGGGAGCCCTTCCTCCCCATCCCCCCACCAGAAGTCATCCGGATTTCACATAGAGGCTCCCAGGGCAGGGAAGCCCCTGACCCCCTCCCTGCCCACCCTCTACCCCCTGTAAAATCATCTATAACAGCCAGGCCCAAGCTTTCCTAGTCATACCGCCCATCCACTCACTGCTCTGATTCTGCTCTCTGGGGCCTTATTGATGATGACAGTAGCAACAACTGACATTTATGGATCTCCAAACCTGAAAGTGTTTTATGTGGTGGTAGCAGGAATGGCTCATTCTCAGGGACTTCCAGGATCGCCAAACCTTCCTCTCTCCTCCTCCTGCCTCCAGTGGGGCAAGACGGATGGACATAGTAGGAGTCTGGGATTGTTCCCTGAAGCCAGATCTCTGGGATCAGATTTGAGAAACCTCCATGAACCTCAGTTTCTACATCTGGAAAATGAGTGTGTTGGGCTATCTATCCTCTGAGGGCTTTCCAGCATTAGGTCTGGCAGGGTTACTGGAGTGGTTGGTCATTTCCTTCTCCAGCTCATTTTACAGATGAGGAAACTGAGGGAAGCAGGGTTAAATGACTTGCCCACACAGATAGGAAGTATCTGAGACTGGATTTGAACTCAGGTCTTCCTAACTCCAGTCCACTGCCCCACCATGGTTCTCATCCCTGGGAGCTAATTTTCTAGCCTTGTATTTAGAACACAGCTGATTAGGCCATTACTCCCAATCTAACCATTGCCTTGTACTTGGGAAAGACGCTGACATCTTGGCCAACCTCCCAGCCAGGCCCTGGGCACTAATTCCTCTCTGTCCCTTCAGTTCTCATTGGAGCTGTTGCCATACTCTATACCTGACCCTATGGTGCTAGACCCTGGAAAAGCAGGGTCACACTGCCTAATCCTTGGGCATGGCTTCCTGAGGCCTAGATTCTCACTGGATTGGCAGGGAGGACTCAGGAAGGTCTGACCAGTGGACAAGCAGCACCTGCCCTAGCAGCTGCTGTACAAAAATGGGACAAGGGCCACGCCACCCCATCTCCCAGACCAAAGATCTCTACAAGGTTAAGAAAATCTCAGTTAGCCAAAGCTGTCAAGCAGAATCCAGGCCTTTGGAAGCCAGCCACAGGGAGCTATCATAGGCAGACCTTTTGTGCTCTCTCCAGTTAATGACCCGGCTTAACAGGAATGAGAGTGGTACTTGTCTCTCCTCCTCTTGTTGTCTGAGGTGTAGGTGTGAGTGTGTGTGTGTGTGTGTGTGTGTGTGTGTGAGAGAGAGAGAGAGAGAGAGAGAGAGAGATGAAAGAAAAAAGAAAGAAGACAAAGGAAGGAAGGAAGGAAGGAAGGAAGGAAGGAAGGAAGGAAGGAAAGTGTGGTCTAGGATTCTGGCCTCTGACCTTCACTTGAAGTATCCCAGTTTCTACCCATAGGATCACAGGTCTGGAGTGGAGTTGGCCAGGCTTCCCCTCACTATTCTCTCTAAATCCTAAAACCCACCATATGACCTGGACCTATGGTCATTTTATATTTTATATACTCATTTTACAGATGAGGAAACTGAGGCCCAGGGAAAAAGACTTAGCCAGAATCTCCCCAATAGCAAGGGTCAGAACAAGGATGTCCACTGTACTTTGCTGCACAGGGGTCAGAGATCTCAGAAATTAGTCTTCGCTGTAGAAAGGAGGAAACTTTGGGGTTCTATGTCTTACAAAGATAGCCTCGTGCTGCGGAAAGAGTCGAGAACTAGAGTCCAAGGCCCTGAGTTCTAATTCTGGCTCTAGCACACAGTATCCATGTGACCTCCAGTGGGCCAGTCTGGGCTTTTTTCCCCAACTATAAAATGAAAGGACTGAACTAGGTGCCTTTGAGAGGCCCTTCTGACCCCCTGGCCTAGGGTCACAGAGTTGGGGGCAGGTCCCACCCTAGGCCTCGGGAAACCTGGCTAGGGTTCATTTCTTGGCAACCAAAGCCCCCAGCTGACAGCACAATGTGAGGCCTGTCCCATGAACTTCCCCCGTCTCATCCTCTCTACTCACATAAAATAGCAAGACAGAAATTCCTCATCTCTTTCACACTAAATGTGGCATCATGGACGGAGCCCTGGAAACAGAGTCAGGTGGTCTGGACCTGAGCCCTGCTCTTGCGCGAGCTGTGACTCTGGGCCTGGGTGTCCTTATCTTCCCTGGATATCTCTAAGGAGAGGTATCAGGAGTGAGCAGAGAGCCAGGAACACTTGAGTCCAGGTGCTTGTCTGACACATTCTGGTTGTGTGACCCTGGCTAGGTCACTGGTCTTTGCCTTAGCTTCTAACTTGCAGAGCAGGAGTATTCCAAGAAGTGTCACAGGATTGTGGGTTTAGAGCTGAAAGCGACTTTCAATATCCTCCCTGGGGAAACTGGTGGTATGTAACAACAATCAGTTTAGCAGATACTTAGCACTTAGTAACTTAGGGCTAAAAGACATGAGCTCCCCTGTTGACATGGAAGAAGGGTATTGGCTGAGACAGGAGGCCAGTGCTGTATATAAAGAAGAATTCTAGAGACAGAGACAGAATTGGAATTTTTTGTTTGGAGGAAGCAGAATTGTCTCAGCCTCTGGGAGCTGAAGAAGTGAGTTGGAGTTTTCTTGAAAGAGAGAGTTTCTCTCCCAGCATCTGGAAGCTGACTGAGAATTAAGATGGAGTTTTCCTGAGACCAGAATCTGCTGAAGGCCACCCAGAAGGCTGATATTCCTTCTGGGTCCTAGGGCCAGCTGAACTGTTGGAGGACTGAAGAAGCATGACCAGGATAAGACTTTGTTCATGACCTGGCTGATCCTTGAGTTCCAGGAAAGAGAAGTGGTGAAGGGTTTGAGATGTGCTGGACCCTGTGAACTGACACCCTGTGTCAGTGTGTGACAGGGATTGACCTGAGGACTAGACAAGGACCTGGCAGCTGTCTGCTTCTGAATCCAGGTGACTGGTGGATTCAGAAGGGAGTTGGGACCATGGAAGGGGATCCAGGAAATCAGAGAGACCACCCAGAGTCAAGATGAAGAAAAGGCCTCCCCTTGGCTGAAACTGAGATTTGCTGGACACCAAGGGGTGGAGGGTTTGTGTGGTTGGTTTTCTGATGACTGTACTAGTGATTAATGATATTTAGTAACTGGGAGTCTAGCTTAGTGACTGATTGCTAGATGAGTGACTGATTAAGTTAATGAGTGGAAGTTTGATATGTTGTGAATTGATTGAATGAATGATTAAGTGAGAAAGGTTTCCCCCTTAGGGAAACCAGATGGTTATTCTTTTGTTCCTTGTTCTAAATATTGTGGCCACTGTAGTGAAAACTGTGGGGCCATTCTAATGTTAAGCTGTTATGAACACTATATTGTGACTTTCTGTGATAAGATGTAATGTCATGAATATTATATTGTGAATGTTTGCCTTGATTTCTAATGGAATAAACAGAGTGTTCACTATTACTGTGTGATCCAAACCTTAAAAGCTGTTCACAGCAGCGTTCTTTTGGGAATCTGCTTGTACTTGGCATTACATGGTAGAGTGGATAGAGGAATCAGGAAGACCTGAGTTCAAATCCAGCCCTAGCTACCCACTACCTGGGTGACCCTGGCCAAGTCACCTAATCTCTGCCTACCTTGGTTTTCTTCCTTCCTTCCTTCCTTTCTTTCTTTCTTTCTTCCATCCTTCTTTCTTTCTTCCTTCCTTCCTTCTTTCCTTCTCTCTCTCTGTCTCTCCCTCCCTCCTTTTTCTCTCTCCTCTCTCCTCCCTCTCTCTCTTTCTCTCTCTCTCCCTCCCTCTCTCTCTCTGTCTCTCTGTCTCTCTGTCTCTGTCTCTGTCTCTCTCTCTCTCTCTCTCTCTCTCTCTCTCTCTCTCTCTCTCTCTGTGTCTCTCTCTCTCTCTCTCTTTCTGTCTCCCTCTCTCTCTTTCTTCCCCCCCTCAGTAATCAGGGTTGAATGACTGTCCCAGGGTCACACAGCTAGTAAATGACTGAGGTCAAATTTGAACTCAAATCCTACTCACTCCAGGGCACTGCACCACCTTGATGCCCCTGCACTTCCTCCCTAGAGTGGTTATGAAGGTTTGTAAGGTGCTGCTTAGCACAGAGCTTCATATCCACTGTGTTAAATAGATGTTATTATTTCCTTTATCTCTCTGTTAATGAAATCGCTTGTCTGGGTTAGCACCTTTCCTGCAGGTTATAATCTTGAAGAGTTTCCTAGAGCCCTGAGAGTCTGACAGCCCCATCCCCACCCTGCCCCAGGCTGGCATGGGTCCAAGGTGGGATTTGAACCCAGCTCTCCCTGGCTTCCTGGGTATTAAGTCTCATCGTCTCTCACAAAATGGCAAGTCCAAACCCCCTCATTTCATGTTTCAGACAAGTTCCTCACAAACAGCCTGCTAGGAGAGGTATGGAAGAAACTGCCTCCAGTGGGCTTTGAGTTCTGGGTTCGAGTCTGGTCAAGTCGTACAACTTTCCAGAGACAGTTTCATTGCGGAGGCCCAGTTTCCTAATTTGGAAAAGGGGGTGCTAATCCTCAGGTGGCCAAACTCCCAGGCCTGAGGAAAGGTCTGGGTATTGTGTGGTTATTTACTCTGCTGGAATTTGGAGGCCAGGTTCGGGTGGTAGAGACAGCTGGCTTAGTAGGTCAGGGGTAGAACTCAGGCCTGGGTTCACATCCCATCTCCTACACTGGCTGACCCGAGGGAGATCCTGGGCAAGACGAGTCTCTTTAACTTCTCCCTGCTTCAGTGTCCTCATCTGCAAAGGGAGGGGTTTGGATTCCACAGCCCCCAGAGCTGTCCCTGTTTATGAAGTTGTTCCAGATCAGGTGGCATGGGGTGGGTGTGGAGGACAGATTTCCACCCCCTGCCCCAGGGATCCAGGCAGAGCCAGCACAGACAGCATGAAGCTCTTAAGTCCTTCATCTGGTACAAAGGTATCCCCACAAAGCTCCCCTTGTCAGTCTTGAGAGAACATGAGCTGTTCTCATCATCAGCACAGAGACAAGGGCTTATCTCTAGAGGTGGATGGGGGAGGGGGCAAGCAGCCCCTTCCTGGCTTCCCTCCTTTCTGACAAGGTGGGCTCTTTTCCTAAGCAACTCGACTCCCAGCCAGGCTTTTGCTTGTCACAGTTTCTAGGTGCTGAGACCCAACCTTCAATGACGGTGAGAGAGACGTTCAGAGCCCTTTCAGTCCGAGCCTGGGTTGGAATGCTGGCAGCCAGCTTGGTCTCTGAGTGGAGCTGGCCCCCCAGAGGAGTCCCCTGCTCTGAGAACGCTGCCCAGACAGCGTCTCCTCTCCCACTGGAGAGGCCTGGCAGGGCAGGGAAGGCAGGCATGGGTGCCATTAATTCCTCCTTTCTAATCTCTTCCCTTACCCACCCAGGGGAAAAGCCTGGACCTTCTCTTTCCCTCTTCTGCCTGGGTCTCCTTCTCCAAGCAGCTTCTCTATTCTCCTGCCTCACACTGTTTGGGTAAAAGCCCTTAGCTACCTTGTGCAGTTCTAACAACTATCTTTGCCTGTCTTCCTCCCCTTGGCATGGATCTAGAGGTGGGTCAGTGTTGGGCATCAAAAAATCACTGACTCCCAGCTTTGAAGGTCATCTCCTATAGCAGGAGAGGCAAAGAAACATAGCAGTTGGTCTTCTGGTCTCAGCCCAGATTGTTCCAAGGGAGGTACCCATCTCCCATAACCACACTTAATCTCCTGCCTGTCATGGCCATAGCCAGGGCAAGCAGACACACATAACCCTGCAGATCTTAGCCAAAATTCTAGATTGCAAGGGGAGGAGCCTAAAAGAAGCTTATAGACTGTAGGATTTAAACATAGAAGGGGCCAGAGAAATCATTGAGTCTCAATCCCTCATTCTACAGTGGAGGAAACTGAGTGAGGCCAAAGTCACCAAGCTATTTGGTGGCAGAGCTGGGATTTGAATCTGGGTCCCCAACCTGTATAGAGTGGAGAAGGCGCAAGGAGAGGAAGTCTGGACAGCATCTACCAAGGCCAAGCTGTTGGGACAGCCCAAGGGAGGGCACATGGAAGAGCTCAGCCCACATGGGCCAAGGCCTGATCTTGGGTAGTGGACCACAGCTGGATACACATGGGATGGGGGTGGGGGTGGAGAAGTATGCAGAGGTGGGCTGAGAGAGGCAGCTGCCAGTGGGCTCAGAAAACCTCTGTGTGCTGGCCTCTTTGGCCAGAGGTGGACAGTTTCAGCATAGGCTTCCAGCCTCCCTAACCCTGAGACATTGTCTGCTCAGTTGTTGTTGTTTTTTTGAGTTGTACACTTTCTCTCCTTCTTCACCAATAAAATCCTGTAGAAAAAGCCTTTGTCTCAGATGCGCTAAGAAACAAAAGGCAGGGTGGGGTTGGGGGTGGGGGTGGGGTGTCTGTTCAGAGGGTGGGCTTGGAACAGTCCCCCACTTAACACTGTAAGGTCTAGTCACAGCATTGCTCGGATTTTCAGTTTCCTCCTCTGTGCAATGATGACCAGAGACAGTGTCATATCCAAGACCTGGCATTCTGGGAAGCCATCAGGGCAGGCATCTGCTAGAAGCATGGACTTGGGAAAACCACTTCAACTCAGGCATACTCAGTTTTCTCTTCTCTAAAATAAAGGAGCTGGATAAATAAGGAGCCTATTGGCTCCTAGGATGTTCATCTCCATTTTACAGACAAGGAAACTGAGGCTGAGGAGGGTAAGTGATATATGTGCCTGAGGTTAATGAACCAGTTGAGGGGCTGCTGTCTGGACTCAAATCCATGTTTAGTTCACTTTCCATTATATCACACTGCTTGGGAGTTGGGTGGAGGAAGAAGACAGGTCTATAGACCAACAGCTACAGAGACAGAGACAGAGACAGAGACAGAGACAGAGACAGAGGCAGAAGCAGAGGTAGAGACAGAGAGGAAAGAGACAGACAGATACAGAGAGGAGAGGAGAAGAAAGAGAAAGTGAGAGAGAGAGAAGAGAGAGATGGAGAGAGAGAGGAAGAGAGAGAGAGGGAGGGAGGAAAGGAGAGAAAGAGAGAGAGAATGAATTTATTAAATGCCTACTATGTGCCAGTCAAGACGCAAAGAAAGGCAAAAGCTAGTCTATGCCCTTGAGCAACTCATACAAACCTGTCCTTTCCTAAAGGACCTGGTAGGAGAAGGGGGTGGAGGGTTAATTTGTTCAACTCACAGACCCAACAGAGAGAATTTTTTTTTTGTTGCTAGAATGGAAGGACGGCGTGTGGGCTTTGTGCAGGCTTTGAATTGGCTCCCTCACCTGGGAGTACAGCTTATTCTGCTGATCCTGAACCAGTTTTAAAGGTCACGCCAGGATCCATTGGAATTTCAGCCAGACGTCTTGACGCATGATAACAACACGTTTAAAAATTAATGGCAAAGTCTCTGATGTCGCACTTTGTGGGACACCTCCGGGGCCCCACGTGGCTGACAGAGAAGCTTTTCATGGAAATGGTTTGTTTTCTGTTCTCTGGAGAAAACCAGACTCTTGTCTCATACCATCTTCCCTTTGAAATGAAAACTATTCTTGTGGATCAGTGAGATTACTGCCTTTCTGAGGCCCTATGGTAGGGACACTCAGGCTAGCCACTGTGGGCACAAAGAGATGGCAATTTCCTCGGTATTTTATAAGGCAGTGGATGGGCCCCTGTGCTGGGAGTCGCAGGTTCACCTCTACAGGACCCTGAACAAGTCACTTCACCACCATGCCCTTCCCTTTCCAGCTCCCTACTGCATGTTTTCTTCCCCCTTTAGAATATAAGGGACTGTCTTTTTCTTTGCTTGTATTGTATGGCCAGCCCTTGGTGCAAGGCCTGGCAAACCCTAAGTATTTGATAAATGCCTACGGACTGAATGACTAACTTAGTCACACCATATGAGGAATGCTTGGAGGGAGTGGGAGTGTTTAGCCTGAGGAAGGAGAGGCAGCAGTGTATGGAGAGCCAGCCTCTGAGTCCTAGATGTGAGTCCTGCCTCTGACACATCCTAGCTGTATGATTCTGGGCAAGTCACTTAACTTCTTACTGCCCAGAAGTGCTCACTTGGGAATTTCCTCATGGAGAATCAATGAAATCCCGGGTCTGTTTTAGGTTTGCCTCTGTGTTTGAGGATTTGAAGGATGTCACATGGAAGAGATCAGTCTTGTTCTACTGAGCCCCAGAGGCCAGCTATATCAATGGGTACAAGTTACAAGGCAACAGATTTTTAGACGCCACTTAAGGAAGGATTTCCCAACCATGAGAGCAGTCCCCAATGGAAGGAGCTGCTTGCAGAAGCAGTAGGTTCTCTCTCCCTGAGAGTCTTCAAGCGAAGATTAGATGGCCTGGTCATAGGTGGAATTATTTTATATCTCTGTATTAGATTAGACAGCCATCTCTGAGATTCTGGCATTTTCTGATTTTCTCTGCTTGGTTCTTGAAGACAGAACTAGGTAAACTTTGAAAAGGGGGCAGATTTCCAACACTGAGAATCATGAGAAGTCCCATTTTCAGCACTTTGAGGGTACATGGTTTCCGTGATCATCTCCATTTAGACACCCCCTCCATTTCTATCACCAGCTCCCACTGCTCTAGGAGCCCATTTCCAGCTACCTGTTGGCTAGTCGCTCTCCTTGGATGGCCCACCAGCACAGCCAAGTAGATGGACATGTCTAAAATTGGGTTCCCCATTCCTCCCCACCCCTCCCTCCCTGCCTGCCCTTCTCCCTTCAGCAGTTCTGTCTGATGACGGCCCCCACTGTTCTCTTGGGCTCTCTCCTCTCTCTCATCTCATATATCCAATGAGTCACCAAGTTCTGTTGATCTCAGTGCTTTTCAAGTCTAACTCCTCCTTAACTCACCCAGGTTCTTGTCATCCTTCACCTGGAGTGCTGCAATTGTTTCCTTGCCTTCAGTCTGTCCTCTGCCCAGTCCATTCTCCACACCTCCACTGCCTTCAGCGACTCCCCCATTGCCTGGAGAGTCTGTGCTCTGGCATTCAATGCCCACCACGACCTGGTCCTAAGCCATCCCTCCAGCCTATGTCTTACTGCTTTCTTTCCCAAAGTTAGATTCCAGTCAAACCTTCTCTTTTCCATCTTTCTTTTCATTTTGCCCTCTCCTGCCTCTAATATTTGATCTTCCTTCCCTTGGTCCACGTTCATCATTACCCACTGCCCACAGGACCTGGGCCACAGAACCCAAGATCCCAGGCTTGTGAGGTTTCAATAGAGCTGGAAAGGACATGAGTCTTTCCATTGTGACTCTGAGGGGTCCCATGGAATAACACTGCCCATTCCCCTCCAGGAAGACCTGTGAGGAGGGGCCCTGAAGCCCACTTAGTGAGGACAGGGCTCTTTTGTGGACTGGATTTCACTGCCTCTGAACCTTGATCAGGTCAGGGTTGGGTTGCACAGCTTAAGACAAAATGCAGGGGTTCTGACAAGTCTAGAGCCTGTAGTGATCACCCCTTGAGGTTGAAGGCTGCTGCCTGGCTTCCTTTTACACTGCTGCTCTGAGTCCCTTCCCCCTCCTCCAATCTTCTCTTTTCCATCCTACCCAAAACTTGCTTTTTCCCCATTACCTCTCCCCTTTACATACACACTCACACATAGAGGCAGAACATGTGTTCTGATACCCATATAATCACAGATACTGGTATTTACACACACACACACACACACACACACACACACACACACACACCCCAAAGGGTAGGGTAGGGATCAGGCACTAATTACATTTTAATCACATTTCCCATAAACCCCCAGTTCCCCAGTGCCCGACCTGGTGCTTTGTATGGATAAATGAATACAGCCTCATAAACTCACATTTGCACATCCAAATGAATGGATCTGTTCATATCACACTCACAAAAACACAGATCACAGAGCATACACATAAATGTAATATACACATATATATACACACACACACACACAAAGACACATACACAGAGGTGGATTTGCATATACACAGACACACAGGCTTCCCAAGCCTGAATGAAACTGGGAACACATATTTGTGTAGACACGCACAACATAGACAACATAGAACAGACAACATGAATGCACTCACAAAGACATGCACATACACATGTACAACATACACACACACACTCAGGCACACATATTCCTTTTCCCTGGGCTGTCCTAGCTAGTTCAGAGGGAAGAATTAAGGAGGGAGTTGTTCAGGGAACAGAGGAGCCCAATTTTCCCAAAACAGAAGGAATGAGTGTACATAAAGGTGGATCATGAAGGAAAAGAATAGGTAAATGGAGCCAGAATGGGGAGAGCCTTGAATGGTAGGATCAAGAGGCAATGGGGAGCCACAGAAGGTTCTTAAAGCCTCTCCAGCTTGACAGGCCCCCATCCCAACTCCCACTTCTCTCCAAACTTTGCACTTGGCTCATTTATTAAAGGATTGTAGAATTTAACTTGATCATCCCCTCACTTCACAGGGTAGCAGCTCAGTGACCACGAAATGCAATCAAGGCACCCAAATCTTTGGGATTCACCATGAACTAACGGCTACCAATGGTTGCTGATGGCTGCTCTCCCTTCAAGGCGGGAGCTTCCCTACATAGCTGTTTTTATATTGCTCTCCTATTATAATGTGAGCTCCTCAAAGGTGTAGACTGTTAGCCTTTCTTTACGTCCTCAGCACATTGCACAGTGCCCAGCACATAGTAGGTGATTTATAAATGCTGGCTGACTTGACCAGAAAGGAGAGTTGGCACATGAGAAATTGCCTGTGCTCCCGCAGCTCCTCCTGGGAGGTGAGGGGGCCCAGTCCAGGCTCTGGGGCACAGAAGGTGCCTAGTAAGAGCTCACTGAGTATCCCTAAAAATAGATAACTCTCCAGGCATTAGCATCTCAGTTTCATTTGCTTCAGCCAGCTGGTGCCCTGATCTTTGCTGGGACAGTCAAGGAGCAACCCCAATGCCTGCAGGCCCTGTCCTGGGTGCTGAATATTTCTTCATGGCTAATAAGCACAAATATTCTTGAATACTTTCTTTCTTTCTTTCTTTCTTTCTTTCTTTCTTTCTTTCTTTCTTTCTTTCTTTCTTTCTTTCTTTTGGCCAGGAATATTTGCATTCCTTATCTCTTATTTTTTAGTCCTGTGATTTCACTTTGTGTGAAGAAACTCTTTCTACCATTTCAAGTCAGCATCTACTGGGCAACTTACAGCTTTGGGGAGATGCCTGAGGCATCAAAAGGGTAAATGCTTTGCCGGCTCATTCATTGTTTCTTGTCCATTAATGAAGCTGCTCATGAAGCCTTTTGCCAGCCAGTTGACCTCAGACTGGCTATGGCTTATGAGAGAAGAGCAGCATTTCCCCTGGATTGCGAGAGGCTGACAAGTGAAGATGGGGGTGCAGAGGGAGATGAGCTGCAGAGAGGGAGCTTGGGAGGGGGCGGTGAGAAGAGCCTTGGCTCCTGAGCCAGAAGACTTGGTTCAAATCCTTCCCCTGACCCTGGCCAAGTCACCCAACTGCTTGGCCTCAGTTTCCTTTGACATAAATAAGTTCTTAGCCTTGGGGTCCCTTTCAAGCTTTGATCCTCTGATTCTGGAACATGGTTTTCTAGGGACACCCTCAGACTTGGGTCTTGGGAGACATGGGTTTGGCTTCATCTCAGCCACTCTCTACTTTTCTATTCATCTGTAGACAAGTGGCATCACCTAGGATCATAGACCACCATCAAGCCCAACCTTGAACTTCTTACAGATCAGTCAATCAGTAAACATTTACTAGGCACCTACTATATACACCAAGCACAGGAGATACAAAGAGAAGCAAGAGACAGCCCCTGCCCAAGGAGAGCCCAAAGAGGATAAGTAACACACAGGAAGTATTTGACATGGGCCTGGAACCTGGATCTTCTCTGCTCCAGGCTCAGAACTCTAGCTGCTATTGCCCTACTCTGTTTCTGCTTCCTCCTTGGCCCAATGGGGAGCTGAGACCAGGTGACTTCTAGTGCCCCAGCCCTGACTATTCACAGGTCTCTAATGAATGAACTGATTGATTGACTCAACCACAAGCAGTGACATTTACCTTCTTTCTTGCAGAGGGCAGTGGCTGCACTCAAAAAGCCTGCATAATGTGCCTTCTTTTCTGATCTAGGGCCCCTGCAGTGGAATAATCTTGTAGCCAATTTCAATAGATTAGTCATTGAAATTCATTCTCCTAAAAATTGTCATTTAGGTGTCTAGACAAAATCAGTCTGATAAGCTTTCTTCCCCTCTCTCTCTTCCATCTCATCTAAAGAATCAGAAGCATTTCTAGCTTTTACATAATATTGTTTCTATGAACTCTGGCCTCTTTAGGTGAAAAAGCAGAAATTAATGAGCCACGAAGGAAACACTAATTTCCCAGCATTAAAGATGATGAATTATGCTAATGGATTAAGTAAGGCAAAATGAGAAATTCTACTATCAGAAAGGCTGTTTTAAGAGTAATGATTCCATATCGAACCTGCAGAAAATGCTCATTAAAATGAGGTGACTGTATGCAAAGGAATGAATGGTTGGATTAAATACCTCTGGGCTCCCTTAGAATCACACATTTTGAACTGGAAGGCCCTCTAAAGGTGGACTAGTTCAACCTTCTCCTTTAGATGAAGAGAGTAAGGCTTGACTTGCCTAGGATAACACAGGCAATTTGAACCCAGGTCCTCTGACTGCAGAACCAGCCATCTGTACTGCATAGACAGACACCAGATCTGTGGCTTATTGATACAGGGAGCTCAGTGGGCACCCTCTCTGCTGCTTAGCTAGTCTAAAGCCACAGCCATCTGGAGAAGATTCAGAGGCAAGCCTGGAACCCAGTCTTCCTGGCTTAGAAACCGCTTTTCTATCCATTAGTCAATACTGCCTCCAAATCTATGATCTTCTGATCTCTACTTGCATTGTAACCTGTGAACCCTCAAAAGTAGCTTGTGG
The DNA here is from genome assembly GCA_028646575.1 of Pseudocheirus occidentalis. NCBI lineage: Eukaryota > Metazoa > Chordata > Mammalia > Diprotodontia > Pseudocheiridae > Pseudocheirus > Pseudocheirus occidentalis. The sequence continues at coordinate 231,485,226 of CM053597.1, forward strand.
AGAGCATTAGCTCTGTGTGCCCAGCCCTTAGCATACTGCCTGGGACAAAGTAGGCACCTAATAAATGCTCATTAACTAAGTGGCGTTAACTACAAGTAATGATAGTGGCTTCACTCATAATTTCCCCTAGGGCACAGAACAGGTCTCTGAACACAAAAATGATTTATGTTTAATAAATGCTTCTTGCATTTATAACTCAAATTTCCCCTCAAATACTTATGGAAGAAAACACCAATAATCATAGTGGAGGGAGGTGCCACTAATTCTCCCATTTTGCAGATGAAGAAGCTGGCTCTGAGAGAATGTGGTTTTCCCAGGATCAGACAGTTAAAAGTTTGAGGTGAAATTTAAAGCATAAATTTAAATCCTGACTGCTGAATTTCTATCAATCCTAAAAAGCACAACTCTAATGTGCCTTTCTTTTCTGCTTTGGTTCCCTTATTAGTAGCAACCAATCCCCTTCAGCCTCAAATGTCACTTTAATTCACTTCATTGTGTGTGTCTGTTAATTCCCTTTCTAGACTGTAAGCTCCATGAGGACAAGATTGGGTTTTATCTAAACATTGTATCTCTTCCAGGGGCTACTAGCATGGTGTTTTTCACATAGTAGGCACTTTGATGGATGAATGAATAAGTGAAGGAATGGGTCCCCCCCTCACTAAGCCAAGATTAGATAATTACTTGTCCAGCATGCCATCCAGTAGAATCTTGTTTAAGGATGAGCCTCTGAGGTTCCATGATTCTACAAATGAAAATCATTGCTGCCTGTTCCCACGCCAGCTCAGAGAGTCCCTGATGTGGTGGAATGAGAGGAAAGGGAGCATCTCCGTCTCTGTGTGGTTTTGTGCACCCCAGAACTATCCTAGGCTCCCATTCATACAAAACTTGGACTGTCCCTGTGCCATCACTACACCATCTATGGGAACAGTCCAGCGATCCTTAGAGACAGGCAGAGGGGCAGCCACAATCTAGAGCCAATGCAGCTAGACTTGGGGAGGTAAGGCTGTAACTCAGTCAGCCACTCAGCAGCCTTGGGTGGGACTAGGCAATGGGCCGATCCAAGGGGGTGGCCAGATGGACTTCCTCAGAGCTCTTTTCACTTCCCCACTTCATAGAGATAAGGATGGGAGGTGTTTTATACTCCAGGGCATGCCTGCAGATCAAGATGGGTTGGGTTGAAACCATAGAACAAGTATTGACTATAAGGGTCTATTTCCTTGCAAATGGAGGACAGGTTTTTGGTTCCTGTTTTGTGACAGCAATGGTTGATGGATGTTATTTTCTTTCATCCCCAAGTGGGGAAGAGTAGTACAGGGATTGCGCCTGCTGGTACCTGACTGAATATATTCATCAGTTTGAGAAGGGCTCTGATTAGGTCCACTTGAGGCGGCCTCTACAGAGGTGTGATGTTCCCATCTTGCCAATCTTCCATCATGGGCCCGTTTGTCTTCCTGATCAACCCTGCTTCCCAATTAGGCCCCCATTAGGCCCCTTCTAGCAGGGCTTTCAAGCTGCCATGGAAATTGCCCACAGTGGATCTATTATCGGCATTTCTATCACAGTTTCCAATCTCAGGCTTGTTAAACCGATAGCCCACTTTATGCTTTTATTTTCTGGATCACTCACTCAACTTTTTGTGATCTCAGGGAGTTATCTGTTCTTTGATGGGATTTGCAATAGCTCTTTTTGGCTTCCTCTATCCTATGAGTTGCCTTCAAAAATTTGACTAGTTCTATCTGTCCTCAAATATCTACAGTATTGTCACAAGAAAGAGGAATTATCTGGCCCCAGAGGGTGGAACTCAAAATGATGGGTGAAAGTTATAAGGAGGAAGAGAATTCAACTTCCCAGGCAACCAGATGCCAGTGGATGAATCAATGGACTTGGAGTCAGGAGGAAGTGGGTTTAAATCTGGCTTCAGACACTCCCCATGTGACCCAGAGTGTGTCACTTTACCTCTCTCAGACTCAGGCTCCCAATTGTAAAATGGGGAGAATAAAAGCAACAGTTTCTTGGGGTTGTTGTCAGGATCCAGTGATAAGACAGTCAAAAACCTTAAAGCGCTATAAGAAATGCTAAGGAAAAAAATCCGAGCAAGGAAGAACTTCCTATGTGTCAGCACTGTCCTAAAACAGGATGGGCTCCTTTGTTGGTTGTTGACAGCTCTGATTCCAACAAGGCAGCCTAGTCCATTTGGGAGGGGGGGGAAGAGTTGGGTAGACACTGGGACACTGGTAGATCCCAGGGGAGGCTGGAGGGCTGGGATGTGGTGGAGAGGATTCCTGTTGAATTATGGCTCAGATTAGAAGATTTCTGGGTTCCTTCCAGTTGTGAGTGGGCGATAGAATGGAGGAATGCACCCTGGGTCAGGAAATCTATTAGACCCTGTGTTCAAAAATACCCAAGAGAGCTAATCTCTGCACTCGAGGCGCATACATTCTACTAGGAATACAAGAAGACGGCGGTCAGGGAAGAGTGTTTGTTCTGGGAAGTTACAGGGATAGAGAGCAGGTCCACTCTCTTCTCAGGGGCAACAGTACTGTTGATTACTGATCCCAGAGGGGGAAGGAGAGGGTACATGGATGGCCTGGAGGTGAAGGGATAAAGCATAGCTGGGGTCTGGGGCCAGGGAGATAGAATGGGCTATGGGAGTTTGTGCTCATGGTCTTAAGTAGGCTACAACCCGTTACTGATGATCACTGCATGCAAGAAGGGACTTCAGGAACATTTAGCAGAATGGAAGAAGTGGGCTGGTCACGTGGCAAGAGTTAGAGTCGGCAGATGGATGGCCCAAGAGCTCCTGCCATTTGTGCCCCAGAGATAGGAGGATGAGAGGATCCTGGGATTCTGCCTTGTACATTTTGGATGGATTCTCTATGGAAGGACAAGAACACACAGACTGAGAGAGCGGGTGGAGGGGAGGGAGGGTCTGCTGACTGGATCTCTTTGAGACCTTCCTTGAGTCTCTTCTCTGCCCCACTCCCCGCTCCAGCTGGTCATGAGATGACAGTTTTCTTCCTTGATTCACATAGTCCCCTTCACTTAGTGGCTGTTCTCTTCATTCCACAAGCCCCCAGTATCTCCTCTACATCCCTCAGAAGTTCTCCTCGCCTCCTACCTAATCAAAAAAATAGAGGTCATCTTTTCGAAACTGCCTCTTCTCCTCTCTTCTGTACCTTGAAAGCCCCCCACCCCTTTAGCCAATCTCTCCTCCTATATCCGTCTCTGAGAAATAATGATAATAATGTCTAGCATTTATACAACACTCTGTGTGCAAGCACTTTATGAATATTATCTCATTTAGTCCACACAATGATCCTGGGGAGTAGCTATTTTTCATCTTCATTTTACAGATGAGAAAACTGAGGCATGCATAGGTAGTGACTTGCCTAGGGTCAGACACCGATTAATAGCTGTCTATTTGAGGCAGCTAGGTAGTACAGTCGATAGATTGCTAGACCCAGATCAAGGAAGACCTGAATTCAAATCCTGCTTCAGACACTTACTAGCAGTAAGACCCTGACCAAGTCACTTAACCTCTGTCTGCCTCCATCTCATCAACAATAGCACTTACCTCGCAGGGTTGTTATGAGAATCAAGTGAGATAATATTTGTAAAGTTCTTGACAATCTTAAAGTGTTAGTATGTTAGTAGTAGTAAGTGTCTGAGGTGGGATTTGAACTCAGGTCTTTCTAACTCCAGGTCCAGCACTCTATCTACTGTGCTTCAAAAGGAAGAGTTGGCCCTTCTTGCCAAGGCCAGCCCCTCTACTTGTGGCCCCCCATCTTCTCTAGTAATTTGTTCTCTCTCTCTCTCTCTCTCTCTCTCTCTCTCTCTCCCTTTCTCTCTCTCTCTCTCTCTCTCTCTCTCTCTCTCTCTCTCTCTCTCTCTCTCCCTTTCTCTCTCTCTCTCTCTGTCTCCCTTCCCCCCAGGAGTGCCTGGAATGCACTCCCTCCTCATCTCCACCAAGGATAGCATCCTTTGTTTGTTATGTCCCTCTGGCAGCTCTCTTGAAGGCAGGTAATGTATCTCTAGTGTTAGCGCAGTGCCTCATACATATTAGGTGCTAATAAAATGCTTGATGACTCTGTTGATTTGAATATAGTGCCATCTGGAGAATTTTGATATAAAAAAGATGGTGACGGGATTTGCAGCAATTAGCGGTTTGAGATTGTGAGAACAGTGCTGTTTCCCATGCAGAGGATTTCATGTGATTTTTTTTTGGCAGAAGTGTGGATATTAGCTATGCAATTTGGAAGGGAATGGGATTTGATATAATTGCACTCAAACCTGAATTCTTTCTTTCCCACTGTATGCTGAATGCTTTTTTTCTCTCTATATATCCCCAATTCTTATCTTTGGATGGGGGAAAAAAAGATACAGTATATTCTAGAGGCAAGTGAATTTCAGGAGTAAATGGGTGTTGCCTAAATAAAAATGACCCACCCATAAGCTGTTCCACCCTGGGCACAATGGCATGTTGGCAATAGGACAGGGCCTGACGTGAGAATATGTTAACGGGAACTGGAATAGTTGCCCTCACCACAGAATCAACCCTTAGACAGAGGCATCATCATTCCATGAGAATGTGAGCTCCTTGAAGACAGCCACCGCTTGGGCCCTGAATACAGTGCCCAGACTGAGCATTATGAAATATCCATTCTGCAGATCAGAATCAAGGTCAGGCCCCTTGATTTCTAATCATGCTCAGTGACCTTGGGCAAGTCCCTTCCTCTGTGAAAAACCAAGGCAGGAGGAAGATCTCCAAGGTTCCTTCCACCTCTGATATTTTATAATTCTGGGCTCAAAGAAGAAGGAAAACTAATAGGAGAAAAGGGCAGCTCCCTCTTACTCCCCACTTCAAATTACCAGGGCAGTCTGTGTCCACAACTTAGGAGAGGATGGCTCTCTAACCACTGGACAACACCACCTTGGGGAGGTAATGAGAAATAAATTTCAGTTCCTTCCCTCAAGGAGCTTACACGTGACTTAGGAGGGAGGTGGATACAATAGTTATGGAAGGGAAGGGAGGGTGTAGACAAAACGTTAGAAGGAAATTTGAAGAAATTAAAATTGTTTTCTGTTTAGGGAATCAGAAAAGGCTTCAGGGAGAAGTTGGTATCTGAGCTGGGCTTTGAAGAAAAGGTCCTTGATGGGCAGAGATGATTAAGATGTGAGAAGACCAGACAGAGGAACCCTGCGTTCTAGTCCCAGGTCTGCCTCCCACTTGCTGCGTGAACTTGAACAAGTTGCTTGTTTAAGATTTGTGGCCTTCTCTGTGTCATCATCTCTCTAATAGGAATTATTCATTCTGCAATCATTTGTCAGGTTCCTATTATCTGCAGGGGCTCGTGCGTGTGCATGCGTGCGTGCATGTGTGTGTGTGTGTGTGTGAGACCACCTGTACACTCAAACTGGGAGAAGACGTATCCAAAGATACTAAGATGGAGGCCCTGACCTCAAGGAGTTTACCCTCTGGTTGGGAGAGCACCCATGAAACAATAGATGATCATGTGATAGGAGAGGTGTGGTCTTGTTCTTCTTGTCATTCAGTTGTTTACCGTTGTGATCTCATTTTGGGTTTCCTTGGCAAAGACACTGGAGTGCTTTGCCATTTCCTTCTCCCGCTCATTTTGCAGATGAGGAAACTGAGGCAAATAGGGTAAAGTGACTTGCTCAGGGTCACTCAGCTAGTAACTGTCTGAGGCCAGATTTGAACTCAGGAAGATGAGTCTTCCTGACTTCAGGAGGTCTGGTATGCCTTGGGGTTCTATCCCTCCCACTGCCCTGAGATATGGTTGGATGATATAAAATAGATTTAAGGTTATAACCGAACCCCAAGCTTAAGATGAGTTGGTCCAGGGAAGGCCAGCAGTTTAAAAAGTGAATGTGATTTCAGGGTTCATTGACAGAAGTACAGCGTCCCAAATTGGGGGGAAGGTAAGAATTCCATTGAACTCTAGCCTATTCAAATCACATCTAGAGGAAGTACTGGATTCAGTTCTGGATGCCATATTTTAGGGAGAATGTTGACAAACGAACATATTCCAAGATGGCAGTGGCCAGGATGGGAAGAATTGCAGCTATGCCATACAATGATACATGGTAGTAACTGTAAGTGTTTACATATGCTAATAGATGTAAAATGCTTTACAGATCTTAAATCCCTCTATTCATGTCACTTATTACAATAATACATATTCATATAGCACTTGAAGGCTTACATGTCACTCTTTTAGAGAGAAGGAAGGAGGCCTGAACATAGAGCCTCAGGAAACATTCATACTTCGCAAATTCCATCACGCGCTGCAGGGTGGTCAGAAAGGATGAAGACAGAAAAAAACCATTGGCTTTGGCCGTTAGGAGGTGTCTGGAGACCTTGAAGAGAATGCTCCTCAGACACTTGGCACATAGTTAGTATTTAATAAATGGAGAACAAAGGCAGTCGCTTTCGACTCAGATCTTTCCTCTTCCTCTTTCCCTCCATCCTGTCTCCCCCAAGGTCACCCAGCTAAAATGTGATCAGTGAAAATTTAAGTCTGGAAAGTCATGTTTGTATCTGCATATACAAATATACTCTCCCTTTACACAGATGTAGTTATAGATATCAGTACAGGCGCATGCACATATAGACCATTGCTAAAAACCAATATCCATGAAAATTCTGCAAATCAGAAAACTCACGACGTTCCTACCTACTGTTTGGAGCAATACTTTTGGTAATTTAACTGAGCAGTGATATCTTTAGAAACTGTTAGTGTCTCAAAACATTATTTGTTTAACTTACCAAGTGGATGAATTGTTACAGTCCTATTTTGCTAGTGATGTTTTTACACTCGTGGATTTGCTAAGATCTTTTAATAAGCTCAAATTTAAATAAGTCTCAGAGGCTGTACCCTGTGGCAGAAGAAAAGGCCCCTCCATGCCTGGAGCAGACAAGTGGAACCCTGCCTGTCCGCAGGTCGGGGCTCTCCATTAGCGATGATACAACACATTATAGAGATACAATAGGAATTCAGGGAACCAGAGCTGACCTGCAGTATAATCAACTACACAAACCACATTGCAATGTTTCAGATTGGGGCTTTTTTCCTCTCTTCCACTAGCTATGACTGCCTGCAGCCACCATTTTACAATAATTACCATATCACTGAAAACTTTTGGCACCCTGAGTGAGAAAACAGAATTCAAAATAACCAAACAAAATCATCTTGAAAATGCAGTGCCTTCTGAGCCAATTTGCTCTTTTCCTAAGTCTGCCTGCTGATAAAAGATTGGGAATATTTTCTGGTATAGCAGTAATGTGTTCGGCCTCCTCAAATCACTAAGAACCTGGAATAAAGAAAAGCTTCCCTTCCACATACTGAAACTCTCTCATCACATTCCAGAATGCTGCTATTAAAAATTAGGTAAGACCCGGCAGAAAAGTTACAGCCAAACCAACCTACGTTTTACTTGATTAATTCAACAGTCTCTTCTCAATCTTCTTTTGATAAAATGAAAATGTTCAAAAGTGCTACAGCTAAAAGAAAAAGAAAAAGCCTAGCCAGGGGCAGCCCAGTCAAATTGAAAGCAATTGGTGAGAAGATATGTCACCAAAGCCTCCACTGGTCTGTTTTTCAAATCTATTTAACCAATTTCTTAGCTAAGTGGATTATGGGAAACCTGGAATCCTACTAATCTACCTTACTTCGGTTTCAGAACAATCCCTTTATTTGCTGCTAGGCCTCTTTCTTTGGCCAACCATTGGCACCTCAGCATTCTGATGTCTTCTACCATCGCCTGAAGGCTCAAAACGAAACTGTACTTTTCTGATCTATCAGTTTCCTGGAATCTTTGTCAGTGACATGCTCTGTAAGAGCAAGGAAATCAGGTAAGAGAAAATGCATTTCCAAAAACAGGCCTATTCTGAAGAAGGCAGCTCTTAGTGCCAAGGAGAAATACAACTATTCTGAAGAAATACCGTCTAATGAAGTTTTTTTTTCCTTTCACAAAAAGACCTCAGATTGAATCAGGCAGGATACAGTCCCCTCTTCAGCTCATCAAGCCAGGCTTATCCTTTTTTTATAGAGGTGGCTAAATGAAAACCCAAAGGAGGATTTCTGTTAATTATGTTAATTAACCAATTGAAGTATATGGGCTATGTAAAACCTACTTGGAACTTGAAGTAATACGTTGGGGGCAATTTCCCAGAGGGCCTAATTTTTGCCCACTTGATCACAAGCTCCTGGTTACCTGATACTTTGCTTCTAGGAACTGGAAGTAGTTTGGGACCACAGTGGAGGGACCAGGAAAGTGAATGACTTCAAAGGGCATCTTCCCCTCTCCCCATTCTTGCCAATAAATATCCACATTTTTTAAGGGAGCTCTTGATGGTACCAAGCTAGTACGGTCTCCTATCCCCTAAATTATCCGTGTTTTTGAAGGTCCCTTCCCCAGGTTCATTAAGAAATTCTGCAGAATCCTATGCCATTCAAAACTCTGTTCCCTTTGTTCCTGTGAAAATGTCTTTTTGGGGGTGGGGAGTAGAGCAGTGTGTCCTCAGGGGTCTTAGTTTAATTAACCTAGAATTCATTGTATTACACTGGCTATTTTAAAATAAGAACCACAGATATGAACACTATACTTCACTCCCTCCCTCATTCATTCATTCATTCATTCATTCATTCATTCATTCAACAACCATTCTTTTGAGAGCCTGCTATGTGCTTAGCACTATACCTGAGGGATTAAAAAAAGGAGTACTAATTATAATGAGCCACCAAAGGCAATCTATCTGTGCATATGCCACAGTGGAGAGGCAACATGGGCATGGCAGAGAGAGAGCTGGCCTCGGAGTTAGGAAGACCTGGGTTTGAGGCCTCTGACACATGTATGACTCTGGCCAAATGAGCTGACCTCACATAGCATCCCAAATTATTAAGACAATAACTTATGGAAGAGTTGTCAATCTGCAACAGAACAGGGAGTTTCCACAATGATATGAAATCACAGGTCCGTAACTGACAATAATTGTTATTCTGATTAATCCTGCAATGAGAGACTTACCTAAAAACCAAAAACTTTCAAGTTTGACTAACTTAAATAAGAAGGTTTGAAATAATTTGAAATAGCCACCAACGTAAGGCTAGTAAATCAGATAAATAATAGAGAATGGGGATTTCATTTATTGTACCTTCCTGGACTGGTTCATTAAGTAAATTTTGACAAGCTGTTGGAAAGTTGTTTTTTAATTTATAGGCATCTCTTGACTATTTAAACGCAATGTGATAAAAAAAATAACTCAGATACATGAAACTGAAATGCTATTGAAAACCCCAATTCAGTCCTCAGCTTAACCTTCTTAACCATCCAAGCTCTTAAGGAGCCTGCCATTCCCAGATCTCTTAAACCTAGTGGCCAGGCTTAGAAAGTAGCAAAAGCCCAGAAGCCTAGCAGGGGGCCAGGATAATCACCAAACTGTCATTTCAACTTCGAATCTCGAATCTTGTCTCTGAAAGACCAGCCTAGTCTACCAAGAAAAGACAAAAAAGATAAAGACAACCAACTTATTTCCCCTAACAAAAGAAGAAATGAGCCAGCAAATGTTTGGAGTTATATTTTAATTTAAATGAACAATAAAAAGCTGTAATTGACAGCTACTTAGGGGGCTATAGGGGCATATACGGGCCTCATTTCTATTTAATTAAAAGCTGACCATGACACCAAAGAGAGGGAAGCCATTAAGGCTGGGTTTGTGGTTTGCAGACTCAATGACAGCAATGAATTTAACTGTCCAGGTAGACCAAACTCCTCCTACCTCAAGGCTAAGGTATATTTACAAAGGGACTTTATAGAACTGAATACTAATGGGCTCGTGCTGCCCTTGTTTATGAACTGGAGAAGAGAGGGATCCAGCTGGGAGAGAAGGCTTTTACTATAGCTTTATTCTTTCTGAATAGCACATCAAAGCTAAAATTCCGGTGGGTTTACAATGTGCTTGTACCTGGAACCTGAAAATGTGTGTCAAACTGAACATCTTTTCTCTTCCTTAAAAAAGACACACACACCCCCTCCTACAACCCAAATTTACTTAATGATTGGAGAAACATCTGCTAATAAATTTAAAAGAAAAAGACAAATGGCCACACTAATCCTGCAGTTGGGACAAGAAAACCAGGAAATGTCAACTCTAGCATCTTGGGGGAGGAGGAGTCAGGAAGGCACTGCCGCTGTCTTCTGGAAGGTCAGAACTGACTTGGGCCATGCCGTCTGTGGGAGTGTAAGCTCGGGCAGGAGAGGCTTGCTGACGATTCCCAGCCTCCATGCTCACCAAGTGGTTGTTGACAATGCGGAGTTCTTGGACCACGGCAGTCAGATCACCATGCAATCTCCTAATAGCGTTTTTGATCTCTACTAATTCTGCCATGAGGGCTGTGTTGGTACCAGTCGCCTCAGGTTGCTCTTTGCTTGCTAGGGAAGTAGGATCTGACTCTGAGGTCAGACACTGCATATTCTGAATGGGGAAAGTGATCCAGTTGCCCCTCACAGCATTAAGAGTTCGATGGTCTGCAGAATTGGAATTATCAGGGAGGATGTCTAACAGGTTGATGGTGTCAATATCATCTTCATCTGAAGAGGTTGGGCAAGGGACAAAGGGGTGGTTAACCCTGACCTGCATCTCTTTGAAGAGCACAGAGGAGGAAGAAGGCCCATAGGATGAAGGCCTGAGGGAAGATCCACCAGAAGGTAGACCTAAAGAAAGAATGTTTTCTGGAGTGGCTAAGTCAGCAGATGACATGGAGAAGGCAGAAAAAGATGAGGATGTTCCTTCAGAGATGGTTGAATCTAAAATAGATGTAAAATAAGAGAAAGGTCATGTAATATCCAAATGAGATTAACAATTCAAATAATTTTCACAAAGAAGTGAACCATATTAAATTTAAGGTTTTAAATATGCACAGTTAACCCAAATCCATCGAAAGCAGGGCTTGAGAACTCCTAGAGTATGAAACATCTGTAACACCAACAAAATTATGCTAGAATATCATGAAGGAACCTCAATGCTGCAAAGGCCTTCCTCAGACATCTCTTCTCACCTTGACCTGACCTGGAATTCCATCCACAGCCTCCTAGAAAAATGCAAGGGCCAGGAGGCAGCCAACTCTGCTGCCCTTTGAGGCTGCCCTTTCCACTCCAGGACATTTCAAATGATACAGAAGTTTTTCCTTTCAGCAAGCCACAACCGCCCACTGACTTTAGCTCTCCCCTCCAGGGTCAAGCAGAAAGAGCCTAATTGCTTTCCATAGACCGACCCTTAAAATACTTGAACGTGCCCTACACACTATCACATCCCCCTGAATTACTCTTCTCCAGACCGAAAAGCCTCTGTTCTTTCAAATGGTCCTCTCATAGCACAGCCTCCATCCTGGTCTAACAGAATGTTTTATTTTACTCTCTGAAACAGCCCACAGCACAAAATATTCTTTTTTCCTTATATACTCCTTTACTGTACGCATATGGCTGTTCATTCAAAAAACGAACAGATACCCATTAGGTACAGAGGAAGACTGGCATAGCAGCCAGAGTGGGCCTACTACCCATCCTGGCCATCACAATCTCTCAGAGTCCCCAGGGAGCTCCCTAAGGTGGTAAGTTGCAGAGAAGGGGACAACCTATAACGTGGAGGGAATTCCTTTGAACAAAGAAATCCCAGGTGCAGTCCCTATCATGTGCAGAATGTTGTGCTAGTAGAGGTACAAGATCATGACCAGGTGCCAGCCTTTGTATAACTTAGGGTGGGGCAGGGAGGAGCTGGGGGGGGGCACTTAGCGGAATCTGATGCCTCTAGAGATGGGATAAGGGAAGGCCACAGTGGCCTTGGAGCTGGGCCTAAGGGCTTTCAGTAAGAAGAAGGTAATGGAGGGAATGAGGCATTCTAAGTATGAGAAAAGAAAGGCAAACAAAGGCTGGAAGGTGTAGGCAAAAATTCTTTGTCAGTGACATGCTCTGTAAGAGCCAGGAAACCAGGTGAGAGAAAATTCATTTCCAAAAACAGGCCTATCCTGAAGTAGGCAGCCCTTAGTGCCAAGGAGAAATACAACTATTCTCCTGAAGAAATACTGTCTAATGAAGTTTTTTTCTTCCAGCCCTTTCTCTCTGCTTGGTCACATTGCCCCTTTAGTTCCCAAAGTCACACAGCTCATTAGTGTGTGGAAAGACCATGAGTGGTCCAGGTTGGCTGGGGCAAAAAAACCACATGGATGGAAATGGTCTATGTGCAGGGCTGTCACATGAAGCAGGCCAAGAAGTCTGGATTTATTTAGCAGTGTAAAAAACAGAAAAGTGAATGAACTAGGAGCTCTTGAGGTTTATTCATTCTGAAAGTTAACTATTGTAAAATGGCATTTAATGTAAGAAAACTCATGAACTTAAGAGAGAGAACCCATCTTTGTCCAAAGATCACCATGTGAAAAATTAGCCACTAACTAATAATGAGAAATGTACATTTTTCCCCTGAGGAACAAATGCAGTGTGGCTCCTAACACACTAAGACTGCCGGCCGATATGTTTGACCCCATATGTGCACTTATTTCTGGGAGACACCAGGAACAGTACAAGAAAAACTGACACATCACCAAAATAACATGTAATTAAGTCTATGGAAGGACCCCAAAGGCCCCACTCCAACACCCCATCTTGGCTCAGAGGTGTCCCCAGGACCTCCAGGGACCCTGCCCAGGGAGCCCAAGTTCCAGGAGGTGCTTTCAGCTGAAAAGATTTTGAACCTGGTCCCAACACAGACGGTGCCTGTTGTCCAAAGATTAGCCTGGATACGCAGAAGGATGTTCATTGCCAGTGGGCTGGCCACCAGGAGAAAATGAATTCTTTGGCTATGACAAGCCATGAAGCAAAGAGAAATACAATGGAGTTCTCAGACCCATGTAGTCCTATTCTGCCTCTGCACTCATGGTATCAAGAGTGGTGAAAAGCGGGGAGAGGAAACTAAAGAACCCAGGTTTTCAGAGTGACAGCACATTAACTGCAGGTGGTAAATCGGTTGGCATCCCACCAGAAACATATTAGTATTGACCTTTCTTGCCATAAACAAGGAAAATGTAGCTAAATGGAAGGCTGTCTGTCAGATTCTCTTTGGAGAAGCAACTAATGAAGCTAGCAAAGCTGGTTTTCTCCAGTGTTTTAACTAGTATTACAGTTACTTATCCACATACCTTATTTCCCTCCTATGACTGCAAACCCCTCAAGGGCAGACTGCATTATTTTTCATCCTTGTATATTTAGTGCCTCAAACAATACCTACCATGTAGCAGATGATTTTTACTTTTTTTTTGGTTTGTGTTGAATTTCAAGCATTGGGGGAGAAAAATCCTAAATAGGAATGATAAAAGAAGGAGAGGGAACATGTGAGGTGACCTAGCAACGAAAACAGGCGGGTGGATGGCCTTGAAGGTTAATGTTTGAGTTAAATACAAATAACAATCAGTGGAGTCTTTTTAGAAGTGAAATGGTCACAATAGTGGGCTAATATGCTTCCAGGAGAAGTTCTGGTATTTACTAGAGATGAGATCCGCTAGAAAGAGAAGAGTTAGTAGAGAACAGGTTGCAACAATCGAAACATGAGGTGATAAAAACACGGATAAGAACTTGGTGGGAATATCGGTTTTAAAGAATCACACATTTAGAGCCAGAAAAAACCATAGGAATCTCTAGTCCAGCCCCCTACATTGTACAGGAAACTGAGACCCCAAGGGGTTGGGGTGATGTTGCCAAGGTCACATACGCAGTAAGTAGCAAAGCCAGGATTCAGACTCTGACTTTAGGTCTGGCATTGTTTTCTCTGTATTATCAGAGACACAAGTCCTGGCAAAGACAGAGAGAGGCTATTGGGCAAAGGTAAACTTTGGTACCTGCTTCCATCCATCTTCTACGTGCCCACCCAGAGGGCAGGACCTGTTTTTCTCTCATTTGTATCTCCAGAGCTCAGCACAGAGCCTGGCACATGAGGGGCTCCATAAATGCTTACAGGCTGGCAAAGTGGATAAAGAGTTGGCCTGGCAGCCAAGGAGACTTACCAGTCTCACCCCTGACATGTGCTAACTATGTGACATGGGCAACTTCCCAGACTTCTCCACATTCTAGGCAACTCTTTACAGCTGTAAGTCCCCAAGAAGGGGCTGACCTAAATTCATAAAGGGAGTTTCATAAACCAGTGAAGTCATGGGTCCAATCTCTATCCCTACTACAGAAGCAGGAGAATGTGTTTCTTTTTGGACAGAATGATATCATGCCAATTGGGCTGAAAGAAGACCATCAGAGTAAACTCAATAAATACATATCATTGGCTACTGCAGTCAATGATGCTATGGTTGTTTTATCCATGGATGTTCACGGTATGACCTAAAGACCGGCATTTATTTGTCTTTCAATACTTCAAACTTCCAACAACCATACCTACTGGCTTTGGGTAGAACTGGGCTTGGAAAGTGTCCCTGTTGGCCTTCTGCATCTTTACCCTCTCTCTGATAGCTGCCCCTCCATTGGCCGCTGGCGCCAGACACTGCACAACCATGCCGGTTACTTCATACGGCCATTCGGTGGGTCCTTCCCCTTCCAGCTTCTTCCCCTTCTCAGCCTCCTCCCTGGCAGCCATGGCTCCGACATCCACTGCCATCCATCTCCCTGCCCCTCCGGGCCTCTGCCCAGCCCAGCTCTTGTAAAGCCTGTATGACAACATCCGGACTGTGGGGGATGGACCTCTGTCCATTTGGAGTTAGAAAACATTTGTAGAGGATGCTGATAAAACTGTTCTGGAGGGCAGATGTGTCATCTCTGTTCCAAGTCTCACTGTCATAAAGGTTGGGTAAGTTAAGCATCATGCTACAATTGTTCATTTAAAATCCCAGTACTGTGTAAAGTACTGTGTTGCAGAAATGTAACTGTAAATGACTTTCCAGAAATGGGAATTGACTCCAAATTTATGTTTAAAACTCCCACTAGTTCTAAATTCAATTCATGATTTATCTGAAGGCAGAAGGTCTCTTCATCAGCTGAACAGTGTTAGAATTCTTCACTGTACAAAGGACAGATCTTCATTCTTCAATCTATCTATCTGTTCAGTCTTTCTGCTGACACACAATAACTTTCGTGTCAAGAAGTTATATACATGGGATTTAAATCTCCTGATGTTTGCTGCGAATGGAAAATATCCCATCTGAAAATCCAAATTTGTCTGCCCATTTGTCATCCTAGTATTGAGTATATTGTATAGGAAAGAAATACAGTGCAGACTATCCTTTAGGCCAGTACTGAGGAAATCTGATCATTGATGATAGGAGATGTATCAAAATCAGTTCAGGTCAGGGAGGTAGAATGGGAAGAACCCTGGATTCAGCTCCAAAGTGCTAGGAGTTCAAATTCTGGTTTTGCTTCTATGTGACTTTGGGCAAATGGCTTCTCTCTGGGCCTTGGTTTCCTACTCTAAGGTCATTTCCAGATCCAAAGTCTATAATCCTACTAACCTGCCTATAAAATGTGATTTAGGGCTTACTGGATTTGAAAATTCACACTAGCTCATGCTTGAAGAGACCAGGCAGGAACTAGCAACATCTCTGAGGTGAGCCCCCCTGGGGGACTTCCCTGGGGGGCACAATGGATGGCTCCCCCTGGAGCTCCCCACAGGTCTTCTAAACCAGACTGACCAGGAGACGCTCGGTGAGCTGGATGATTGTTGGCTCAACTATTTTCTGTCATTTCTTCACATTTTCTTTAGGGGAATTGTTCATTGTTCCAACTCTGGTGACTTTTGTATAAAAAAGGAGCAACGGCATGATTAATTAATAGCTCCTTTTTTGTGCCTTGTTCAGTTTCTTTCACAAGCCAAAGGTGAGGGGAAGAATGGATTTAGAGAACGGCCATCCCTGCCAGCTAAAATATCCTGAGCACAAAATGAGGCCAATAAGACAGGAACAAAGGGAAGGGTCAAGGAGAATTTTTGCCAGGATCCATCAAGAGCAGCAGAAACACTAATGGATTTTTTTCCCTCAAAGCTGATTAGAGAACAAATTCCCAGGACAGTTTAATCAACTTTAAATGTAACTTTATCTTGCAAGAACATTACACAAGTCCTCAAGGCAGCTTCTAAGACTTCACTAACTCTTTTGTCTTCTTCCTTTTCAATTTGGGGGGTGAGTTATCATAGGCCTGAAAGCAGTATGAAGCACCAGTAAGTAACTGGAAATCAAAACCTGAGAGCAGGAGGAGGGGATTACTTCCGGAACACAGTTATTAAATACCTATACAGGATTACTGCAACCCAGCTGAGGTCATCCCATTCAGGAAAAATACCAAGAAACTGAACGAGACACACAAAGGAGCTATTTCATGCCATTTCCCCCTTTTTCCCCTAAAGGAGCTACCCTAGAAGACCACCTTCTAATTTGAGACCCACCAAATAGGGGTGAATGAGGATTTGTTTATTGCATTGGCAGAGTTCACAGTGCCACACACAGAATTTTTGTACAGTGAACGCTGAATGCAGATGAAAACAGGAATTGGAATCAAATAATGGAGGCATAGAAAGGAGATTGGGAGAGATGGAGAAAACTGAAAACAGACAGGTAGAAGAAGAGAAAGTAAGCAAAGGCCAATATGCAAAACAGGGCAAAGAGTCTAAGTCTTTCCTATTCCAGGTCAAATGGGAATTCAGAATAAGTGAGGGGAGAGATAATGACCAAATATTTTTAGAATGTCTCATGGTAATCAATCCAGGGATGTGATGAATCTCAATTTCCTTCTCTTTCTGTTCTCCTTGTGGGGGCAAAGGGTATGGATATTTTAAAATTTAAAATTGTTATGATTTCTCACCAGCTGGAGTCTCTAGGCTTTTACCAAGAACTCATGTGTTTGGGGGGGGGGCAGAGCCAAGATGGCGGAGTAGAAGCAGCAAAGCACCGCAGCTCCCACACAAACACCCTAAAAACTCATAAAGTGGGACTCTAAACAGATTTTCAAGCTCCAAAACTCTCCAAAAGACAGAAAGCACATCTGTTGCTACAGGCAGCTCAGCAGGTGGGGCTCTTCGCAGCAGTCTGGGAGCCATGGCTGAAACCCCGTCCACCTCAGGCCCCAGGGCATCTGGCGGGGAGCCGCGTCTATAAGAGAACAGATTGGCTGCACTGGAGGCACAGTTACCACATTTATCAGGCCAGAAGAAAAAAAGGGTAAGAGAAAGGTCAGTGGATTTTGCTAACTCGGGAGGAGAAAAGCGGGTCCGGCCAAACTGCTCCCAGGGCAAAGAAGCAGTGAGAGGCGGCTGTGGCAGCAGGAACGGCTGAAAGCAGCAGCAGCCTCCACTGGGCTGCTTC
>CM053597.1:231503088-231518101 GCA_028646575.1 Pseudocheirus occidentalis
GTTGGAGGAGGACATAAAAGGGAACAGATTGTAGGAGGGGCCTTACAGTGGGATCAATGTTCTGGGCTGGGGGGTAGGGGCAAGAAGGGAGAAAATTTGTAAATCAAAACCTTGTGGGAATGAATGATGTAACCAAGAAAATAAATTAAAATTAAAAAAAAACTCATGTGCTTTTCAAGAAGTGATTGAAAAGACATTATCAAGGATATGCATGAGTGAGAAAGGAGATGAGCTGGGCTAGTCACATTGTGAAAAGGAGAGAACAGATGCTCAGCCCAAGCAGCACGTGGGTATCTCCAAAACATGAAAAGAACCATTGGGTAGGGCCTTTATGAAGAGTTAATGGATGAGAATGGCAGAGGATGAGAGAACCCCATGGGGCTGCAATCTGCACTGGCAGAGGGAGTGGTTCCCATACTGATGAAATCATCAATCTGTCCAAGATCTTTCTTTGCACTTATGTAGCTGGAGGGGAGATGAGGCTGGTACATGTACAAACATCATCAACTTGCTAAGATGGCATCTCCTCACAGAGGATGCTAGGGAGCTGCTTCAGAGAGAATCATGACATCCTGGAAGAGACTGTTGGCTAACCAAATTCTAAAGGTGACAAAGCTTGAGGGTCATGACCCATTTGCACAGTCCAGAAAACTGGACTATGGATACCTTCTCAGAAGACTATTTTTAAATGCATAAAACACTTAAGATTACAATGGAAACCAAAGGATATGAAACTAAGGATGTCATTTTCCCTCATCCAAGTTCATGGACCCTGTCAAACTCCCTGCTCTAGAAGTATAAATTCCAACCAAGAGTTAAAAGACCAAGCTCATGAGTCCAATTCCCTAACTTTATAGGTGAGGAAACAAAGGCCCAGGGAGTTGAAATGACTAACCCAAGGCCACTCAAGTAAGCATCAGACAGGAAGCCAAGGCCTCTGGCTCCAGAAGCAAAGCTCTTTGTCCCATTGCCTCCCTACTCGATTGCCCCTATGGCCCCTAAAGCAAGCTTCCATGGTTAATGCTGTTATTGTAGTAGGGGAAAAGAAGGCACATGGGGCTCTGAGGCAGAGGAGGAAGGGTGCAGCACGTTTGTGATGCATTTTTTCTGGGAAGGTCCCATCCTAGCAGAATTTCCCTAAAATAGTGACTGTATAACACCTGACAGCTCTGGCAGTTCCCCCAGTGTTGCAAGGGATCCAGATGAGGAAAGGCTACCACAGCTCTCTAGAATCTAACCAGCGATACTCGATGATGAGAATCAGTGTGTGAATGCAAGGAAGAAATCATTTGAAGCAAACCAGAAACACAGATTCCAACAAGACCAGTATGGCCGTTCTCTGGGACATGGTGGCACTTTGTTAGTCTGAAGGCTCTCTGACTTAAAAAAATATTCCACCAAATGGTACTGACTTGGAGTCTCTTGACTATTCCAGGATAGATGAACAGTGTTACTGCAATTAATCAACAAGTATTTATTAAATGTTTACTCTGTGCCAGGCACTGTGCTAGAAACTGAGGATTTAAATAAAAATAAAAAACAGTCCCTGCCCTCAGGAAGGTTACATTCTAATGGCCACAATATTTTTACTAACCCTTCCGGAACTGCAATCTCCTTTGGCCTCTGCAAAGCAGCGTATCATTGGAAGACCATGGCAAAGTTGTTTGCCTAGAGCAAGGTTCTCAACCTGTGGGTTATGTCCAATTTGTAACAATGAAAATATATCCTGCATATCAGATATTTACATTATGATTCATAACAGTAGCAAAATTACAGTTATGAAGTAGCAACGAAAATAATTTTATGGTTGGGGGTCACCACAACATGAGGAGCTGTATTAAAGGGCCACAGCATTAGAAAGGTTGAGAACCACTGGCCTAGAGTTTGTCAGTACTGACAGCATGCTTGCACAGGTTCCAGATAGCAGATGACGCTCTCACACTTTCCCAGTCACCAGAGGAGGGAAGCAGGGCCATTTGCTTGCTCACATGCTGTTTTCAGCCATGTTGTCAGACATGTCAGACATGAGGAAGAAAACGGTATCAAGGTCAGCTACCATACTGATGGTAAATTATTTAACTGGAAAAGGTTACAAGCCAACACTAAAGTGGAGAGAGGGTGGGTGTGCAATTTTTTGTTTGCAGATGATTGTGTATTCAATGCAGCCTCTGAGGGTGAGATGCAACAGAGTATGGATCAGTTCTCTGCTGCTTATGCTGATTTTGGCCTGACAATTAACACTAAGAAGACAGAAGCTCCCCACTAGCCAACACTACACTATCCATAAACAGTGCCATCAATTAACAGCAAATGGAGTTTTAAATACTGCGGATAAGTTCCCTTACTTTGGCAGTATACTTTCCAGAGATGTATGCATAGATCATGAAGCTGATATACACATTGCCAGAGTTGGCTCAGCATTTGGGAGGCTCTGAAGGAAAGTGTGGGAGATAAGAGGTTAGGCTGCCTACCAAACTGAAGGTCTACAGAGCTGTTGGGCTGACTTCGTTGTTGTACGGCTGTGAAACCTGGCCAGAGTACTGGTGCTGCTTCAATCTGAATCATCTTAGAAAGATTCTGAAGATCACCTGGCAAGATACGGTACTGATTACTAAGGTTCTTTCTCAAGCTGAACTGCCAAGCATTCAAACTCTCCTGCAGAAAGCACAGTTCTGATGGGCTGGCTATGTTGGCCGAACACATATTTGCCTAAAAGACTATTTTACAGAGAATTCCTACAAGGTAAGTGCTCACACAGAGGTCAGAAGAAGCGATGCAAGGACACTTTCAAGGACTCTCTGAAGAACTTTGGAACTGATGGTAAAGCATGGGAGACACCGGTACAGGATGGCCTAGAATGGAGTACATACATCAAAACGGTGCTGTGCTCAATGAGGAAAGCAGAACTGCCGTAGCTTAAAAGAAACATGAGCTGTGCAAATTTAGAGACATTTCCACTCCAAATGTTCATACAGACTATATATGCCCGATCTGTGGAAGAGCCTTCTGAGTTCATACTGGTCTGATCGGCCACGGTTAGATACACTGTACCTTCCGTCCAATGTAGTGACGTCACTTCAGTCTTCTCTGAGCATGAAGGACAACAACCAACCATTTTTCTGATCCTAACCATGTCCTTTCCTCTCTGTCTGTTGAGCTGAACCAGCACATCCACCACAACCTTCAGGTAATCTAGAAAAGGTAGTTGTAGGACTCTACTCCGAATTGCTTCTTTCAAACTTTCTCCTAGGCCCCTCTCTTCCCATCTCCAACAACTCTCAGCTGCTGTAGTTCATGAGCATACTCTAGCAATGGTCCAGCACCCTACAGTTATCCTTTTCAGTTCTTTTCAAAAGAAAAGTGAGCTATACATAATAGAAGCCAACAGTGTCAGGGGCACAACCTCTTTTTCTATTCTCCTCTCTATAGGCAATTACCCATTCTAGTTGGTATTAAGTTCAGAATATAAATAAAAATTAATATTAATAAAAAGGAAACTTCATCTTCCCAAGTTCTACAGGGCTGCTTACATATTGTCTGGGACTCTGTCTGTCCCCTAGAAAAGCTACTTCCCCCTTCCATCCCTGATTCTTCCAGCTGCTGGCACCTTCCCCTCCCAGGGACTCCTTATCTTTTTGTCTTCCTTGATACACAGACAGACTTGCCACCCCTGGGAGAATGTCAGGGTTTGGGGAGCCTAGCTTCCAAAGGCCAGGGAATGAATAGTTGTTGATTAACTGCTTGATTGACATAACACTGATTGATAATGAGATTCCAGTGAAGAGTCATCTTTCTGCCCACCCAGCCCAGAGGGTTCTACAGATCAGGCTGTGGGCTGACCACAAATGGCCAGCAGGGGAGGAGTAAAGAGTCCCACAGAAAGCTAGAGAGAGTGGAAAGACCAGAAGCAGCTTCCTGCGCAGAAAGAGGTGGGGAAACAGGTAATGAGTGTGCCATGAAGCCCATGGCTCGAGAGGCTTCAGGTTAGAGTGACAATGGGAGCAGGACCAGAGGCCTCAGCTCAATGATTACTTCCCATGTTTAAGAGTTGGGTAACCTTGGGCAATCCCCTTAACCTCTCTAGTCCTCAGTTTCTCCAGTGGTAAATGGGCAGGAGAGTACATGCAGTACTGACCTCATGGGAGTATGAGGATCAAATGATAGAATCTACATGTGCAAACTTGAAAGTGCTGAATTAACAAGCTGTTGTTATAGTTCTTGTCGTTATGATCCCAGCAGAATACAAACGGGGACAATCGAGTGAAAGGAGCTATTTGAACAGAAATGAGAACCAAAGGTCATTAATTATAGTGTGCTAGGTGGCTGAGTTCTCATGTCAAAAACGTAGTAGATGTTGCTGGTTGGCTGAATGGATGGAGGGATGGAAGGATGGATGGATGTCACCTGCATGCATTTTGATACTGAAAAACTCACAGGAAGTGTCTGATGTTCAAAATTCATGCCAGTACAGTGTTCTCTATCCAATCTAACCCTAATAAGCATAAGAACATCAGGTTTTTTAGAACTTAGAAATAATCAAAGAAAAAACAAAACTAAGCTACCAGCTCCTAGTCACACAGAGCAGAATTCTTCCTTTCATTAACTTCAGACCATCTTTTCACCAGCACCAAGTCCTACAGTGCTAGCATGAGTGGGCTGTTGCAGTCTGTGCTATCAAAGTGATCACTTGTCTGATTAAAGGACATTTGTAATTCCCTAAAATACCTCTAGCAACAACAGTTTCTCTCTTCTTTAAAGCTTTGCTATGTAGGACACCATATAGAAAGTTTTTTCTAAGAAAATAATAATAGGAAAAGAAACACAACAGCTACATGTTTTTAGCTCCTGGTGGTTTGATTCTCCATTTCTCTTTGACCCCAGGACAGCCCATGATGCCCCAAGCACCTCTTCACCCCCACCCACCAAGGGACTGCCTTTTTCCACTGGCAAGGCCTCTTTAGCTTCTTTAGGCTGGTGAGTCCTTCTGAAGCCTCCACTTGAGCAGGGCCCAGATCTGCCATGCTCTCTTCAAACCCAGACCCTCCTCCCCCAACCCTTTTTCCTCCCTTTGATATCCTGCCTTCTACTAGGATGGACTCTTCCCAAGGACAGGGCCCCCTCTTTTATGTGCTTGTTAGCTCAGTACCTCAAATAGAGTAAACACTTAATAAGTCCTTTCTCTCTCCTTCTCCCTTCCCCCTAACCAGGGTTTCTTAACATGGGCTCCTGACTCTAATCCCGAAGGGATTTGTGGATAGATTTCAGAGGCACCATGAACTAGGATGGGAAAAAATTTGCATCTTTATTGCAATATAATTGGTTTCCTCTAAAATCCTATGCATTTTACTGTGTGCTTTTCAAAACCAATTCTGAGCAGAGTCCCTAGGGTCCCCCAGACTGCCGAAGAGGTCCATGACACAAAATAGTTTAAGAAACCCTACCTTACCCACAGTAAGCACCAGGTCATCAGGAGAAGTTTCAGCCGGTCTCATGATAACTCCAGGGCTTCCCTACACAGCATTCCATCTCCCATCTACATGCCTTTACCCAAGCTGTGCCCCATGCCTAGTATGCCTTTCTTCTTCCCTCCATCACACTAAAGGCCACCCCCTTCCTGAAGTCTTTCTCTGTGCCCTTCATTGCTAACACCCTCACCATGAGAATTACTTTGATATGCTTTATATTTAATATTCTGTTCTCTTGTGAACAAATTCCTTAAGGAGAGGGACTGTATAGGTTTTTTAGCTTCCTCTCCTCGGGACTAGCACAGTATTTGCCATTCAGCCATAGGCACTTAAAATCCTTGCTGGATGGACAAAATGGGGATCCAGTAACAGTAATGTTGATTCAAATTCATTTTTAAAGAGCCCTTTCCTCCTAGATTTCTAGAGCCAAATATGTACTAAGCTCACAGCCACCTCCAAAATTATCTCCCTTTGCTTTTCCATGGTCTCTATGAAACAAATCCAGGCCCACTGCCAGAATCCCCAGGCCAGGCATGCCTGGGAGCTCCACAGGCAGCCCTCGCATCTCCACAGCAGCAGAAAAGCTAAACTGTCCACAAAACTCACCCCCGCCCTTTTCACCATTATCCTGGTTAAATGCCAGTCATCCCAGAAAGGCTGATGGGGATCAGGCTTTCCTATCGACTGGCCTTATCTAGTCTGTGGATTTCTTCATCTTTGATGCAGCAGCATTCAGTACTTTTATTTACTTTAGGTTCATATTCAAGCTACTTAAAAGCTTTATATTAATATCACTTGGCAAGCATTATTACACCTGACTTAAACCTAAAAATCAACAAAACTGCTACTGAGACAACCACAGAAGTAAACAAACAGTACTGATGCTAATTAAATTATAGGAATAAAATATGAGGGCCTGGAATCTGGTTCCGGCCTGCTCTCATTTAGTCCAGACCATGCTGCTCCCTTCTTCTAGGTTTTTGAGAAGGAGAGAAAGGGAGAGATATGTTCTCATGCAATCTGTACATAGTAATTCTTTTTAAAAAGATACACAAAAATACCAAGTCTTTCTTCAATAGCTCTCTAAGCAAAACGTCCAACAGAAAGTTCTTCTTAATGCTGATTTCTCCCTAATTTGTTCCACACTGCTCTGGTGATGCCTATAGCCTACAATAAATGTGTCTTAGTACCTGAGTGCAAAGGGCCAATTTCTCAGAGGAAAATCACTCCACAGCAGGTATATGCTAAGAGAAAAGGAGGAAGAAGGAAGAAAGAAAGCTGATGTGGGATATAGAGAAAGGTTAAAGTAAAGGAGAAAGAGTAAGCAGAGGGATGTGTTTGTATCTGTGTTGATTAGACTTACCATGTCTTGAAGAAGGGCTGAGGCCCAGACTATCCATCTTAACGCTGCTGGAGCCAAGATTTGGCAAAGGTGTTACATTAGTCTCAGAAAATTGTTTGGAGCGGCTCTGCGTTGGTTCTAGGTACTCTTTGCTAATTAAACTCTCCTTCAAAGGTTCAAAGGTTTTGAAGGAGGGAGACACATAAAGGGTCTCTACAGAAGCCTGAGATCTATGGAAAAAAGCCTGAGATCTATGGAAGAAAGGATCAGACTTTGACACCCTTATGTTGGTGCTGACAGCCTCTTCTTTCCCTGACAGCCAGAGGCCCTGCATAGTTCCCAAGGTTTCACAATTTTTCGGAGGAGAATGACACTCTAGAGGCTGTTGCATGGTGCTTTCCAGTACAAGATTTGATAAATTGAGTCGGTCGATGCCCACACTGTCTAGCCTTTTGTCCAAGCTCAAGTTTGTATGCAGAGATGGACTTTTTTCCAACGGAGCAGACGCAGCATCTGTAAAATACCAAACAGGAATTATGATTTGAAAATGAAAGTGGCTCTGCTCTATTTCCTACCATAACAAGGATAATTCTATTGCCCTAAATGGAGCATTCTCTCCCATTTAGTAACATCTCTAATTTCTCAGATCATTATATAAATGGTTATTACTGCCTTTGACTTCTGCCTCCTGTCACTTTGTTTTTCAGGTTATTCTTGAATACACAGAACCCTGTAACTTCACAAGCAGGAATACTGAAACCCACAAAAAGAAACAGATGCCTTTCCCACAGTGGCCAGCCTGGGGTCCGAACCCGCTGAAGGTAGGAGATTCTGAAGGAAAGTCAGAAGTCCTGTGAGTAGGATTTGGAGAGGTAAGGAGAAAACGAGATCTTTATTCTAACTAGACACACACCTGGAAGAGACCTGGAATTCAAGGTGAGTCTGGCCTACTGATGTCTATTTGTACGTGAACTGCTTGCCTTTGTCATCACTTCTCAAGTCGATCCTTCCCAGCAATCTAAATGCCAGGGCATCCAAACAATTCCATACAACTGTGATGAGAAAAGAGATGGGGTTCTGAGAGGTGGAGTCAGAGAAATGAAGAACCATAACTAGGGGAGAAAGGAGAGAATGGTGGAAGGCAGGGCTCGTGAAGCTCTGAAGGGCGAGACTCAAGAGTCAAGTGGACAAGTTTACCCACCGAAACCCAGGTCATCCTGCCATTGTGTGTGTGTGTGTGTGTGTGCGCGCGCGTGCGTGTGCACATGTGTTATCCATCAGATCGTGCTGATCCCATCAGAATTCCCTTACTGTACATGTCTGGCACCTTGTGAATGCTGAACAAGTGATTTCTATTGATGGCCATCACTTCCTCATATTGAATAATGGGGGGGGGGGGAAGTAAGGCTTCTCTAGATACGGCCCAGCCCTGTGTGGGCAGGATCATTTGGGGGGAACTTCCAGAACCTTAAACTTGTACCCGCGGACAACAATCGGTCAATACCCATATTCTCCTGGCAATGCTGCTAGATGTGGCAGCCTGTAACAGATAATAGCTATCAGTGATAGCCAGCTTTTATATAGTGCCCACTCTGTGCCCGGCACTGTGCCAAGCACTTTACAATGCTTGCCTCATTTGATCCTCACAGCAACCCTGGGAAACAGCTGTTACTATTACCCCCATTTACAGACAAGGAAGGTAGGGCAAACAGAGACAAATTTGTTCAGTCACAGAGTTAGTAAGTATCTGAGTGACGATTTGAATTCAGGTCCTTGTGTCTCCAGGCCCAGCATTCTATCCACTGTGGCCCAAGTCTCAACAAAAAGATACTTGGTAACTATACAGAGTTCATAGAATGCTGTTTGAAAGAAGTGGACTGGATGTGATTGCTAAGGGGTCAGGATGTGCATAACCAGACAGATTGGGGCTGGGCAAAGAACAGCAGGTGCCCAGGCTGAGTATTTCACCAATATCCCTACAATACTGAAAGACCTTGAGAAAATCCTCCAGTGCATATTCGAGGTCAAACAGTCTCTGTCCAGGCCCCTACTCAGAGCCTTCCTGGCTTCCTAAGGACCTACTGCAATGTTTGCTCCATTCACAGCCTTCTGGAATGGGAAAAATGACGGATTTGGAGCTAGAAACCATGGGTTCAAATCCCAGCTTCACCACTTTGCACCTGTGTCACTTTGGGCCTCAGCTCCTGCATCTGTAAAAGAACGAGGCTAGACAGGATGGCCCCCGAGTTTGGGATGCTATGGGCCATCCTCAGGCTGGGAACTCAAGGGCGTTTTCTCAGCACAACCAGACATCAAAAGAAGACTATAAGAGGTGGAGTCTACAAGCAATAAAGGATGCAGGTGCTAACCTTGCGTAGCTTAGAGTTCAGCCTTGGAGATCAGAATAACACAATTCCATGATCATCTGGGACAAATCGGATACACAAGCACCATGGAAATAAGGATCACAATAGGGTGGAATTTATTAGAGAAGACTTTGTGAAGGAGCTGAGTTATTGAAAACTTTTTAGTGGATGAACACCACTTGGAAATCAAAGATACAGCCTTCCAAGAAGAGCATTTCAGGTGAGGAAGGAGAATGAGCAAAGGCAGGGATTGGCCGGGTGGGCAGAGGCTGAGTAAAGAGGGGGATTAGATCAGTTAGGAGAGGAATGTGGATCCAGCTGGCAGAGGCTCTTGGTTAGAAGCTGAGGAGTTTGGATTTGCGAGGAGAGGCAAGAAAGAACCACTACAAGCAGGGGGGCAGTTGGGGGGCAGGGTTAAGCAGAAGAGTGACCTAAAGCATTTTGTGAGCAAGACTATTCCTGTAGTCTTTTTTTTTATTTTTAAGGAAGAATTGAAGCAGGGAGATCTGAGAATTGAAGAAACCCAAAGGTTGTTGCTATAACTGAGATTTAGTATTTCCTCTCCTATTGCCTTACTGAATAGTGTCCAGACTCCTCTTTCCTGACGTTCAGGGCTCTCTACAACTTGACATCATCTTACCTTTCCAGCCTTATTTCAAATGACTCCCATCTAGGTGCTCTGTATTCCAGTCAAACTGGACTAACGCCCTCACCCTAGCCCCACAGCGTAGACACATCTGGTAATTTCCTAACGTTGTGCCTTTACAAAAGCTATAGTCTGGCCTCGAATTTCCTCTCCTCCTCTTGCTCATATATACATGCCAATTTCTCCATGGACACTCTCTTTTCAGCAGCTACCTTCCCTCTGGGAGCTCACTTAGAGCACTATGATTTACAACTTTCTAAAGTACTCACCGGTAGATTGGAAGCCCCTTGAGGGCAGGGATTGCTTCTTTTCTGTCTTTCTATCCCCAGTGCCTGGCACATGACCATACCACTTAATGCATATTTACTGTATATTATAGTTCTATAAGTTTCTTACCTACCCACCTAGGTGCTAAGCCCTATGAGCAGAGAGGGCTGGTGTCTTTGTCTCCACTTTGTCTCTCACCCAGTGCCTGACACAGGGCTCTGCACACAGTAGGTTTGTTAAATGTTAGATAATGAATGAATTTAAGTAAAATGGGCACAGACACTGCTAAGAAAGTATTTGTTGGGTCTATCTACCTGGACCTTCTTTTTTATCCACTTCTTCTCCTCAGCTCCCACGGGTTCAGTCACCATCTTTATGCCAATGACAACAGTGTCTGAGCACCATTCTTGCATCACCAACTGCTGACTAAACATTTCAAACTGGGTTTCTCCTCACCTCAAACTCCCCATGTCTCCCTTTCCAGTCGGTGGTACACCTACACCGGCCTACGTGGCTCCATCTCCCACCTCCCAGTCATTGCCCTGGCAGTGCGCCACACACAGATGCTCTCCTTCTTCACCTCCACATCCTGCAGTCCTTGTTTCTCTCCAGACTAAGTTCAAGAACCACTATCTGTGGGATGGTCTTCTTGGTTTCCTCATCGGCTAATGTCAGCCCTACTAAAATAACCTTGGATCTGCTTCATCTATAATCTTGTCTACACCTTTAGCAATAACTGAACAAACAAGCATTAAATGCTTAGTATGAGTCAGGCAGTATATGAAGAGTTAAGATTCAAAGAAAGACAAAACAATCCCTGCCCTCAAGAAGTGCACATTCTTAAGGGAGAACATATCAATCAAAGAATGCATACAGGAGACGTTAGAATCAAACTTCCTTGAGAGTGGAGACTTTTCCTCATTTTTGTCTTTTTGTCCTCAGTGTCTAGCACTGTACATAGTAGGTGCTTAATAAAGACTTGTTGGTTGAATTTTAAAATGGAAGGTACCTTAGGGAATAGCTAATCCTATCTCCTTATTTTACAGACGCTTGATTAAGGAACATGATGAGGGTAGTTGGGAAAGCAGTTCAGTTTTGAATCTGATTAGAGAAATGTGCTTATAAGGTATGAAAATAATATGGTGGTGCCTTTTTCATTTCTCTGTAATGTTTCCACTGCCTTGTTCCAGGTACTATAATCAGGGTGTGCTATTTTACCTGCCATCGTATTGTGAATCTAATAATAGGTGTTACATTTCCGACGGAGCTCTTGCTGTGACCAATTCTTCTATGAGTAAGACAAATAGTATCCTATTACAGATTACAAAGCAGAGAGCTGGCAAGCAGGACATGAGATAAAAGCTGAAATGTATCTTTCGTTGCCTTAAAAATGCCCATGAGAGAGAGCCTGCCTACCTAGTAACTATGGCAAAGACACCATTGCCTGCCCTCTGGCCACACTTCCTCAGCCTCCTCCTTCCTTTTAAGAATCTGTCCTTGCTCCCTTATTAACCTCCCTCCTCCCCCCATGGTTTCAATTCTTTCCCCATTGAGATCACTCTCAATTCTATGGATCTCCAGACCCAAAGTCTTTCCAGAGTTCTGGTATCAGCTGAACAGACGTCCAGGCAGCTGCCAAATTGACCATCCTCTAACACGGGACTGACAGCATAATTTTCCTAGCTAAGAATCTCTGGGGGCTGCCTCTTGCCTCCAGAACAAAATACAAGCTCATTCGGCTTCTAAGACTGAGAAAAATTGATGTTATTTTCTATTATTTAATAACGAGTATTACTCTGGACATCCTTTTGCTCATTTTGCCAGAGCATGCTTCTGAAGGGCAGGTACTTCCTAAAGGGCCTGATCAATACTGTGATCACTCTCAGTTCACAAGGTATCTGCTCTTTAACCAATTTGGGCTGGGCTGCTCCCCAGTGGGACCCTAGCTTCTGTCTGGGTCTCACAGAGCAATGAGCATTCCTGAAGTGTCAGAGCAGGCATAAGCAGCCACATCTGAAGGCCATCACACTTTCCCCAGCTGCAGACGAATCCTATCCTCATCAGTCCTGTCCCTACCCCCAGTGATGAAGCAATAGGGAGGAACTGAGAACTAACTCAACCCATGTCCTCAAGAAAATGTCTCCCAATTGGGACTGCCTTGCCTTTGCCAGGAGAGGTCTCTATAATGTCCCGTCAGGCCAATCAGAAGGAAGACACATGTAGGTTTAAAAGGCCCTGTTGGCTCTCCCAATCTTTGGTCATCAAGAGAAGCCATTGACCAGATTTATTGGTTACTGCTAACCTAACTAATAAATTAGTTAGGTTACTCGGGACTGTCTCTCAAAATTTCTGTGGGGACAAGGACTTTCACCATCTAACCCCAACCTCTCTAGGTTTCTGGACCATTCCTTGGCACCTGACCACTTCCCTCTTCTCCTTCACAGCTTAGCTCCAGGGGCCCCTCCTACAAGGGTCCCTATCCTGGATCTCCTCCATCCTTCATGCCTCCAGAAATTCCTCTGGCTGTGGTTTGGGCTTCCTTGTAGGTGCCTGTGTTGTTTTTCCTTGAGGGCAGAGGCATGATTGTATTAGGAACATGTTTTCAAACGAACGAATGACTGTCCACAACTGAACAAAGAATCTTCTTCCTCAAACATTCTTCTCCCTATTTCTGTTGTCCCACTCACCCAGGCTTGAACCCTTATAGGAATCTCTGACTCATCCTTTTTGCTCACCCCCTATATCAAATCTGTTGCCAAATTCTATCAAAACTTCACACTGGAAGCCACTCCTTCCTCTCTCTTCCTACTACCCTCAGATCTCAATAGTTTAATCACTCTTTACCTTCTTGTCTACCAGATTGTCAGGTCAGCCTTTAGAATATCTTTTCCATTTGAATCAAATATGCTTGTCAGTCCACCACTGTAAACTAGTAACATGATTAATGTGCATGGCTCAATGTTGACTTCTGAGCCAGAAGCCTCATGCCTATAGAACAGGAATAATTTCTTAAAGAAAGTCGGAAGGCCCTGGGCAAGCACCAAATACCATGACAAAAAATGAAGCTTTATATTCTGACAGGTAATGACTAGTAGCTGATGTGGTAGGCATTTCCAAATCATCTGTCTGTGTACAAGCAGACAATCAAATTGTTAGAGCAAAATCAATATCAATTAGGAAAAAGAACAAAAATAAAAAGCTATGTCATGCAGCTGAAACAACTCCAATCTGGCCAGTATAAACAAGCTATTGATGCCTCCTCCCTCCTCCAAAAGGGGGAGGAGAATGAATAAAAGAACAGTTTAAACAATTTAAAACAATTGCTACAGTGAGGAGACCAAAAGAACCCAGAAACCACCTCAGCCAGCAAATACTTGATCTTCTTGCCAAGTGGAAAGATATAGCAGCCAAGGGCAATACTAATTTGGAATGTAAACTCATTTGTAAAATTTTACAGTGTAGGAAAGGGAAAGATTATGCATGGCATTGCCTCACAAAACAGAAAGAAATAGTAGAAGAAAAAAGTTGAGAAAAAGCTTGTCAAAAGACCCAATTAAGCCCAAGAGTGTTTAAGGATGAAAACAGGACAATAAATAAATAAAAAATGGAAAAGATCTGTCATGGTTTCTTCTTCTTCCTTAATGATACTATATTCACCAAATTTGGCCTCTTATGTCACATACTTTAATGTGTTCCAGGAAGAAGTAGAAATAGCCCCAAATAAAGCAAAGATGGGAAGAACAGTTAAAGCAGGCCAAGTGTAGACAGAAAAGATTCTTGTTGGAGGCAAAGAAATATAGGAAAGAGATTTCAAGTGCTCATTACAGTTAGTACAAATAATGAACCACAGGAAATGATCTCATTATTCAAATTTTCATTGCATATTTCCATGGGACTAGAACCAATGACCATCTTTACATATATTATAACTTTGAAGAATGCAGGTTCAAATAATGCAACCAATCCCTGGGGATTCATTACTTAAAATAATCAGGACCTAGCTATAATGTATTATGTATAATGTATCATGTATTAATTTAAAATAGACATTAACCATTTCTGCTAAATAATACCAATCAATCAGTAAGCATTTATTAAGCACTTATTGTGTGCTAGACACCATGCTAAGGCCTTGGAATAGAAAGAAAAAGCAAAAACACACTTCCTTAATGATACTATATTCACCAAATTTGGCCTCTTATATCACATACTTTAATGTGTTCCAGGAAGAAGTAGAAATAGCCCCAAATAAAGCAAAGATGGGAAGAACAGTTAAAGCAGGCCAAGTGTAGACAGAAAAGATTCTTGTTGGAGGCAAAGAAATACAGGAAAGAATTTACATTGTGACTGGGTAGCCAACATATACATAAATTAGTATGGATAAGCCAGAGTAGATGGAAAAAGAATATACTTTGTTTTTAATTTATTGACTTGTTTATTTACTTTTAGTTTACAAGATTCAGTTACAGAGTCACTTGAGTTTCAGATTTTCTCCCCTCCCTTCTTCCCCCCCCCCATGGTGGCGTACAATCATGTATGGGATCTGCAAACACTTACATTGTACAATAGTTTGTATAGAAGCATTGTAACCAATGGAGCAAATAATGGGAAAAGAAACAAAAGAAACAAAACCAAACATGGAAAAGAACAATAGCATGTGTTGCTTCAGTCTCCATTTAAACTCTGGTCTTTCTAGGTCCTTCTCTGAATGTAGGTATCTCCTTCCATTCTGAGACTTGTAGAGTTGTCTTTTAACTGTGTGTTGCTGAGAAGAGTCCAGTTTATCAAGGTTGGTCATCACATATATGATGTATCTGTAATTGCGTACAAATTTTTCCTGGTTCTGCTCTTTTAGCATCAATTCATAAAACCCTCTCCAGGTAAATATGAAGTCCATCTCCTTCCCATTTCTTATAGCACAATAGTA
>CM053597.1:231518601-231542350 GCA_028646575.1 Pseudocheirus occidentalis
CCAATTTTTCCACATCCTCTCCAGCACTTGTCATTTTCCTGTTTTGTCATCTTAACCAATTTGACTGGTGAGATGTGGTATCTCAAAGTTGTTTTGATTTGCATTTCTCGAATCAATAGTGATTTAGAGCATTGGGAAGAATATACTTACAATAAACCTTTTAAATTTTTTTTTGGTTACAAGTATAATAGAAAAGAAAAAATACTAATAATAAGCAAGACACATTTTCCTTTTGATATATTTCCTGTACAAATTTTGGGAAGAGTGGGAGGGTGGCTTAGTGGCTAGCGAGTTGGTCTTGGAATTTGGAAGACCTGGATTCAAGTCCTGCTTCCAACACTGACTCTCTGAGCCCCGGAGCTGAACTACATTGGTGGGAAGCCTTCCTCCCAGGAGCCCTTTGTTCTGACAAAATCATGACTCCACTGGAATTTGAAAAACCTTCATTTGGATGCACAGTTTAATGTTAATTATAGCATATGATTTCCCTTTCACCAAAGTCTAACTCTAATGCTTTGTAGCGACCTCGGAGGGCCCCTGGGTTCTACAGCCTCCAGCAGAGTGCATAGTATATAGCATGTGTTTAATAAAGGCTCACTGATTGACTGACTTGCTATGCCAGCAGAGAGCAAGCTCCAACAGGTTGTACCAAACTGGAAAGGATGTGGGCCTGCTGTTCATGAACCAACCTGGGTAAAGTCTCATGCTGAAAAGTTGGCTCCTGGACTTATGATACCATCTTTTTGCAATAACTTTCCGTGGAGGAAATGAAATATCTATGCTTCCTGAGCCTCAAAGAACTCCATAAACTTGAATGCTGTGACTACTATGATGCCAAAAATGATGCTTGTGAATGAAATCACCAGTCTCATGAAGGGTTGAAATTTCTTGTCTATAAGCATGATGATAAGAAAATAACATTTCGAACCAGCTTATGAGACAGGACATGTGGCTCTTATCACCTATTTTGATCAAAATAGATCCAGGATAATGATTTAATTTTCCCAAAGAAATAGAACTATATGTTACATGTAAAAGGTGTTTCTTTTTTCAAACTCTAGTAAGATAGATCAATTTTTCTTTTTTTTATAAATAGATATCATGGATGGGATATAATTACCAACAATTATAAATTAATATGAATAGATTATAAAAATAACAATATAATTAAGATAATAATATAGGTAAATTATAAATATGATTATAAATGGAGGAAAATAATAAATGTCAAATCTTCTTTGCTAGGTAACATCTTTTACAACATTTCATGCTCAACCAATAATAAATAATTTTGCTCAATAATAAAGATTGCTGAAAACTAGGTAAGTCATTTCCATATCAACAATTCTCCTTTCTTTCAGTTAGAATTTAAACCCAATCTGATAGATACCAGACTGTCCAGGCATATGGCCAATTGCTGCACCCTGGGAAAGCAGTGAGATGATCAGGTGCCTAATGGCCAAAGTAGTTATGACAATTGGGGCCATTCCTGGAACTTGAAGTGATGATGGAGCCATCTGAGCCACCCCAGAAATACACTGGCCCATGGTTGAAGCAACCTGGAGAAGTAGAGATAGAGGATAATTTCCCCCATCAAACTATGCTAGAGCCAAGGGTAGGATCCTCAACCAAATAGTCATCTTTTCACCATTTTCAGTGGCCACACATCTTGGCAGGAGTCCATGGACTTTGCAGTCTCCAAGGCCATCCAAGGAATGGTGTGAAGCCCAGGCGGCTCAGGAGCCTGGAGAAGTCAGAGGCAACCCCGAGGTCCCAGGATGTAGGCTGGGCTTCGGCCAGGCCAGGGTGCCAAGGGGTTTCTCCTTGGCTTATGGAGGCCAATGCTGTTTCTAGCCATGGCATGCTTCATTGTGGAAAGTGCCCAAATGCTTGAGCTTTCTGTTGAGAGTACTGCATGATATTAAGTTAAAAAACTGGGTTCCTGAAAAGCTAGGATTCTCTCGATCCCCATATCTGTTCCTCTTCCCTGACTTGCATCTCTATGAATGGTGGCACCATCTGTCTAGGATCCCAAGCTGTAGTTAGATTCAGTCTTGGCCTCTCCTCTGTCTCCAGGCCCAGTCAGATGCCAACTCCTGCCATTTTTACTTCCAAAATCTCTCTCCTCTGGGCCCCTTCCTTTCGCTCTTCCTCTGGCAATCTCTCCCATACACTTGTCATCATCTCCAGATCTTCTTTCCTCCCTTGTGTAAGTGCTCCATCCTACACATCACGGCCCACATCATCTTCCTGCTATACCACAATGACCTCTTCAATTTCATTCAGCTCTGCTCTGTCAGCATTCAGTAAGTGCCTGTGCAATAGAGGGCATGGGGATGGTTGTCAAGGATTAGAAATATACACAGGAAATAGGCCACATCCTAAGGCACTGACTTTTTACTGGAGGGAGGGTACAAGTACACAGAGAAATAAATCCAAAGGCTAGACTAAATAATTTCAGGAAAAGGTGCTCTTTTAGATCCGGAAGCAACCTCAGAGGCCGGTGAGTCCAATTCCCTCATTGTAGAGATGAGGAAATGGAGTCACAGGGAGGTTAAGTGACTTGCCCAAGCTCAAACAGCTAGAAAGTGACTGAGAGAATCTGAACTCAGGTCTTCAGTCAGGTGCATGCTGGTAAATGTTTAATTGCTAGGTCTATGAAAAAATCTGTAGACCACACATTTAAGTTTCTTCTGCTCTACATTTTGTCTTTCGCTTTCTCAAACCTAGACAATCAACAAACAATAACTCAAGCCCCAGTTTAGAGCATGTGCCCATTTCTGAGGTGAAAATTAAGCAATCAGCTACCACCATGGAGCTGGTTCCAGCACACCCTGGCAGTGCCCATCATGCTTCCTCCTTTTATTCCTCACCTGGTGGGGGGGAGGGGTTGGAGGCTAAGAGAGAGAAATCAAGACAGGCCCGTCCCACAGTCACAGCAAGTGCCAGCTAAGCCCTGAAGGATGATGGGGATTCAAACAGGGAGAGGTGAGGGGGAGCACATTCCAGGTGGGGATTGTAGGGAAAGTCTGTACAAAGGTATGGAAGCTGGAGATGAAATTGGGACTCTTTCCCTTTATCTTGCCTAGGCCCAAGTCTACTTCTCCAGCAATCTCTTCTACTGACTTGTAGTTTTTATCTGAACTTCCATACCAAATAGAATGGACATTGGGATTGCATACATGGAACTGTATCTCTCTCTTGTGGACAGATTGCTTTTTTTTTTTAATATCTAATTAAAATCCACCCGAGGCTTCCTAAGCTGCCTGGCTCGCCTGTTTTCTCTGGTCTTCCTTCTGTCTACCCAGCAGTCTCTAAGCCCTGGTATGCACATAGCTCCCTCAGAGGTTGTCTTTATCTGTTAGAATGTAAACTCCTTAAGGATAAGGCCTGTTTTTGTGATTAGTGTAGAGGCTGGCACGGAGTAAGTCCACAATAAGTGCTTTTCCAATCATCCATTCATTCAAGCGTGAAGAAGAGCAAGTAGACCAGTCTTCTATTCACAACCTTCAGTGACTTCCACTGCCTATGAATAAAGCTGAAACTCCAGATTCTGGCCTGTAAGGCCCTCTCCAATTTGGCTCCAAGATACCTGCTTCAGACAAACTAGACCACTCTCCTGCTTCCTTTATCCCACTACATGCTCCTTCCTCTGTGGCTTTGCCTACACAGTTCCCCATAATGGAACACAGTTCTCCCTCTCTCTCCATCTGTTTAAATCTCTCTCCTTTTCTTCAAGGCCCAACTTAAGACGCCTCCTCTCCCAGGAAGCCTTCCCTCGTCCATCCCTACCCTAGATGGAAGTGGGCTCAGCCTGCCCACATTTCTCCTAGTGCTTGGATTTCCTTTGCACATATCACAAACACATTGTACACCATATTGTATTTGTATACAGGCCATAATTCATCCACTACCCCCACCATGAGACTCTAAATGCCTCTTGAGCACGATCTGTATCTTTTTCCCCCTTCTCTCTCCAAGCACACTGCCTTGCACAGATGAGATGTTTAATAAATGTCTCCTGACTTGCATTAATTGTTGTTTAAGACCGTCGGTAGGACAGGAAGAAGTGAAAGTATCTAGCATCTATACATCCATTAGCCCTGTTCTAAACTAAGGGAGACAAACACTCCCATTGATGCAGGGCAGTTCTTCATTTAACCTTTATTTGAGCCTGGTGGTGAGCCAGGACAGAGCTGTTAAAGAGTGGCCTGGAGTTCCCATGACCCTCGGCATCCTTCCTCTTGGGGCCCATGTTCCATGGTGATCCAACAGCTGCAGAACTGAGACATTTCCACAGGGTAACTGTGAGGGCTGGGACTGGTTTGGTAAAAAGAAAAAAGAAGGCTGCAAAATCCCTAAACAGGAGGAAAGCAAATGTTATTATGGGCTGAAGCAGCTTCTGCCAAACCAGGTCAAATGTCACCCTGTCTGTCTTGGCCGGTTTTCTCTGTCCACAATCTGTTAGGTGGAAGGTGACAATCTGCAGAACTAGTCAAGCGCCACATTAGCATTTTGTTAGCAATCTGTCTCCAGAAACTGGCTTAGATCTGGCTCTAATCAGCAACAAGGGAATGAATGGAGCTGCTGCTATCTTCCCAGAATGTCCGTCACTGGAGGGGGCAGGTTGGGGGATGACCCATAATCGAGG
Source organism: Pseudocheirus occidentalis (assembly GCA_028646575.1). Classification (NCBI taxonomy): domain Eukaryota; kingdom Metazoa; phylum Chordata; class Mammalia; order Diprotodontia; family Pseudocheiridae; genus Pseudocheirus; species Pseudocheirus occidentalis. The sequence goes on from CM053597.1 coordinate 231,523,253, forward strand.
TTTGGTAGCCTGGGCTTTTTTTCTGTGTCTCCCCTTCTGATAATGGGGCTGCTCGGGGCTCTGCAACACACTACACACAGACAACCAGTAACCAGGACAAGCAGTTCAGAGAAAGAAATTCGATTTCTTTTTGTAAAAAATGACAGAAATGTGAGGACTGTATTTCAGTCATTTAAAGGACATTTTGTGGTGTTCACTTCCCTTGATGAGCAAATGTCAGAGACTTTCACATCCAATCTCGGTCCTCCTCCTTCCCCATCCCACCTCCAGTCTTATTTTTCGGACCTTCAGCTGTGGTTTAACTGGTGTTTCTGCATCTGAGATCTCGCAGACTATTTGGAGTCATTTTCTGCTTATAAAAGAGAGCTGTGCTCACCTCATCCTTCACCTCATACTTAGAAAGTAAGCCCAGTTCCTAGAGCAGTGTGTGGATGTCAGAATTCCTTTTTTTCCCTTTAAAAAGTTTATGTTGAATCCTCTTCTTTCAGAGCCATTGTGATTTACATGATTGTTAGCGCCCTGGCGCTGCGCTGCACCGGGGCTCATTCCCTGAGGTCCAGTTTATTATCTAAGAGCAGGGGTGAAAGGCGGGCAAGGCTCCAGGGAGGAGGCCCTGATTCCAAGGGTTTTGTCATCTGCTTCTAGCCTTCTGAATCGCTGCAAACACTGTCCAGATATGGAACTTTCACATAAAATGTTGTTACACAAATCAAACATTCAGGCACATGTAAGATGCGGAGGATTCTGTCTTCCACTGCCTCCCCACCAGCTTCTATTCTTTCTGTGAAGATCTTCCCATTTCTCTGACTTCCCCATCACATTAAGCCTTCAGTACATTATTTTGGCTTCTTTCCTCTTCATCTCAAGACCACATACAGAAGGGACCCATTGAACTTACCATTAAGGTATTGCTTCTGTATCCTTGGGGCACTCAGCCTATAGAACCTTATTTGTAACAAATACCCTTGATCCATTGGCCCCTGGGCCAACACCAAATCTCTACAGGAAGGTCAGGTTGGCAGGAATGGATTTCTGACATCCAGAACCACACAGAGGGGGGTCAGGACACCTCATGATCTATGTGCAGCTCAATGAGCTTATAGGTGGAGGTGGACTTTTGAGACTTAGTGATTGTAGCCACCTATGGAGGGTATGGCCTGTGCCTAGAGTTGCCTTCTAAAGGATGGGCTTCAAGGAAGAGGAGGAAGAGAAGGAAGAACTGCAACAGGCCTGGCCTCTGTCTGCCACTGTTGGTTGTCAGAAGATATTTGGTCAGTACAGGTCTGACGGAAAGAAAGGTTGTGTCTCTCATCTCCTATAGCCCTGGCCAAGGTCATTTGCTTCTGGACAGAGGCTAAGCCCCTCAGTATTACATCATAAGGCTGGATCCCTATGTGGCTTCTGAAACTGGTTCTCAGCACAATAGAGAAGGGGAAGGTCTTGTGGGCTGTCTAGCAGCCTCAAAGTGTTTTCCTCCAGGGGAGTCCAAAGCACAGCGTAACCCGAAGCCTAGATGACTGTATGGCTCTGTGGAGTAGAAAAAGGATTCACTGAAATATTTATTATTAGGTGGTTGCATCTTTACCAGCCTCATTTGTTGACTTTCTGAGGGAGGGGAGTCTTACTATGAGTATGGAGAATTTTAGGACCATGGGGGGGAAAAGGCTGCTATTCACCAGAGAGAAAAATTGTATTCATTGTTTCTGGCTAGTCTGAGGCACTTACATGTTTCTGTGAAGTGGAATAAATGCTGTCTGTGCCCCACAAACGCATTGTTACTTTGAGTGCTTTATGGGCGCTAGGGGCCCTTTCACCCACATCTGTGGATCACACTGGGACCGTTACATTCTGAGGTTTCTTAGACACAGCTCAAGGTGGAGGGGTTCTGACCAAAAAGAGTGGTTTGAGAGTGGGGGTGAGGGGAGTCAAGCTGGCAGGCCCCAGACTGACCCCTGGCATGGAAAAACCAGTGGTGGAGGGGTGGGGAGGGGCTGCAGAGTCTCAGGAGCCACCCAGAGAAAACCAGAGCCAAAGTGATTTTTTCCCCCAACTGCTCCTATTCCAAAAGAAATATGTTGGACTCTTATATCTTGAATCAAAATGAAGAAAGAAGCTTTCTGTGAATGCCTTCTCTCCTTGTGACTTTGGACATTTGAGGGAATTCACCTCAGTTGAATTCTCCTGGCTTTGCCCCTTCAGCCAGCCCAGACTATCCCCTTGTAAAGGAGACCTGAGCTGCTAATGAACTGTACCCATAACAGGGGGAGGTGGAAGTACTCAGCTCCTGCTCTCTCCTCAAAAGCCATAAAGAAACCTCATGTGAAGTTTGATTTTCAAAGAGTTTGCCAGCCATCACTATGCAACTCAAGGTTTTCCAAGAGTACATAATGAACTCTTATGTAATAGAAACCAAAGGAGAAAAATATAATTAAACAAGTACATTATGAAAAATAATTATATCTAATCCAGTCACTCCTACTTTTAAATAGTGCTTAGTTCTGGTTTTTGTTTTTATAAGTGAGCACCCCACAGCTTAAATCCCTGTTTGTCTCTTAACTCCCACTTGAAATTAGATACACAGACACATATTTAAAGGTCACAGATAAAGTCAGCTTGGACCCTGGCACAGGAGGATGCAGCCAATGTTACAAAGCACATTATTATGGTTTGGATGAAACTGGAGTCTCCTCACTTGAAAAATCAGCGTGATTATGTGACGTGGTTTTATGGCAAAAACACTCATCAGTAATATGGAAAGGCTTGGGGTTGGCTACTTGACCTACAATTCATAAATAATTCAGAAGTCAATATACCTCTAAGATTTCTTTGCAACATCATAATAACATAAACAACTTAGTGCTTGAGGAACAAATACAGATAGGCAGCATCTTAAAAACACAGCTACAGCTGTTAATAAATGCTTATTGAATTGACCTGTACACCGTCTTTTATTCTTTCATTGGTTTTTACTGCAGCTGTCTGAGGCTTTGGACAATTATATTCACAATTATAGAAAAATGGAGACTTAAAAAAAATTTCCCCAGTGGGCTTTTAAGTCACATTTATGGCTTAGAAAACATTTTGTAGACAAGTGATATTTTTTTTTGCTTTTTTGGGGAGGGCAATTAAGTGACTTGCCCAAGGTCACATGGCTAGTGCGTCAAGTATCTGAGGCCACATTTGAACTCAGGTCCTCCTGACTCCAGGGTCGGTGCTCTATTCACTGTGCCACCTAGCCACCCCTACAAGTAATAATTTCAAAGAAAAAAAGGGAAGGTAAATAATCCCTTGACAAGCAGGTCTGGAGCCAGGTGGTCTAAAACCTTCTAAGGGCAGCTTGCCAAAGGTCATGGGGCTTCTTTTTATGAATCAGCTCTTTGGGGGTAGAAAATCTGGTATGCAGATAGTGCGTTGTGTTTCTCCTACCACTCTAGCATTTAAAGTATGCTATTTAATGTTCTGTCAAATGATGTGGAGAATCTCTAAAAGCATCTGCTCTCAAAAATGGGAGTTAGCAGCACTAATGCTCTCAGCCAGCTGCACAACATGTGGAATGGGGCCCAATTATTTGGAAAATATCATGTGTGTCTGGCGGCTGCCAGGCATTTTAAATTTTTGAAAATGGGAAGTACAATATACACATAAAGCATTATTATGTAATTTTCCATTTACAAAATCATTTTCTGCTATTCCCCTCTCCCAACACTTTTAGGAGAAAATTGTACTTTTTTTCCTTTCTCACATTATTTCCAAATTATGTTATTATTTGATGAGCCACACCAGCATGAAGTAGCATGAATCATTCTGAGGATGGGGCAGGAGTAGTTTAAGAAAGTAAATAGAAACCGACTTAAAGAGGATCCCCTCCTAAAGCTTCCCAGGATGTCCTCTTCACCCCCATCCCTGCCCTCATGGACATAAACACTAACGCTCTATTTTAGCACCAAAAGATCTGCTGTTAAGGAGGACCTAGTGGAGGAAAGAGCTTACACAATAATGCCATGTGAGTGCTACCCCGCCCCACTGCGTTCCAGAAAGGAAATGTCAAGCATGAAAAAGCAAATCCACTTGGTTTCTACCTAGAAAATAGAAATCCAAACTGCCGGGTGACCAGAGCTACAAGCTCACAAATGAAGGCAGCCCCTACCCTCGAGGAACTTTTAGTCCCTAAGGGTGGAAAAATGTGTCTGAAAAGCAGGGAGTTGTTATCTTGGGACTCAGTCACCATCAAAGAATTCTTACAACTAGACTTGTCCCACCATCAATCCCGCCATTTCTGGAACTGCTCAAATAGAGCAGACAGAATGACACCCTCCCCCCCCCTCACCCCCCCCCCCCCCGTCAGGGTTGCTACAGAAAGAAGGCTGGTCTGGAATCTAGATTCTGCATTGGATGGATCACATTCACTTTGCCTGGCAGAGGTCGCTGCAACATTGCTCAGTGCACATTCAAGGACAACTATTTGCCAAATCACAAAGCAATCTTTCCAACCAATGCCAGTAAGGGTTTCCTGGGAACTGGATTCATAGATACAAACAACGAATGAACAAAGGAAAGCAATATGGAATTGTTCACGATATCTTTACAAGTTTCCCGCTAGTCAGACTATAAAACAGATGTTGAGTTATGAACCACATCCTCCAAAAATGAAAAATGGGCAAAAATTGGTTTAAATCAGACAGCAACACTTCCCCTAAAGTCCTGTTTTCTTATGGTTCACATGGTCTTTAGAACTTAAAAATGTCATAAGCCAGGGTGATCACCATGTGTACAGTTGGGTGTGGCTAAAATACCAAGGGTTCTAAGTTTTTTGATTTGTGGTTGCAAATAAGTTGTAGAATCTGTTACTACCCATGGCCTCACCTCTTCTATTTCAGCCCAAGGTCAAAATCAGGCCCATCCTGGCATCAGGCCGGCCTCTTCTTAGGCTCTATTATCTAAAATTGGGCTTCAATGCCCATGTAAAGTCTTCATATCAACATTCACTGGGAGCCCATTGTGTGCCAGGGACTCTGCTAAGCCTTAAGTAGCTTACATCACCCAAGAATACAAAATGTGAATCAATTTGGAGGGCAGAGGGCAGAGAGCTCTTCCCTGCCCTCCACTTAAGGAGGGTACCAGGCTGCAATCCTCTGGATATCACCTCCCACCCTCATTCTACCCCCTCTTCACGGCTTCCTTTTAGGCATTATCTTCTTGAGTTAGACCGAGTTCCTTGAGGGTTTTGTATCTCCGGTGCTTAGCACAGAGTCTGGGACACAGTAGGTACTTACAGACTGACTAAACAAGCAAACACAAGATAACTTAAGGAAGGGAAGAGCACCAATAACCAGGGACTCAGGAGTAATCTCTCTTTTGGCCTTGATTCTTAGCTATATCTTGAGATATAGCTCATAGATATCTCTATTCTTAGATAATATCTCTCATGATGCCCTGGGGTAATAAACAAGATGGACAAAAGCACAGCTGCCAGTGGGTTACACTAGTTGAATGCCCGGCCTGGAAAATGACAATTAATGGATCGATGGTAAGTCTCCCCCCCCCCACCAGGGGGGGAGGGGCCTCCAGTAGCAGAGCAGGAGCTCAGTCTTCTGCCCTAGCCTATTCTTACAAATTCTTATAAGTTGGGGCACAGCCAAGATGGCAAAGTAAAAGCAGGAACTTGGCTGAGCTCCTGCTCCAACCACCTCCAATACCCGTAAAATATGACTCTAAACAAATTTTAGAGCTACAGAACCCACAAAGAAAAGCAACCTGGCAGAGTCTATCACATCAGACTGAGAAACAAGTACAGTCCCGCGTGAGCCACAGTCCCACATCCGGGGCAGCCCCTACCAGTGGCACAGATGAGCCAGAGCCAACTTCAAGAGAGTGAATCATCAGCAGCTATGGCGGTTCCCAGACTTCTCAACCCATAAATGCCAAAGAGAAAGTAAAAGGTCAGTGGTGAACTTTGCTGGAACCAGGTGATGGAAGAGTGTGGCCTGGCCCCTGCCCCCAGGGCGAGAGGCGGCACAGGAGAGGTGGTGGAGGCCCTGTAGCTTCAGCTGTTGCCAAATGGCTGATTCTGGAGCTCCTGGCCTACAGATTGTAGGGGAACCAAGCCACCATTCAGAGGGTAATCTCTCTTGCTTTGACCTGATTGGATCTGAGTCACGGTCTTGGGTGGTGGTCCTTGGGTGTGTGGCCAGTGTGCCAGAGCTTGTGGTGGCTGCAGAGAGGGTACCCTCCTCAGACCTCAGACAACTGTAAAAACCCCAGCAATTTGGGACATAGATCTCTCCACTCTGGAAGCAGAGTTCTACTGTGGCAAAGAGCTCAAAAGTCAAGTAACTGGCTGGCAAGATGTGCAAGCAAAGGAAGCACAATCAAATTATTATAAGTCACTTGGGTGAAAACATAAATGAATGATATGGTTATCAAAGTTGCAGGTGATGTCAAGTTGAACAGGATAGCTAATTTACTGGATGGCAGAATTAGGATCCAAAATGATCTCTACAAGCTGGGCTAAAGCTAATGAGATGAAATTTAAAACATATGAATGTAAAGTTCTCTACTGAGTTTTCAAAAATAAATAGCATGAGAAGTACAGCAGGAGGGACACAGGGCAGGCTATGGCTGTCCTGGAGGCATCTCAGCCTTGAACTGGAAGGCCAGCTCGAACTCAGCACATCCAAAACTGAACTCATTTCCTTTCCCCCCAAACTCAATCCTCGGCTGAACATCCCTGTATTGGGGACATCAAGAAAGTAAGGGCTGGGGTGGGGCAGGGATAGAGGTGAAGTCTGGAGAATGAAGGGCAACTGCTCCAGCCAAAATGATTTTCCTAAAGCACAGTTCTGACCATGTCACTTCTCTACATAATGAATTCCTATGACTCCTTAATGCCTCCAGGATAAAGTGAAATTCTTCTGTGTCTGTTTTGTAAAGCTTTTGAGAACTTGGCCCCAACCTACCTTTCCTTATCAGACACTCTCCCTCTCACTCACATTCTTCTAATTGTTTTTTGGGAGATGGAGTTTCATCTCATGCCTGCCTCTTTGCCCTGGCCATCCCCTCTTCCTGGAATTCCCTGTCATCTTCATCTCTTGGAGCCCCCAGTTTCCTCCAAAGCTCAGTTCAGATTTGTCCTCTCTGAAGTCTTTCCTGACTCTTCCCTTTCCCCTCAAATCACCTGCTATCTCCCTTGGACCTATTTTTTTCTGTTCCTAAACGCATCCCTGTTTTCTCTCTCTCCTCTGTCTAGATTGGAAATTCCTCGAGGGTGCAGACTGTTTCCCCTTATTGTGGATCCTCAGCCCCCAGGGCAGAGCTTAGCCCATGATAGGTACTTAATATATTCTTACTGATTGATTGGTGTTGTTTGTCCTTCCTATTTGAAGAGGGCCCTGACATCAGGAAGGTGATGCCATGACATGCAAGTGAATTGGATTTAAGTGAGGCAGAGCTGTGCAAAGTCACCAGCCTCACTCTTTCCTCCAGAGCCACCTGGGTCCAATGGCCAGATATAGATCAGGACAACTGGAGATGGCCCTGGCTGACTGTAATAAACACTTAGGGATTTTAGTTGATTTAATGTTCAGTATAAGTCAACATGTGGCTTTCAAAGAATGTTAATTCACCTAGAATGCATTAATAGATGTTCAGTAAGGAGGCAGTCTGGTTCACTGGAAAGGATACTGGATTTGGAGTCAGAGGACCCGAGTTGTAATAGGAACTCTGCTACTTATTACCTGTGTGACCTTGGGTTGGTCATTTCACTTCTTGAGTCTGAGTTTTTTTCACTTAAACTAGGAAAGGTAGTACTAGATGACTTCTAAGGCCCCTTCCAGTGTTACAACTATGATCTGATGGTCTCAGCATCCAGAACAAAGGAAAAAATATACCCACTCAGCCTGTGTTGGTCAGATCCCCCTGAACTAATGTGTTCAGGACAGGGAGGGGCAAATCTTCAGAATCAAACATAGAAAGGACGGTCAAAGGAGCCAGGGGACAAGGGATAATGACTTCATCCTCCATTCTTCTCCTCCTCCCCTCCATTTGCCCCAGCACCAGTGGGGCCAGCTTCCTTCTCTACAGACTAGGCTCTAACAAAAGCCTTACTCCCCTGGGAGGCAGAATCCCTGAGCCTGTGAAGGAGGTGCTCAAGCAGAGGCCTGGGTAGGTGCCAGCTGGAAGGAAAGGCTTCAAGCACTTCAAGCATCTACTGACCAAGCAGGAGCCTGAGCAGTGAAAGCCATTTCCCCACAAGCTAGACAATAGATGAGGAATTCTTTGGCCATAGCAACCCAGAAAAAAAATCACAAACAACAAAATGGTCTTCAGCCCCATGTGGAGCCCTGGTGGCATAACGGTGGTGGAAGAGACAAACGGTACTAAAAAGGACACCACTGTTAATACATTAATTTAACTGCTGGCATTTTGAATGTCAAGTCAACATTACTGGAGGAATTGGCTCATATCAATATTGACTTTCTCACTATAAGTAAGGCCAGAAGAATCTAAGGAGAGTGCGGCTAAATGGAAAGATAGCTCACAGATCTTCCTGGGGAGACAGCTAAAGATGCAGGCAGAGCTGGAAAAGTTAACAGGAAGCATCATTTCCTGGGGCAAGCACTCATCAGGCTAGTGGTGCTCACAACAAACACCAGAAAAGAGACCCCGCCCACCCATGAAGATGAAAAAGTCAGCCTTCTGCATCAGCCTCTGTTGCAGAGGAAAAAGGAGTAAAAGAAGTCTATGAAAGCCTCAAACCCTGCACATTCTAATAAATACCTATTTCAGGGCGGCTAGATGGCGCACTGAAGAGAGCACCAGCCCTAGAGTCGGGAGAACCTGAGTTCAAATCCAGCCTCAGACATTTAACACAAAAACTAGCAGTGTGACCTTGGAGCAGTGTGACACTTTACCCCAATTGCCCTCCAAAAATAGATAGATAGGGGCAGCTAGGTGGCCCAGTGAGTAGAGCACTGGCCCTGGAGTCAGGAGGACCTGAGTTCAAATCCGACCTCAGACACTTGACACACTAACCAGCCATGTGACTTTGGGCAAGTCACTTAACCCCAATTGCCCTCCAAAAAAAAAGCAAAGATAGATAGATAGATAGATAGATAGATAGATAGATAGATAGATAGATAGATAGATAGATAGATACTTCAATATTCAGTGTCTTCCATGAGAAGGAGGCCATGAGAGGGAGGACAGCCCCCTTGAATTCTTGTCTCCCTCATGCCCATGCCCATACCCAATCAGTTTCCAAGTCTTGTTGTTCAGCCTCCACCACATCACAGTCTCTATCCCCTGTCCTCGGCCGTCTCTAGCTCCCAGGGCCTCCCACAGCCACTGCCCTTGTTTGGCCATTCGGTGCCTCAGCCAGAACTGTTACAGCAGCTTCCTCACTGGCCACGGCATCTCCAGTCTCTACTATTACCAAAGTGATCTTCCTAAAGCATAAATCTGACCATGTCACTTCCCTGTTCAAGAAGTTCTAGCAGCTCCCAGCTGCCCTCAGAATGCCCTTCAGAGTCTGAATACAAACCTTCCCAGGTTCCCTGCCCTCCTAACTCTGCGCTCCAGCCAAGCAGACGGAATGGCAGTTCATCCCCTCATCTCCATGCCTTTGCAATGACCACCTTCCTCCCATGCCTGAAATGTACTTTCTTCTCACCTCTGCCTCTTGGAAGCCCTAGTTTCCCCCAAGATTCAGCTCAAGTCAGTCTTTCCCAGTGTGGGGTCAGTTTAACTTGCCCCAAGACAAAGAACCCCACCATCCACCTCCAGAGCTAGGCTTGCTCCTAGGGTCTTCACCGGGTGGTCTCTTCCACATAAACCCCATCCAGTCAGCCCTCAGCTTCAGGCTTCACCATTCTCCCCATCCCAGGGCCTTCTCTAGCTCTAAATCCACCTTGTCATTTCCTGTCTCCAGAACAGGCTCCCCAGCTCCCCAAGGCTATCCCTCCATCTCAGGGTCTCCTTATCACCTCTATCAGTCAGCAACCTCTCTTCCTCTGCTGTCCTCCTTATTTATTTATTTTTAGCATTCTTTTTAACTTTTGTGTTCCAAATTCTCTGTCCCTCTAGCCCCTCAAGGCAAGCAATACAATGTCAATTATACATGTGAAATCACGCAAAAATATTTCTATATTAGCCATGTTGTAAAAAAAAAGGCAAGAAGAACAAGGAAAATGAAAAAATTGTACTTCAGTTTGCACTTGAGTCCATCAGTTCTCTGTTTTGGGAGGTGGAGAGCATTTTTCATCATGAGTCCTTCAAAATTGTCTTAGATCGTTGTATGGATCAGAAGAGCAAAGCCTTTCACAGTTGATCATTATAATGTTGCTGTTAATTTGTACAACAATCTCCTGGTTCTGTTCACTTTACTTTGCATTAGATTCACATAAGTCTTCCCAGGTTTTTTCTGAGAGCATCCTGCTTGGCATTTTTTATAGCACAGTAATATTCCACCACAATCATATACCATAACTTGTTCAGCCATTCATCACTGGATGGATATCTGCTCAACTTCCAATCCTTTGCCACCAAAAATGAGCCATTATCAATACTTTTGTACACATACAAAAGACACATGCCTTTATATCTGCTCTCTTTGGGATACAGACCTTGTACTGGTACTGTGGGATCAAAGGGTATGCACAGTTTTATAACCCTTTGGGCATAGCTCCAGATTGTTTTCTAGAATGGTTGGACCAGTTAACAATTCCACCAATAGTGGATCCCCTTTACCATTTATCATTTTCCCTTTTCTGTCATGTTTCTAATAGATATGAGGTGGTAACTCAGAGTTCTTTTAATTTGCATTTCTCTAATTAAGTTTTTCATATGACTATATATAGCTTTGATTTCTTCTGCAAAGTACCTGTTCATATCCTTTGACTACTTATTTATCAATTGGGAAATGGGTTTGCTTTTTATAAATTTGGCTCAGTTACCTATATATTTGAAAAGTGAGGCTTTTATCAGGGAAACTTGCTATAAAATCCCCTTCCTTTCTTGCTTTCTTTCTAATTTTGCTTGCATAGGTTTTGTTTGTACAACCCCTTTTTAATTTCATGTAATAAAAATTATCCATTAAACTTCCTGTGATCCTCACTGTCTCTTGTTTGGTCGTAAACTCTTCCCTTACCCATAGATCTGAGGGGTAAACTTTTCCATACTCCACTACCACGCTTATGATATCATCCTTTGTGTCTAAGTCATGGACCTACTTTGATTTTATCTTGGTATACCATGTGAGAAGTTGGTTTATGCCTAGTTTCTCCCAAATTGCTTTCCAGTTTTCCCAGCAATTTTTGTCAAATGGTAAGTTCTTGCCCCAGAAGCCAGGGTCTTTGGGCTTATCAAACCCTAGATCAATGACTATTGTGTATTGTATATCAAGTCTATTCCACTGATCAACCACTCTCTTTCTTAGCAAGGACCATATTGTTTAACAATTACCACTTTGTAATATAATTTGAAATCTGGCTCTACTGGGCTATCTTCCTTCATATTTTTTATTGATTTTCTTTATATTCTTGACCTTTTGTTCTTCCAGATGAATTTTTTATTATTTTTTCTACCCCCATAAAATAATTTGTTGGTGCTTTGATTGGCATGACACTGAATAAGAAAACTAATTTAGGTAGAGTTGATATTTTTTTTATATTGGCTCAGCCTACCAGTGAGCTATGAATATTTCTCCAGTTGTTTAGATCTGTCTTTATTTATGTGAAAAGTATTTTGTAATTGTGTTCCTATAGTTCCTAGGTTTGTCTCGGCAGGTAGACTCCCAAGTATTTTATATTGTCGGCAGTTATTTTAAATGGAATTTCTCTTTCTGTCTCCTCCTGTTTTGTTATGTTGGTAATATAAAGAAATGCTAATAATTTAGGTAGGTTGATTTCATATACTGCAACATTGCTAAAGCTTGTAGTTGTTTAGATGATTTTCTAGGCTCTCTAAGTATATCATCCACAAAGAGTTTTTGCTATTTTATATATCTTCAGCAGGTTAGGCGCTTGCTATGCAAGCTATACTAGACTACTCTCAGCATCCCTACATAAGGATATTTTGTTCTTTGTGGATCATGGCACTGTGCCAGCTCCAGAGAGGCCAGACCTCCTCCTAGTGGCACTTAATGAGCACAGCCGTCCATCTGCAGCAGTGTCTGGACACTCTCTCCAGAACTTAAGATCATACAACCAGATATTCGGAGATTGAAAGGACCTCATAGGCCATCTTAACTGACAAAATTGAAAAAGTCTCCCAGATATGTGGAATTAGATTCCGACTCCACATTGTGAATTCTGTTACAAGATTTCATGGAAACAATTGACTAATGCTTTACTTAAGATACAAAAATACTGACATTCCATTGTATTCTAATAGCAATCAGTTAGAGAAAACACCATCTACTTTGATATGACCAATGTGTTTATTGGTTATGTTTTTATTGTTTTGCTTTGCTTTTTGGAGGGGGGAAGGTAAAGCAATTGGGGTTAAGTAACTTGCCAAAGGTCACAGGGCTAGTTTTGGGTTAAGCGTCTGAGGTCGGATTTGAACTCAGGTCCTCCTGACTCCAGGGCCAGTGTTCTATTCACAGAGCCAGCTAGCCACCCCATAATTGTTTTTTTTTAGTTTATCAAGTCATTAATCTCATTCCTGACCACAAATGCCATAAATCACTGAAGAGATCCCAGCAAAAGGTTATGAGATCCCTTCCTAGGGGATTTGAAAAGGCTTTTCTATTAAAGGCCAACAATTCATCTCTAGGATGCTGAAGTTAACTGTATATTTCCTTCTGCCTTAGTATATAAAATTACAGGGAATATTCACTAACATTTGTGAGAGAAAAAATAACGCCAATTTAAAAAAAATAAACAAATCTGGGTAGTTAGCAATAACTGAATTAAAGATTTTTCTATTTCTGGAAAGGATTAGATACAATCCTGTCTTGGGGTAGTATAACGGATTGGACTGCCAATCTCTGGAGGTTATTGCAGTCTCCTCAAGGAGATCCCCTCCTCCCCACCACACACATGCACACACACAAACACGCGCACACACATGCCATGAAACATCAGGATCATTTATTCTGCATCCTTCCCATAGACAAATTCCCATAGTCTTCTTTCAATGCCCAAATCTCCAGGTACCCAGATACTCAGAGGCAGGTTGCATACTCTTTCTATATTCAAACTATTATAAGCCTCTTTTCTGACTCTTAAGTTTCAATCCATTGTGGCTTGGGAGCCTGTAATCTTTTGTACTGGTTTCTGGGCATCATTCCATTTTGATTTGGGTATAACACAAGCTGAGTACACTTCCAACAGAGAAAGCCCCTGACCACACAAAAACTCTGAATGCAGAGCATGACCAGGGACAAGTGGATAAACTTCCAGGACTGCTGGATGATCCACCAAAAAAAAAGGTTATTGGCCATATTGAAAGAAAAAATTATTTTATTGGAATGGAAACCAGAGATAAGAAGTTATTAAAGGATAATGGAAGTGAAGCAGGGAAGAAAAACTGTAATTATTCTATCCTGAAGTTAAACTTTTGATGCTTATCCCAATCAAACTAAGCCTTCTGAGAAATCCTCTTCTACAGCAATGTCTTCTGTCAATATTACCATGGCTACAACTACTAACATTGCAATAATTCTTTAGGAAAGCGTTTCCTCACAACAAATGAAGGAAAAATAAAGAATATTGTTAGAAACCATTTTACCCAACTATATGATAACAAAACCAATCATTTAAATGAGATAGGTGACTATTTAAAAAAATAAAAAACATCTAGATTAAAAGAACAAGAAATGGAGAACTTAAGAATCCAATTGCACAGTTTAAAAAAATTGAAGTTATAAATTAACTGCAAAGAGAAGAAAACCCAGAATCAGATGGGTTTATAAGCAAATTGTATCAAGCATTCAAAGAAAAATGAACTTCTTATACACACTATTTCCAAAAATAGAAAAAGAAGGGATCCTACTGAATATTTTCTATGAGTCAAATATTACCTTGATATCTAAATCAGGGGGAATCAAAGCTGAGAAAGAACACTAAAGATCAATGATCCTGATGAATATGCATGCAAAATTTTAAATAAAATACAAAAAGGCTACTTCAACATAACACAAAGATTATATACTATGACCAAGTTGGATTTATATTGGGAATACAGGTTTGCTTCGATATGAGAAAAACTATAAACATAATTAACAGTGTGATGCAAACTATATAAACAACAAAAAATCATGTAACTATATTTATTAATAAAGAAAATGCTTCTGAGGAAGTGCAATAAACATCTCTGTTTTTAAAAAATAGAAAACATAGGAATGAAATGGACTTTTCCATGGTAAGTAGTAAATAAATATATGTGTGTGTGTGTGTGTACATACACACACACATATATGTATACACACACACACACACACACACACACACACACACACACACACACACACACCAAGAGCCATCATCATATAAAATGAGAACGAATTCAGAGTCTTTCCCATTAAGACTAGGGGCAAAGCAAGGATGTCCACAGTCACCATTACTATTTGATATAGTGCTGGAAATGTGAACTAAGAAAAAGAATTGGAAAGAATAAGCACAGGCAAAGAAGAAACAAATTATCATTTTTGCAGATGATATGATGGTTTACTTAGAGAATCCTACAGAGTCAGATAAAAATTAAGAAATAATAAATTCAGGAAAATTGCAGAATATAAAATTAATCCACATAAGTCATCAGCATTTATGTATATTACTAACAAAATCTAGGATGAAGAGCTATAGTAATTCCACTTAAAATAACTACATATTGTATAAAATACTTTGGAATCTACCTACCATAATAAACATAGGAATTATCCAATCACAACTACAAAACACTACAGATATAAAGGCAGATCTAAACAAATGAAGTAACATTAATTGCTCATAGGTAGATTGAAACATATAATAAAAATTACAATACTACTTAAAATCATTTATTTAGTGCCACAACAATCAAACTACTAAAGTATTACTTTATAGAACTAGAGAAAATATTAATAAATTCATCTAGAAGAACAAAAGATCAAAAATCTATAGGAAAATAATTTTAAAAGTGGAAATTGAGACTATCAGACTTAAAGGCAGACCTTAAAATATAAAGCAGTAACCATCAAAACAATTTGATGCAGTTTAAAACATAGAGAGGTCTACCAGAGGGACAGATCAGGTATACAAAATACAGACGCAAATTAATCTAGTGGCCTAATGTCCAATAAACCCAAAGATCCCAACTATTGGGGTAGGAATTCATTGATTGATAAAAACTGCTGGTAAAACTGGTCAGTATTCTATCAGAAATTAGGTTTGGACAGCACTTTATAGCACATACCAGATAAGCTCCAAACGGATACATAATCTAGATATAAAAGATGACCTCATAAACAAATTAGAGGAGTAAGGAAGAAATTATAGACATATGGATAAAGGAAGAGTTCACAACTTTAAAAAAGATAAAAGGGATGATGGAAAATAAAACAGACAATTTTGGTGACACTAAATTAAAGTCTTTGCACAAATTCAAAGCCACTAAGATTAGAAAGGAAATAGTTAACTAGGAAAAAATCTTTGCAGCAAGTTTCTCTGATAAAAGTCTCATTTCTAAGATATATGAGAATTTTATATGTAAAAATTTTATGAGAATAAGAGCCATTCCCCAACTGATAAATGGTCAAAGCATATGAACAGATTTATTAAGGGAAGAAATTCAAGCTTTATCTATAGCCACATGAAAAAAAATGCTCCAAGTCACTAATAATTAGAGAAATGCAAATTAAACCAATTCTCAAACCCATCAGAGAGGCAAATTTGACCAAAAAAGGAAAATCATGAGGGTTATAAGGACTTCTTTAAAAACAGGCATATTGAAACACAGCTTGAAGAGATATTAATTATCCAGTCACTTTGGAAAGCAATTTAGAACTTTACACACAAAAAGTAACTAAATTGTGCATCTGCCTTGAACCACTGACAATACTACTACACCTATATCCCAAGGAAATAAAAAATATGCAATATATAAAGAATACATACAAGAGTATTAATGGCATCTCTTTTGTGGTGGTGACAAAGAACTAGAAACTAAGAGCATGCCCATTCATTCAGGACAAACTGTGGTATATGAAAGTGACAGCACAATGTAAGAAATGGAGAAAGAGAAGGTTCAAAGAAATCCGGCAAGACTTGTATAATCCAAAGCAGAATGAAGTGAATAGAACTAGGAAAACAATTTATAGCAAAATGCCAGTCGGATAAGAAATAAGATCATCTAAATGGTCAACTATGATTCCAGATAAATGCCAACAAAGATCCTCCTGACACAGAAGTGATAATTCAATATGCAAAATTAAATGCATATTTTGGACATTGCCAATTTGTTTTGCTTGGCTATGCATATCCATTACAAGAATTTTTTTTTTCTTTTTGGGGAGAGGTGAGAGTAAGAGGCTTGGTAAGTAAAAAAAAAAACTTAAAAAGTAAGAAAGACAGGTATTTTCTGAACTGTTTTGCTGATTGGGTACTTGTGGGATTGAAATGTTGCTACAAAATCCATAAATATGCACCCCAGAATACAGAATTCTCCCCAAGATAAAGGGGCAAGGTGAGCAAGTGGTTACATGTTTAATACAGACATAATTTCATATTTAATCTTTTAGATAGTGCAAGCCCTGAAACGTTCTCATACAACCCTTATAAATACAACGCGCACACAGAGACAGTGGAAAACACTGTTCTAGATTACAGAGTTCTTTTTGAATTTTTGCATTCTTACAATTCTTACATTTCAGAGGAGTGATTGATTCAAAGTGATATCTAAAAGCCACTTTTATCTTTGTTCTCTAAACACATGATGCTCATCTCTGTACCAAGGGGAGTGGTTTTAGACTGTTTCCATGTGTGAAATACATGCCTTCCCCCCTTCCACCTATGGTACAAAAGAAAAAAATGCCCCAGATTTGGAGTCCAAGATCCTGGATTCAATTCTAAGCTTTTCTATTTAGCATAGTGTTGGTGCCTATCTGGTCTTCATTTTCTGATCTGTAAAATAAAGTGGGACTAAACAATATTTTCTATTCTTTCCAGTACTAAAAAAACAAATCACTGGTCTCTAGTTTATGATCTAAAAAATAAGTTCTCAAAGTGGGCAATATCACTCCCTTGGGGCCACTGAATGATCCAGGAAGGGCAGTAGCAGCCTCGGGTGCAACTGGGCGGGGAGGGGAGGGCGCTAAATAAAAATAAGGGGATGATGGAAGCATAAGAAAAGAAGAGAAAAGAAATTTGAAAAAAAAAACATTCACATGTTTCATCTGTTGTGTAACAGAGTTAAAGCTGCAGTGATTAAAAAATGCAAGTTTTAACTGATCAAAGGTCAAGTCCGCTGACGGGTCTTAACAAGCAAGTATTGTCAAGTGAGCATGCTGTGCATTGTTGGAAAGTCCAGTATACACTGACAAGAATATATGTGTGTAATGACTTGTTTGCAATATGATACTATATATTTACATGATGCAATATTGCATCATCAAAATTTCAGTGCAGGAAAAAAACCCACAAATTTATAAAAAATAATTTAAGATTTATCATTTAAAAAAATTTTAATGATGCAATTTTTTTAAAAAAATCCAAACATTTAAAGGTTAAAGAAAGTAGATTTCCAGGGGGGTGCTGAGTAATTTTTTTAAAGGGCGTGGTAGGCCAAGTAAGTTTGGGAACCTCTGAAAAATGTACTCATCTTCCAAGGCCCCACCTAACTTCCACTTCCAGACTTTTTAAGCCCAGAATGATATATTCCTTCTCTGAGTTCTTACACTTAGAGTCAATTGCACACAGTTAAGCACTTAATTGTTCTCTAATGTTTTCAAGGGTATTAGTACTTTGCAAATCTTAAAGTAGTATGTAAATGTCAGTTATGCCTATTACCGTTATTTGTATAACACCATAGAATGCAAAGAAGCATAAACGATGATCCTTGCCCAATGAGATGAACATCTATTACTGAGTTAAAGAACAGCACAGGAAAAGTCATCACTGTGGTTCAGTACATTGTGTAGGATGTTCTTGAAAGATTTCCATCACTGTTTAGAAGGCCTGCCTCTGGGGTCAGGTCAGACTCCTAGGGCCCAATGTTGGCCTTGGCTTCAGTGTAAATGAATGAGAGCTCATCAGTATCTTGCCTTCCTCTAAAGTTAGGCCAAAGCTCTACAGAGAATGTTTCCTTGCAAATAAACACAATTCCACAGAAAATGAGAACATTTGCTGTCACGCAGGGCTCTTATGTGACTTCCTAGTAGATGGTCACTGTTATCTTCTTTGTATCAAGTATGTTAAGGTTGCATTACAGTTTGCCCAAAAAAGGCTCTTTTCTTTCTGTAAATATTCTACCAAAGAAAATCTTTTCTGCTAACTGAGGGAAAGAAAAGTTTTAACTGGACCCAAAATGCTAGAAACTCCATAGTCTAGGCCTATTGCAATGTATTGAATCCAATGAAACAAAACAAGTCTTGATAAAATACAATCTTTCCCATCAGATAGTTTATTTTCTAAGAAAATGTTTCCCTTGTTACAACTATAGACATTTTTTGATTCACCAGCATCCAGTTGAAAGTGAGTGCATTCAAAACAGTGGGGACAGGGTGGACAAAGGTGTGGAGGTAGGAAAGTCCAAGGTATTTTCTGGGTTTGTATAGGAAGGAATTGAGAGCTTGGAGAGGTTGGATAGGTAGACCTGAACCAGACTGTGAGGCATGCAGAATGCCAGGCTAAGGAATTTGGACCTCTAGGTAATCAGATTTTTGAACAAAAGAGTCTTAGGTTAAGCTCCTTACAGTATACGGATAAATTGGTGAAGGAATAGATGGGAGGAAAGGAGGTAAGTTAAAAGACTATTGTAAGGGGCGGGTAGGTGGTGCAGTGAATAGAACACCGGCCCTGGAGTCAGGAGGACCTGAGTTCAAATCCAGCCTCAGACACTTAAGACAAAAACTAGCCGTGTGACCTTGGGCAAGTCACTTAACCCCAACTGCCCTCCAAAAAA
>CM053597.1:231542850-231564965 GCA_028646575.1 Pseudocheirus occidentalis
ATGACCATGAACTTGCCAGGAGCTATCTCTGGCATTTCATATTATGACTTTAACTAGAGATTAAATATTTATTATTCATGGATTAAAAACACAAAACTAGCCGTGTGACCTTGGGCAAGTCACTTAACCCCAACTGCCTTCCAAAAAGCAAAAAACAAAAACAAAAAACACCTAGTTGGGAGACTGGTTCCTCAGTGTTTTCTCAATACCTTGCCTTTGGGATCATTTCATTATTTTGTCTGGAGCTCCATGAAAAGGTAGTTAAGTAAAGGAAGAGAAGGAGGAAGTAAAACCAGTCTTTGGCTTTCTTTCCCAGTGCTAGTACAAGTCTTCAATAGTGAGAATTCTGAAACCAGTGGCTTCCACATGGTTTTAATTTATCCACACTATCCCTGTTTCTTGTTATTACCGATAATTAAGAGTCACCTTAGCTCCCTTTCACAAAGTAAATATCCAAAATGCAAGGAGCCCAGGCTGATGCTTCTGTTTGAGGTTAGGCCTCCTACTGCAAGGTCACATTACCTGAATTCCAAAGGTTATGTCCTTCTTCACACTCCTCTGTCATCAATGAAGTCAGAGGGATCATGGGAGGTTCTGGTGGCAAAAGTTGTTTGGGTTCTTCATCATAAAATACCATCAGGTCCTTACAGAAAACAAGAGAGCACCTTAGTTAAGCAACAAAGAGTCTCTTAAGATGGATAAGGACATTTTAGTGCTTTAGTCAATGTTACAATTTTATTGTCCACCCAAGTAAAATAGGAAGAAAAATGGTGAAAATATTTCAAGGGATAAAAATATACCAAGTGAAGAACCCAAATTGTATTGTTACAGATTTTGTAGTGTTGTCAAATGTGGTTTGCACATGCTTTTCTATTGTCTTCCTAGCCCTAGCTGCATTCTTAGCTTGGAGCTTGACTTGTGAATTTTTCAGTATTCAGGTCCCTATCCTTGGTTGCTCTTAAGATTCCTTCCTACTGGCAAACCAGTTTAGAAAGAGTTCTTTGTTGCAATTTCAATTCAAATCAATTTAAGTATTTAGACATTTGGGTCACATGGACAACAAGATGGAGAACTAGACAATTTCTCTGATCCCCAGGACCTCTCAAACTTCTCAAACCAAACCAGAATTTGTGCACCAAAGATTAAACAACTTTGGTTATTTCCGTGGTCCAGGACACCCAGAATCCAAAAGAAGGCTGCAAAAAAAAAACCAAAAAAACCCATAAACTGAACCTGTTACGGTCAGGAAGGCTGCACTAGTAGACTCAAGGACCTGACCCACAACTTAAGGCTTGCAACAAAACCTAACCTACAACCTCTTCCCACCCTGCCTCTTTCCTTTGCAGTGAAGACCCCTGACTCCAGGCTGAAGAATTTTGCTTGATCAGAGATAGACAGATAGAACAAAAGATGGCAGCCCTTTAGGAGCAAAAATGTCTGCTGAGGGTCACAACCCTGTAGGACTAGTGTGGCAAAGCCCTGCACTGCCTGGTTGAGACAGACAACCCTTTAGCCCTGTGGCACCAGGAGAAGCCATGTGTCATTCCACTAAGCATGAGGGAAAGAACATATTATCTAACTTAGGTCAGTTCTGATCACCTAAAAGTTACTTGGGGTAAAGACCTAGGCTGGTGAATTATGAACTATCCAGTATGGGAAGAGGCTGAGATACTTTGAGATTCAGCCCCCAAGAAAACCACCATCAGAAGGGATAGAGTCAGAAAGTAAATAAAGGAAAATGGGGGGGGGAGGGAGAAGAGACTGAAATTATGAAAGATGTTAAAGAGAAAAAAATTCCTCTAACACAAACAGATAAATCAACAGGAAAAACATGAACATCTATGAATAAATACTGTAAAATAAAGGAAAATGACCTAATAGTCAACGAAACAGAGGACCCTGTGGAAGGTGAGAAGATCATGGAACCACAACACTCTGTTCCTGAGTGATTTAAAAGAGAAATGAGAATTATGAAATCAGAATTTATGAGCATGTACAACAAAAATAATGAGCAGAACAGAAAAACTTGAATCTGTTATGGCAAGTTCTATCAAGGAAACAAAAGAGAGTGATAGTTTGAGAATGCAAATATACAGAACTGAAGGACAACGTAGAAGAAGAGAAGCAAAAATCAAGAACGTTCAAAGAAAATACGCTCACTATGCAAGCAAAACATATTGATTTCAAAGACAGGAAGCACAGAGACAACCATAGATCCTAGGTCTCCCAAACTATGACAGGACAAAAAATCTCAACACCATAATGCTAGAAATAAAAGAAAAGAATGTCCAGAACCTCTGAACACAGAACATTAAATATCAACTGAAAGAATTCACAAATCATCTCCAGAAAAAAACCAAGGTTGCAAACTCCATGACATATGATAGTTAAATTTAACAATTCAATTCTGAAACAAGTTCCACAAGTGATCAGGAGAAAGACCTTCAAATACAAAGGAAAGGAAATTTGAATAATGCAATACTAGCACCCACTAGAAAATGTAGGAGGAAATGGAATAATGTGTTCTAAAGAGCAATGGAGCTCAGGATGCAGCCCAGGGTGACCAGTCCTGCAAATCTGAGCTTGGACATAAATGAAGAAATATGAATGTTCAATAATAGAGGCATTTGGAACATTTTTAGAAAGAAAATCATAACTGAAGGGATTATTTGCTTCTGAAATTTCTGAAATGACAAAAATGAAGGAGTGAATAAATGCAGCAGCCAAGGACAACAGCAGCAGAGCGATAGCAGACAGACCAGTAAAGAGACTTCTTTCTAAATGGACACAAAGACACGGAGTGAAGGCAGAAGACCTCTCTATAGGGAACAGTGAAGAGACAGGCCTGGGGCATTATGGACAGAACCTGGTGACATCCTGTGTTTAGGTAAATCATTTTTTTTTCTCTGTGGGACTACATTATGACATGGAAGGGTATATGAAAGAAGGGGAAGGGAGCAGAGAAATAGAGGAATATGTGATGTGCCAGGGTCAAATCTAGAGCTATCAACGAGAGGAATGTCTCAGAAAGAGAAGAGTCTACAAAGTGACAGTTAAGGAGGAGGGAGGAAGAATTGAAAAAAGAAGAATAAGGCCTTGCTTTGGTGATAGGTGGGGTTCCACTAATGAATGCTTCTATATGTGAAGAGAGGTTTGTCTATGAAGGAAGAAAGGAACCTGTGCTGTGTATGGCCTGAGAAATTTGTTGCTTTAAGACTATGTGTCTTACCTTAGGAGGGGAAGCTGGAATTCCTTGGGGCAACCGGCAGCTGGGCAGTACAAAAGCACGGAATATTAAGGTTTGCAACAAAACAAGCTTGCAACAACTCCTACAAGGGAGGAAGGAGTAGGCAAATAGAATGGGGGGGGGTGAGAGAGATAAGCAGAGAATGGTATAGATCAGTGATGGGCTGCATACTCAAAAACATGGTTGGGCAGGGACTCTGTCATGGGACATGTCCTCTCTGACACTAGGAATAACTGACCTGGGAATGAGGCACAGTAGAAATGGGAATCTACAGGGCAAGCTCTACAAGACTGTGGCACAAACCACGTAGAGGGGAAAGTCTAGAATTGATGGATACCCTGGAAGTTTTTATTGCATGAGGATACAGAGAATATAGAGAAACTAGATAATTATAGGGGTCGTGAATCAGAGAATGGTGGTCTAGAGTAGACAGAAAGAAAGGATAGATAATGAAGTGAATGAGATAAATCTTTTATATAAATATAAAGAGGAGCAAGAAAAATAAAATTTTTAAAAAATTAATGAATAGGAGTAGTTTAAGTGGAGGAGAGGAAGGAAGAAATCTATCTAACTGAGAGGTGAAAAGGGGGAGAATAAATATCTAACCAGATAAAAGAAGAAGAAAAAAAGAAACAAATAAACAAAACCTTAAAAGGAAAATGAATAGAAGGAATCATGGGTGAGAGGAAGAGAGCCAGGGGAACAGGTCTACCTTAAAAAAGATTAAAGAAAGTAACTGGAGGAACATAACACTGTGTTTACAGAACAAGAGGGGAAAAAGCATAACTTGGGGTTTTCCCAGCAATTTTATAGACAGATGGAGAAAAATATAAACGTAACATAACTTTATATGTGAATGGATTAAATAATCCAATAAAATGAAAAAAGAGTGACAGACTGGATAAGAAAACAATACTGTACTATCTGTTACTTAAACATACTTATATTTACATATTTAAAAAACAAAGGCATACATAAAATAAAACTTAGGAGATGGAAAAAAATTACCACACATCAAGTAAATAAAATTAAAAAAAACTATGAGTTGCAATCATGCTGAAAAAGCAAAATAAACATTCAAAAAATAAAAAAGGAGAAATAAGGAAACTATATCATGCTGAACAGAACCATAGACAAAAAAGCTAGCATCAGAAACAAACTGATAAGCTTGTATGCTCCAAGGGCCTTTAGTATCCAAATTTATAAAGGAAACATCTGAGCTACAAAAAGACATAGACAGTAGCACAATAGTGACAAGATACTTCAATATTCTTCTCTCAGCTTAAGATAAGTCTAACAGAAAGATAAAAAATAAAGGAGAGGGGTAGAATATGGAACCGAACAAATTGTTGGAGAAATTAATTAAAGGACTCATGGCATCTTCTAAATAGCACAGCAAAAGAACATACATATTTCTCAGCACCATATGGCACTTTCACAAAAACTGACTATGTACTAGGGCATAGAGATATTGCAAATAATTGTTAAAAGGCAGCTAATATACCCTTTTATAGAACATAATGCAATAAAAATAACATTGGTTTAGGAACCACAAACAAAAGATACAGACAAATGGAGACTTAACAATGAGATCCTAAATAATGAGTGTGTTAAAGAACAAATCATAAAAACAATTAGTAACTATGTAGAAGAAAACAATAGTGATGAAACAAGATACCAAAGTTTCTGGGATGCAGCTAAAATAGTCCTCAGGGGAAAAATCATATCCTTACAAATATACATAAAGAAGAAGAGAGAATTAATGAACTGAATATGCATTTTAAAATAGAAAATCAAATAGAAAAAATAGAAAATAAAAAATTAAACAAACCTAAAATAGCACAAAAGAGGAGATATTAAAATTGGAGAGGAAAGAGATAAAATGGAAATATAAACCACAGAAATAAAACTAGAAACTGGTTCTTTGAAAAGGCCTATGAAATTGATAAACTTTTTTGCTAATCTAATCTAAATAGGAGAGGAAAAAAACCCAAGGAAGCAAAATGGCAAAGAAATCAAGTGAAATCACAGCAAAAGCAAAAGAAATAAAAAGAACAATCTTAACATATCATGCACAGTTATAGACTAATAAAGCTGAGAATACAAAAGAAATAGAATGCCCTAAAAAAAAGAAAATACCCAAACTATCAGAAGATTGGTTAGAGATCTTTAAAGAAACCCAATCTCAGAAAAGGAGAGATAATTGCAAATGAAATTACCAAAGGAAAAAATCCTGGTCCTCATGGATTTGCAGGAGAATTCTGTCAAACTTTTAGAGAATAGTTGGTACGCATACTTCACAAATTATTTTCAAAAATTGAGAAAGAAGGCATCCATCAGAACCCTTTCATGAGACAAATACAAACCTAAAACCTAAACTAGGGAATTATAAAACACAGAAAGAAAACTAGACTAATACATTAATGAATATTGACTTAAAATTTTTTAAACAAAATCCAGATGCAGAAAAAGGACAATATTTTTTAATGCTAAAAACCCTACAAAGTATGGGCATAGAGGGACATATTTAATATCATAAAAAGCATCTATATAAAACCAAAATCAAACATTATATACAATGCGAATATACTAGAAATTTTTCCAATAAATATGGGAATAAAGCAAGTAGCTTCGCTCTAGCCACTATTATTTTATATAGTTCTGGAAATCCTAGCAATAGCAATAAGACATTAGAAAAAAGAAAGAAATGAAAGCTATAAAAGGTAAGTAAAGAGGAGAGAAAGCTATCCCCATTTGCTGATGATACAATGGTTAATTGGAAAATCCTTGGGAATCAGCAAAAATACTGCACAACTGCTGTAGCAAAGTTGAAAGCCACAAAATAAACCTTCAAAAATCAATAGCATTTCTATATAATAATAAAACACAAAAATAATAGGGAAATCCCATTCCAAATTACTACAAAAATGTATAAAATATCTGGGGATCAACCTACCCAACAGCACAAAAAATTTGTTACAAGTGATGTCCTTAAAAAACGACTCAAATACCTGGAGGGAATATGCAGCGGGCTATGCCAATATAATTAAAATGACAATTACTACAAAAATTAATTTATAGTTTTAATGATATACCAGTCTAATTACCAAGGGAATACTTGACATAACTTAATAAAACAATGACAAAATTCATTTGTAAGAACATGAGATCTAGGATATAAAGGAAAATGGTGAAAAGAAATAGAGATAAAAAGGAAATAGCACTTTTAGGCCTCTAAATATAGTATAAAACATCAGTCATCAAAAGTATCTGGCATTGGTTAAAAAATAAAGAGATCAATAGAACAAATTAGACAAAGGAGATTCAGAAACAACAGAACTCAATAACCCACTTTGATAAAGCAGAAAATATACATTTTCTAGACAATGAAAAACTCCTTATTTGACAAAAACTGAGAAAATTGGAAAGCATTCTCCTAGAAATTAGACTTAGATCAACCCCTTATACCATATTCAACAGTATATTCTAAATGGATACGTGACGTTAATATTAAAGTCATACTATAAAAAAATCAGAAGAGAAACAGATCATATACATTGCACAACTATGGGTGGGACATGTATTGTTAACGAAACAAGAGGCAGAAGCAATTAAAGAAAGATAAAGTTGATAACTTTTGATTACTTGAAACTGAAAAACTACTGCACAGACAAAATTAATGCACCTAGGATAAGAAGAGAAATGGTCAAATGGGGGGTAATGTTTGTATCAAATTTCTCTGATAAGGGTCTGTTATCCAAGATATATATGGTGAAATTACAGGGGGGAGGGAGAGAGAGAGAGAGAGAGAGAGACATATATGTATGTACACATTTGAAAGGAACACTTAAGAGTAGCATTTTAAAAGATAAACAAGAAAGAGTAATCATAAAGGACTCAATAAGGTTAAACTATTTACATTCCTATATGGAAAGATGGTATTTGTCACTCCTAAGAATTTTATCACTATTAGCACAGTTAAAAAGAGTTTACATAGACAGAAGGCATGAGTGTGAATCAATTATGTTGGAATGCTCTCCCAAAAGAATTAGGAGTAAAAAAGAGGGATGCAATGGGAGAAGAGAGAAAAGAGAGGTGGAATAGGGTAAAATTTCTCATGCAAGGAAAAGCTTTTACAAGGGAGGGAAAATGTGTGGGAGGCAATGCCTGAACCTCACTCTCATAAGAATTGGTTCAAAGAGGGAAGAATATACAAATACACTCAGCTGTATATAGAAATGTAACTTACCCAATAGAGAAAGAAGAGGGGAAGAGGATAAAAGAAAGGAGAAAGGGGAAAGGGGAATGATAAACAGGAGGAGGATTAAGAGAGACAGTGGATAGATTCAAAATAAACTTTTGAGGAGTGACAAGACAAAAAGAGAGAGGAAGGAACAGAAGATAATAAGGTGGAGGGAAATATAGTTAGTAATCATAATGGTGAATGTGAATGGGATGAGCTCATCCATAAAACAGAAACAAAAAAAGAATGGATTAGAAACCAGAATCCAACAATATATTGTTTACAAGAGAAACACTTGAAACAAATACACACACAGAGAATTAAAATAAACAGCTGGAGCAGAATCTAATACACTTCAGCTGAAGTTAAAAAAAAAAGGCAGGAATAGCAATCATAATCTCAGACAAAGGAAAAGCAAAAATAGACCTAATTAAAAGGGGACAATCAGGGAAACTATATTGCACTAAAATAGTGGTTCTCAACCTTCCTAATGCCACGACCCTTTAATACAGTTCCTTATGTTGTAGTGACCCCTAATCATAAAATTATTTTTGTTGCTACTTCAAAACTGTAATTTTGCTACTGTTATGAATCATAATGTAAATATCTGATATGCAGGATGTATTTTCATTGTTACAAATTGAACATAACCCACAGGTTGAAAACCACTGTGCTATAAGTTACCGTAGACAATGAAATAACATAAAAAGTAATATTAAAAATATAAAATAAAAGCAAATTTCTCTGATGAAGATCTCATTTCTTAAATATATAGTGAGTATAAAACTGAGTCAGATTTATAAACGATAAGAGTCATTCCCCAACTGATAAATAGTCAGAGGGTATGAACAGACAATTTTCAGACGAATAAATCAAAGTCATCTATAGTCATATGATATAGGCAGCTATGTGGTACAATGAATAGAGCACAGACCTTGGAGTCAGAAGGACCTGAGTTTAAATACGGCCTCAGACACTTAGCTCTGTGACCTATGTTTGACCCTTGGCAAGACACTGTTTGCCTCAGTTTCCTCATCTATAAAATGAGCTGGAGAAGGAAATGGCAAGCCACTCTAGTATCTTTCCCAAATAAAACCCAAATGGGCTTATGAAGAGTTGAACATTATTACTCGAACAACAGCGATATGAAAAAATGACTATTGATTTCTACTTCACACCTATCAGAAATGGCAAATGCTGGAAAAGATGAGGGAAAAGGTACACGAATGAACTGCTAGTAGAGTAATGAACTGGTCCAACCATTCTGGAAAACAATTTGGAATTATGCCCAAAGGTCTATAAAACTGCATACCCTTTGACCTAGGACATTTGACCTAGGACCATTCTCTCCTCCTAGAACACATTTTCCCTGGGCTTAAATGGCACTCTTTTCTCCCTGATTCCCATCCTGCCTCCTTCCTTTTCTCTGATCACTCCTCAGTCTCCCTCTGCAGGGTCATTATCCACATCCCATTTCCTCAGGCTGGAAATGCAATGGGCAATCACAAACTTGATCCCAATACTGATTGGCACAGAAGCTGTAAGCCACTCTTTTTCCAACCTGGACATATTTGCCCCTCCAGAGGCAACCCAGTGACCCTCCAAGCCTGGGGACTTGCAACCTTGGTATCAGATTTAGTGAAGACACCAGCAGCTCAGAGAGAAGGGCAGAGATTTGTGCCACCATGCCCAGCTATCGGAGAGATCTTAACAGAGTTCATCATAAAAGGACAACCTCTACTAGATTTGTATTCCAAAGAGATCAAGAAAAATGAAAAGGACCTATGTGTACAAAAATATTTATAGCACTTCTTTTCAAAGAATTGGAAATTGAGGGGGTTCCCATCAATTGGACAATGACTGAATAAGTTGCAGCATATGATTATGATGGAGTGCTATAATGCCATAAGAAATGATGGGGTGGGTCCAGGCTGGTGCAGAACAGAGCACCAGCCCTCCAGTCAGGAAGACCTGAGTTCAAATTTGGCCTCAGACACTTAACACTTACAGCCATGCGACCTTGGGCAAGTTACTTAACCCCAATTGCCCTGCCTTCCGCCCTCCAAAAAAAAAAAAAGAAAAAGAAAAGAAAAGAAAGAAAGAAAGAAAGAAAGAAAGAAAGAAAGAAAGAAAGAAAGAAAGAAAGAAAGAAAGAAAGAAATGATGAGGGAGTGGTTTCAGAAAAAAATAGCAATATCAATATGAATTGATGAGAAGTGATGTGATAAGAACTGGGAGATCATTCTGCACAGTGGCCACAAAATTGTAATGATGATCAACTGTGAAAGACTTGGCTATTCTTTTTTTTAGAGGCTCTTTTTTTGCTTTTTGGAGGGCAGTTGGGGTCAAGTGACTTGCCCAAGGTCACACAGCTACTTTTTGTGTTAAGTGTCTGAGGCCAGATTTGAACTCAGGTCCTCCTGACTCCAGGGCTGGTGCTCTATTCACTGCACCATCTAGCCACCCCGGGTATTCTGATCCAAGACAATGCCAAGGGCCCCATGATGAAAAAATGCTCACTACTTCTGGAGTGAGAATTTATGAACTCTGAGTGCAAACTGAAGTATAATTTTCTCGCTTTCTTTGTTTTTCTGACTTTTTTGCAACATGGCTGATATGAAAGGGTTTTGCATGATTTCATATGTATAACTGATATCATATCATTTGCCTTTTCAGTGGGTGGACTGAGGAGTGGATAGATGAAGTTGTAGATGGGTTTTGAGGTATGGAATAAGGGAGTGGGGGAAGCTAAAGATAAACGGGCATGATTTTCTCAGTAAAGTCTGAATAATGACTATCTGCTAAGAGATGGGGGCTCTCAAGGGTGGGTAGTAAGGACCTGAAGAGAAAGGAAATTATTCAAAAGAGTTATTGGGGATTTTTTTTTTTAGACTAGATCACCTCTCCCTCAGTTGCCTCCACTTTCTTGCCCCTCTCTCAATTTTTCAGCCTCTTACCAGAGAGCAAGGGACATCTGCCCCAGCATTCCATGGAAATAAGTCTCTCAAACGTTACCAATGATCTCTTTAAGAGCTAAATTTGGTGGCCTTTTCTCCATCCCCATCCTACTGGTCACTCTCCAAATTCTGACATTGCTGACCACTCCCTCCTCCTAGACACATTTTCCCTGGACGTAAATGGCACTGTTTTCTCCCTGATTCCCATCCTGCCTCCTTCCTTTTCTCTAATCACTCCTCAGTCTCCTCTGCAGGGTCATTATCCACATCCCATTTCCTCAGGCTGGAAATGCAATGGGCAATCACAAACCTGATCCCAAATTGGCACAGAAGCTGTAAGCCACTCTTTTTCCAACCTGGACGTATTTGCCCCTCCAGAGGCAACCCAGTGACCCTCCAAGCCTGGGGACTTGCAACTTTGGTATCAGATTTAGTGAAGACACCAGCAGCTCGGAGAGAAAGGATTAGAGATTTGTGCCACCATGCCCAGCTGTTGGAGAGATCTTAACAGAGTTCATCATAAAAGGGTAAAAGTATTGTCATACAATAATGAGGACAGCAGGGAGATTATATAACATGAATTCATGGTGTACCCAGTCAGACTCTATGTGTTTGTGTATAAGTATTCATGTACATATGCACGCATATACACACGTGTTGTACACTTTCCATGTGCACATGTTTTTATGCATATATACACATATTTTATATACATATATTAATGTCATCTATTTATACACGCATATAACCCAGAGTTGCTGAGGAAGTCTCATGTGTATGGGGGGAGTGGAGTCTAAAGGTAGAAGACAAATACATAATTGAACTGGTTAACTATAGGGTCAGGACTGAAGGGGTGAAGAAAAGTTGAGTCCAAGGTAAGGCAATAGACTTGGAGAACAGGAAAGAGGGAGGGATGGGGGGTGTAGAGAGAATAAATAGGTTTTGGGAAAGTGAGGTTGAGGAAGAGATGATAAACAAATTATAATTGAAAACAAACTGAGAGTTCAGGATCCTGCGGTGGATGGAGTGGGGATACTGGTGATCAAAGTTGATGAAGCAGGAGAACAGGGTGTTAGCAAGAACATCCATGTGAAGAGCCAAGTCCCCAGGTATGAAGGAAGGAGCTGCAATGGAGAAGGCTGTTTGCCTGGTACCAAGCTCCTTAAGAAAGGAGTTCTTGGGCCAGAGGGTTGGAATGATCTCAACAGAGACAGTGCTAAGTACAGGGAGTTAAAAGTCTTAGAGCATTCTGAAACTATTTAAGCTATCAAAGTGTACAACTTCACAAAGGCTTTTAAAACATCTTGTACAAACGGAGGGAAATTCAAGAGAGATAAGGAAGTCAGTGATGGGAGGCCAAGGAGAGTCCAGAACTGGAAAAGAAGCATGAACAGCCTCCAGCTACTCCTCAAGGAGCATGATGTGGTCTAAACTTGATTTAAATCCAAACTCAAGTCCAGCATCACACTGTCATTGCCCCAGTCCTCAATCCTCATCAAGATAAGCAGTAACACTTTGGGAACTAACCTTCCTAGCTCCCCTCCCCTCCCTAAGCATGCCCTCAGGGCCCCTTGTACCAATGGCCTCTCATTCCACTTTACTGATTGGGTTTGTAGGAGACTGTCTGTGGAGGCCTCCCACTCAAAGAAATTTCTAGGAACACCAAAGGAAGTTGCAAATTTGAAAAAGAAATTCAGAAAGAAGACAGAGAAATAATTAACTGTCATAAAATGGAGTGCCCCTTTGTAAAAAAAATTTTTGGCTGGTGAGTTATAAGTGATTCATAAATAGAATACCAAGTTTAATAATGCCTTAAATATACAGCACTCATCATTTAGGCAAACTAGGAAAAAAGGCAGTGAGCACTGAAAAAAACTCCTTGAGATCACACACACACACACACACACACACACACACAAGAAAAATCATTTTCTATTTCTTTACTCTCACTTAGTAACTCATAACCAGACTAAAGGCTTTGGTGAGCTCTAATTTTGTGTGAACCAATTCACATCATCTCTATCTGTTGCCATAGAAATGACTGTGGCCCAAAAAATCAACATTACAACCTCATTCTCCAATCAAGTCAAAGAGGAGAAAATGGGCTTCAAGGGGGGGAAATGTGATCATCTGAATATAACTAGGTTTGTTCATCAGCAAATTTTGTAATAAAAATGACTAACAATGTGCAGAAAGAAAATGGATTCATGTCTAAGGGGCACAAATTAAAAACCTTTCTTTTAGAATTAAAACATCACTCCGCCAAGTAGAATCATGGGTCTGTCTGTAGGTTCCGTTCTGTTAGAAGCATTAGATGCTACTAATTTTCCTCTTCATATGTGGAACAAGAACAAGTTAACAGTTTCTATTTCAAATTGTTTCTTTAAAAAGATGTGTCTGAGTGTTGCCTGTGCCCACTAGACCAAAGAAATGATCCCACTTCGATTCCTAGTCTGCAAGACTAGGTGTGCCTCCCGAGTTGTGGCTCCCCCAGCCCTTCTGTGGCACATACAGCACCACTAATTAGACTGACTGCTTACGTACGCCAGGTTTCATCAGCTGCTACCAAAGCAGATGAGTGAAGAAAGGGCACGCCAGCTTTCCTCAAATGCCACTGACATTAACAAGAGATGATCGTGGGCACAGTAACAGAATAGAGCTGTGATGCCGTGAGGTGCAGAAGAGGGGGGCAGTCAGACTTCTAAACCTTTTTGCAACACAAGGAGGCACCATTTTTGGAAAATGATTTAGGACATAGGGAGGACCAAATCAATTTAAATGGGCTCCTGCATTGTCAAAGAAATGAGGAGGACAAAGAAAAGGCAGGCTCTGTTTCATTTTTTTCTGTATTTATTCAACAAGGATTTATTATGTCCTTAAAATGATACAGGTCCTATATTAGGTACTAAGGATACAAAGATAGAAAAGGAAACAGTCCTTGCCTTCAAGAAGCTTACATTTTATTGAGGGAAAACAATAGGTATTCAGAAAAATACACAATAATTTTTATGAGACAGGGTATTAGCAGTAATTAGAATCATGGAGTTAAAGCCAGAAAGAGCCCTCAAGGCCCCTAAGACCAGCACCCTCACTTGGATATAGAAATCTATCTTATCCTACAGAAAAGTAGGAGGGGAAGGGGATCGGAAAAGGGGGGATGACAGAAGAGAGAGTAGATTGGGGGAGAGAGTAATCAGAAGCAAAACACTTTTTGGGGAAGGACAGGGTAAAAAGAAAGAGAGAATAGAAAGGGGGAATAGCATAGAAGGAAATACTTTTAGCAATATTAAGTAAAAAAAATTTGAAACAAGTTTCTCTGATAAAGGCCATATTTCTCAAACATAGAGAACTGAGTCAAAGTTATTTAAAAAAACAAGCCACTCTTCAACTGATAAATGATCAAAAGATATGAAGTTTTCAGATGAAGTAATCAAAGCTATCTCTAACCATATGAAAAAAATGATCTAACTCATTATTGATTGGAGAAATTCAAATTAAAACGATTCTGAGGTACTACCTCGTGCCTATTTAATTGGTTAAGAGGACAGAAAAGGGAAATGTTGGTGGAGCTATGAACGGATTCAATCTAAAGGGCTATACAAGCGTGCATACCCTTTGACCTAGCAATATCACTTACGAAGTCTGTATCCCAAAAAAGATTTAAAAAAAGAAAAAGAGGAAAAGGACCTATACATACAAAAATAGTTATAGAGGCTCTTTTTTTGGTGGCAAAGAATTGGAAATTGGGGGATGCCCATCAATTGGAGAATGACTGAACAAATCGTGGTATGTGATTATGATAGAATACTGTTGTGCTATAAGAAATGATGAGCAAGATGCTCTCCGAAAAACCTGGGAAG
This sequence comes from Pseudocheirus occidentalis, assembly GCA_028646575.1. NCBI lineage: Eukaryota > Metazoa > Chordata > Mammalia > Diprotodontia > Pseudocheiridae > Pseudocheirus > Pseudocheirus occidentalis. The sequence goes on from CM053597.1 coordinate 231,557,158, forward strand.
ACTTACATGAACAGATGCAAAGTGACGCACACTGTGTACAAAGTGACAGCAATACTGTGAGATGATCAGCTGTGAATGACTTCGCTGCTCTCCACAATACAATGATCCATGACAACTCAGAAGGACTTATGGTGAAAAATGCTATGCAACCCCTGAGAAAGAACTAATGGGGTCTGAATATAGATAGAAGCATACTTTTTTACTATCTTTATTTTTTTTGAGGATTTTTTTGTCCTGTGTTTTCTTTCACAACATGACCATATGTATAACCTATATCAAATTGCTAGCTTTCTCAGTGGGGGGGATAGAGAGGGAGGAAGGAAGAGAATTCAGGACTCAAAATTTTAAAAACAAATTTTAAAAAATGTTTTGCATGTAACTGGGGAAAAATAAAATACTAAATAAATTTTTTAAAGGCAACACCCTCATTTTACAGATGAGAAAACTGAGGCACAGAGAGGTTACATAATATACAGCTAGTGCTTGAGGTGGCATTTGAACCCAAGTTTCCCTTATGCTAAGTTCCGCCTTCCATCCTGAAAAACACCAGGGATTCTAGGAAGCAGAGGTGAGAAGCAAGTGCACTCCAGGCATGGAAGACTGGGAGGCAGCCTGTGCGGAAACCACGGAAAGCTGTGGTACCACACCTGAGGAAAGGTTCAAAGGCCAATGTGGCTGGAACAGGTTGGGAGCAAGGTACAGCAAGCCTAGTGAGGTAAGACAAGCCAGACTGTGAAGGACTTTAAAAATTGGAAGAGTCTGGATTCATCCCAGAAGCAAGAAGAAGAAACTGTGGTTTCTTGAGAAGGTGAGGACTCAGTCTGAACTGTGTTTCATTTGGTGATGTCCATTTGGCAGCTATGTAGAGAGAGAGATGGGAGAAGGGAGGACCTGGTTGCCAGAGGACCAACAGCCCAGGCTAGAGGAAATGAGAGCCTGAATCAGAGGGGTGACTGTGTAAGACAAATGCACATTAACAGAACTGCTGGCGTATACTTCCACCTTCATCTGCATCAAATAAATTATGCACCATGAATTAATATGTTAAAAAAAGAATTCTGTGTAATTATTGCATCAATCCATTTTAAACCTGTATTTCATCGATGCATAAACTATTATAAAATAAGAACAAGCTGATAAAATCTGAGCTTACTTATTCCTAGAATCAATAAATCCAAGAATTAGATGGGACCTTAAAAATTAACTAACTGACTTTCCAAAACTCTCTAAAACATCCCCAACAAAAGGTGATCCAACCAGTACTTGGCAGGAAACTCATGAATCCCCCAAGGAAGTTCTCTGAACTGTTCAACGGCTCTAATTGTTCATGTCCTTCCTTCTATTGACTTTTTATTCTGTGGTCCCCTAGTTCTCCACTCTGGAGACAGACAGAATTCAGTTCAACTAATCCCTCTCCAACACCTCAACCAACATTATGAAGGTGCTACAGATAGAAAGATAAAGCCTCAGATCTCAGAAAACTTAGCACTTATTGGGGGAAGAGAGGAATGAAGCACGAAGTATGTTCACAAATAATTATAGTACAAGTTAAAATATGATATAACTTGAGAGTAAGACCTTTATCTTTCTTGGATGGACAGGAGTTCAGTCTTGGGGAACTTATAATAAATACTCTCCATAGTTCACAAGTTTAATTTGGCTCCCTTCTAGGGTATCTGAATTAGCAAAATTCTGTCACCAGGTCATTCTCCCTGCTGAGAATGGAACATGAGTAGCTAAGAAAAGGACCTACTGCCTTTTCCCCATCTCCTGCCCTTAAACATTCATACTGATGCTCCCTCCTTTCTCATTTTTCAGCTTCCTCAGATCCCATTACTATTTCTCAACTCTGCCTTGGCCATACAAATGGATGGCATACTCTGGATTTCACCTTTACTCACAGGTATTTGACTTCCATGATTAAAAATTCAGACATTCAGCCATCTGATCATTCCACCTCCTTCTATGTTAACCCCTCCTAAAAAACATCTTCCCTGTCATCATGACCTCCAATATCCACAACCCTCAGTACTTTCCCAAGCCATTACCCTTGTTCTGGCTTTATTTTTCTCCAACAATCCTCTACCAATTGAATTCCACATTGAGCTCTACTCCGGAATACCTTTTCCCTTTCTAGCATCAATCATGTGCAATTGCCTTGCTGCAGTAAAGGCCCAATTGAGGTCAGGTAGCATCAATTTGTGGTCAACCCAGCACAGCTATAACTTCCTGTAGCCCCGGGCAATCGGTTCCCTATCTTGTTCACCACAGAAGCTGTTCCAAACTTTTTCTTCTCTCAAGCCTCCCACACTCTTACTTCACTGACATAATTAAGGTCCTTCCACATAAGCTCCCTTTTCTCTACTCTCCATTTCAGAACAGCCTGACATCTTCCCCTCTCTCTTCCTTTTCTCTAGTCTCTGCTAACAAAGTGACCCTTCTTCATACCAAAGCCACCTCTACATATGCTCTTGTGCCCATCACTTCTCACGGTCACCAACACATTACTTTCTCCATCGCACCCTTCTCGCCAGTCCTCATCCTCTCCTAATCTCCCAGTTTCTTTTTTATTGCTTTCAAATATACAAAAGTTTCCCACATCCTTAAAACCACTAGACCCTCCTGTCATCCTCCATTTCTCCTCCTTTTCTCAGCCAAACTTCCAGAAAAGGCATGTCCTGAGCCCTCTGAAGTCTGGCTTCTGATCTCACCATTCCACTAAACAGCTCTCCTCAACATTGCTGATAACCCCTAACTGTCAGATCTCATGGTCTTGTCTTGTTCTCCATCTGTCTGCAGCATTTCATACCACTAATGATTCTCTCCTCAGGAATACTGTCTTTTCTCTGGGTTTTCGTGGCACTACTTACTCTCTCCTGCTTCTCCTCCTACTTTCTCATTCTCCATTGCCGATTCATCTCATATGTTATGTACCTTAACTGTGGGTGTGCCCCAAGGGTCTGCCCTCCTCAATATGTAATCCTTAAGTATAAATACAAGGAATATATTATAGAGAGAGATATAGATGTATAGATATATGTATATTGTGTATTGTATACAGATATACATATACAGACAGACAGACATATGTATATACATATGTGTGTATGTATATATGTGTGTGTGTGTGTATATATTCAGCTCCACTATCTCCCCTGAGTTTCTTTCTCACATCACCAACTACTACTGGACACTTCAAACAGGATATCCCAGAGATACATCAAATACAACACACCTAAAACAAAACTCATTATCTTTTCCCCTAAACTTACTTCTCTTCCAAAGCTCCCTATTTCTGTTGAAGGCACCGTAATCTTTCTAGTCTCCTGGGCTTATAACCTCAGTATTATCCTCAGTATAACCTCAGTATTATCCTCAGTATAACCTCAGTATATCCTCAGTATTATCCTCAGTATATCCTCAGTATTATCCTCAGTATAACCTCAGTATTAGCCTCAGTATATCCTCAGTATAACCTCAGTATATCCTCAGTATTATCCTCAGTATAACCTCAGTATTAGCCTCAGTATATCCTCAGTATAACCTCAGTATATCCTCAGTATTATCCTCAGTATAACCTCAGTATTAGCCTCAGTATATCCTCAGTATAACCTCAGTATTAGCCTCAGATCCTCCTTTTCCTTCACTCCACAATTCCTTTGCAGTTGTTGTTATTCAGTCATTTTTAGTTGTTTCCAACGCTTTGTGACCCCATTTGGGGTTTTCTTGGCAAAGATTCTAGCGCGGCTTGTCATGCCTTCTCCAGCTCATTTTACAGATGAGGAAACTGAGCAATGAGAGTTAAATGACTTACCCAGGGTCACACAGTTAGGTGTCTGAGGTCGGATCTGAACTCAGAAAGATGAGTCTGAAATGGCAAGTCATAACAGAGTGACCACAGAGTCCGAATGAAAAGTTTTAGGAGCTTTTATCAGCCAGCTAGCGACTGTCCTTCAGGTGCCAATCAGAAGGAATCAGCAGCCAGCTCAGGGGTGCAGAACCTTTTATACAGTACAGCTTCACTGTTAGGTTTACGTATCTAACTAACACAGTTTGTTACTAAGCAGGTACAAGCAGGCTGTTACTAAGGCAGGGGGTTTGTGATTACATCTGTAGGGTATGCAGAGGGGCACAGAGTGTGACGACCAAGCAAGAAGAAGGGAAAAAATCAAAAAGACAAATTACCCTAGGCCAGTTTCTTGACTTCTATCTTAAGGCCATGAAGTTTTACTACTTGACTGGTTTCTAATTTTGTAAAGTGTCACTTAACTGGTTCCTGGCCATTTCAAGTCAGGAAGACTCGACTCCAGGCCCAGCACTCTGTCCACTGTGCCACGAAGGTGCCCCTATCAGTTGCTAAATCTTGTCATTTCTACTCCCCCCCTCCAATACATCTCGAATCTGGAGCCTTCTCTCCCACAATGCAGTCACCGCTTTAGAAACTCATCACCTCTTGCCAAGACTGTTGCAAAGTCTCCCCCCTCTCCACTCCATCCTCGACACAGCTGTCAAAGCAATCTTTCTATAAGGGCAGGTCTGACCATGTCACTCCTCTACTCAGTAAACTCTGATAGCTCCTTATCATCTCTAGATTATTACATAAATGCCTCTTTTAAAAGCCCTTCACAATCTGAAATGAAAGATGAGAAAAAGACGGTCCATTCCAGGCATCTGGGATGGCTCAAGCCATCAAGAGACACAGAGATAAAAAAAGCCAGGAAAAGAACATGAAACAGAATAGACTGCTCTGACTAGAAAACAGGGCATGTGAAAAGAAACAGGAAGAGGTAAGACTGGACAGTTTGGAATCAGATTGCTGAAGGCCTCTAACCCCCCAGATCAGGAACTTCTATTTTATCTTGCAGACAACAGGGCCATGAGTATTTGATTAGATTAATCATTACATGATTAGAGCACTGTTAGGAAGATGAGTTGGGCAGCTCAAGAAGGATGAATTGGAGGAGATGTAAACTAGATGCAGGAAGATGGGCTATACAGAAAGGTGAACTGCAAGAGAAACCAAGAGGAGGAAAGATATGGCAGATATCATACAACTCAAGGAGTGCTTAGAGAAGTGGATGGGCCGGACAGAGAAGTCAAGGATGAGCGCCCAGTGGGCAGGACAGAGAACCATGGCACTGGCAGGATCTCCTCCTCAGCTTCTTCTGTCCTGGAGCCAAGCTAGGTATTCATACAGCACAAGGCATTCTCATGTCATCATGTGATGCAATTGTGTCACAAACTGGAAAAGTATGTTCTCATCTCAGCCATTAATAAAAATACTGAACTGAATAGGGAAGGGACAGACTCCAACGCTACACCCTAAAGACACTCTTCAGACTGACATTGATCCATTAGCTGGTCATCTTCGAGCTTAGTCATCCTAACAATTCTAAAATGCCAACTGTAACATCATCTAGCCCAAATATTTCCATCTTGTCCCCAAGCACAGAATGAGAAACTTAGTCAAATGACTTGCTAAAATTAAAATATATTTATTGCATCCCTTTCTTCCAATTATCCATTTAAAAAGAGTATGACTTGTTCTTCATGAATCCATAATGGCTCCTGGAGAACACCAAACCTCTTTCTAAGCACTTGCAAATCAGAATTTTAACAACACATTCTAGAATCTTTCCTAGAATCAAGCTTACCGGTCTATGATACAGACAATTTACCTTCTTTCCCTTCTATCCTGAACTGCTAGTTTATCATTTACACTAAATAACATGTTTAGGGGATAATTACATTATCAAAGCAACATAAAATAATCATCGTACAAAGGATCAAATGTACATTGTTACAGGGAATGAGATTCACTAAATACAGAGAACTCCATTTTTGGATGATCTTCATTAAACCACATTTTTTCAGTTCATGATCATCTTTGTTCTGTGACCCCCCACCAACTACTTTGAAATACACTAACATTGTAAAATCAATAGCATTCACCTCAATCAGAAGGTGAAGAAAAGCATCTTGAGATTCTAATTCCAATTACCTAAGTTCCTTAAATAGAAAATTTTTCAGAAGTTAGAATAATATAGAAGCCCTTTATGCTGTGAAGGAAAAATTAAAAGTGTCAAATGCACAATTTCACACTGTAGAAAATACATTTTTTTTTTGGCCTGGACTTGTGATTTAGCTCTCTGAGGAACGCCCAGTGTGTTTTGGAACACTGCCTTTTAACTGAGGCAGGCTGACCATTTTTCTGTAACTTAGAGGGACACCTCAGCCATGGAAAGGCTAAGTCATTTGCTGAGGGTCAGAGAGTTGGTATAAACTAGCAGTAGATCTTGAGCCCATGTCTTTCTGATTCCAAGGCTAGATCCCTATCTCCTAGTCTAGCCTGGGTCTCTGAATTCCTAGAACTTGTTTACGTTTCAATTTATTCCACTGCTGCTCACAAGCCCTTGTTTTATTCTGAACCTCTCCTAAACCATTGGAATTAATTACAAGACATCACACCAGCGCAAAGGGACATTTACTTAAAACAGAATACAAGGTATAGAGTAGGAAATATAAATTTCCCAAACTATAACCTCCCAAACTTCTAGAGAAGGTAGGTGGTGAATCCTTGGCTTCCCATACTGGCTGATTAGCCCTGCATTGGAATCCAGAACAGAAAAAAACATGTTTATAAATCCCTTCTCTCTGAATCTGTATCCCCACCTCAGGTGCTCTATCAGTACGTGGAAGCAACCCTAGAAAGGGGCGGGGAGAAAAGGGATGTCAGCAGTCTGCCCAGTGACCAAACCCGGGGAGGAAGGGAATAAGCATTTATAGAATGCCTGCTATGTGCCAAGCACTGGGTTATTATACATACATATATATATAGTATATGTACATAATTTATTACACTCTATTTTATATATGTGTGTGTGTGTGTGTATACATATCATTTGGTGGAGCTTCAAGGTTTAAAGGCCGTTCATTCCACCATAGCATTAGCTCTCTGAAGCACTGACAGCACACAACTTCTCAGGACAGGAATCACAGCCAGAAGAATGCTTGTAGCCAGGGCTTCCCAGTAAGAAAAGGAAGAAAGCCTCTTTCAGGGAGTTGCATGAGCTGCAGGATGGTTTTCAGGCTCTATACCTCTTTTTTCCCTCTTGCTATTACCCTGCTTGAACCTTCCAAGGTACCGTCCCTTCCCCAAGTGCTGTCACTCAGTTTCTGGCGAAGTACTCTACAAGTGCCCCCATGCCACCAGAGTCTGGGCTGGGGGAGTGCCATCACCTGCTGAGCTTTGCAAGGCTTGTGTGGGATGTCATTTCCCTACAATAAGAAAACTGAACCACATCTCACCAGAAAAGGAACTGAGCACTGACACTGCCAAGGTTTGAAATTTTGGGATCATGAGTCTGTGTTCTGCAAGGAGGTGCTGATCTAATGCTCACTGGAGTGCAGCAGCAACCCTGGATTCTCCAGAGCCATGGTCATAGAACACAAGCTCTGGTGGCTTGGCCCTTTCTGGGAAGTTTCTGCTTCAAGAGCTCAAGAGAAGGAGAACTCGCTACCCCCAAGGCCACCCACCACTCTTCAGAATGCCACTAAGGGGGCCAGAGGTACCTTCCTTATTTTACACATCTGAAATTTGCCTTTTGCGGCTTTTTCATGCTGTTCCCCATTCTGCCAAGAACAACTTCAAATCCTTCTTCCTGGGGCGGCTAGGTGGCGCAGTGAATAGAGCACCGGCCCTGGAGTCAGGAGTACCTGAGTTCAAATCCAGCCTCAGACACTTAACACAAAAAACTAGCCGTGTGACCTTGGGCAAGTCGTTTAACCCCAACTGCCCTCCAAAAAGC